>CM038792.1:32341492-32962377 GCA_021764765.1 Vicia sativa | reverse complement strand
AGACCTGAGAATCTTTCTCACCAGCTTCCCCTCTGGTATCTTCTCTCCTAAGGCACTACATGTGTTGGCTATCTCTAGAATGTTCATGTGAAAGTCTTGGATACTTTCATCTTTCTTCATCCTCAAGTTTTCAAACTTGGTGGTTAGCAGCTGTAATCTTGACATCTTTACCTTGGAAGTTTCTGCATAAGTAGTTTTGAGAATTTCCAAAGCATCTTTATCAACTTCACATGTATTCACCAATCTGAAGATGTTCCTATCAATTCCATTGGAGATATTATTTAAGGCTTTAGAGATTCCAAGAGATAGTTTCTTCTTCATAGCTTTCTTCAAAGCCCAAGAGATTGTTCACCCGCTTGGTGCAATCACACCCACGTCTGAGGCTAAAAGCTGTGGATGAAGAGTGTATTAATTTAGAGTTAAACCTCTCGTACAACCCCTCACTTAATCACCACCTAATGACACTTATACCTATGAACCTCTTCGATATGAGAAACCCCTCTCACTCCCCCTCAATCACATACCGTGATAAAAACAACGACAAAAACTTAAAGACACACTTCAAAGACACATAATTATCCTTGCTTCAAAGCTTATGGATGAGTAACAAGTTACAACTCAACTAACGTCCAGCTCAAGTATTAAACAATACAGGAGTGGCTCACAAGGAACAATTAACACAGACTAAAACTTAAAACCTAAACACGATACGCTCAGCTTCCTTCGGTGTAACTTAACCTGTTAGTAGTGTTCTTGCAGAGAAAACTATATATATGATCTTAAGGGATTCGAGGCTCATAATGAGGACGATGGCCTCCAAGCTCCGGCCTAGCTTACCTCACTGTTGGGAGCCCTTATAGATGGAGTAGATATCCACTTTAGTGTGTAGTTTAGAGAGGAATGAGAGAATGATCCTTTTCCATGGCCCTAAGGCCTTTTATAGCATAACAATCACTAATGAACATAATGATGTAACCGCCCACTTAATACTTGAAACCGCTTACTTAATGATTCGTAACGCTCAGAATCGACCCATAAATAGCGAACGGAGACCAATCCGACCCTCCTAGCTCCTGATAGACATCCGGTCATATCCCGGTCGACCCTCTTATCCGACTCGGGAACTATGTCGGATAAGCTGCCTCATAGCCACAACCGAGATCCATCCCGGATGTCTAAAACCCTCCTGGTCTTATATCTCTACGGAAATTTATGCATGATCATAAGCCCCGAGCATATGGTTTCTAGACCTTGAAGCCTTATGCTCGATTTTAATAGAAACATAAACTTTGATCCAGGCCGGACCTCCAATACCAACCTGTGCTTTAGTGTGAATTTACACACAGTGGTTTATCATTCTTCGCTTTTTGAGGTTTTTAAATGTTACGCACGCCGTTGAATCGACACCACAGAACGCCGCTTTTAGCCCGGCCGGATTCCGTGACGCATGGCCGGATAAAAATTCTTCGACCTCCCATCTCGACTCGTAGCAAGAAGATATATAGATGACTAGCCCCGAGTATCTTGAGCCAAGGCTTTGATGAAAATGTTTAGACGGAATCCAATTAAGGTCCTTCGCCTTACATGCCTGGTACAGACAGAGCTTTTAAGATTGCTCGTGAACGATTTTATGTTATGCTACTATCCCACAACGCCAATGTATTCCTATCCTCGTTGCTGAATCGATACTCCAGTTTAACCCAAGCATAACACTCGTTTTTAGTCCGACCTGGGCTCAGAACTTTGTCGGGCTATTGGTAGTAAGACTTAGCTTAACTAGACCAGCCCCCAAGTCGCATGATGCATCAAGCAGGCTATATTGACTTTTCCAAGCACATAACAACTGTTCATGACACCACTTCAGTTTTTTACCACTTTTACGTGTTAGATATAGAGCTCTTCAAGGGCTGAATTTAGAGGTTTCAACGCCACTAAGTTGATCCGTTAGGACCATAGCTCTATGTGACGAATCTCGAGGTTTTAATGCCACTAAGAGTAGATCCGAGACGGAATCGTAGCTCTTGGTAGCTCATTGAGGCTTCAACGCCACTAGAGTTGATCCGAGATAGACCAAGGCTCCGTATGCTCAAGAAATTATAGGTGTAATCGCAAAAGGAGTTGATCCGAGACGGAATCATAGTCCAAAGTAGGGTGACCTGGAGTTTGTTCCGAGTAGAACAGAGCCTTGAGGTCTGTAACCTCCATAGGGATGATCCGAGACGGATTCAGAGCCCAACCGAGCTTGACCTAAGGTTGTTCCGCTGAGGAACAGAGCCTTTAAGGTTCAGAGCTCTATAGGGATGATCCGAGACGGAATCATAGTCCAAAGTAGGGTGACCAGAGGTTCAGAGCCTCCCGAGGTGACCAGGGGTTCAGAGCCTCAAGCGAGGTTGACCAAGGAGTATTCGTGATAGAAGAGCTTTTCCGTGATCGAAGACGATCATAGACCGAGCTTAGCAAGACGCCGCCAATGGGTTCAGAGCCTCAAGCGAGGTTGACCAAGGAGTATTCCACATAGGAACAGAGCCTTTCCGTGACTGAAAGACGATCATAGACCGAGCTTAGCAGTACGTCGCCAATGGGTTCAGAGCCTCAAGCGAGGTTGACCAAGGAGTATTCCGTGATAGAAGAGCCTTTCCGCGGATCGAAGATTTATCATAGACCGAGCTTAGCAAAGACGTCGCCAATGGGTTCAGAGCCTCAAGCGAGGTTGACCAAGGAGTATTCCGATAGGAATGAGCCTTTCCGTGATCGAAAGACGATCATAGACCGAGCTTAGCAAGACGCCGCTAATGGGTTCAGAGCCTGCGAGGTTGACCAAGGAGTATTCCGATAGAACAGCTTTCCGGATCGAAAGACGATCATAGACCGAGCTTAGCAAGACGTCGCCAATGGGTTCGAGCCTCAAGCGAGGTTGACCAAGGAGTATTCGTGATAGGAATGTAGCCTTCCGTGATCGAAAGACGATCATAGACCGAGCTTAGCAAGACGCCGCCAATGCTTTGATTCCCGCCATATCCGAGTCTTGTGGTGCGAGCACTTTATCCGTTACATCCTATTTAGTTTTTACAAACTATAATTAATTCCAAGATGTCTCTTCACCACACAGAGAGTAAGATTACACCTTTACATAAGGGTATTCTAAACAATATTGTAACTTTTACAAAATTTCAACAATTCAATCTACCCGTCACTGCCTTTCTTCTATCATTTTTGATCGATGGTTATATTTAGCCCCCAAGCGCTTAGTCTTTGTTGAAAAAGATGAAGCGCTTTGATACCAAGCCATCCTTATCAAGGAGGACTCAGTTTTGTCGTTTCGCTCCTCGAATACTTACGCTAAGTGCTTTGCTTATATTCTACATATTGTTTGGATCCTTCCTAATTTTGATATTAACAAAAGTAGAATGTCTCCGGTCCACTAGGGATAAGGACGACATCTTATCTCCAACAACATAGATATTAAATCGCTTTATACAATAATGCTTAAATCATAAACTTGGATACATCCACCCCGGCAATTCTTTCTAGTGCTATGCTTGTAGACTGTCTTTTGCTTCGAACTATGCCATAGACTCGGAAATAAAACAAACTAATAGAATGCTTTCCACATTAATTTAGGAAGAAAGTTTCCAATACTTTTGAATGATTCTGCATTAGTTAAGCAACCGCCTTCACTCTCCAAAGGTTTTGAAGAGATTTCTCCATTCCGCCCCGCCCACATTTTATGTTGGATCACGGATTTTATCCATACTATGATTTTGTCTGTATTTCGAAACCTACTACAATTGCTGCCGGCCAAAGTATCAACAATCAAAGCAAGCATTAGTTTATGACAAAAGATTGTTTATTTATTCAAAATAAAGATTACTAATTTTTTCCTTTATTCTAGCATGTATGAACGATTCACCAAATTTTATATTCATGAGCTACACATGACAGCCCTTCTAACAAGATTTACATTTCATATGTTTAGAATTTACTTATCTTTAGTTATAAAACAACATGTAGATGTTTCCAATTGTAACCCATACAAAATGATGACCTACTGTTAGTTGCTTTTGGATTAACATGAAGATGCCAAAAAATAAGAATCCAAACAGTAAGCCATAATCACTTTGGTTATAAAACAAGAATAACAAGAATAAACAATAGCTACTGCTTAACAAGTCATATAAGAATAACTTATCCTTAAGCAACATGACATCATGGTTTCGGACGCTGGACTTGTCGACACTTTTTTTTCCAAGCAAAGAGCAATCTAATACTAACAGTTGGACTCAGTGTAAAAGCTATTGCTTCCAATATGCATAGGCAGACTTTGTGAGCTTAATGTGCTACTGTTTGAGGATTTTATGTCCCGCATCTGATCACAAACAAAAAGGAATTAACTTTTTCACAACAAGGTCAAAGCAAGAATATGCCAAAGACTAAGATTTACAATACACGCTGCTTTAACATGTCCAACGATAAACAATAAACAACTAAAGTAAAGCTTTCAAATCACTTAGCTTTTGATTGTTGCGACTACTCGGACCGCCGAGTTATGATTGAATATGAGGATGGATGGCCTGGCCCGATTCGTTATCATCAATGTGCGAGACTTTTGCTCGTCACACAACAATTGGAGGCCTGCACAGCACTTATCAGGATGTTATCTCAGTGTATTTTTGTACCGTTCTCTATGTATATAGCATTACTATCAACATTTTCTGTCTGAGAAATTAGTAATTTGAAAATAGTAAGTAAAGTTAATAATAATTGATTATCCTCTTAATAGCCCATTTCGTAACGGCAGAAAACATGTATTTCGTAACAACTCTATAGTCATTCAATGGCCATGGATCTTAATTACAAATGCTAACGGCTTTAACGACTTTTGACAATAATGAGTAATCCATGTCTGATAGTTTGTTATAACCTTGCATCAGTCATTTTTTAAGCATAGTGTAAAGTAATTGTTCTTAATGTATAAACTGAAGATGAATAAGGGAATAACAGAGAAGTGAATGAACTTATCTTTTTACTTAATCGCATGAAGAATGGGCGATGTTCATTCAATTCATCATGGTATGAATTCAAATCGCCATTGATGTCGTTTGAGGTATGTAACTTTGAAGCATGCCGATGAAGATAAGGAGCCACCGGTTTATTGCAGTTTTAATAACATCGTAACATTAGAGAACTGCTTCACTTATCCCTGTCATCACTAATGATTCAACCGACACCAGCGTTCTGGTAGTATTCCGGATAGGTTCGATTGAGAGGGTCACCGAGCTATGAGGACCTCCAAGTTTATTAGGCGTGGCCACCTGAGCTTGATAGCTTTAGCATTTTCGAACATTCTTCCCGTCCCGGACATCTTTTTTTCAGAGCAATTAAAAGACCCTCCGATTCTTAACTTGTGTCAAGCTTTCAACATGCCGGGTGGGAGCAACATATGTAGTGTTTGCCCCTGGTGTGTGGCTTCGATCGATGCAAACCGTATGCCACATACTCATCTTACTTCAAAGATGACCAAAATATATTGACTATGTGCGCTACAATTATTCCTCAAAGTATCGTAACAAGTGCAAAATTTAGAACCAATTAATCAATGAGAAACTTATCTTTTCATGATACCGCATGATAGATTATCAAGACATTCAGGTCCTCTCCCGGTAGGCATAAACCGCCGCTCGAGATCCAGATATGTTGGCTTCTCGCATATGGATCCATTGATTCACAAACATGTTGCTCGCGATCTACATGATATATGTCTCGCCATTTAAATCTATCAAAGACATTTCGGTTGCACATCGTGTATAAGTCCCTTTGATGTCGGCGCGTTTCTCAAACCATGTCCGAACCGACAATGGTGATACAACTTTCAATAAACACTAAATGTAACTAGTATCTATAACAGATGCCTTTTTCCTGTAACATTTAAGCACATGACAATAACAGGTTACATAAGAGTCATCACAATAATGCACTATTATAATTTCGGTTTATGTTCATGTATCAGAATAAGAGTCAGCACTGTGTCGAGCATTTGATTATCATAACAATGAAAAATAGAAATTGTCAAGAGCCACTTAGCAGAGGATTATCTTGCTATCAGAATCACAACTATGTAACCGACAAGCAATTATCTTGTTATTAAAATCACAACTATGTAACCGACAGGCAATTAGCGTTCACACACGTTACGAATGTTACCATCAAACTCTAACTATGACACACATATCGACAGATACTACAAACGAGAATTGATCATGGTTACTAATATGGTATGCAAATACTTATCTTTTAAAGACGATGCATACGCCGTAGTCTGACTAACTAAGTGACGGCGATCCAAATCGAGTGCCACCAATGCCTTTATTGAGTGCATAGCTAACCGCTTAACATTTCCTGAACAAAATTATAACAGCGACTAAGACCGAGTACCATGTCGGCGCATGCAACGCAGTGGATCGATCGAGGGATCTGCGTTGATGTAGCATATCAACACCAATAGCATCTTTAACTGCGATGTCGGACTCATCGATCCGCCCATATTGGCTCGTTATCTCCGACCGGGATGTCTTCATCGAGAGTTAAGCCATCGAGGATGGAATGGCTGATCGGACCCATATGAAGTAAAATGGGTAACTTCAAATGAGTATTGCCCCGAACGGAAACCCGGATTTGAGCGACTTCCCTGATCGCGTATGTGAGCCGGAGATGAATAACACTAGAAGGAGGGGATCGTCGACGGACGACGATGTCAAACTGGGTTCCTTCTGGGAGTGGCGGAGGTATCGATTGACATAGAGATGGTCGCCGGCTAGTCTTTCCGTCAAGGAAACATATCTGAGGCCTCATTCTCCTCCCTTGGACTTAACGCTGAAACCAAATACCGAAGCAAGATATATTATGGTTATCCATCAATAAATCTATTATGTAGACATAATACTGATACTGTATAGCCATGCTACTTATAACAATGTTTCAATTTCGAACCCGGAACGAAATTTCTAGGCAAGGTTATGGGTGTAGCGTCAGTCACCCAGATGGAACAGGATTGTTTAGGAATAACATGTGTGGCCCGGGAAAGTTTTACCAGGCCCCACGGTGGGCGCCAATGTTCTTGCAGGAAAAACTATATATATATGATCTTAAGGGATTCGGAGGCTCATACGAAGGACGCATGGCCTCCAAGCTTCCGGTCTAGCTTACCCCGCTGTTGGGAGCCCTTATAGATGGAGTAGATATCCACTCTTTAGTGTGTAGTTTAGAGAGGGAATGAGAGAATGATCCTTTTCCATGGCCCTAAGGCCTCCTTTTATAGCATAACAATCACTAATGAACATAATGATGTAACCGTCCACTTAATACTTGAAACCGCTACTTAATGATTCGTAACGTTCATAACCGACCCATAAATAGCGTAACGGAGACCAATCCGACCCTCCTAGCCCGGATAGACGTCCGGGTCATATCCCGGGGCTGACCCGGTCTCTTATCCGAATTCTGGGAACTATGTCGGATAAGCGTCTCATAGCCACAGTCCGAGATCCATCCCGGATGTCTACAAACCCTCCTCCGGTCTTATATCTCGGCTGGGAAATTTATGCATGATCAAGTAGGGTTAGCTTCCTTTTTATACGAACATCAACTAGGGTTAGCCCATAATTTGCTTCACATTAGTCTTCAACATTTTCCCACTACTTTCTCCATTAAAGTAGGATAAAAGCTCTCCAAGAATATTGTAGCAGAGCGTTACATAATCTTTCTTACTTAGAGAAAACAACATAAACAAACTAACTCCTAGAATTTTTAAACTGAAAACTAGTTCAGTTCTGTAACACATGTCAAGACATCTGCTTTGACATCTTAAATACTGCTGATACATTATTCTTCATGGCATCTCCTAAGCAAATTTTTTTACCAAAATTGCTTCCAATCACATAACTAACACTGATATCGAGATTTATGTGATTGCACCCAAATGAAAAGAGGACGAAAAATGGGATGTGTAAATTAGGCCTAAGCATAATAACATGATACATGTTGGTTTGTATAGGAAGGAGATTTATGACTGCAAAAGAGGAATGTGTTACTATGATATACTTAGTTTTCGAGTTAGTACCTATTTAGGCGACCATTACCAAAGTAAAGTTTATGGCCTATAATAATTTTGCTACTGTTTTTCCTCTTATGAGTAAGGGTTTTGCTTGAGGACAAAAAAAGGTTCAACTATATGGGAGTTTGATAACTACATTTTACAGCGTATTTTCAGACTCGACTTACTTTACATTTAGTTTATTCTGTCTTTTATTTTGTAGTATTATGCCATTTCTACTTGTTTGTTGCAGGTATTTTCCAAAGATAAAAATCCGAGCGAAAAACTGATAAAGGATATAAAAGAGTGAAGAAAAGAGCATAAATGTAGGTTCCTGAGGCATGGCGTTTGCCATGGCCTCATGGTGTTCACCTTGTACCCACCTGCCACATCAACATGAACAAGCCTTCACCCAACTTCCCTACTTTTTCTCCAGGATTTCTACACGTTTAGAGACTCTTTCAAGTGGTTGTAAACTCTATATAAAGGTAGTTTTCTGAAGTTTTGGGAATCCAAGTTCATATATTCAAGAAATTTATTGAGTCTCTGAGGTGCATAGGGAATTACATACCGGTCTTTCCTTCATCAATTATTTTCATTAATTCTAAATTCTTCAAATTTCATTTGATTTTGCATAAAACCTCTGCTTTCATTATCCTTAGATTTACAGTACAATAATAAGAAATAGTATAATTGAGAATTGATCCTTGTGGGTTCGATATCTAATGCAAACTACATCGGTATTTTCATGCACTTGCGTATCAATTATTGTATAAGTTAGTGAGCTACACAACAAGGAATAGGGTGTAGTGGTTTTGTTAATTCACAATGAGATAATAATTTGATTGAAACTTAATAAATACACAGTTCATTAACAAGTAAAAATTAGGGGAATCAATAATAAAGACATAATTGCATTTCTCATATTAAATTTCATCATTTTGATTTCCGGTTTTAGAACCAATTTTCTAATGACAACCCTCATTTAATTACTTCAATTTGTACATAATTATCTTGTTAAATTACAATCCTCGTGGCTATGATCTTTTTATTATTACTTTGACGTTATCAGAATACTTTCCGAGAGGTCATCATTTTGTTGAACGACTTATAAATATCTCATCAGTCCATGTGGAGATGGTAATTAAAAATATGTATACCTTTATTGAAAATAATACATTCAACAAAATGGTGATGTTGTCCGGGACTAGAGTTTAGATATTAAACTCATTTCGATAATTTGTGCATAGTCGTAATCATTTAAACTAAAAAAAAATATCAAAGATTCCAAAAAAAAAATGCAAGAAGTGCCTAAACGCAAAAAAAATCTTTTTTTTGTGAGATTTGCACTATAAATCATCCCATAGGATACTGTCTGCCACTAGATAAAGAGGTAAATTTTTTTGAGCAATCAACAAAGAACATGGACATATCAAAATAACAATAATTCAAATTACTCTCAACAGTGGAGCTAATATTCAAGACCATCCAATAGATAATAGCCATATCAGTAAGACGTACATAATTTCAAAATTTGAGAATACTGTGAATCAGTTTATGTAGGTTGTCTATATCAAACCTAGGATTGGTCATATATCCAAGGATCTAGATGATTAACAAGGGAGAGCATTAAATACCAACACTAAAACTAACCCAAAGAAGCACTACAACACCATTGCAATTAGGATCAAAAGAGTGAGTGGGAACAACATTAATGAAGAAGCATAAATATTTGTTGTTGAGTCAGAAGAAGAAAGTGGAAAAGAAGTAGAAGCAAAGAAGCTTGAGAAATACATAAGTGAAAAGGCACATAGAAAAGGTCAATGAATAAGGGATGAAAAACTAAAGAAACCACATGTTCAAAATTTTCCTTATACACTATCTTCAACACAGAAAAATAAGAAAAATGAAATATTCAAGGTTTTTAGACATTATCAAAATACTCCAGATAAGCACACTATTCTCTTAAGTCTTGCAGAAACTACCTACTTATGTCAAATTCATGAAAAAGAATAGGAAGAAGAAAATAAGGTATATTAAGAAATCTTAACACATGCATCGAGCTAATGACATTAAACAAGGGTTTATTACGAGGCAACCCAAACTTATAGATTTAGATTTTATTTTATGCAAATTGGGTTTTTTTAAAGTGAAACGTGTAAACACAAGAGTTGAGATTCTGCAGGAATTTTGTTGGGTGAGTTCATCTACTCGTTAAGTAAAGTGTTGTGAATCAGATGTCTTAGAAACAAAGTATAAACTTGTTTCTTTATGATCAAGAAACAATTAGAATAGGAAAAAGAATGAAGAACGTGATGAACACAAGGATTGGTTATTAATAGTTATTATTTCTTTTATCTTCAAACAAGATTACAAGTATACAAGAATAACAAATAACCCTCTCACCCTAAATTAGGATTTGCAGTATGCAATGATGAGAGACTAGTATGCTATTTATAATAAACCTAACATACTAAACTAATGAGCTTTTTCAAAAATACCCATTACAAGCTAACTTGAGGTACAAACTAACTTAAACAATTGGACATAACAAACAGGCCCAATTCGAAATACTAACAACCTAGAATTTCGACACCCATATACTAGAACATACTTCGACTATAGTAAGTAGGTCTTCGACACCAACATGTGAACGTACTTCAATGTCATGCTAAACTCTATCGAACAAAGAGTCTACCTTTGACCTAATAGAGTTAGATCCAACATCTCACAAATCTCCACCTTGGAACAAAATCTATTATCAAAGAGAGGATTAGCTTTCTTCGTGTGACAGCTTTATCAATTGCATACTGTGGAAAAACTTGCAACTTGCCAATGTCTTGGTGATCATATCAGCAACATTATGATATGTCAAAACCTTCATCACTTGGACTTTCCACACTCGAATACCCCTCTAACAAAATGCAACCTCACATCGAAGTGCTTGGTTCGCTCATGATAAGCTGAATTCTTCAAAAGGTGTATTTCACTTTAACTATCACATTTAACAGATGAGATACTATTCATATAAGCTCTTTCAGCCTCAGTACTGGGACATTGATCAATAATAAACTTGAATTAAAGGTTTGCTAGAGTTACAACAAGCTTCGAATACAACATATCATACTTTTTGAGAATCTTCAGTAGATATCCCTCTTGAGATAAGCATAATTTTGATTGCTTTCTATCTCTTCAAATGTCAATCCCAAGAATACTAGAAGCAGCTCCCAGATCCTTCATTTCGAACTCCTTATTGAGTTCATCTTTCACCCTCATTACCTATTCGACATTGTTACTTGCTAAAATAATATCATAAACATAAAGCAACAAAATAACAAATTTGAAGTAAATACAGTGGTCGAACTGACTTCTAATGAAAATTATGCGTGCCATGAACTTGTCAAATCTTTTATTCCTTTGTCGAGGAGATTATTTCATCCCATATAAATATTTATTCAACTTGCACACATAATATTCCTTTCCTTTTTTGGCACACCCTTCAGATTTCTGCATCGGAATTATTTCATCTAGATCACCATACAAGAACGCAATTTTCACATTTATTTGTTCCAGTTCAATATCGAAATATGCCACCATGGCAAGCAACATTCAAATGGACCTATGATTCACAACAAGAGAAAACACATCATTGAAGTCTACACTTCTTTTTGAGTGAAACCCCTTGCAACCAACCTAGCCTTGTATCTTTTTGTCGCCACTCCTTCGATTCCTTCCTTAACTTTGAAAATCCATTTATATCTGACTAACCTGGCTGAAGCAACTATTTTTTTCAAAATCATTTAATTTTAAAACAATGAAGTCACCACCTAATTTTATTTGTTCTAAAAGAACGGGAAAATATAGATAAAACTCACGAAAGTCGGATAAGGCGGTCTACATGACCAAAAGATATGGATTCGGGAGTAGGTTACGCAAGGGGAAGGTATTAGCACCCCTTACGTCCATCGTACTCGATGAGACCCGTTTAGCTCTAAGTGTTTGTATGTACATTCGCTAATTTCTAATTTATGATCAAGAAATAAGAAGGAAACGGGGTTTGTTTATTATTATTTTGAGTTTTCCGCGGTTTCAAAACCTTGTGCCTACGTATTCCGTCGTGCAATGGGAGAGTCAAAACTCCGTAGTTCTTCTTGAAAATTTTTAAGTTGGTTGTGTTGATTTTATAAGAAAAAATATGCATTTAAACATTTCAAATGCTTGAACTTTTTGACTTGTTTAGTTTGTTTAAAAAGCTAAGTCTTTGTTCGTATTTGAAATGGCTATCGCGCGCTCTTTGTAAGAAAAGAGTTTGATGATCGCATATTAGTGAAAACAAGAGTTGAACGAGTTTAGTTAATTTTAAGGTATGGATGACAAGTACCAAAGCATCAGGCTATTATTTAACGATTCGAATACTTGAAATTGGTGAGTGAGCTCAACCAATCATCTCTCATCCAAAATATTTATTATGAAAAAATGATGATGTGAAACAAGGTTCATGTTATTAGGTGTTTCGAGTAAACGTATTTAACTCATTGGGCTATCATCCAACGACCTAAATACTTTAAATTCAACTAAACCGTCGGACTATCATCCAACCATTTAACTGAATGTCACTACACTATGTATTTTTTTTTTAAAAACATGGATAGAAGTTTTTAGCTTATTAGGCTACCATCTAATAATCTAAAAAAACTTCAAGTTTGTTTAAATCATTAGACTATCATCTAACAATTTAAACAAACTTCATCCAAATGTTTCCCTTTTTATGAAAATCAATTTAGAAAACAAACTTAATTAATTAATTTAATTTGAAAGTGTTTTAAGAGGTTCGATAACGGACAAAGAGGGATGAATCGGGTCATGATTAATCAAGTATATGGACTTAATTAATCTCGTGAGGATAGGTGCTCCTATCCCCAACTATGAAACTCTTGTGCATGGAAAATTGATATATGGACCAACATTTATTCGGGTTATGGTTAATCGAAACAACAAGGGCCTCGATTAACCTCGTGAGAAAGGTCACGCCCATTCCCAACCATGAGACCCTTATTGACGTACGAGCCAATTAAAAGAAATCAGAGTTGTTCTATATTAATTGTGTTTGAAAGTGTACAAACGTGAATAAATCATATAAGCATGCAAGAAAAATTAAGTAATTATCACACAATACAATTCTAAAAATTTAAATAATTATTAGAGTAGATTTTTTTTATTTGATAAAAAATTAATTAAAAATTTAATCGATAAATTGTCAAATAAAAACTATCATAAAACTAGTTATTATCTAATACATCAACCCCAAAAGTTACTTGCATAATTAAATCAAATAATTAAAAGAGAGAGTTTAGATATAGCCTGCTGGAAGAAATTTTGGGGGTGTACGCTGAATTTGCTGGCGCAACAGCAGGAAAGGTCCATGTCCAAGAATCCAGCGTGTTGCAGCTCCAAGGTGTAGCATGGGGATTCACTTCTGATGCGTTATATAATAACAAGAACACCAGATTTGATGGGAGCCGACAGATTACAAGATGAGTGTTGATTGATGATGATCAAAAGGAGGAGAAGGAAAATGTGCATGGTAATAGCATAGGGAGCATACACAGGATTCAAATTCATTAACCAAGGGTGGTGACATGTGTCACCACCATTAACCAACACCTAAACATACTAAGTAAAAACAAGCAAGATTTTTTTTTTTTTTAAAATGGAACTTAACCTAAATGCTACGCTCTCTCTCTAAACCGGCAGATGCTCTCTCTATAATTCCTCGCCGGAGATGACAGTTGGGCTGCGCCGGAAATCGCCTCATGGCGACGACGACGACGGCGGTGGCGACCTTCTAACTTCAATTTTTTTCCTTTTTCTGTTTGTCTTGTTCTTCTACTTACTAATCTTAGGTTCGATTTTGCAAATTCGCTATGGTTTCTCCTAGATCTAAAAGGGGGGTGTCAGAAACCCTAACTATTATTTTCTAAATCGGCGGCGGTGGCGGTTTGTAACATGCAAAACGATGATTAATAATAACAACAGAGCTAGAGAACGGAGCCTGAGTCTCCTTATTGTGCCGATTTGGGACCTTTCACAATGAGATCTCTCTGATTTTACTGTCTTTTTCTATTTGTCCTCTGGCTGCCTCTATTTCTGAAGATTTTAGATGGTAGGAAGATGATGATTGTAAATTAGGGTTCTTAGATCTGAAAAATTAGGGTTGGCCATTTTAGGGTTGGTGAACAGTACCCTCCTCGAAATCTGTGCTTTTGAATGTCTCTTTGAATTCATAAGTTATGGCCATTAGAAGCAGCAGAAGTTCTGGCCATTAGAAGTAGCACAAGTTCTGGCCTGGCCGTCAAAAGCAGCAGAAGTTCTGGCCATCAGAAGCAACAGAAGTTTTGGCCATTAGGAAACATCAGAAGTTTTGGCCATCAGAAGAAACAGAAGTTCTGGCCATTAAGCAACAACAGAAGTTCTGATCATCAAAAGCAACAAAAGTTCTGGCCGTTTAGGCAACAGAAGTTCTGGCCGTTTAGGCAACAGAAGTTCTGGCAACAGAAGTTCTCGATTTAAGCTGACTTTTGGTCAACTTAAATACGACTAATGATGCAGATGCAATGAGTGTATGATTGTTTTATGCTAAATGACCTAATGGGAGCGTATGCAGATGAATGCGAAGCCTAAGCCAGATAAAATCAAGATAGGAGGGAAAATTTTGGGGAGCAACAGTTGCCCCTATTTAATCGTCTTAAGCCTGAAAGTGAGATTGGTGCTAGCCTTTCAAAATTTTAAGGTGGGGTTCCTGAACATGCTCCAACTACGGAAGCTCTTTCATACATCTCTATTCCTACTTCTCATGGCAAGGAAAGCAGTAAAACCCTACTTCTCATGCTCTCTAGAAAAGCGGTAAAAGAATGCGGTAAACAAAGTAAAATAAATACCAAACGGATAAAGATCCGAAGAGCACTGCGAGGTAAAGAAATACTCCAGAAAACTTTGAGTAAATTGCCATCAACAAAAGCAATAATAAGAAACAGCTCGATCAATATAATCCACAAGGTGATATCGTGCAACATGTGCGTGTAGCAAACAAGTCCTCATATCAATCGGAACACCTGCACAAAGGTACATATCCAGAAAAAACAATAGAATATGTGTTTCGTGTAACATGAGAAAACACAAAGCAAAATGCGTTTAAAACGCAAACAGAACTACGGGAAAAGTGGTATGTTAGTGTACCAAAATTAGGTACCTAACCAAAACATCCTCAATGTACCTTGCACAAGTCAACAAACATGTCAAAAATAACAAGGAAGTGGAAATATAATTGCATATTCACATCACATGTCAAAATATGATCCAAAGGTGAAGAAATGGAATACAAATGTGTATAGCAATATAAGAATGGAAAACCGGGCAGCAACGCACACATAATGCAAAATAACCCATGAATGATATCAAAATCGAGCTAAGTCCATCACAATAGTTCTCAAATGCAATGCTAAACATGATTAGAAGATCTAGAAGAGTTAGAAACCAAAAATCTACACTAAAATGACTTAAAATGCATTATTTACAAAGAAAACAAAGCATGAGAGGTGAATTCTTAATACATGGCAGCAACTAAATTCTCTAGAGCTTTCCTAAACATCTAAGAAAATAGAGGAAACAACCACAAACTAAACATGCGAAAGGAAGCTAGAAAAACTATACAATTATCAACTAGTTCCTAAGAATCGAACTATTAAAGGTTAGCTTTGAAATTCTATTTACAAACCTAAGGTAAGACTTACAATTAACTACAATTAAATGGTATGAAAATAACCTAAAGTTTCTAAGAAACACATGGCATTACATTCCTATAATTAGTCAATTCAAACGACAAAGGAGAAACATGCTTTTGAACATTACAAACTAATTGAAACTTGAGAATTGAGCAACTATTTAATTCAAATAGATGTAAAATTATACAAGTCAGTAGATAACTCATATTAAATGATATCAACCAAAATGCACAAGAAAAATCACACTTAAAGCAATTTTATGCATAAAACCAAGTCAAAACGATCAATCGTCGCTCTAAGGATCAACTAGCATGGTACCCTAATCATATGACTCAATCATGGTTTCTAAGTCAAGATAACAGCAATCTAAACATGTCAAAATGTTAATTAAAAGTCAATTGAAAGTTAGAACAAGTGCTAGACGTTATATGCAAAGAAAATCAACACCACAAGTGTATGTGTGTGTAGTGTACAAAAAGATTCGCTCCGACACCTTTCGAGTCTAAAAATCACCATTATGGATAAATATGAAAAGTGAACCAAAACACAAGGCACAAGCTAAAGAAAACAATAAAAATAATTTATCAAAAATATTGGAAGCTATGCACACACGCACGGTCTCAAAAATACGAACGGTTCGGTCAAATCTCGTTCAAAAATACAATTTTCGCACAAAAGTCAGCAGCTCCCAGAATTGACCGAAACATGTTCAAATCAAGAAACCGTTCGCCTAGAGAGCTTGGAATGACTCGAGAAACATGATTTACATTAAGAAAAGTCAAAAAAACTCATTACGGATCAAAAGTTAGAGCCAAAACAAATATTATGTCCAACTTTATCAATTTTCAAAGTGTCATGTTATTTTCTACCAAACTCAAATAAACTTGTTTCCAATGTGTTTTAGTGGTATTTAGATGAATAAAAATGCAAGTGTATGTGATATCATGTGCAAGTGATACATACTCAATGCAAATACTACTTAAGTGCTATGCAACCATGTAAGAATGTTGAAAGAAATTAGATGTGCAAAGTGGTAAAGTGTTGTGAAAAGTGAAATTTCAACATATTTTCATGTCATACAAGTTGAACAACACCACATCAAATTAGTTAAACTATCTTACATGCAAATGCTTGGATATGCAAAGATGCAATTTATGTCATAATGTATGAATTCAAGTGTGTCCATGTGAGTTGTGTGCAATGTGTAGGTGGAGTGCAAGTGTACCTAAAAACTAGGTGTTAGTTCCTACATTTCAACGTAATTTCAATGCACGAAGTAAGCCTCAAATTAATGATTCAATTCATGTCAAAGAACTTACATATTACTTGATGCATGATCATATGAATTGTGATGCAAAATGCTCACATTAAGCACCTAAATACAATGCAAAGTCACAACACAAGTGTAGGTGTGTGTAGTGTGTAAAAAATTTCACACCGACACCTTTAAGGCTCCAAAAACGGATCAAGATCAATGAATTCAACAAAATAAATGCTATAATCGGATTTCACATGGAATTTGCAAGCAATCTCAATATTCAATTTCAAGAAATTCAACAATTGAAAAATTGATTAAGATAAACACTTAAGTAAATAAGCACTTACTTGTACTTGAAGCTTTGAGTTGAAATTGATGAGGAAAATCTTGTAATTCTCCAAGAAAATACCAAATCAAAGTTGAATTGATGATAATAAGAGAGGAGAATCTTGAATCCTTGAAGAATTGATGAAGAGGAAAACTTCAACTCTTCACCTCGACACCTTGAACGCGCTTCAATGTTCTTGATTGATGAAAAGCTTGATTTGATCCTTGAGAATTGAGAGGGAATAGAAGAGTATGGAGCTGTACCGGAGAAGGAGAGAAGAAGAAGAAAAAAAAATAAGAAATTTTTTTCCGGCGCGGTGGTTTTGGAATTCCGGTGGTGGTTGTTGATGGTTTGAGGTGGTTGTTGGTGGTTTTAGGTGGTTGTGCAACTTTGAGTTGAGAGAAAATTGAGAGAGAAAGGTGAGAGCTCTTGGGTCAAATTTAATAAATGATTCTATCTACCAATTTTGTGAGTGGTAAAATATTATTTATAGTGTGAAAAAATTTGGCTTTGGAGTGCCTTGGATCCACAATTAAATTCAAATCGCGATTATCAAAATAATTTTCGTACACAGTCCAAAACAGCCAAATCCGTGCGGAATTTGAAATTGGAATGTGAACGAAAAATGTCCGGATCGCGGTTTTTCTTACGAAAATCAAAATTTCGATGTGATCAGATGAACGGTCAATGTGATATGAATGTTTGAAGTTTCAGCATAATTTTCGGGCGTCCGACGCATGCAAAATTCTCAATACGCTCTTCGGAGAAAATGCCTCGAACGAGGGTCTTCTGATCAAAATTTGCAAGTGAGTGTTTCTGGGATAACCGAAGCTAACAAAATTTGTGAACTTTTGGCACTGGTCCCATCTCGTTTCGATAAAAAAAAGCGAGATATGATTTTTTGAAGTTCGCGTACCAGATGAAAATTGCTCGGTTCAGCTCAAAATTACGTTCGAAGAATAAAACATTGGTCTTAAATGGTGAGGAATCAGCTCCCAAGTTGTAATTGAAAATTGTAGAAGGCTTTGATACGGAATTTTAGAAATTGGTCCCGCTCAGTTTCGAGTTTCCAGCTAAGAGATATGAACTTTTTAGTGGGCAGAACACACGGTTCAACACTAAAATTCAGTTTAATCCTCTTGAGAAATTGAATTTTCTGGGGACCTTCCTCACATAATTTGCTTCCGGCTTTCAAACAAAAATTGTAGATAAAAATGAGAGGGATATGTCATTCAAAATTCATAAGAAAATACCTGACGATCTGTGAGATATGCTCTCTGGAGTGCCCGAAACACACCGAAAACCCAAAATCCATTTTATTGAGAAATAAGCGAAAAATTCATTTTTTTTTCTTGACGAAATGACCTCCAACCTGAACAGATAAACTGGAGGACATATTGATATGATTCCAGAGATTGTGGGACCAAGCCAAAATAACTTCCTGACCAAAAAATCTTGCAAATAGTCGTATGAACCGAGAAACATTGATTTTTGGCTCAAATATTCGACCACAACCTACTCTTACTCGAAAACCTCAATCAATATACTCAGAATAGGAAATTAGAACTCCAATACCTTTATTATCGAGAGATAATTAGAAGCTTTCGAATGCACACATCTTGTATATTGAGATGACGCTTGAAATAAAAGAACCTCAGATACTCAGCTTTTGGAACCAAACCTCTCCTTCAGAATTATACAGGTTCATACGATTTAGAAAATCTCGAACCCATGGTTAATGCATAAATGATATGTATGCAATGCACCTATTGATTAATATGTAAGCCAATTATTTATTAAAAAAGATGAGGGCGAATTTTGGAGTACAACACACAAGTCTCTTATTCAAGGAGTCAATAGGTTCATGTGTTTATTTACATGCCTTCTCTCCTCAATTCTCAAGATTTTTTAAAGTATTGTCTCCCATTGAAGATTTTTATTATCATCGGCTATGGTCTCTCATCTTGAGTATATGCTTAATGTTTGAAAGAGATCATCAAATTCAAAAAATTCACCATTCTATGGCCATCTACCTTAAATCAGGGTTTTGGACTTTTGAGGATCATATCTTGATATTTGTGTGAAGTTTGTGGATGATTTCAAAGTCATTTGATTCTTAATAGGACTTATAATATGAATATTCTTGGATACAAGGAGTTTTATTGATCAGAAGATTGTTTTAGAAGTCTATGATTGTCCACTCTCTATATTGATACTTTATTTATCTTGTATGACTTAAAAGGATCATAACTTGGTCATATTTTGTCTCCTTGAGCTCATTATTCTTTCATAATGAACCTAAGGATGTATAATAAAACTTAGTTTAAATGGTAGGAAGAAAAAATGCTTGGAAATTTGCCTATGAAGTCAAAAGATTACAAGTCCTTGATGCATTTCTCAATTGTTGGTCAATCAACTTCAAAAGATCATATCTTGATCATCATTTATCACCTTGAGGTCATTCTTTTTGAACAACAATATTGAGGATGTGAACTTTATCTCCATATAAATTTTAAAGATTAGAAGTGTTTGGAAGTTGCTTGAAGAAATCAAAAGATTATAGGTAATTTCATGAAATTTCATCAACTTCACAAGGCCATAACTTTCTCAACTTTTGGAATTTTTGGGTGATTCTTTTTTCCAAATGTTCCTTGAGAGGTCTACTTCATGTCATATTTGAAAGTCAAGATAAAAGTTTAAGTGGAAGATCATTTTTGAAAAGAAAAGATTATAGGTCATTTTTAGAAAGTTGGCATGCTTGACCAAGGCCTGGCTAGAAAAATCAATGTTTTTTTCACAAATCCTAAAGGTTGTAACTCTCAAGTCAAGCATCCATTAGATTTGATTATTTTTGAATTGTGTTCTACTCTTTGAATACTTCATTTAACTCAAGGAAAATTGGAAAACGCACGAGGGAATTTGATTTGGCCTCAATTTAAAGTTTGTGCCAAAGTCTGTTCAAGCACACCATTAGTTTGTGCATTTTGCGCTACCAATCAATTTTAAGTCAAAATTAAGCCTTGATTTTGTGACTAATCATGTTTAGAAGTTGTCCGGAATTAATTAGCACCTTGAAACACAAGTTTTGACTGAGTTTGATGCACATGAGGTCACGCTTCCTTCGTGCACACACCTTGCATGATTTCACTCCAAATCTCACAATTCCTCCTCATTCTCATCACCACTCAGTTCCCTATAAATAGAAGATCATTCCTCACTCATTTCCTCAAGTTTAGATAGCCAGAAAAACCCTGTCAAACTCTCTCTCGAACCATATTTTCTGCAACTTCGTTTTTACTCTCAAAGTCATTCCAATTTGAAATTAACCATTCATTTTTCTTCCTTGAACGTCACTGAAGCTAACAGAACAAGAATTGTGCTTTGAAGCTTCCTAAATCATGCTATCCAAGTCCAGTTTCAGAGCTCTGAAACTAAACTTCGTTCAGGTAGGAATCTCCATCAAACCTTGTAAAATAAAGCATCATTGCACTCTCCTCATCTCCCTGATCCTTGTGATCTTCACCATTTGTGTTTTCATCAAGTATTGACTAAGAATTTCTGGAAACAAGTGCTCATTATTCTTTTTTATTTTTTCAAATTGTTCATGATACAAGTGAAATAAATTCTTCGCGAGGGTACCAGTAGAATCGTCTTGAAGAGAAGAAGCGAATGGCACCAGTCTAAAGAATTTATTTCACAGTTTGAGGATCACGTGTGGAGGATGGCCGAAGATTGAAGACGACCTACGTGTCTGTCTTCAACCAATGAGGGATTGACATGTAATATTTTTTATCTGATTACTTTTGTGATTCAGACTTGATCCAACGCGTGACATTATATTTTATTTTATTTTTTAAAACTTAATTTAAATTGTAATCCGGTGTGAAAACCAAGGAGGTCCATATCAAGCACAGCGCGTGTGATCCTTTAGATCTTCTTACTCACACGTTTTGACTGTGATCAGATGGTCCACATTTTTTTGGCTTTTATTTTATTTTCTAATTTTATATTTTAAATATTTTAAATATTTTAAACTTCAAAAAATCATATAAAATTCATTTTTGATTCAAAAATTATGAAAAATTGACAAAAATATTTTGAAATACTATCTTTCTGAATTTTATTTTTTCATAATTTTATTTTCATATTTGATATTTTTAATGATTTTTCTCTTTTATTTGATGTTTTTTAATTGTTTTAAAATACTTTTTGACATTTTTAAATTTTGAAAAAACTATGGAATGATCCAATGGTCATTTGACAAATATTGGTGACCTTATTTTATTTTTATTTCTGATCTTACTATTTTTTGCCATTTTTGGTTTGTTTCATCATGTTCTCTTTATTTTTAAAAATAATTTTATGCTTATAAAAATTCTTAAAAAAATTTGTCAACACTTGTTGACCTCTATTTGAGTTTGGATAATTTTCTTGGAATTTTATTTTGATGAAAAATACTATTTATGTATTTCGTCAATAAAGTCCAATTAAATAACCTAATTTTAAAATTACTTTTAATCCTTTTATTTGATTTTATTTTCATTTTCATCTTGATAGGTATCTTGACTAAATCCACCAAGAAAGTTGATTGATTTTGACGAAGTTAGACCGAATAAATTCATCTGATGTAAAATAAATTTAGACAATATTTCTTCTTCCCCATCTTATTTTTTCTTTTTGTTCCGATTCGAAAAAAGTGATCATTTGGTGGCATGAACTTTAATGTTCTAAAATAAGCCCCAAAAGATGACTTGAGCTTTGATCTTGGTTCAACATCTGTGGCGCTTGTCGTGTGGTCGCGTTGATTTCTAATCAAGCTTTTGGCAAGTTTCCACTAACTTTGTCCATTTGAAATTCTCAAACATCTTTGATCAAGTGATGTGATAATTCCAAAACCGGTGATATACTTGACAAAAAATAATTGAAACTTGTCGTGTGATCGCGTTGATTCTATCAAGCTTCTGGCAAGTCTTCATGTGTAAGTTTCAAGATGGTCACCTTGCTGATGACTAACAATTAACAATTCGATGATATACTTGACAAGTTTCAAGATTGTCATCTTGCTAACCTTTATTAATTGCTTTTTATTTTTCGCTTTTTACTTTTCGCATTTACTTTTATTCTCTTTATTTTTATGCACCTTTATTTTTAACATTTTTACATTTCATGTCTTTTTTTTTCTTTGCTCACTTGAGCAATTATATTTTCTTTCTTTGTTGTTATTTTTAATTTTCTCACTTGAGCTTTATTTTTATTTTCCAAAACACTTAATAATTCAACCTAAACTTAAAAAACTCTTAATTGGACTTGGTTACTATCCTTGTGCTTGGAGCTTGATCTTTGGACTTAGGATTAGAACCATTACTTCAGCTTGGAGATCTTAGTGCCCTTGGTGTTATTTTGTCTTGTATGGTTATTATCTTTGTGTGCAGGTTATTCTATTATGCTCGATTAAGAGTGGATTTCCTCCAAATACAGCCGTTACTCTTTCCGTTTTTTCCTAAGACAAGAGTTCACCTAAAAGCATTGGTTTATCTGAAGCTTGTGTTTTTTTGTCCGATTATTTGTTGCTTAGGTGGTAATCCAAAGGATGGAATATGGTATTGGCTCTTAATGTCAAGTACTAGTCTTCTCACCCGGTTAGATCTTTCTTTACCCTTACCTTTTACTTTATGCACTTAGGTTAGCCTTTTCATCTCCTCCTCATTCTTTAATTTTCAAAATCTTCCCTCTTTTTCAAAGGATTCTTGTTTTCAAATCTCGAACCGCTTTCATAAAAAACCATGACTTAGGTCCATGCATTTCCAAAACTTCTTTTTCTTAGTAAACTTTCAATTCATTTAATAATACTTTGACTTTTCTTTTGTTAAGACTAAAAAACACCTAACCTCATTTCAAACTTTTTGAGCTCTTTGTAGCTTTTCTAAACTAACATTTTTCCTAAACTCTACCAACACACAACTTTAGTTTTTTAGCCGAACTACTTGGTTTTGATTTCAATATTCCACATTGTTGGTATGAAGACTTGGAACTCATTGGAAGTTCTATCAAACCAAAAATTATAAAAAAATACTTATTTTCTCCCCCCACAATCCATTTTGTACATATACTCTTTTTTAGCACACATATACAAATTTTCTAAAAGGTTCTTGCGGAGTACTGTAGATGCTTTGGGTGCCTAACACCTTCCCTTTGCATAACTTACCCCCGGTCCCAGATCTCTGATCTTTTTTTTAGGATTTTATTCGCTCTTTTTCCTAGTACTTTGGATAAAATAAAAGTGCGGCGGAGACTCTTTTGTTACTTTTTTGAATTAAGTCAATTCAATGGCTTATACTCGCAGTTCTTTGCCGCTACACAATGTTCAAACAATCAGATGCATAAGAATTGAAAAATCTAGGTTAATGACAAATTTTGGACAAGCTTCATGATTAAAGGTTATTCTTAAATTATTTATTTAAAATTCATTTTATTGATTATCTATAAATGATAATCAACATGAAATCATTGTTTGCTTAAAGTTATATTTCACTTGTTTGATGAAATCATGTTGATTAAAATACATAATCATTACAAGACTTAGTTGGTGACCTATGTGCAATCTAATAGTTTACATTTATATATTGAGAGTAGACATGCATGTAAATATATTGTTTTTTCATAAGTCATGTCATTACTTGTTGAATAAAGTCATTTAATTGATCACTTAATTGTTTCTATATTGAGTAATAACTACTTGGACAAATAAAGCCAACCTATTGAGACAATGATCATTTGATAAACCCCTTTAAGACAAAATGTGAAAATATTGATTTTTAAAAAATATTATATCCCTTGTCCATTAAATATCGAGTATGTTGACAATGGTGATCAAAAGAAAAATACGAATGTATGTACTTTGACAAAGTAATGAAAAATCAAAAGAAAAAAAAATTGTCAAAGAAAAAAATCACCAACAGGAAGTTGTAAGTGGAGAAGAAAATAGAAGTCTAAAAGAAAAGAGACATCAAAGAATAACTTTTGAATTCAAAGAAAAACCAATATTTCTTGTATCCAAGTCACGTTACAATCTAAAAACACTTTAGTGCTCTATGACTAAATGTATATTTTGTGATAATGCTTTGATGAACTACAAAATTGATTTTTAGTATATGTTATGCCTAGAAATGAATGAAATACCGCCTAATTGAGTGAAATTAAGTGAGATTATAACTATGATGAAAATTGACCATAAATGCAATAGAGAAGATTGTTGGGCAAATTAAGGCGGAAAAATCTCATTTGGATGAGCTGGAAAAAAAACTTACTAGTAAAGAAAAGAAGGCTCGTTGGACGACTAAAAACTTATCTTGGCGAAATCTTTGGCTCAGACTGTCAAGGTGCGAGAACAATTAAGTGCACCGCACACTCAGAATACAACAGAGTCTCCACCGAATTTTACTTTTTCCTAAAAGGAAAGAAAAATACCGAGAAAACCCCCAAACAAACGAGAAATGGATAAGATGGTCATCACAACCAAATTAGGGTTCAGGAGTCGGTTATGCAACGGGGAGATGTTATCATCCCTCACATCCGTTGTACCCAAAGATACTCATTTATCTAGTCTTGTGATCAAATGTTAGCATGATGTCTACTTGAATTCTAATTATTATTCGAGAAAAAGAAAAAGGAAAATGTTTTGGGTTTTTTTATTATTGGGCTCGCCAAGACTTCTTAATCTCGTGCCAACGTATTCCTTAAGTGCTATAGGAAAGTCAGAGCTTATGTAGTTCTCGACAAACTAAAATGTTTGTTGATTGGTTGATTTTATTTATGAAAAACGGTCTAGTTACACTTCGTTAGAAAAGACAAGCTTGAAAAGGACTCGCACTTGAACGATTGAATTTGTGCGTGAGCAATGAAACGCTTCGTGCTTGGGCAAAAAAAAAAGAGAAATTTGATGAGTTGAGGTTGATTTTAAGTGGGCCACGAGAATTGGACCACAAGCATAAACCAACAAATTATCCATACATTCGAGAATGGAGGAACAAATGGGCTCAACCAATCTTTTTCATACCAAAAGTTTTACTTATGAAATTTGTGAGGTGAATCAAGATTCCCTTATTAAGGCATTTTTACATGGAGGACAAGTATTGGACCACAAGCCTAGAACAAAAAATTATCCAAGTACTCAGAATCGAAGGAACAAATGAGATCAACCAATCTTTTTCACTCCAAGTTTGTTGTGAAAAATGTATTTGAAAAGACAATTCGATGTTGGATTGAGTGTTTGAGAATTGTTATAAAACTTTTTGAATGATCAGATGAAATACTTGACGTTGCAATTGATTTGGATTTTATTTGGAAAAGACTCGACGTTGGATCGAGTACTATTTTTTTTCTTTGAATGAAAGTGGTTAATTTTAAATTATCTTAATCTGGATTAACAAACACACAAAGCTAATATGCAGAGATAAAAGAAAGGATAAAATTATTACAATGCCATGTGAATGGGGATACATTTGGTCAAATGGAAATAGAATAAAGAAATAAACATACAAGCCCGTTAAATATCGAGTAAGTGAATTAATCATTTAATCAATTAATTAAAATTGATTAAATCAATTAATTAAACTAATAAAAATCAATTAGAAAAACTAATCAATTTTAATTAAAATAATCAATTAACTAAAATAATTTTTAATTAATTAATTAAAGCTCATTCTAAGAAGACTTGAGAGAAATCCAAGAGGGGAGTGAAAAAATTAAATGCATGCGTGTATGATGAAACTTATTGTAAGAGGACCCAAAAGGAAGCCAAAAGAAACAACAATCGCACAAACCAAAATTCCAGCATACAAGGTGACAAGAATTATTTTTGAAATTAAGTTTAAATGAATATTGTTTTTACTTTTTGAAATTTATTTGATCACTTGACAATAATAAAACTAAGGAAAAAAATGCAAAGGGGTGTGGAGGATTAAAATAAGAGTCTGATACTTGTGTAGGCGCATGGGCTAACTTGCTAAGGCCCAACAATGCTTCAGTCTACTTTCCAACACAAACCCTCTTATTAAGAAAAACATAACAATTAACTAACAAACACATCACAACAGCCTCTCTCTCTCTCTCTCTCTCTCTCTCTCTATATATATATATATATATATATATATATATATATATATATATATATATATATATATATATATATATCAATGTTTTAGAAACCATACACTCTCCCTCCCTGTTTCAATCTTACGGTCCCTCATCTTCCTCTATTTTATCAACCTCCATGTTCTCATGTCTCATCGTTTCGACTATGGAGAGAAAAAAACCTTGTGATTTCTCCTCTATTCTCATCTATTTCAATTTTCCATCATGGATGACATTCATTTCTATCTCCATACAACTCAACTTCGTTCGTTCCATGAGTTATGAACCGTAAACAAAATAACCCTAACCCACAATAACACTAAATACCCCCATATTTCACTAAGATGTTGGATTATAGAGTACACAACAAAATTCGACCAAAATAACACTAAATATCCCCATAGTTCAGGTATGCTTGATTTAACTCTTTTTTTCTTCTTCTTCTTCTTCTTCTTTGTTTCTTGTCAATATTTTTTATTGTTGTGATTTGTGTGTGTACTATGTATTGCGCTGGTTACTGAGGACTCTGCGTGAGGATGAGTGTATGTGGTGTTCTATTGTTTATGCTTTGTGGTTGAATATGTGGTTTCTAATGAATTTTGTTGAAGGTTTATGGGTAATTTTCTGCAGAGGTTTAGTGTAGGATTTATTGGTGTAGAATGAGAGAAATGAGTTGCTTTTTATATGTGAAATGAACGATATAGGAAGAGTGGGAGAATTTGAGAGTGAGGAGAGAAATTCGTTCATGATTTGGATAAGAATGAATGAAAGTTTGTTATGATTTTGAATGAGCCATCACTTTTTGTTTGTTCTACTCTTCTAGAAGGAGTATGGTGATAATGGTGTACGTATACATATGTTGAAATGATAACTGCATCTTGCATTTGTTTGTTCAGCTATGCTATCTTGAAATCAACTTTGACACCAAATACTTGCACCGTATTCATTGTTCATTCATCGTATTTATACAATGACCAATGTATTTCTATTAAAATTAAATATTTTTTAAAAAATATAAAATTTATTTTATAATAAAAATATATGGTTGTGTCATTAACAAACTTCACAATTGTATTAACCTCAAAAATGTGTCATTAATCACTTATATTACTTATAACTCATTAGTATTAATCATGTTCTGTCACTAAATTATAAAAGTATTAACCAACTTTATTTTACTATATAATATTTTGTAATGTTTGAGAACTCATTAACCAAGTTATGAACTATATTAATCAACTTTATACAAACTATTAACCAAATTTTGAACGGTCACATATTAACTTTTTTATGTCAGAATATATATTAATCAAACTTTGAACTGTATTAACCATTAATATTTCATTAATCAAAGTAATTTTAAATAAAAATATAAAAATACATCAAAAAGTTAAAATAATTATAAAAACATTGTTCACATATTTGTAAACAATATATTAGCCTAGCCGTAGGTATAAGAATATGGTATTAAGATATTTTGTTACTTGTTTGTTTTGCAGCTGTACAATGTACGCTATGTATTAGATGGGGCCTAGAGGCGTGATCAGAAACATGCAAAATATTTGTGTCCCGTTTTTGCTGGATTATGACGTATGCATAAAAAGTAGCTGTAATATTTCACCGATGTAACTTATTTGCAAAAGCTAAAAAGAAAAATGCCCATGCCAAAATCAAATTCCAAATGAAAACTAACGTAACTTGAGCGTTTAGAAATAATTTTGCAAATGGATTAATTATAGTCAACAAAAAGTTGACTTCACTTTGATACAGGAGATGCAAATGCTGCAGATCAAAATGCAAATGAATCAATCAAAATGCAAATGAATGAAAAACTTAAGGGTAAAATTAGGGTATAACATAGACCCTATAAATAAATGTCATAAGTAGTACAATTGACATAATTCAAGTTATTTTCATTCCATAACTAAGAACTGAATTAGAGAGATTCAAAGGAAAAAATTTTAAGAGAGGTATTGAAGAGTCAAAGTTCGAGGCCCCGTCCAGTCAGATAAATCACCATTGATTCTATTCTATCTCTTTCTTCTTGATGATCATTGTAAAGCTACTATGAATAAAAATAGTCAAACTCTGTTTTGTCGGGGTTATATGTAATTGTTTAAATACTCATGTATTCATCTTGATGATGAAATAATATATGTTACAGTTTTCATTTATAGTGATGATCATGTATCAATAAGGAGAGATATTGAGCTCTTTACAACAACGACCTTGTAGCTCGGGGAGCCTCTATCATACTAGTTTTTTTTGTCAAATTTCATGAAGCTTGTGCGACATAGAATTATAGATCTATAGGTCTCTCTTCTCTCTTGATATCATTTGCAAAATATATTATCTACCCAAAATAATTATGGCAAGGCATGGAATATTGGCTAATCAATCTATGTTATGGGTGAGCAGATGTAAAAGGAGGAATCTTTACAATGTTTATTTTTTATTATGCTTCTTGTTAGAGCATTCTTATTGATTTTTAGGAATTTATTGTTCCTTAAAAGTTATCCTTGAAAGCATAATATAAAATTAATTGGTATGATTTCAAATAATATGGTGTTAAAGGAAAATATTTAAGTTTCTTAGTTAGTTTACATTTGTACAATTTGTAAAAGAGGAACATGAGACACTTTGAGGTAAAAAGGTTGTTTGTATCACAAATTCTTGACAATGTTAAAATCCATTCTTAGGGGTGGTTGAAAACAAAATCTTCAAATTTTGATAATTATCTTCACCAATGACGATCTTATATGTTAGTTTATGGGTCGCAGTATTTGTGAAAGCCAGGTTTTGAGAGTCTCATTATGCATTTTTTTCTTGTTTCAATTTGCTTTTGTTTTGGTATTTGGTTATGCATGGTTTATAGGTCCAGATTCTTTATGGTGAAGTAAATTTTTTTTTGTCCTCTCCTTGCATTCCTTTTCCTTGAATTTTCTTAATATAATTGGCTTATTAAAATCATGTTTAATTGATATTCCCAAACTCAAAAATTTCCATTTGATTCAATGGAATAAAAATAAATTTGTTGTCATTGTCACTTAAATTTTAATTTAAGTTTGACATGCTATAAAAATTAGTGTTAAGTTGGTTAAATGATCGATGACTTTTCAAATCCATTATTTTTTGTGTTTATACTTTTAGCACTTAATTAAGATCATATGAATGGAAAATAAACAACAAAATATTAGAAATAACTGTGATTTATTTTCTTGACTTTATAATAACTCATTTATTTGAAACTTTTGCTCACACATAAACATTAAAACAAACACAGAATGGATGCATATGGCTTACATAGATCACTAAGCACTCATATACTTATTTAAACTCATTTGTCATTGTCAATACATATTGTATATTCTTAATTGCACATATATCCGATAGTAGTTTTGCGCCCACACTTGCTGATGATTGAGTTCAATGCAATATTATTGCTAATTCTGAATTTTCCCAATATATTAGCCTTTATTGCACCACAAATACATGCAGAGGCTTCAACATCAACAAGATTTTTTATGAAAGAACAACATGGTTGGTTTTGTGGAGTCCCAATTACTATACCTATATTTAACAAATTTACACAAACACCCAAGTTTTGCATAGGACAATTGGGTGGTATGGCAGGAGGTGGTGGTGTCATAGGAAGTGATGGTGGTGTGATCGGAATAAAATAAGGTGGGGGTATCTTAGGAGTTGGTGGTGGTATAGAAGGGGGCAACATTGGGGTTGTTTTGTTAGGAGTAGGCGGGGATGTATAAGGGGACAACATCGGCGGTGTTATGTTAGGAGTGGTTGGTGGTATGGTAGGAGACATTTTAAATGGTGGCAAGACTGGTGTTATTGTTGTTGGAGTGGGTGGCACTGTTGTTGGAGAAGTCTTAGGTGGTTGTTTCTTTGGAGGTTGTGGAAGTGTATTAGGAGGAAAGTTTGGTGGTCTTGTGTTTGGAGTAAACGGGGGTGTCGTAGGTGAGGTGTTAGAAGATGGAGAGACTAGTTTTATTGGTGGTGGAGTATGTGGCGCTATTGTTGGAGATGTCTTAGGTGGCGCTGTTGTTGGAGATGTCTTAGGCGGTTGTTTCTTTGGAGGTTGCAGAAGTGTATTAGGAGGAAAGGTTGGTGGTCGTATGCTTGGAGTATATGGAATTGTCATTGGAGAATCTTTAGATGGTGGCAAGACTGGTGTTATTGTTGGTGGAGTAAGTGGAGCTATTATTGGAGGTGTCTTAGGAGGTTGTTTCTTTGGAGGTTGAGAAAGTGTATTAGGAGGCAAGGTTGGTGGTCGTGTGGTTGGAGTAGATGAGGGTGTCATAGGAGAGGTTTTAGATGGTGGTAAGATTGGTGTTATTGGTGGTGGAATAGGTGGCATTGTTGTTGGAGATGTCTTAGGTGGTTGTTTCTTTGGAGGTTGCATAATTGTATTAGGAGGAAATGTTGGTGGTCTTGTGGTTGGAGTAGATGGGGGTATCATTGGAGAGTTGTTAGATGGTGGCAAGATTGGTGCTATTGTTGATGGAGTGGGTGGCGTTGTTGTGGGAGATGTCTTAGGAGGTTGCTTCTTTGGAGGTTGTGGAAGTGTATTAGGAGGAAAGATTGGTGGTCGTGTGCTTGGAGTAGATTGGGGTGTCATAGGAGATGTTTTAGATGGTGGAAAGACGGGTGTTATTGTTGGTGGAGTAAGTGGCGCTATTGTTGGAGATGTCTTAGGTGGTTGTTTCTCTGGAGGTTGAGGAAGTTTATTAGGAGGCAAGGTTGGTGGTCGTTTGGTTGGAGTTGATGGGGTTGTCGTCGGAGAGGTTTTAGATGGTGGCAAGACTGGTGTTGTTGTTGATGGAGTAGGTGGAGTTTTTGTTGGAGATGTCTTAGGTGGTTGTTTATTTGGAGATGTCTTAGGTGGTTGTTTATTTGGAGATTGCGGAACTATATTAGGAGGCAATGTTGGCGGTCGTATGGTTGGAGTATATGAGGGTGTTAGAGGAGAGTTGTTAGATGGTGGAAATATTGGTGTTATTGTTGTTGGAGTGGGTGGAGTTGTCGTTGGAGGTGTCTTAGGTGGTTGTTTCTTTGGAGGTTGTGGAAGTCTATTAGGAGGCAAGGTTGGTGGTTGTGTGTTTGGAGTAAAAGGAGCTGTCGTAGGTGAGGTGTTAGAAGATGGAGAGACTGGTTTTGTTGGTGTAGAAGTAAGTGGCGCTATTGTTGGAGATGTCTTAGGTGGCACTGTTGTTGGAGATGTCTTAGGTGGTTGTTTCGTTGGAGGTTGCGAAAGTGGATTAGGAGGAAGGATTGGTGGTCGTGTGCTTGGAGTAGATGAGGGTGTCATAGGAGATGTTTTAGATGGTGGCAACAGTGGTGTTATTTTTGGTGGATTAAGTGGCGCTATTGTTGGAGATCTCTTAGGTGGTTGTTTCTTTGGAGATTGAGGAAGTGTATTAGGAGGCAAGGTTGGTGGTCGTGTGTTTGGAGTAAATGGGGGTGTCGTAGGTGAGGTGTTTGAAGATGGAGAGAATGGTGTTGTTGTTGGTGGAGTAGGTGGCGTTGTTGTTGGAGATGTCTTAGGTGGTTGTTTCTTCGGAGGTTGCAGAAGTGTATTAGGAGACAATGTTGGTGGTCGTGGGCTTGGAGTAGATGCGGGTGTCATAAGAGAAGTTTTAGATGGTGGAAAGACTGGTGTTATTATTGGTGGAGTAAGTGGCGCTATTGTTGGAGATGTCTTAGGTGGTTGTTTCTTTGGAGGTTGAGGTAGTGTATTTGGAGGAGATGTTGGTGGTCGTGTGGTTGGAGTAGATGGTGGTGTCATAGGAGAGGTTTTAGATGGTGGCAATACTGGTGTTGTTGTTGGTGGAGTAGGTGGAGCTCTTGTTGGAGATGTCTTAGGTGGCTGTTTCTTTGGAGGTTGCGAAAGTGTATTAGGAGGGAATATTGGTGGTCGTGTGGTTGGAGTATATGAGGGTGTCGTAGGAGAGTTGTTAGATGGTGGTAAGATAGGTGTTATTGTTGTTGCAGTGGGTGGCGCTGTTGTTGGAGATATCTTAGGTGGTTGTTTCTTTGGAGGTTGTGGAAGTGTATTAGGAGGCAAGGTTGGTGGTCGTGTGTTTGGAATAAATGGGGGTGTCGTAGGTGAGATGTTAGAAGGTGGAGAGACTCGTGTTGTTGGTGGTGGAGTATGTGGTGCTATTGTTGGAGATGCCTTAGGTGGCGCTGTTGTTGGAGATGCCTTAGGTGGTGGTTTCTTTGGAGGTTGCGGAAGTGTATTAGGAGGAAACGTTGGTGGTCGTGTGCTTGGAGTAGATGTGGGTGTCATAGGTGATATTTTAGATGGTGGCAAGATTGGTGTTATTGTTGGTGGAGTAAGTGGCGCTATTGTTGGAGATGTCTTAGGTGGTTGTTTCTTTGGAGGTTGAGAAAGTGTATTAGGAGGCAAGGTGGGTGATCGTGTGTTTGGAGAAAATGGGGGTATCGTAGGTGAGTTGTTTGAAGGTGGAGAGAATGGCGTTTTTGTTGGTGGAGTAGGTGGGGTTGTTGTTGGAGATATCTTAGGTGGTTGTTTTTTTGGAGGTTGCGGACGTGTATTAGGAGACAATGTTGGTGGTCGTGTGCTTGGAGTAGATGTGGGTGTTATAGGAGATGTTTTAGATGGTGGAAATAGTGGTGTTATTGTTGGTGGAGTAAGTGGCGCTATTGTTGGAGAAGTCTTAGGTGGTTGTTTCTTTGGAGGTTGAGGTAGTGTATTTGGAGGAAAGGTTGGTGGTCGTGTGGTTGGAGTAGATGGTGGTGTCATAGGAGAGGTTTTAGATGGTGGCAATACTGGTGTTGTTGTTGGTGGAGTAGGTGGAGCTCTTGTTGGAGATGTCTTAGGTGGCTGTTTCTTTGGAGGTTGCGAAAGTGTATTAGGAGGGAATATTGGTGGTCGTGTGGTTGGAGTATATGAGGGTGTCGTAGGAGAGTTGTTAGATGGTGGTAAGATAGGTGTTATTGTTGTTGCAGTGGGTGGCGCTGTTGTTGGAGATATCTTAGGTGGTTGTTTCTTTGGAGGTTGTGGAAGTGTATTAGGAGGCAAGGTTGGTGGTCGTGTGTTTGGAGTAAAGGGGGGTGTCATAGGAGAGATGTTAGAAGGTGGAGAGACTCGTGTTGTTGGTGGTGGAGTATGTGGTGCTATTGTTGGAGATGCCTTAGGTGGCGCTGTTGTTGGAGATGTCTTAGGTGGTGGTTTCTTTGGAGGTTGCGGAAGTGTATTAGGAGGAAACGTTGGTGGTCGTGTGCTTGGCGTAGATGTGGGTGTCATAGGTGATATTTTAGATGGTGGCAAGATTGGTGTTATTGTTGGTGGAGTAAGTGGCGCTATTGTTGGAGATGTCTTAGGTGGTTGTTTCTTTGGAGGTTGAGAAAGTGTATTAGGAGGCAAGATGGGTGATCGTGTGTTTGGAGAAAATGGGGGTATCGTAGGTGAGTTGTTTGAAGGTGGAGAGAATGGCGTTTTTGTTGGTGGAGTAGGTGGCGTTGTTGTTGGAGATATCTTAGGTGGTTGTTTTTTTGGAGGTTGCGGACGTGTATTTGGAGACAATGTCGGTGGTCGTGTGCTTGGAGTAGATGTGGGTGTTATAGGAGATGTTTTAGATGGTGGAAATACTGGTGTTATTGTTGGTGGAGTAAGTGGCGCTATTGTTGGAGATGTTTTAGGTGGTTGTTTCTTTGGAGGTTGAGGTATTGTATTTGGAGGCAAGGATGGTGATCGTGTGGTTGGAGTAGATGGGGGTGTCATAGGAGAGGATTTAGATGGTGGCAATACTGGTGTTGTTGTTGGTGGAGTATGTGGCCTTGTTGTTGGAGATGTCTTAGGTGGCTGATTCTTTGGAGGTTGCGGAAGTGTATTAGGAGGCAATGTTGGTGGTCGTGTCGTTGGAGTGTATGGGGGTGTCGTAGGAGAGCTGTTAGATGATGGTGAGATAGGTGTTATTGTTGTTGCAGTGGGTGGCGCTGTTGTTGGAGATATCTTAGGTGGTTGTTTCTTTGGAGGTTGTGGAAGTGAATTAGGAGGCAAGGTTGGTGGTCGTGTGTTTGGAGTAAATGGGGGTGTCGTAGGTGAGATGTTAGAAGGTGGAGAGACTCGTGTTGTTGGTGGTGGAGTATGTGGTGCTATTGTTGGAGATTTCTTAGGTGGCGTTGTAGTTGGAGATGTCTTAGGTGGTGGTTTATTTGGAGGTTGCGGAAGTGTATTAGGAGGAAATATTGGTGGTTGTGTGCTTGGAGTCGATGTGGGTGTCATAGGTGATATTTTAGATGGTGGCAAGACTGGTGTTATTATTTGTGGAGTAAGTGGCGCTATTTTTGGAGATGTCTTAGGTGGTTGTTTCTTTGGAGGTTGAGGAAGTGTATTAGGAGGCAAGGTTGGTGGTCGTGTGTTTAGAGTAGATGGGGGTATCGTAGGAGAGGTTTTAGATGGTGGCAAGACTGGTGTTGTTGTTGGTGAAGTAGGTGGTGTTGTTGTTGGAGATGTCTTAGGTGGCTGATTCTTTGGAGGTTGTGGAAGTGTATTAGGAGGCAATGTTGGTGGTCGTGTGGTTGGAGTATATGGGGGTGTCGTTGGAGAGGTGTTAGATGGTGGTAAGATTGGTTCTATTGTTGTTGGAGTGGGTGGCACTATTGTTGGAGATATCTTAGGTGATTGTTTCTTTGGAGGTTGTGGAAATGGATTAGGAGGCAAGGTTGGTGGTCGTATGTTTGGAGTAAATAGGGGTGTCATAGGTAAGGTGTTAGAAGGTGGAGAGATTAGTGTTGCTGGTGGTGGAGTATGTGGCGTTATTGTTGGAGATGTCTTAGGTGGCGCTTTTGTTGGTGATGTCTTAGGTGGTTGTTTCTTTGGAGGTTGCAAAAGTGTATTAGGAGGAAAGGTTGGTGATCGTGTGCTTGGAGTAGAATTGGGTGTCATAGGAGAGGTTTTAGATGGTGGCAAGACTGGTGCTTTTGATGGTGGAGTAAGTGGAGCTATTATTGGAGATGTCTTTGGTGGTTGTTTCTTTGGAGGTTGCCGAAGTGTATTAGGAGGCAAGATCGGTGGCCGTGTAGTTGGAGTAGACGAGGGTGTTATAGGAGAGGTGCTAGATGGTGGTAAGATGGGTGTTGTTGTCGGAGTAGGTGGTGCTGTTATTGGAGATTTCTTAGGTGGTTGTTTCTTTGGAGGTTGTAGAAGTGTATTAGGTGGCAAGGTTGGTGGTCGTGTGGTTGGAGTAGATGGAGGTGTCGTAGGTGAGATGTTAGAAGGAGGCAAGATTGGAATTGTTATTGGTGGAGTAGGTGTTGTTGTTGTTGGAGATGTCTTAGGTGGCGCTATTGTTGGAGACGTCTTAGGTGGTTGTTTCTTTGGAGGTTGGGGAAGTGTAGTAGGGGGAAAGATTGGTGGTTGTCTCGTTGGAGTAGATGGGGGTGCCGTAGGTGGAGGTGGTGGTGGTGACGATAAATGATTTTTAGGTGGTGGTGGTGGTGGTGGTGGTGATGGTGGAGGTGGTGGTGTCAATGAAGGCTTTTTAGGTGGTGGAGGTGGTGGTGTCGATGAAGGCTTTTTAGGTGGTGGAGGTGGTGGTGGTGTCGATGAAGGCTTTTTAGGTGGTGGTGGTTGTGGTGGAGGTGGTGGTGGTGTCAATGAAGGCTTTTTAGGTGGTGGTGGTGGTGGTGTGAATGAATGTTTCTTAGGTGGTGGTGGAGTGAATGAATGTTTCTTAGATGGCGGTGGTGGTGGTGGTGTGAATGAATTTATCTTAGGTGGTGGTGGTGGTCTCTTAATAGGAGTATGCGACGGTATCTTTGATGGTGATGTATGATGAGGGTCCATAGGAGACGTAAGGGTTGTGGCAAGAGTGAAAACAAAAATGAGATTAAAAGAAATGATCATTGTGAGAAGGGATACAAATCCCATTGAATCCATTTTTTAAACGTGTTGCACAATTCTTCGATACAAACCTGTTGTTATAGATTTGTGAATTTGGCTTGCTCAAATGCATTATTTATAGGTGAAATGAGGTTGTCATTTTTTTTATTAGGAATTTTTCTTTTCTTCATTTATTGTTTAATTAATTTTTGTTAGGGTCTAAATATATCTTTAATTAAATTAATATTTTGTGGAGTTTACTTTTTTAATAAGTTAACTTCTCTAAATCAATTCATTTAATTCACACTGCCTAATTAATTTATATCTTTTGACTTTTAATTGAAGCTATACTACTGATAATCTAATATTACTTACACGTTCTGCTTATATTACTTACATTGATTTGGGATTCTGTTACCTAATTTCTTAAATGATATTTATCTTCAAGGGTGATAAATAGGTTTCTTGTATTGAAATAAAGAAAAATATTTTTTAAATTTTAATTCAAATTTCTTACTGTGACCTAATTCAGACACTCTCTTAATTATTTGTGTGTTTCTTTCGAGTTTTTTTATTTAACTTTACTATAGTGCATTGTTAATCTATAATCTATGATCATTTTTATTTCTTTTACAGATATATTTTATAAATTGAATACTTTCGATACTTGTTTTCAATTTAATTTGATAAAAAAATTTTAAATATTCAATGAGTTACAATTTATAATCTATTAAAAGAATTTTAAAAGTAACAAGTTAGCAACTTTACATTTCGTGGAGAAGAATCATATTCCATAAAAACAATATTTTGTTGTGATTTAAACTTATCTAAATTTTGTTTTATTGAGAACTAAAATTGTGATGTTTAATAATTTATTTGTAAACTTGAAATAGAGTGAAAAGAGAGGGATTTAAGTCAAAGAGATGAGAATAGGAAAAGGGAAAAAATATGGTCCATGCAGGGACGGAGCTACCCATGGCACGCATGCTATATATATATATATATATATATATATATATATATATATATATATATATATATATATATATATATATATATATATATATATATATATATATATATATATATATATATATATATATATATATATATATATATATATATATATATATATATATATATATATATATATATATATATATATATATATATATATATATATATATATATATATATATATATATATAGGGAATGTATCAAGTGAACGATATTATTGTGAGAAATGAGAACTAATGATATAAACTATCAGATTTAATAAACGCTTAAGATTTAAGAATTCTATATAAAGACCATTTTACTTGATTAATTTCTATTATGCTTTGGTATTTAAAAATTCCATAAAAAGAAAATCTCACCATAACTATTTGTTATTTGTAGAACATTAAAAAAAAAATTAATTTTATTAATAATAAATTTATTTCATAGGTCAATATATTAGAACATTCAATATTTTTCATCAAAATAAATTAATGATCAATATTTTTATAATTATGTACAAATAAATTCATATAATTTCTAAAATATAAATTAAAAACTATGTTTGTAAAAAAAATTAAAAACTATGTTTATAGTATTATTCATAATTAAATAATGAATAGAATTATATCAATTTTAAGTATAAATAAATATATAATAAATAAAATAAACTTTGTTTTATTGAATGTTCTACCATTGTGATTATCTTAATTAAAAATAAATTATGGATTTAGCACTTATATTTTTATTTGATTAAAAATATTAAATAATATGAAATTTATATTTTTATATTTTTGCAAGTTCTAATATTGTGACTATTGTAAATAAAAACATATTGTTTATTTATTACCTATATTTTAACTTTATTAAATATAATAAAAAATTGAAATTAATACCTATAGTAAATTTGATTGAATGATTTATTTGCAAGTTCAATTTTTCTTTTATTGTATAAATTATGCAATTGAAACCATTTTAAATAAAATTTCACTGACAAAATTCTTATAATTGTGATACCATCTGGATATTGACAAACTAAAAATTTAAATCTTATTATTTACTTTATTTTTTCATATAAAATAAATAAAAATGTGTTAGTCTTTAATTTATATCAAATATTAGTATAACAAATAAAAAATATTTATGGTAAGATTCTCTTTTTAAATATTAAGCTTAATTGAAAAATAATTAAGTGAGATACTCTTTATATGAAATTAATAAATCTTAAGCGTTAGTTAAATCCAACGATTGATATTATGTGTTCTCATTTCTTATAATAGATATTAGTTCTCACTAGATACTATATATATATATATATATATATATATATATATATATATATATATATATATATATATATATATATATATATATATATATATATATATATATATATATATATATATATATATATATATATATATATATATATCATGTGAGAATGAATAAGTTATATGATAATGTGAGAATGTAATAACACCCACATAGATTAATAATTAATGATTGAGATTAAAAGATTTTTAAAATTTTGATTAATAATTTATTTTTTCTATTAATGATAAATGATTTAGTGAAAATTATAATTTTATCTTAACTATTCTATTTTAAATCTGTTAGTTCTTATTTATTCTCACATTTTCAGATAATATACTTATCTCATATGATATCTCCTATATATATACTTGAATAAACTATCTCTATTTGTTTATATTTTATATATTATAAATTTTAATATTTATTCTATCAATAAAAAATTATAGCAATATTGTTTAAGGTATAGTTAAATTAATAAATGGTAAATATTAATATCTTTATTTGGATTTGAACATGATCTCGTTATTATATTTTTTTTTTTATAATTATTGTTACTTATTTTATGAGACTAAAAATATGATAGTAATTTGAAAAAAAAATGATATATAATATTGAATATAAATTAAACTTTATGCATTACATCTCACAAAAATAAATGTTTGTAAAAATATTTTATAAAGTAATATAAAAAACGTGACAAACATATAAAATAAATTAAATATATATACAATTGATTTTTTTGTTGCAAATAATACATATAATTCAAAATTATCATGTTTATAAAATTATATATTATTCCCATATTTTGAATTTTCTGGTTCCGTGTTCATGAATTTGAATAGGTTGGTGATTTGTTTCGTAGTACAAAATCACTTAATATAGAGAATTTAAATTTTCATTGAAAGAAAATTTTGAGAGTTTACATAAATTTTTGAAAATCAATTTACTTTATTATAATATTCAACATTAAAAATATATAAGTATAAATATTCATTTATCATTCTCCAAAAATTCTCATAAAATATTCAACATTAAAAATATATTAGTATAAATATTCATTTATCATTCTCCAAAAATTCTCATAAAATATTTGAAAAGATTCTTTATTTTTTCTTTTCTCCAAATCCAAAACTATTCCTTCTTATCTCAATTAATTTGATTTCTTCACCCACTTATTTATTTTTCAGTTGAAATCCTATTGTTCTCTTTTTGTGAAATCTTCCTTCATATAAAGCGCGCGTTTTCAATTTTTATTTATTACAAATTCATGTTGGTTCATAAATAGTGGTACAACTGATTGAGATATCACATCTTTATATAGAATTTTAAAGTTATAAGTATTAGGTTTATGAGTATTATTTTCATTTATATATAAAATCAAAATTTTAATTATGAAAAATTAGGTGAATATAGAAATAGAAGGTAAGTTGGCAATAAATTGTGCCGCTATTCTTTTTTGGATCACAAAATCAATACTCTTAAAAATTACATCCGTAGATCTAGGAGGTACAATATTGTTATTCATGAACTTTTGAATTCTCTGTAAAAGATCAACTACTTCTAGTGGTAAGAAATCAAAGTGTCAAAGACAAATGATATAAAAATATGTTGATTTTCAGAACACTCTTTCTCATGTTTGGATTATGATTGGAGTAATCACGCAAGTGATAGAGACACACTTCACATAAAATCTTAAAGCATTAAATTTAGTGGATTTCTTAACCCACCCCGTAGTCTTTTAGTGCACCACGTGAAATTCAACTACTGCCCCTGGAAATCAGAAATAAACTTCCGGTTCGCACCCTATACCATGCAAATCAGGTTGAAAAGGGTTGGGTGCAAATAAAAAATTTACTTACGGTTTATAACCGAAAGTGCATTTCCGGTTCTTGGATACACTTAAAGGGCGCCAGAACCTTTCCTCTGCCCATAACAGAATTTTTTTTAAAAAACAAACTGAAACCCTCTTAATCACTCTCTTCTACCCTTTCTCTCAAAATCCAATTTTTCCTCAAACAATCAACACAAACCATCAACCATTGCTTAAATACAACGAGTAAGGGAATCAAGCAAGCAACAACCATCTTCAATCAATCAAGATTTAACATTTTTTTAGAGTTTATGTAATTTCTATTGAAATTAGTGAAATAGGATTTTAAATGTGTTGTTTTTTTTGCAATATATATCATTAAGAGTCATTATATAAGTGTTTCTAAACTATTTTTGATGATTAATTCATTGTTTTTGACACATTTGGGATGTTGGGGTGGGGCTATACGAAGCTCTGTTTTGCAGAGGAAACCAGAAGTTTATTTTCGGTTTCATGGCATGAACAAAACCGGAAGTTTATTTCCGGTTTTTGTCTACGTTGTTTTTTTTCATTTTTTCCTCTGTAACAAAACTGAAAGTTCATTTTTTCCTCCCCGCCTCCGTCCTACCGCAGACGCATATCCTCACCATCCTCACCACCGCGGATTTTTTAGACGGGTACCTCATCTGCTTCACAGGCGGGGTCATTTGAGGTGAGACCTAATCCTACACCCCCAGTACCTGAGGCACTAGTGCCACCCGAGGTAGCGGTGGCACCAGAGGCACCACCAGTGCCAGCAAAGGCACTGATGACAGAGGCAGAAGAGGAGGCACCGTCGACAACAGAGGTCCCTCGGGTCTTTGGAAGGGGACCTTCTGACTTATCTGTGCTCGCTCTTTATCCCACCTATGTGGCTAGACATTTATGGGATGGATAGGTATGAAATTTACATTTATATTACAATTATTAATTATATTGTGAATAATATTATGAATTCTAACAGTGAATTTTTTCTTGCAGGATCGCGATACACTGAAGGTCATCAATCATGGGAGGAAGATCAGCAAGCTAACTCTCCCTCTCGAGTCATGGTTTGATGATCTACTACGCATTACAGGGTTGAGAGACTTGACCTTCTATGGATATAGCATGGTCAACTAGGGGATGACATACACTTTTGTAGAGATGTGGCACGAGGAGACATCTTTGTTTCATCTACCACACAGAGAGATGACGATTACACTGGACGACGTCGCTTGTCTACTTCACCTTCCGATCAGAGGGCAGTTTCTGGATCACCAGAAGTTGGAGAAATAAGAGGCGATTGATCTATTGGTTGAGAGGCTGGGAGTTACCGTGGAGAAGGTGTTGAACGAGGTTGATAAGTGATGTGCGATAAACCTAATGTGTCTAACGGTATCTTAACTGCAAGCGCACAGCCTATCGCGGTAGTAATAAAAGATTGTCGAATCCACAGGGACTTTGTAATCACTCTAGTGCGGGAAAGTAATGCTAGTTTAGCTAAGGCGGAAATTGTCACGTTTGGTTTTGGGAAGGTTAAGGAAGGTAAACTAATTGATTTTAAATTAATAATGGAATGAAATGGTCGGTATGCAATAGAGTCGACCTAAAGGATCTAATCGGACTTAAGCAAATAAGGATGGTCAACTTAGTTTATCTGTAGAATTCATCAGTTTAAAAACCCTCAATTCACACTTTCATGGTCTTATCTCGGATTATACGTCTAAAGCCCTATACCTGCTTTCGCTAGCCTATAAGTGTTTAGAAATACCTTTTGGAAACTTAATTAATTCTAATATGTTTTAAAGTGCTTTCAGTGTATTTAAATCAAATGCCTAACTTTAGCTATCCGGTTAAAACCTCACACTTTCGTGGTCTCGATCTAACCTATTTACTTTTCTTACTTTTGTAACGAAAAGGTTTTATTTTTAAGCATAAAAAGTTATAACCAGAGTTAAGTTGATTAAAGTTTTAGCCTAAGTTTGATCAGATGCCTATTGTCTCTAACTATTCCATACCGACACTAAAGGTTTAGCTAGCCATAGAAATCAAAATAAACTCACAGGAAATAAAAACAAACAAATATAAAACAGACATTATAAATAATAAATTGAACTTAAATTAATTAAATCAGGAGTACTGTAATACAAATGAAAATTAAAGAACTTGAAAATAAAGCCAATACTTTAATCCTTCTTCCACAGATCGGAAACTTGGACTTGGTATCGGAAATACAACGAATTCTGAAGCTTGAATAAAAATCCTAAACTAGAATAATAATTTCCTAATGTTGGAAATTATTATTTGGGCAGTGAAATTAAACAATTGAAATCAACGAATGCAAAGAAAATATAAACTGAAATAAACTGGGTTCAATTTCGGCAGAGCTTCCGCACAAGTAAACTGAAAATTGCTCTGTACTTCTAAATTGAAAGCTGAGGTATTTATAGGAGAATGGAAACTGGCAGTTGGAGAAGATTTTCACACGTAGCTTCACTTGAACTTCTCCAAGAATATAGGAACATGGTTGAGTTGAGGTTGAACGTGGCTATGAGGTTGAGAGAAATCAGGAGTTTTAAAAACTCCTTCTGTTGAGCTTTCCCACGTCCTGCACGTTTTACAAACTGATATGTGCGCACGCTCACATCGATATGTTACGAGCAGCTTTGGTGTTTTCCCGTGTTACGGTCGTGGCAGATGTGTTACGGTCGTAACACGCTTCATGGATGCCTTACGGTCGTGGCAGCTGGCTTACGACCGTCACAGCTACAAAATCTGCATTTCTTTGACAGATTCATGTTTTCTTCTGTTCTTTGAAGCTTTCTTGCATTGTTTCATGTTTTCTTCTGTTTTGAGCTTAAGTTATGTAATACCTGCAAAAAGTAATGACAAACTCGAAATATTCGGGAGTTAATCGGGTCAAAATAATACAAAACGGGTTAATTTCATGGAAAATAAACGATACGATTTCGTGTTATCAAATTCCCCCATACTTAAACCTTTGCTTGTTCTCAAGCAAAATAATCAATTAGAAATATCGGACAAGTTTTTATAGACGCACATAACTAGTATACCCTTCATTTTCAAATTATTACAAGAAATCCTAAGTTAGTTCGGCCAAGAAAATCGAGTAGAACAACAACGATACGCTAATGACACAAGCAACAAGCTAGTCGACGACTATCCGTTTTAAACGAAACGTCCAACTATACCGCTATAATTCAACTCAAGGTCTCTCGTTCCTATTTCACCCGGTTTCGTTCTTGCGCAATCACATTAAGCCCATTATCCTTACACGCACGTAGTGGAATAGCCGGTTAGTGGTTCTGATCAAAACACAACGGTTTCTGGCACAATTATGTGGCAACCTCTTTTATCCAATTGCAAGATGCGGGGGATCAAATCGTAGTCTGCCCTACCGAGTTTAGTACCAGATGCTTCTAAACCACCTAAACAATGGATTTTCATGTTACTTGGTAAAAGCTTTTGCATCCGTTGGATTAAGCGATCGGGTGAGGATCGCCCAATTTAATTGGTGCAATACTTATTTTCTTAAAGCATGTAACAATCTTTTTAAAACAATTAGCAAGATCATCCACTTATGTTCATCGGCTTTCCACGTGGCTTGTGCTAAGACTGGTGCCGACTGCTAATATAAACTACTAGGGGCTAATTTAAGACTTAAAACTCAAAGTATCGGTATAACGAAAATGGAGACGATTCGCGTAAGTGGGGATTCAAAGGTGTCATAACCGTATAGTTCTCGTTGGATCGTTCTCGGCCTTCTAACTAAGATTTCAGTTAAAGTAGGTAACTAACGATTATGCAAAAATAAAAGGCGAAAAAAATTTTGGTACGGCTGAATAAAACGGGGAGAAAATGAAATAATGAAATATTGCTAAAATGGAAATGAAATTACTCGTTCTGAATTAAGAATGCAGTACTCCTCCCACACTATATCAAACATTGTCTCAATGTTATGATATAACGGCGAGGTTAAATTAAAATTACATCGGAAAAACAAAGAAAGCAACAAGAAAAAGAAAGACTACTGGCGACCACGGCGGCTTCTGGTTCGTGACCGTCTGGAGGGAGTAGCTTCAGAGTCGGTGCTCTGGGGTCCAAGATATGTAACATCCATCCGCAAAGCATTAAGCTCGCTTAGCACTTCATCAAGTCTTTCATTCATCGAGCGTTGACCACTCAAGATTTGAGCATTTTGCGCGAGCAAGACGTCGAAACGCTCCTGATGCAACCTCTCGGTTTTGGCATTCAAAAGGTTCTGATGATGAATGGCTCGGAGGAGCTCGTCAAAAGATGGAGGTGGCGGAGCAGAGGAAGACTCAGGGATGTCAAGCACGGGAACAGCTCGATCCAATTCTTCCTGCATCTCATCAGCGGGGCCGACATGAGGTTCTTCTTGAGCAGCAGCATGGCCTTCAGGGGCTTCAAGGTTAAATAGCCAATTGGCTCGGTTCTGAGGATCGATTCGGTCCCTACAAGGCAAAACAATGTTAGTGTAAACTTTGTTCTGTATCACTGGATGGAACTTTCCGTCGTCCCGCTCGTGGATGAGGTGGGCTGATTTACAATGATCCAAGGTAAGCAGAACCGGTGCTCGGGATGGTAGATGAGCAAGGGTGTCACCATGATTCAGTGCCAAAGCAAGAGAAGTGACAAGCCCTCCGAAATAGAAAGGTTTGTCGCCTCTGGTGCAGATGGAATGAATATGGGCCAGGAGGAAGGGTGCAGCGTTGATTTTCTGACCAGAGAATGCACAATGCATGAAAAACAGCTCCTTGGAGTTGAGCTTGTGGTTGCTATATCTTGCGAAGATTGTGTTACACAGGATACGGTGGAAGTAGCGTATCTCCGGATTATGGATTTGTGTGGCATTGAGGTGATCATAAGAGTTTGCACGGTTGTTGGTGAGGCTATGCCAAAGGTTGAAAGACTCTTCTCCAAAGTTGTCGGGCACACGGAGGTGGGAACCTTCATCGGTGCAGAAATCAAGCAATTGTCCGAACTCGTTCTGAGAGAACTCGTACTCGGTACCGAATATGCGAAACCTCGTAACACCAGAAAGTCGGTTTGTTGAACCAGGTGGAGTGATATAGCAAAAGGAGCTGAGGAACTCGAGAGTGAGGTTCTCGTACGTGGGCTGGGGCTAACTACATAGGTTCCACAAGTTGACACTCTGAAGAAGGCGTTGAACACCTTCAAGCAAACCAGGGTCTCTCAGGCAGTCAGTGTCAACATACCTAGTGGGGTATAGTCCTCGACGTTGGAATTTCAAGAACTTAACATGTTGAGTCTCGCCTTGTTCACCATCACGTAGGGTAATGCCAGGAATAGGTTGGAGATTGTTCGCCATTTGCATGCAAGAGTGTTTGAGTGAGAATGGGTGTGGTTTGTGAATGAGTGAATGAGAGTATATATAGTGAAAGGAGATAGTGGGAAGTTTGAAAATTGAGAGGGATTAGTGGTGGGTTGAATGGGGTTAATGGGTAGTTAATGGAACGGTTGGGGATTTATGGAAGAAGAAGAGAGAAAGGTTGAGGGAAGAAGAAAAGGAACGATCTGCTAACAGGGTTACTGATGTAACCCGTGTTACAGTCGTAACACCTAGCTGACGAGCGTAACGCGCTGAAAGGCGTGTGACGGTCGTGGGGGGTTAAGTGACGATCGTGGCAGCTACAAATTTTGCAATTTTTAACAGCACAGAGCACAATTGCACAGAGTAATATTTTTATAGAAAGCAGAACATCTCAGGCATTCCAACATAAACACAACATTAATTCATTCAACATATAATCCAATATATAATTCGCAATAGAGTAGAAAACCATAAAACATTGTAAACATAATAATGAATGTAAGTTTAAAATTGAAAACAAACAATTGCATTAATTCAAATTGAGTAACTTGTTCTTTTGACAGAAAGTAAATGACTGTAAATTGAAATGTAGTAATTTAATAAAGAATTGAAACTACCTAGAAACAAAACAGAATGGGAAAATTCTAAAAGCTAAGAATTGAAAAACTGAAAAACTGAAAAACTAAGAAACTAAGAACTAAGAACTGCTTCATCCAATCTTTTCTTTTAATATCTCTAAAGCCTTGGTGATGTTATAGAATTGCTCCACTGTGATGTCAGTTAAACCAATAACATCCAAACGCATAGTCTTCAATTCATTCTTTATTCCATCAATGTCAGTTTTATAAGAATCCAAAGTGGTCAAAATGGTATTCAATTGTGTAGTGTATTCTCCTTGGTTTATGTCAGGGGCTACTTGTGCTTCAGCCATATTTGTAAAATCATGGTAACCAGGAGGAGTTTCAGGATCTGTTTCGTTTTCAGACATGAAATTATCAGCAACAAAATATGATTGTGGTGTTTCTGGTGTTGAGGGGTGGTCAGGTGGATTCAATTCATACAACCAATTATCACGGTTATGGACACTTACTCGGGCATGGTTCGGAAGGGTAAAAAGAGTAACAACTTCGTTTCTTATCAGGTAATCATAAGGTGCAGGGCCTAAATTTCCTATTATCTGGTTGTTGAAATAGAAATCAATGTTCATAGGCCTAATTGATCCAAATGGTGCACAGTTATTTAGTTGGTAACGAAGTCCAAGAGCATTTGCAATCATTGTAACTAATCCTCCCACACTGACAGGAACATTAGTGTCCTCACTAATGCGGGTAAAGGTCTTCATCAGGAGCGGGACAGCATTGACAGGGCGTCCTAGGTTCATACAATAAAGCAGAGATAACTCATCCTTGGATACAGCATTTTGGTTTTGTTCTTTTCCAAACAGAGTGTGGGCAAGAATCCTATGGAAATAACGGATAGCTGGGTTATGTATTTCATTGTTATCCATACTCTCAGGGTTAGGATGATAGTTTCCGGTTAAGGTACCCCAGAAGTAATCCAGCTCAAAATCCAATAAATCCGCCTCAGGGGTAGTAAAAGCTAAGGGTCCACTGGGGAATCCTAATAAAGCAGATAAGTCCCTATGGTTATAGGTGAACTCAATACCAAAAAGTCTGAAGGCGATGATTCCTTTTCTGGCTCCGACACCGTGTTCAGGGATGTAAACTAAAGAACTCAAGAACTCAAGGGTAAACTCTCGGTAAGTGATAAACCTATTTTTCAGGTGTGCTTTCTCCCATCCCAATTGGTTAAACATGTAGTAAACACTGTCAGTAATGCCTAAAGTGTCCATAGTGGGTTCATCATGATACAGGGTTAAACTGATGTCTCGCTGAGACAAAGCCTCAAATATTCTTCTTTGGTTTCTACCTCTAAAGGTGGTTTCCATAAAGTTCTGTGGAGGATCCATAGCAAAAGTAAAGCGGGGAAACAGAGTAGAGGAGAAAGTAAAGAGAAAAAGACTTTTCAGAAATCCTGTGGCAAGTAAAATTGTTTTGAAATCAACAGCAATTTTATAAAAGTTTTAAAAATAAAAAATAGCAAATTGTAAAAGAAATAAAACAGAGAATACAAACAAAATAGCAAGCAAAAATAAATAAAATGGGTTGCCTCCCATGAAGCGCTGTTTTTAACGTCATAAGCCTGACGAAATACCTAGTGAAAGATTAGTCGGGAGAAATAGGTGGCAGTTCTACGAGTTTTAGCTTATTCGTATAATCCCTATTATCTATATGATGATATTGTTTTAACCGCTGCCCGTTTACAATAAACGGGCACTATTTCTTTCCTTAATTTCTACCGCTCCGCTAGGAAATACTTTTGTAATATTGAAAGGACCGGACCATCTAGATTTAAGTTTTCCAGGGAAGAGTCTAAGTCTAGAATTAAATAAAAGTACGACATCTCCCACACTAAATTCTTTCCGAGATAAACGCTTATCGTGCCATTTTTTAGTTCGTTCTTTGTATATTTTAGCGTTTTCGTAAGCGTCTAGTCTTAATTCTTCTAGTTCGTGTAAATCGAGGATGCGTTTCTCGCCAGCAGCAGTGTAATTAATATTGAGTGTCTTTATCGCCCAATAAGCTTTATGCTCTAATTCTACCGGGAGATGACATGATTTTCCGTAAACAAGTTTGAAAGGTGTAGTTCCGATAGGAGTCTTGTAGGCTGTCCTATAAGCCCATAAAGCTTCGTTAAGCTTGGATGACCAATCTTTCCGAGATATAGCGACATTTTTTTCTAATATTTGTTTAATCTCTCTGTTCGAAACTTCGACTTGTCCGCTAGTTTGCGGATGATAAGGTGTTGCTACGCGGTGTTTCACTCCATATTTAGATAGTAATTTATCAAATATCTTTGAAATAAAATGAGATCCACCGTCACTAATAACAAGTCGAGGAACACCAAAACGCGGGAAAATTATATTCTTAAAAAGCTTTATCACCACTCGTGTGTCATTTGTAGGAGAAGCTATTGCCTCGATCCATTTTGAAACATAATCGACAGCTACGAGTATAAACTTGTTTCCAAAAGAAGATGGGAAAGGTCCCATGAAATCTATTCCCCAAACATCAAAGACTTCAACTTCTAGTATTCCTTTCTGAGGCATTTCATCGCGTCTTGAGATATTACCGGTGTGTTGGGCGATCACGCTTTTAACGGCGATGTGGACATCCTTCCACGAGTTAGGCGTAAAAGGCCGGCTTGGAGAATTTTGGCACACGTTTTAGAGGTGCTAGCATGTCCGCCATAAGGAGATGAATGACACTGGGAAATGACGTCTTCTATTTCTTCGTCGGGTATACAACGGCGGAAAATTCCATCAGGTCCTCGTTTGAATAAAAGTGGCTCGTCCCAATAGTAACTCTTGAGATCATGGAAGAATTTGTTTTGTTGGTGTTAAATCGGTGGAAGCGCACGACTAAATAATTAACGATGTCAGCATACCATGGCAATCCTATGGTCATGTCAATGGCTTCCACGACTTCCTTAGCTTCTGGTTTATTTAAATCCAATTGAGCTAGGTCGCTTATCATATGTGCTATCGATGTTCATACGGAAAATAAATCGTTAATTGGCACTTGTTCGGTTTTACACCTTCTAAACGGATAAATGATCCGCTACGACGTTTCGTTCCTTTCTTGTCTTTAATTTCCAAGTCAATTCTTGTAAAAGTAAGATCCATCGGAGGAGTCTGGTTTTGCATCTTTCTTGGCAAGTAAATATCGGATAGCGTGGTGCATATAAATGATGATTTTGCTCCTACAAGGTAAGAACGGAATTTGTCAAGCGAAGACCACGGCTAAGAGTTCTTTTTCGTTGTGGTGTAGTTCATCTGAGCTGAGTCTAGCGTCCTGCTGGCGTAGTAAATCGCGTGAAGTTTCTTTTCTTTTCTTTGTCCAAGAACCGCCTCTTAATCACTTGCATCGCATATGATTTGAAGGTAATCTCCAATCGGGCGGTTGCATGATTGGTGCGTAAATAAGTGCGGCTTTAAGGGTTTCAAAAGCTTTGAGACAATCGTCATCGAATATGAACTCAGCATCCTTCATTAATAGACCGGTAAGTGGTTTGGTAATTTTCGAGAAATCTTTAATAAAGCGTCGGTAAAAACCGGCGTGTCCTAGAAAACTTCGTATCTCTTGAACGGTCTTGGGTGGTTGGAGTTCTTTAATCACTTCTATCTTAGCTTTGTCAACTTCAATTCCTTTATTGGAAATAACATGTTCAAGTACGATTCCTTCTCTGACCATGAAATGGCATTTTTCCCAGTTGAGCACAAGGTTTACTTTCACACATCGTTCTAAAACACTCTCTAAATTAGATAGACATCCTTCAAAGCTTTGTCCACACACAGAGAAGTCGTCCATAAACACTTCCATGATGTTGTCAATGAAATCTGCGAAGATAGCCATCATACATCGTTGAAAGGTTGCGGGAGCATTACATAATCCAAAAGGCATTCGTCTGTACGCGAACGTTCCATAGGGACACGTGAATGTAGTCTTCTCTTGATCATCAGGGTGAATCGGAATTTGGAAAAATCCGGAATAACCGTCTAAATAGCAGAAAGAGGAGTGTTTGGCTAATCGTTCTAACATTTGATCAATAAAGGGTAAAGGAAAATGGTCCTTTCGAGTAGCTTTGTTCAGTTTTCTATAATCAATGCACACTCTGTGTCCACTAACTACTCTTTGTGTTATCGATTCGCCTTGTGCGTTTTTCACGATAGTGACACCTCCTTTCTTAGGCACGACATGAACGGGGCTAACCCACTTACTGTCGGAGATCGGGTATATAATTCCAGCTTCCATTAGCTTTTTGATTTCATCTCTGACTACAGTGCTGAGGATCGGATTAATTCTTCTTTGAGGTTCTCGAGAGGTTTTGCAATCCTCTTCTAATAGAATACGGTGCATACAAATTGAAGGACAAATTCCTTTTAAGTCCGATATGTTGTAACCTAACGCAGTAGGGTATTTCCTTAGAACGTCTAAAAGTTTCTGAGTTTCGAGCGTTCCTAAACTGGAATTCACTATAACAGGTCGAGTTTGTTCAGTATCAAGGAATTCGTATCGTAGATTGTTAGGTAAAACTTTCAATTCTAGCTTTGGTTTCTTGGGACATGGCATATGATTAGGTGTAAGTGCTAGACTTTCGCTTAGACTGTCATCTCTATATGGTTCTCGCCAATTGTCGTCTTCGAATATCAGAGGGGTTTGAATCTTCATTATTTCGGAATATGTGGTTTGTTCAGCTTCCATCTCTCTTACGCACTCGTCTATAATATCGAGTAAATAACATGTGTCATTCATGGCGGGTGCTTGTAGAAATTGAGTGAGGATGAATTCCACTTTTTCCTCTCCGACTTCGAATGTTAATCTGCCCTTCTTTACATCAATTATAGCTCCAGCTGTAGCTAGGAATGGTCTTCCTAATATGATAGGGGTAACTGAATCTTCGGTAATGTCCATAATTATGAAATCGGTCGGGATATAGAATTGACCTATTCTAACTGGAACATTTTCCAATATACCTACAGGATACTTAACTGATCGGTCAGCTAATTGAACATACATTTTTGTAGGTGTAAGTTCTCCCATTTCTAGCTATTTGCAAATAGATAGGGGCATGACACTGATACTGCTCCTAAGTCGCATAGAGCTTTATCTATGACGAATTTTCCAATGTTACAAGGTATAGAGAAACTACCTGGGTCTTTTAGCTTAGGAGGCATGTTATTCTGAATGATGGCACTACATTCAGCAGTGAGGGTAACTGTTCCGTTATCTTCTAACTTTTTCTTGTTAGATAGGATTTCCTTAAGAAATTTAGCATACGATGGCATCTGGGTGATGGCTTCTGTGAATGGTATTGTGATATTTAGTTATTTCAGAAGTTCCACGAATTTCTTGAATTGGCCCATCGATTTAGAATTGGTTAATCTCTGAGGATACGGAATTTGTGGTTTATAGGGCGGTGGAGGCACATAAGGTTTCTCTTTTTCTACAGCCTCTTGGGTTTTGTTTTCCTTTTCTTTCGGTTCGCTCTCGTTTTCACTCGGCTTGTCTTGCTTCTGATACATTGCTGGGTTTTCTAGTCTTGGATCAACAGGTCCGTCAAGTTCTTTTCCACTCCTTAGTATCACGGCATTAGCGTGTCCTTTCGGGTTAGGTTGTGGTTGACCAGGAAATATTCCAGCAGGGAGCAGCAGTAGGTGCTTGCTGTTGAGCTACTTGTGAAATCTGAGTTTCAAGCATCTTGTTATGGGTAGCTAAAGCATCGACCTTGCTAGATAATTGCTTAATTTGCTCATTGGTATGTAAGTTCTGATTTAAAACATCCTTATTGGTCTGGGATTGAGAAGCAATGAAGTGTTCTATCATAATTTCGAGGTTAGATTTCCTAGGAATGTTGGAAGTATTGGGTCCGTTATTAGGATGATTCGGGATAGCTTTCGGATAACCAGGTGGTGTAGCAGGAGGTTGTCCAGAAGCATAAAACGCATTGTTGCTTTTGTACGAGAAATTTGAATGATTCTTCCAACCTGGGTTATACGTATTACTGTAGGGATTTCCTTGTACGTAGTTAGTGTAAGTTTAAGAGTGCACCTAAGAGGGGGGGGGTGAATTAGGTGTTTTAAGATTTTATCCGGTTTAATGAAAAACTTGTACTAATTTTTCTGGTTTGGTATATGAAGTTTTAAACAAGTGTTTCTTTCCTTTTGGTTATGGTGAGATGAAAGCAATAAAAGCAGAAAGGTAAAGAACACAGCGATATATCCTGGTTCCCCTCACAATCCGAGAGTACTCCAGTCCCCTTTCCAACACGAAAGAGATTTCACTATAGTCAGAATTATCGTACAGCCTATTCACACCAAAAGGTGAAGCCTACTATCTAACCTATAGGGAGACCAAAGGTTCTTAATACCTTTAAGGTCTAACAATACTATGTGCAAGAAGAACAATCCTCTTCAATCCACAACTTGTTTCCAACAATCCTGGACAACAAGAAAAACAATAAATGTGTTTGAATTTATACAAGAGATTTTGAAGTTTGTAGTATACTATATCAATCTTGGATTGATCTTCTTCTTCAAGAAATAAACAATTCTTAACAATGATTATAAATGTTCACAATGCATATATGAAACTTGTAATGATTGAAAATGTGTAATGCAAGTTTCACAAAATTATGACTTTGTATGAACACTTAAAAGTTTGCAAGAGAATATGAAAATGAATAATCAAAAATTGTTAGTTGAAGAAGGTTATTTGAATTTGAAAATTCTGCACAATTTATAATGTCACAAATACCTTTCCATTCATGCCTTTTGATATGAAAAGATGCAATGCAACCATGAATGAATCCCATTTGAAATATATCCAAAAATCAACATGAAATCGGTTTTGGGAAGTTCGACACAGAGAACCGGTTCCTAGTGAACGTTACAACTAGAATTTGAAAATTTACACGCAGGAACCGGTTCCCCTATAGGTACAACCCGGTTCCTGGTACAAAAACCAGGAAGGTGATTTTTGAAGAAGTTTGGAACCCGGTTCCCTGTATGGTAGGAACCGGTTCCTGAAAGTTTGTTTTGAGAAAATCTTTTTGAAAATTATTTCAAACATAATTTTTCTTTTATTAAACATATGGGATATGTATATGATTATGAATGCATTTTTGTGAACATCTATATTCAAGTTGAAGAATTATTTATACCTTTAGACATTGTTGATTCTTTAAAAATTCTTCTTTTAATCTTCAAGACTTTTTCCATTCTTTTGTCATGATCATTTGCTTCTAGAAGATGTCGTCATCAAAACTAATATTTGGAGAGGCTTGATTTCACATTCTCCCCCTTTTTGATGATGACAATCCATTGAAAGTTGAGGTGCTTTTAATATGTAGAGCAAATGATAGTGTCTTATGTGAATGCTCCCCCTATCTTTGATAACTCCCCCTTGATCAAAGCTCTCCCTTGATTTAAGATAATTTTACATCTTTGGGGCTCTGCAATAGTTAGAGACAAGCATACACATACACATATATATCTTCTCCCCCTTTGTCATTAGCAAAAAGGATGGGAAAAGACTAACAAAGTATATAATGAAATTTTGGAAAATAAAAACAACTTATACTAATGATTTTTACCTCATGTAAGAGACTTTTGTCATAAAGTTGTCTTTCTAGAAGATTGTGCTTTAGTCCTTTATCATGAAGAACATCTTCAATGGATGTGAAAGTTAAAGTGTTCCAACTTTGACTATGCCAAGAAATCTTCCTTTAAGGTATTCCCAAAATGTGAGATAACACTTGGCCTTTAAGACTAGATTTAAAAGTTAAAATAGAATTAAGTCACCCATCAAATACTTAGAGTCACCACTCATCAAGAAGCCAAAAGTTTTGAAGTGGTCTCCAAGCAAACCTACAAAACAATTAAGTTTGATTTGGTACCCAATGTGCTTTGGGTCCATCATAGTTAGTTCCTTTCTTGACCCACACATAATGCCCACTTGGAACACTAAAGGTTCTTACGTAGCAAGCATTAGGTGTATGGCCTTTAATATCACAATAAAAACAAGTAGGTTCAAAATTACTTATATATCTAGGAGGATAAGTTTTATTCTTAACAACTCTTTCATTTTTAGGATAATGATGAACTACTTTAGGCTTATTCACTTTCTCTTGAATTGGTTGGTTATTAGCCTTAACAAAGATAGTTTTATTGGGACTTGGTTGAGAAAATTTTGAAAAACCAAGTCCACTTTTATCTTTAGGGTATCTTTGAGTGCTAAGAACCTTTTCCAATCCAACTTGTCATTTTTCATACCTTTCTAAGACTCTTTTTAATTGAACAATTTGGAAAGAAAGTGATTCACAATTATTGCATACAAAATTCTGTTTTTGATCACTAATCATCTTTTCTTTTTCATCTTTATGTTCTTTTTCAATAGTTTTAACTTTTTCTTCTAAAGATGAAATTAATTTCTTTTGAGATGAAATAGTTTTATATAGAATTTTGCATTCATTTAATAGTTCATCTATAGCACCTTGTGCATCATTATCATAAAGAGAGTTATCATTACTAACCTCGCCTTCTTCATCTTCGGAATTGTGTGTTGCTATAAATGCAAGATTTGCATGTTCTTTATCTGATGATGAACTTATCTCATTATCATCCCATGCTATATATGCTTTCTCTGGCCTTTTGTCCTTCTTTCCTTTGAAATGTTTATTCTTCCTTTCTAGTGTAGGGCATTCACTTTTGACATGACCTTTTTCTCCACATTCAAAACATTTAATTTTCCTTGATGGTGCTTCCATTTTAGTGATCTCCTTTTTCTTTTCTTTTCTTAGAAATTTTTCAAACTTCTTGATAAAAGCTTCATCTTCACTACTTGTGGATTCATCCTCTTGATTGCTACCATGATATTTGATCCTTGTCTTTAAAGCAATGTCTTTTGAATCTCTTACTTGGATTTCATGTTTTCAAGTCTTCCAAGTTCCGTTTCATATTCTTGAAGCTTTCCGAATAATGTTGCGGAAGTCATAGTTGCTAGGCTTTTCTTTTCAGATATTGCCGTCACTTTTGGTTGCCATTCCCTAGTTAAAGACCTAAGCACTTTAAGATTTAATTCATCGTTAGTTAAAGTCTTACCGAGTGCCTTCAAATGGTTTGTCAAGTGAACAAATCTCTTTGCAAGTCAAGGATGGATTCTCGGCAGCATTCGAATAATTCATATTCTTGACTCAAAGTGTTCAATCTAGACCTTTTGACTTGGCGGTTCCTTCATGAGTTTCTACAAGAGTATCCCAAATTTCCTTTGCGTTGTACATGCCGATATTCGAAAAATTCATCCATCCGAGAGCACTTTGAAGAATGTTGATTGCCTTTTGTCAAAGAGAACTTTTTCTTGTCATCGTCATCCCATGATGCTTTAGGCTTTGAGGATCCAACACCATTGACAACACATACCGGAGTAAATGGACCATTCTCAACAGCATTCCAAATTTCTTCTCCTTGTGCTTCAAGATGAGCCTTCATGCGAATTTTCCAAAAATCAAAGTATTCACCACAAAACAGTGGTGGCTTGTTACTACCACCATCTTTGAAAACCGGATTTGATTTATGGAAGCCATTCTGGATCTTTAGGAACAAGTTACCTATAACTTGCTCTGATGCCAAATGTAAGTTTAAGAGTGCGCCTAAGAGGGGGGGTGAATTAGGTGTTTTAAGATTTTATCCGGTTTAATGAAAAACTTGTACTAATTTTTCTGGTTTGGTATATGAAGTTTTAAACAAGTGTTTCTTTCCTTTTGGTTATGGTGAGATGAAAGCAATAAAAGCAGAAAGGTAAAGAACACAGCGATATATCCTGGTTCCCCTCACAATCCAAGAGTACTCAGTCCCTTTCCAACACGAAAGAGATTTCACTATAGTCAGAATTATCGTACAGCCTATTCACACCAAAAGGTGAAGCCTACTATCTAACCTATAGGGAGACCAAAGGTTCTTAATACCTTTAAGGTCTAACAATACTATGTGCAAGAAGAACAATCCTCTTCAATGCACAACTTGTTTCCAACAATCCTGGACAATAAGAAAAACAATAAATGTGTTTGAATTTATACAAGAGATTTTGAAGTTTGTAGTATACTATATCAATCTTGGATTGATCTTCTTCTTCAAGAAATAAACAATTCTTAACAATGATTATAAATGTTCACAATGCATATATGAAACTTGTAATGATTGAAAATGTGTAATGCAAGTTTTACAAAATTATGACTTTGTATGAACACTTAAAAGTTTGCAAGAGAATATGAAAATGAATAATCAAAAATTGTTAGTTGAAGAAGGTTATTTGAATTTGAAAATTCTGCACAATTTATAATGTCACAAATACCTTTCCATTCATGCCTTTTGATATGAAAAGATGCAATGCAACCATGAATGAATCCCATTTGAAATATATCCAAAAATCAACATGAAATCTGCACTGGTTCGCTGGGAACCGGTTCCGACACAGGCAGAACCCGGTTCCTAGTGAACGTTACAACTAGAATTTGAAAATTTACACGCAGGAACCGGTTCCCCTATAGGTACAACCCGGTTCCTGGTACAAAAACCAGGAAGGTGATTTTTGAAGAAGTTTGGAACCCGGTTCCCTGTATGGTAGGAACCGGTTCCTGAAAGTTTGTTTTGAGAAAATCTTTTTGAAAATTATTTCAAACATAATTTTTCTTTTATTAAACATATGGGATATGTATATGATTATGAATGCATTTTTGTGAACATCTATATTCAAGTTGAAGAATTATTTATACCTTTAGACATTGTTGATTCTTTAAAAATTCTTCTTTTAATCTTCAAGACTTTTTCCATTCTTTTGTCATGATCATTTGCTTCTAGAAGATGTCGTCATCAAAACTAATATTTGGAGAGGCTTGATTTCACAGTTAGCTTGTTCGGCTGGTACTCCGGTCAAAAGGGGGCATTCTGGAGCAGGATGTGATTGAATACCACATAGATCGCAAGTTGGGATCACTGCAGCTACGGTAGCTGCGGGAGTGATGGAAAGATTCTCTAATTTTTGGGTAAGAGCTTCCACTTTAGCATTAACTTGATCCAGGCTGTTCACTTCAACCTTGTTACCTTTCGTTTGAGATTTCTCTACATTAACTCTCTCGCTTCCCCATTGGTAATGGTTCTGAGCCATGCTTTTGATAAGTTGGTTCGCATCGGCATAAGGTTTATCCATCAGTGCGCCACCAGCAGCAGCGTCTATAGTTAATCTTGTATTGTACAAGAGACCGTTATAGAATGTGTGAATAATCAACCATTATTCTAAACCATGATGAGGGCAGAGTCTTAGCATATCCTTGTATCGTTCCCATGCTTCGAATAAAGATTCATTGTCTTTCTGTCTGAAACCATTGATGTTGGCTCTGAGCATAGCAGTTTTGCTTGGACGAAAATATCTAGCTAAGAAGACTTTCTTCAACTCATCCCAAGTGGTGATTGAGTTGGAAGGAAGAGATTGAAGCAAAGCACGAGCTCTGTCTCTTAAAGAAAAAGGAAATAGGCGCAATTGTATCGCCTCGGGGTTTACTCCATTCGCTTTCACAGTGTTTGCGTACTACACAAACACTGACAGATGTAAATTCGGGTCGTCAGTAGGAGCTCCAGAGCGGTTCGCGGAAAGAAGCGAAGGTTTCAGCTCGAAATCGTTTCGAGCGATAGCAGGAGCTGCAATACTGTTATGAGGCTCCGCTTGAGAAGGAACTGCGTAATCCTTAAGAGGACGAGGAGGAGGAGGTGGATCAGCCATTCTTCGTAATTCGTCGAGATCTGGAAGAATAGACGGAGGAAGATTGTTGAGTTCACGGTACTCTTGAATTCGTCTTCTTAATCGAAGATAACGCTCGATATCGTATATGGGTATATGCAAAGGACCGCCTTGAGAGCGAATATTTGGCATACACAAAAGGGAAAATAAATAGTTTCCTTAGTCTAGACAGTGCTACTTTAAGAGTGCACTAGTGACTAGATCAAAGTCCCCGGCAACGGCGCCAAAAACTTGATGTGCGATAAACCTAATGTGTCTAACGGTATCTTAGCGCAAGCGCCTACCTATCGCGGTAGTAATAAAAGATTATCGAATCCACAGGGACTTTGTAATCACTCTAGTGCGGGAAAGTAATGCTAGTTTAGCTAAGGCGGAAATTGTCACGTTTGGTTTTGGGAAGGTTAAGAAAGGTAAATAATTGATTTTAAATTAATAATGGAATGAAATGGTCGGTATGCAATAAAGTCGACCTAAAGGATCTAATCGGACTTAAGCAAATAAGGATGGTCAACTTAGTTTATCTGTAGAATTCATCAGTTTAAAAACCCTCAATTCACACTTTCATGGTCTTATCTCGGATTATACGTCTAAAGCCCTATACCTGCTTTCGCTAGACTATAAGTGTTTAGAAATACCTTTTGGAAACTTAATTAATTCTAATATGTTTTAAAGTGCTTTCAGTGTATTTAAATCAAATGCCTAACTTTAGCTATCCGGTTAAAACCTCACACTTTCGTGGTCTCAATCTAACCTATTTACTTTTCTTACTTTCGTAACAAAAAGGTTTTATTTTTAAGCATAAAAAGTTATAACCAGAGTTAAGTTGATTAAAGTTTTAGCCTAAGTTTGATCAGATGCCTATTGTCTCTAACTATTCCATACCGACACTAAAGGTTTAGCTAGCCATAGAAATCAAAATAAACTCACAGGAAATAAAAACAAACAAATATAAAACAGACATTATAAATAATAAATTGAACTTAAATTAATTAAATCAGGAGTACTGTAATACAAATGAAAATTAAAGAACCTGAAAATAAAGCCAATACTTTAATCCTTCTTCCACAGATCGGAAACTTGGACTTGATATCAGAAATACAACGAATTCTGAAGCTTGAATAAAAAATCCTAAACTAGAATAATAATTTCCTAATGTTGGAAATTACTATTTGGGCAGTGAAATTAAACAATTGAAATCAACGAATGCAAAGAAAATATAAACTGAAATAAACTGGGTTCGATTTCGGCAGAGCTTCCACACAAGTAAACTGAAAATTGCTCTGTACTTCTAGCATTGAAAGCTGAGGTATTTATAGGAGAATGGAAACTGGCAGTTGGAGAAGATTTTCACACGTAGCTTCACTTGAACTTCTCCAAGAATATAGGAACATGGTTGAGTTGAGGTTGAACGTGGCTGTGAGGTTGAGAGAAATCAGGAGTTTTAAAAACTCCTTCTGTTGAACTTTCCCACGTCCTGCACGTTTTACAAACTGATATGCGCGTTACGTTCGTTACTGATGTGTTACGAGCAGCTTTGGTGTTTTCCCGTGTTACGGTCGTGGCAGATGTGTTACGGTCGTAACACGCTTCATGGATGCCTTACGGTCGTGGCAGCTGGCTTACGACCGTCACAGCTACAAAATCTGCATTTCTTTGACAGATTCATGTTTTCTTCTGTTCTTTGAAGCTTTCTTGCATTGTTTCATGTTTTCTTCTGTTTTGAGCTTAAGTTATGTAATACCTGCAAAAAGTAATGACAAACTCGAAATATTCGGGAGTTAATCGGGTCAAAATAATACAAAACGGGTTAATTTCATGGAAAATAAACTATACGATTTCGTGTTATCAATAAGACACGTGGTTGTCACGTGATATATAGCTGGTTGAAGGAGGTTTTTGATCAGGAGGTTGCACGTGCTACTGTTGTTGATGGTGATTTCGAGCAGGTTACCCTTCACAGGGGGTATGGCATGAGAGCATACCTCTTGTATCTTGTTGGCACCCAAATCTTTGTGGACACTATAACACCTCAATCCTACCTCGGTAATTATTAAGAAAACCAGAGTTCTAAAATTTGTTTCAACAAACAATTGGAGTATTACAATTCAACTTAAACAACAACACACTATCACAGATACATAACACATAAACTTGGATGAACCGAAACAACATGAAACAACTTTGTTAATATTAAGCAGCGGATCTACATTAATCAATTTGGATGACATAGAATCTTTTTCAACTTACAACAATTTAAAATCAACAAATAATTTTCATGTATCCACATAGTTATTCAAAAACTAAATTAAAACAATAAAACATCTAGCGTTCATCCCCCAAGTGTTACGTATCAGAGCGACAATCCAACTTGAACTAACAGCAACTAAATCTTTGTTCCTCATTATCTTCACGTTATCCACGTAGAGGCAACATCACAACAGAAGGAGTGAGATATCTAACAATCTAATAAATCGTATGATAAATAGTATATATTAGAATTCAGATAATGTAAATCACCGCCTCGTAACTTATTCACACAAGAAACAATCACAACATAATCATCAACGTAATTATAACGACAACAATTTATCAATACAGCAACTCAAATATGCAACAATGAGATGCAACAACTTATTCAAATGCACATCATAATCATCAACTTAACACAACAATAATTTAACCATGACAACAACTCAAATATTCAACATAAAATGTGACCCATAAGCATAATATGTAAATTAATCTGTAGTATTATTATACATAGCATTACTTATATATAGTTTTTGTGACACCCCAAATAATTCAATTATTAAATAATTAGAATTTTAATTATTAATTTAATTAAAAGTTTAATTATTAGTATTTTTGGATTATTGGATTTAATTAATTAATTAAATTAAATAGAAGTGTTGGGGGTGTGAAGTTGAATTGGAGGGTGTGTGGAGTAAAACACTCTAATTACTCTAATTATTTTATTTTTATTATTTGGAATAATAAAAGGAATAAATAAAGGAAAAAGGAAAAGGAGAAGAGAATTGGAGGTTTTTTATTCTACGTGCTTTTGAGATGAGAAGAGAAAGAGGAGAAGAAGCCAACTCGTCAGAATTCGAAGAATCATCGCAAGGTAAAGGGTGATTTTGTCTAGTTAATATGCCTTATAGGTTTTGATAATCAATAGGATGAATTGATGCGTTAGGAATCTCGAATTAGAATTTCTAGGTTGTGCCCTAATGATATGATCCGACGTAAAAACCTCAATTGGAATTAATAAGAATGGTGAATATGTGTAGGTTGATTGTGGATTAATTAGGGAGTGTAATTCTGTTGTTAATTAGATATGAAATCACATAACAATTACTGTTTCTGATGTACTATGGTTGTTGGTGATGAATGGGATCAATTGGAATTGCAAATAGTGAGAACAAAACTGATTTTTAGTGAAAAAATACAGCATGGATCGACACATGCTGTTATGCATCGATACAAGTAGCAAAATGTGTGAAAACCAGAAGCTGGAATAAGGCTTGTATCGATACAAAATCGTATGCATCAATTCATGTGGCAATTTTAGAAGCTTTGCATCGACACAAGAGCAGTATGTGTCGACACATACTGGAGGAAAATAGAAAAACATTAATTTTAAAAACATATGCATCGATGCATACGATGCTTGTGTCGATGCAAGCTAGTTTTGTATTGATGCATGAGCTTATGCATCGACCCAAGCTGGGAAGAATTAAACATATACTTTCTGGAAATTGTTTTGGTCGTATCTTTGTGACCATAACTCCGATTTAGGCGTAGTCGGTACCGTTGGAAAGCTGGGAACACGTACTATCTATTAAAAACATTTTTAAAACCTAGTAACTGAATCTTGATAGATTGATATGTCTTTCCATATGTAGAATCCGTTGCAATTCGTGATTGTTCGTCGTTGACGTTGTATATGCTTGATAGATGTTAATGCCATGAGTTGTGATTAACGTTGTATATGCATGATTATGCTGTGCTATTTGATGGTGTTAACCGTGTATGGAATGATATTGTGTTATCATATTCCTTATTTGAATGTTGCATGCTTTTGATGTGGATGCATATACATTCTGGTGGAGTTAATTCCCATTGTGTGGAATTTGGCTCGTATTGCCAATAACCGTTCCCAGGTGATTATGGGTGGTGAGGCTGGATTCGTGTCCGGGTGATTATGGACGGATCGATGTTGGTGACTTAGTTCACATTTTGGTACCACATGCATTGAGTCTGCATTGCATATGGGATTATAACATGTTAGGATGGCTTCCAGTGTTATAATTTCATTGATTGTTGTTATATGCATATTGATCTGTGTGATTTGTATTTGTGAACTGGAATCTGAATATACTAATGAGGGTGGAACAATGTATTGATTGTTTTATTGTTTTAAAGAAACATATAATGCATTTTAATTGTTGATGAAATCTCACCCTTACTTTGATGATTTCAGATTGAAGTGTTAGCCGCTTAGGAGCTAGTGAGGATAGCCTTGAGCTGTGCTATTTAGATTGTCTGCGTGTCAGTGTCATGCTCTGGTAGTTGTAACACTAGGGAACGATTGTTTTGGAATCATCAAATTGACTTGTTTCTTTTAGCTTATGTTGGAATGATCATGATTTGAATTTATTCCGAATTTTTATGTGATTTCCGCAGTGTAAGACATATTATTGGATTTTGAATTATATTTTACAATGTCCTCAGTGAAGCATGACGTTATTTGATGAGATTTCTGTTTTAAAATAATTGTGACGCCCTTTCGTTTTATGTTAACTCTGATTTATTTATTAATTCGCGGGGTAATTTAGAAGGGGTGTTACAGTTTTGACAATAATTTTGACCGGAAGTCCATCTGGTCAAACTTTGACTTCTGTTGACTTTTCAATACACACATTTGAATCTGTTATTATCTAACTGTTCTTGATTTTCTGATGAATCATACGAATCGATAAGCCGTATACGGATACTTCAAGACTCACAGAAGACTATAAAATCATTCCGGATCAAATTTTCGACCACAACCTGCTCTTGCTCGAAACCCTTGATCAACATCCACCCGATAGGAGATCAGAACCTTGATTCTCAAGAGAGAGTCAGGAGCCTTTAGACACACACATCTTGTACATTGAGATGACGCTTGGAATAACGAAAACTCAGCTATCCAACTTTTGAGAATCAATCATCTTCTTCATAATGGTGTATACTCTCACAATCAGAAAATCTCGATCCCATGGTTAATGCATGAATGGCATATATGCAATGCACCTATTGATTAAGTGTAAGCCAATTATTTATTAAAAAATGAAGAGGGTGAATTTTGGGGTACAACATATACTAACATAGAAACATAATTGTGACGTTCATCACCCTTTTCCCATCATACCGTGCCGTTAGGCACATGCCCTACATACATCAACATGTCGTTCGGCATGCCCCTTATACATGTGTGTCGTTTGGCACACCCTCTTTATCCAGGGTGTGTCGTTCGATACCATCTTCTTCCTGCAATTTTTCGGCAATGTTTCTTTGGATAATTTTATATTCTATCGAAATGATTATTCCATATAGTTTCATTGATCATAAATTTTCAATGCCAATATTAATTATGCAGTCAATTCATGAGGTGAATCAAGATTTCCTTATTAAGGCATTTTTACATGGAGGACAAGTATTGGACCACAAGCCTAGAACAAAAAATTATCCAAGTACTCAGAATCGAAGGAACAAATGAGATCAACCAATCTTTTTCACTTCAAGTTTGTTGTGTAAAATGTATTTGAAAAGACAATTCGATGTTGGATTGAGTGCTTGAGAATTGTTATAAAACTTTTTGAATGATCAGATGAAATACTTGACGTTGCAATTGATTTGGATTTTATTTGGGAAAAGACTCGACGTTGGATCGAGTACTATTTTTTTCTTTGAATGAAAGTGGTTAATTTTAAATTATCTTAATCTTGATTAACAAACACACAAAGCTAATATGCAGAGATAAAAAAAGGATAAAATTATTACAATGCCATGTGAATGGGGATACATTTGGTCAAATGGAAATAGAATAAAGAAATAAACATACAAGCCCGTTAAATATCGAGTAAGTGAATTAATCATTTAATCAATTAATTAAAATTGATTAAATCAATTAATTAAACTAATAAAAATCAATTAGAAAAACTAATCAATTTTAATTAAAATAATCAATTAACTAAAATAATTTTTAACTAATTAATTAAAGCTCATTCTAAGAAGACTTGAGAGAAATCCAAGAGGGAAGTGAAAAAATTAAATGCATGCGTGTATGATGAAACTTATTGTAAGAGGACCCAAAAGGAAGCCAAAAGAAACAACAATCGCACAAACCAAAATTCCAGCATACAAGGTGACAAGAATTATTTTTGAAATTAAGTTTAAATGAATATTGTTTTTATACTTTTTGAAATTTATTTGATCACTTGACAATAATAAAACTAAGGAAAAAATGCAAAGGGGTGTGGAGGATTAAAATAGGAGTGTGATACTTGTGTAGGCGCATGGGCTAACTTGCTAAGGCCCAGCAATGCTTCAGTCTACTTTCCAACACAAACCCTCTTATTAAGAAAAACATAACAATTAACTAACAAACACATCACAACAGCTACTTGTGTAGGCGCATGGGCTAACTTGCTAAGGCCCAACAACTATCTAAAAGACCGCCCTAGTTGTCCTCCGACAACTGGTCCAGGATTAAGACCCGAATCCAGACGGGAAAACTATCTGAACGACCGCCCTCGTTGTCCTCCGACAACAGATCCAAGATTAATGCCCGAAGCCAGACGGGAAACCCTATCCGAACGATCACAAGTTATCCTCCGATAACAGGCAGTGGATTAATACCCGATGCACAACAGGGAAGATATCCACATGTTACCAACTACTACTCCCTCAGAGTAATCAGCACGAAGATTTATTCTGACCCTATCTTATTATCAACAGCAACAACAGAGTCTGGCGTACGACTCAGTTGCCTTGGATGGCATCTTAAGCCCATCTCCGACTACTTATCAACATTTCTCCACTTTCAGAATGCTGCATATTTGGTTAAAAAACCAATACAAACCAATAACTTCATTCAAAGATGAGCACAAAGTCTAACGTACGACTCCCTCCGGATGGCATCTTAAGCCCATCTCCCTGCTCCCTTCACATCCAGAGGAACGTCAACAGAGCCTAGCGTACGGCTCACTCCCCAGCATCAATCTTTCCAGATGGCATCTTAAGCCCATCCCCGTCAGTTCTCCTATCAACAATCTCGAGTCTAGCGTATGACTCATTCCCCGGTGAAATCTCCAGCCTCTCCAAATGGCATCTGTAAGCCCATTCTCGCATCATCAGCCAGCAGCGAGTGCAAATTTTCAGGTGTACTCAAGTGTTCAATCATCTTCTACCTCCAGGTCACGAAAGGCGAACATGCCAATCTAACCCTTCCAGTACAAGAAGATTGAACAGGAGCAGCTGTCATACCCCAAAATTTGCCCTCCATCTTCTCAAGATATTTCATACATCCATACTCAGGGATTCTTCAAGGGTTGATCAGACAAACCCTCTCCTAGACAATCAACCCAAACTAGGGTTTGGAAATCCTCAGCTCCAGATGGACTTCCAACATCTCCAATGGTCTTCATGCCTCCTCATATGCTTCAAAGATTCTCCATGTCAAGTTTCAAGCCTCAGAAGTCAAGTTTCCCTAGACAATTGCTCAGATGGTTGAAAATCAATTGTATTGGACAAAAAGTCAACTATGGTCAACATACAGTCAAACTTCATGATTTTTGGTCAACATCCACATTTTGAAGTTACATTCATCATTTGATCAAGGGTTGATCATGATTCATCAAGAAAATGCAAGATTTGCTCAAAAGTCAAACTTTCCAAATTAGGGTTTCTTGAGGAAAAGTCAACCAAACTTTGACTGGGCATAACTTCTTCATACTTTCTCAGAAAATTTTCCACCACCTCTTGTTTTGAAGGAAATTCAATTCTCTACAACTTCATGTCTCACAAGAATGTTCAAAAAATGCTTCATTTGGAAGGTATGGATCAAAACATTACAGGTCCTTTTCCAAGTCAACAAAAAGTCAACATTTTGTTTTGAAGATATATTGAGCATGGAAACTCCAATTGAGATGAAACCAAAGAGGTTGGTTATAGGACTCTTAGAGATTTCCAAAAAGTCCAAGAACACTAAAAAATGTGGAAAATTGAGCAAGATACACCATTCACAAGTTGGGCAATTTTGAAGAAGTGCACAAAGAGAGATACTTGTAAAAATAATTTTTTTTGCAAATGGGCTTACTTTTTCTTCATCCAAACTTGTTCCTTATACAATTAGGAATATCCAAGCCCAATGCCACGAATTTTTATTTTATTTTTCTATTTAATTTGGATTTTATTCATTTAAATACAAATTAAATTCAAAAATAAGGTATAAAATCAAAATTAATTGCAAATTGATTTTTTCTCTCATCCTTGAGATCCAAGTAACCTAAAGAAGCCAGCAAATTTCGAAATTTGATTGGATTTGGAAAGAAATTGATTGAAATTGATCAAAAAAGAGAAAATTTGATTTTGTACAAAATCAAATATGTTTTGATTGATGATGATTTCTTCCTCAAATCACCCAATTCCATCTACTATATATATACAATACATACCACATGAATGAAAAATTGCTTGGAGAAACCCTATTCAAACTCAAAAACTGCACTACAAGTCACTAGCATTGGATTCTTCAATCGATTTTGAGCATCCAAACACGTTCCTTGATTGATGAGTGATTCCAGACCTTTACATTGTCCAAAAGCATCAAGAATCACGAAATCACGATTTGGTTTGTTCATACTTTTTCAAAATTCGAATTTTGTTATTCATGCATTGTTAATGTGTTTTGATGTTTGTTTCGTGCTTAGAACAAGGTTTACAAGCTTTCTGGGTCATCCAATTGAATTTTCGTGGCCGGAAACATGATATACCATGATTAGGGTTTCAGGTCACGTTTTAGGGTTTCTCTAATTAGGTTAAATTGGACCAAACCGATGCCACCAGGATGATCAGTGGACCAAGACGAATCGAACCATGGCTTTAGATTTCATTTATATTACTTGTATGTGATTTTTGATGTTAGCAGGGGTCATAGCGTCGAACCAAAGCCGACGCAAAATTCCCAGGATTCAAACGAAGAAGACGATGTCTTCGCGCGTGATTTCAGTGGCCAGGATTCGATCTGGTTTAAAACGTGTTCGTTGCAATTCCATAACACGTGGACGCTCTAGCTCAGTTGGTCGTGGCAGCGCGTTGTGAGGCTAGGGTCACCGGTTCGATTCCTGCAAGGACCATTTATTTTTGCTTCCTTTACAAACTAACATATTTTTTCATATTTTCATATTTTCAATATTTTTCATTCATTTTAATTAATTTCAATAATTTTTATCATGCATTAAATAATACCAAAAAATATTTTTCTTTTTGCATTATTTCTAGAAAATGTTTATTTAATTTATAAAATTAAAAATATTATTTTTGCATGCATATTTAATTTAATTGTTAATTTATCATTTAAATCACATTTAATTAGTTTTTAATTATTAAATTACCTCCAAAAAATCCCAAAAAATTATTTTAGCATATTAATGTTATTTCCAGCATGAAACATTTTTCTCATTTAAAAATTATTGTTTTTGCTAACATTTTTCTCTTGTTCGATTTCCTCGTATTTCCCGATTTCTCATCTTTTCACAGGTTATCCCGTTTCAGACGATTTCTTTTATCGTTTTCTTTTTTCCAAATTATGTAACTGCCTATGGGATGCAATAGTTTAATTAGGGCTTTTATTTTCCACATTTTTAAATTATGTATCTGCCCCAAAGTCATGTAATAGCGTAGGATTTATCTTTCCGCACTTTACATTCCCGCATTTTAATTTCCGCACCCTATAAACTGTTAGTAATTAGGCGTGTATGGCAAGACTAAAATCAACATAGCTCACTCTAATTGTCAAGATAAAATATCTGAATCAACACACTCTTTTCACACATGCACCCCTTAAGGTAATTCTCTCTCGCTGCCTTACGAATACAAATGGTCATGTCCCTCGAACGTAGAGGTATTCTAGCACCGTTGCCTTCAAACAAATCATCATAGTCCCTTAGATACAAAGATCATAAGACCCGCAATGTCGCCTCCGAATATATGATCTTGACCCTCGATTGTCGCCTACGAAAAATGATGATAGTCCCTTCGAATGTGCTAGGATACTTCCTACAAGTTGCTTTCTATGACCATACGATGTCCCTTCGAATGTCCCGCTTACATCCAACGAATAGGGTTACCTACCAACTAATGGTATGGATAGCGCTATTCTAAAGGAACGTAAAATAACACGAAAACGACCAATTCTGAGTAGGTAATAAAACTTTTAGTTGTTTGCTCTATCAAAACACTTTTCACACCTCACACTTTTATCAAAGTTCAAACTCTTTTCAAAAACAAAACATTTCCGAACACTTTGTATACATTCCTACATGAATCATTACAAAGTCAAAGCGAAATGCCTTTTCAAAACATTTTTCAAACACACAGAAAGCACAATTTTTAAAAGTGATCTAAGAGCAACTAAGAGCCCGTAGATAACTACGGATGGAAAGGGGTGCTAACACCTTCCCTTTTCATAACCTTCTCCCTTACTCAGAATCTAACGAAGGTCTTTTCTGTACTTTTTACCTTCCCTTAATTGGATAAAAGAAAAGTAGGTGGCGACTCTTGCTATCCGCACATTTGCGATACAAAAACCTACAAAGTCAGTTCACCGTATTACAGTTATGAACAGTAAACAAAATAACCCTAACCCACAATAACACTAAATACCCCCATATTTCACTATGATGTTGGATTACAGAGTACACAACAAAATTCGACCAAAATAACACTAAATACCCCCATAGTTTAGGTATGCTTGATTTAACTCTTCTTTTCTTCTTCTTCTTCTTCTTTGTTTCTTGTCAATATTTTTTATTGTTATGATTTGTGTGTGTACTATGTATTGCGCTGGTTACTGAGGACTCTGCGTGAGGATGAGTGTATGTGGTGTTCTATTGTTTATGCTTTGTGGTTGAATATGTGATTTCTAATGAATTTTGTTGAAGGTTTATGGGTGATTTTCTGCAGGGGTTTAGTGTAGGATTTATTGGTGTAGAATGAGAGAAATGAGTTTCTTTTTATATGTGAAATGAACGATATAGGAAGAGTGGGAGAATTTGAGAGTGAGGAGAGAAATTCGTTCATGATTTGGATAAGAATGAACGAAAGTTTGTTATGATTTTGAATGAGCCATCACTTTTTGTTTGTTCTACTCTTCTAGAAGGAGTATGGTGATGATGGTGTACGTATACATATGTTGAAATGATAATTGCATCTTGCATTTGTTTGTTCAGCTATGCTATCTTGAAACCAACTTTGACACCAAATACTTGCACCGTATTCATTGTTCATTCATTGTATTTATACAATGACCAATGTATTTCTATTAAAATTAAATATTTTTTAAAAAATTAAAAATTTATTTTATAATAAAAATATATGGTTGTGTCATTAACCAACTTCACAATTGTATTAACCTCAAAAATGTGTCATTAATCAATTATTTTACTTATAACTCATTAGTATTAATCATGTTCTGTCACTAAATTATAAAAGTATTAACCAATTTTTATACTCTATTAACCAACTTTATTTTACTATATAATATTTTGTAATGTTTGAGAACTCATTAACCAAGTTATGAACTATATTAATCAACTTTATACAAACTATTAACCAAATTTTGAACTGTCACATATTAACTTTTTTATGTCAGAATATATATTAATCAAACTTTGAACTGTATTAACTAAGTTTTAATATTTCATTAATCAAAGTAATTTTAATTAAAAATATAAAAATACATCAAAAAGTTAAAATAATAATAAAAACATTGTTCACATATTTGTAAACAATATATTAGCCTAGCCGTAGGTATAAGAATGTGGTATTAAGATATTTTGTTACTTGTTTGTTTTGCAGCTGTACAATGTACGATATGTATTAGATGGGGCCTAGAGGCGTGACCAGAAACATGCAAAATATTTGTGTCCCATTTTTGCTGGATTATGACGTATGCATAAAAAGTAGCTGTAATATTTCACCGATGTAACTTATTTGCAAAAGCTAAAAAGAAAAATGCCCATGCCAAAATCAAATTCCAAATTAAAACTAACATAACTTGAGCGTTTAGAAATAATTTTGCAAATGGATTAATTATAGTCAACAAAAAGTTGACTTCACTTTGATACAGGAGATGCAAATGATGCAGATCAAAATGCAAATGAATCAATCAAAATGCAAATGAATGAAAAACTTAAGGGTAAAAGTAGGGTATAACATAGACCCTATAAATAAATGTCATAAGTAGTACAATTGACATAATTCAAGTTATTTTCATTCCATAGCTAAGAACTGAATTAGAGAGATTCAAAGGAAAAAATTTTAAGAGAGGTATTGAAGAGTCAAAGTTCGAGGCCCCGTCCAGTCAGATAAATCACCATTGATTATATTCTATCTCTTTCTTCTTGATGATCATTGTAAAGCTACTATGAATAAAAATAGTCAAACTCTATTTTGTCGGGGTTATATGTAATTGTTTAAATACTCATGTATTCATCTTGATGATGAAATAATATATGTTACAGTTTTCATTTATAGTGATGATCATGTATCAATAAGGAGAGATATTGAGCTCTTTACAACAACGACCTTATAGCTCGGGGAGCCTCTATCATACTATTTTTTTTGTCAAATTTCATGAAGCTTGTGCGACATAGAATTATAGATCTATAGGTCTCTCTTCTCTCTTGATATCATTTGCAAAATATATTATCTACCCAAAATAATTACGGCAAGGCATGGAATATTGGCTAATCAATCTATGTTATGGGTGAGCAGATGTAGAAGGAGGAATCTTTACAATGTTTATTTTTTATTATGCTTCTTGTTAGAGCATTCTTATTGATTTTTAGGAATTTATTGTTCCTTAAAAGTTATTCTTGAAAGCATAATATAAAATTAATTGGTATGATTTCAAATAATATGGTGTTAAAGGAAAATATTTAAGTTTCTTAGTTAGTTTACATTTGTATAATTTGTAATAGAGGAACATGAGACACTTTGAGGTAAAAAGGTCGTTTGTATCACAAATTCTTGACAATGTTAAAATCCATTCTTAGGGGTAGTTGAAAACAAAATCTTCAAATTTTGATAATTATTTTCACCAATGACGATCTTATGTTAGTTTATGGGTCGCAGTATTTGTGAAAGCCAGGTTTTGAGAGTCTCATTATGCATTTTTTTCTTGTTTCAATTTGCTTTTGTTTTGGTATTTGGTTATGCATGGTTTATAGGTCCAGATTCTTTATGGTGAAGTAAATTTTTTTTTGTCCTCTCCTTGCATTCCTTTTCCTTGAATTTTCTTAATATAATTGGCTTATTAAAATCATGTTTAATTGATATTCCCAAACTCAAAAATTTCCATTTGATTCAATGGAATAAAAATAAATTTGTTGTCACTGTCACTTAAATTTTAATTTAAGTTTGACATGCTATAAAAATTAGTGTTAAGTTGGTTAAATGATCGATGACTTTTCAAATCCATTATTTTTTGTGTTTATACTTTTAGCACTTAATTAAGATCATATGAATGGAAAATAAACAACAAAATATTAGAAATAATTGTGATTTATTTTATTGACTTTATAATAACTCATTTATTAGAAACTTTTGCTCACACATAAACATTAAAACAAACACAGAATGGATGCATATGGCTTACATAGATCACTAAGCACTCATATACTTATTTAAACTCATTCGTCATTGCCAATACATATTGTATATTCTTAATTGCACATATATCCGATAGTAGTTTTGCGCCCACACTTGCTGATGATTAAGTTCAATGCAATATTATTGCTAATTCTGATTTTTCCCAATACCTTAGCCTTTATTGCACCACAAATACATGCAGAGGCTTCAACGTCAACAAGATTTTTTATGAAAGAACAACATGGTTGGTTTTGTGGAGTCCCAATTACTATACTTTCTACATTTAACAAATTTACACAAACACCCAAGTTTTGCATAGGACAATTGGGTGGTATGACAGGAGGTGGTGGTGTCATAGGAAGTGATGGTGGTGTGATCGGAATAAAATAAGGTGGGGGTATCTTAGGAGTTGGTGGTGGTATAGAAGGGGGCAACATTGGGGTTGTTTTGATAGGAGTAGGCGGGGATGTATAAGGGGACAACATCGGCGGTGTTATGTTAGGAGTGGTTGGTGGTATGGTAGGAGATATTTTAAATGGTGGCAAGACTGGTGTTATTGTTGTTGGAGTGGGTGGCGTCGTTGTTGGAGAAGTCTTAGGTGGTTGTTTCTTTGGAGGTTGTGGAAGTGTATTAGGAGGAAAGGTTGGTGGTCCTGTGTTTGGAGTAAACGGGGGTGTCCTAGGTGAGGTGTTAGAAGATGGAGAGACTAGTTTTGTTGGTGGTGGAGTATGTGGCGCTATTGTTGGAGATGTCTTAGGTGGCGCTGCTGTTGGAGATGTCTTAGGCGGTTGTTTCTTTGGAGGTTGCAGAAGTGTATTAGGAGGAAAGGTTGGTGGTCGTATGCTTGGAGTAGATGGGAGTGTCATTGGAGAATCTTTAGATGGTGGCAAGACTGGTGTTATTGTTGGTGGAGTAAGTGGAGTTATTATTGGAGGTGTCTTAGGAGGTTGTTTCTTTGGAGGTTGAGAAAGTGTATTAGGAGGCAAGGTTGGTGGTCGTGTGGTTGGAGTAGATGAGGGTGTCATAGGAGAGGTTTTAGATGGTGGTAAGATTGGTGTTGTTGGTGGTGGAATAGGTGGCATTGTTGTTGGAGATGTCTTAGGTGGTTGTTTCTTTGGAGGTTGCATAATTGTATTAGGAGGAAATGTTGGTGGTCTTGTGGTTGGAGTAGATGGGGGTATCATTGGAGAGCTGTTAGATGATGGCAAGATTGGTGCTATTGTTGATGGAGTGGGTGGCGTTGTTGTTGGAGATGTCTTAGGAGGTTGTTTCTTTGGAGGTTGTGGAAGTGTATTAGGAGGAAATATTGGTGGTCGTGTGCTTGGAGTAGATTGGGGTGTCATAGGAGATGTTTTAGATGGTGGAAAGACGGGTGTTATTGTTGATGGAGTAAGTGGTGCTATTGTTGGAGATGTCTTAGGTGGTTGTTTCTCTGGAGGTTGAGGAAGTTTATTAGGAGGCAAGGTTGGTGGTTTTTTGGTTGGAGTTGATGGGGTTGTCGTCGGAGAGGTTTTAGATGGTGGCAAGACTGGTGTTGTTGTTGATGGAGTAGGTGGAGTTTTTGTTGGAGATATCTTAGGTGGTTGTTTATTTGGAGATTGCGGAACTGTATTAGGAGGCAATGTTGGCGGTCGTGTGGTTGGAGTATATGAGGGTGTTAGAGGAGAGTTGTTAGATGGTGGCAATATTGGTGTTATTGTTGTTGGAGTGGGTGGAGTTGTCGTTGGAGGTGTCTTAGGTGGTTGTTTCTTTGGAGGTTGTGGAAGTCTATTAGGAGGCAAGGTTGGTGGTTGTGTGTTCGGAGTAAAAGGAGCTATCGTAGGTGAGGTGTTAGAAGATGGAGAGACTGGTTTTGTTGGTGTAGAAGTCTGTGGCGCTATTGTTGGAGATGTCTTAGGTGGCATTGTTGTTGGAGATGTCTTAGGTGGTTGTTTCTTTGGAGGTTGCGAAAGTGGATTAGGAGGAAGGATTGGTGGTCGTGTGCTTGGAGTAGATGAGGGTGTTATAGGAGATGTTTTAGATGGTGGCAATAGTGGTGTTATTGTTGGTGGAGTAAGTGGCGCTATTGTTGGAGATGTCTTAGGTGGTTGTTTCTTTGGAGATTGAGGAAGTGTATTAGGAGGCAAGGTTGGTGGTCGTGTGTTTGGAGTAAATGGGGGTGTCGTAGGTGAGGTGTTTGAAGATGGAGAGAATGTTGTTGTTGTTGGTGCAGTAGGTGGCATTGTTGTTGGAGATGTCTTAGGTGGTTGTTTCTTCGGAGGTTGCAGAAATGTATTAGGAGACAATGTTGGTGGTCGTGGGCTTGGAGTAGATGCGGGTGTCATAGGAGATGTTTTAGATGGTGGAAAGTCTGGTGTTATTATTGGTGGAGTAAGTGGCGCTATTGTTGGAGATGTCTTAGGTGGTTGTTTCTTTGGAGGTTGAGGTAGTGTATTTGGAGGAAAGGTTGGTGGTCGTGTGGTTGGAGTAGATGGTGGTGTCATAGGAGAGGTTTTAGATGGTGGCAATACTGGTGTTGTTGTTGGTGGAGTAGGTGGCGTTCTTGTTGGAGATGTCTTAGGTGGTTGTTTCTTTGGAGGTTGCGAAAGTGTATTAGGAGGCAATGTTGGTGGTCGTGTGGTTGGAGTATATGAGGGTGTCGTAGGAGAGTTGTTAGATGGTGGTAAGATAGGTGTTATTGTTGTTGCCGTGGGTGGCGCTGTTGTTGGAGATATCTTAGGTGGTTGTTTCTTTGGAGGTTGTGGAAGTGTATTAGGAGGCAAGGTTGGTGGTCGTGTGTTTGGAGTAAAGGGGGTTGTCATAGGAGAGATATTGGAAGGTGGAGAGACTCGTGTTGTTGGTGGTGGAGTATGTGGTGCTATTGTTGGAGATGCCTTAGGTGGCGCTGTTGTTGGAGATGTCTTAGGTGGTGGTTTCTTTGGAGGTTGCGGAAGTGTATTAGGAGGAAACATTTGTGGTCGTGTGCTTGGAGTAGATGTGGGTGTCATAGTTGATATTTTAGATGGTGGCAAGACTGGTGTTATTGTTGGTGGAGTAAGTGGCGCTATTGTTGGAGATGTCTTAGGTGGTTGTTTCTTTGGAGGTTGAGGAAGTGTATTAGGAGGCAAGGTGGGTGATCGTGTGTTTGGAGTAAATGGGGGTATCGTAGGTGAGGTGTTTGAAGGTGGAGAGAATGACGTTTTTGTTGGTGGAGTAGGTGGCGTTGTTGTTGGAGATGTCTTAGGTGGTTGTTTCTTTGGAGGTTGCGGAAGTGTATTAGGAGACAATGTTGGTGGTCGTGTGCTTGGAGTAGATGTGGGTGTCATTGGAGATGTTTTAGATGGTGGAAAGACTGGTGTTATTGTTGGTGGAGTAAGTGGCGCTATTGTTGGAGATGTTTTAGGTGGTTGTTTCTTTGGAGGTTGAGGTAGTGTATTTGGAGGCAAGGTTGGTGGTCGTGTGGTTGGAGTAGATGGGGGTGTCATAGGAGTGGTTTTAGATGGTGGCAATACTGGTGTTGTTGTTGGTGGAGTAGGTGGTGTTGTTGTTGGAGATGTCTTAGGTGGATGATTCTTTGGAGGTTGCAGAAGTGTATTAGGAGGCAATGTTGGTGGTCGTGTCGTTGGAGTGTATGGGGATGTCGTTGGAGAGTTGTTAGATGGTGGTGAGATAGGTGTTATTGTTGTTGCAGTGGGTGGCACTGTTGTTGGAGATATCTTAGGTGGTTGTTTCTTTGGAGGTTGTGGAAGTGAATTAGGAGGCAAGGTTGGTGGTCGTGTGTTTGGAGTAAATGGGGGTGTCGTAGGTGAGATGTAAGAAGGTGGAGTGACTCTTGTTGTTGGTGGTGGAGTATGTGGTGCTATTGTTGGAGATTCCTTAGGTGGCGTTGTAGTTGGAGATGTCTTAGGTGGTGGTTTATTTGGAGGTTGCGGAAGTGTATTAGGAGGAAATATTGGTGGTCGTGTGCTTGGAGTAGTTGTGGGTGTCATAGGTGATATTTTAGATGGTGGGAAGACTGGTGTTATTGTTTGTGGAGTAAGTGGCGCTATTTTTGGAGATGTCTTAGGTGGTTGTTTCTTTGGAGGTTGAGGAAGTGTATTAGGAGGCAGGGTTGGTGGTCGTGTGTTTAGAGTAGATGGGGGTATCGTAGGAGAGGTTTTAGATGGTGGAAAGACTGGTGTTGTTGTTGGTGAAGTAGGTGGTGTTGTTGTTGGAGATGTCTTAGGTGGCTGATTCTTTGGAGGTTGCAGAAGTGTATTAGGAGGCAATGTTGGTGGTCGTGTGGTTGGAGTATATGGGGGTGTCGTTGGAGAGGTGTTAGATGGTGGTAAGATTGGTTCTATTATTGTTGGAGTGGGTGGCACTATTGTTGGAGATATCTTAGGTGATTGTTTCTTTGGAGGTTGTGGAAATGGATTAGGAGGCAAGGTTGGTGGTCGTATGTTTGGAGTAAATACGGGTGTCATAGGTAAGGTGTTAGAAGGTGGAGAGACTAGTGTTGCTGGTGGTGGAGTATGTGGCGTTATTGTTGGAGATGTCTTAGGTGGCGCTTTTGTTGGAGATGTCTTAGGTGGTGGTTTCTTTGGAGGTTGCAAAAGTGTATTAGGAGGAAAGGTTGGTGATCGTGTGCTTGGAGTATTGGGTGTCATAGGAGAGGTTTTAGATGGTGGCAAGACTGGTGCTTTTGATGGTGGAGTAAGTGGAGCTATTATTGGAGATGTCTTTGGTGGTTGTTTCTTTGGAGGTTGCCGAAGTGTATTAGGAGGCAAGGTCGGTGGCCGCGTAGTTGGAGTAGATGAGGGTGTTATAGGAGAGGTGCTAGATGGTGGTAAGATGGGTGTTGTTGTTGGAGTAGGTGGTGCTGTTATTGGAGATGTCTTAGGTGGTTGTTTCTTTGGAGGTTGTAGAAGTGTATTAGGTGGAAAGGTTGGTGGTCTTGTGGTTGGAGTAGATGGAGGTGTCGTAGGTGAGATGTTAGAAGGAGGCAAGATTGGAATTGTTATTGGTGGAGTAGGTGTTGTTGTTGTTGGAGATGTCTTAGGTGGCGCTATTGTTGGAGATGTCTTAGGTGGTTGTTTCTTTGGAGGTTGTGGAAGTGTAGTAGGGGGAAAGATTGGTGGTTGTCTCGTTGGAGTAGATGGGGGTGCCGTAGGTGGAGGTGGTGGTGGTGACGATAAAGGATTTTTAGGTGGTGGTGGTGGTGATGGTGGGGGTGGTGGTGTCGATGAAGGCTTTTTAGGTGGTGGAGGTGGTGGTGGTGTCAGTGAAGGGTTTTTAGGTGATGGTGGTGGTGGTGGTGGAGGTGGTGGTGGTGTCAATGAAGGCTTTTTAGGTGGTGGTGGTGGTGTGAATGAATGTTTCTTAGGTGGTGGTGGAGTGAATGAATGTTTCTTAGATGGCGGTGGTGGTGGTGGTGTGAATGAATGTTTCTTAGGTGGAGGTGGTGTGAATGAATTTATCTTAGGTGGTGGTGGTGGTCTCTTAATAGGAGTATGCGACGGTATCTTTGATGGTGATGTATGATGAGGGTCCATAGGAGACGTAAGGGTTGTGGCAAGAGTGAAAATAAAAATGAGATTAGAAGAGATGATCATTGTGAGAAGGGATACAAGCCCCATTGAATCCATTTTTTAAACGTGTTGCACAACTCTTCGATTCAAACCTGTTGTTATAGATTTGTGAATTTGATTTGCTCAAATGCATTATTTATAGGTGAAATGAGATTGTCATTTTTTTTTATTAGGAATTTTTCTTCTCTTCATTTATTGTTTAATTAATTTTTGTTAGGGTCTAAATATATCTTTAATTAAATTAATATTTTGTGGAGTTTACTTTTTTAATACGTTAACTTCTCTAAATCAATTCATTTAATTCACACTGCCTAATTAATTTATAACTTTTGACTTTTAATTGAAACTATACTACTAATAATCTTATATTACTTGAAATAGAGTGAAAAGAGAGGGATTTAAGTCAAAGAGATGAGAATAGGAAAAGGGAAAAAATATGGTCCATGCAGGGACGGAGCTACCCATGGCACGCATGTGTCCCGCTACTATTCTATATATATATATATATATATATATATATATATATATATATATATATATATATATATATATATATATATATATATATATATATATATATATATATATATATATATATATATATATATATATATATATATATATATATATATATATATATATATATATATATATATATATATATATATATATATATATATATATTTGATTAATTTCTATTATGCTTTGGTATTTAAAAATTCCATAAAAAGAAAATCTCACCATAAATATTTGTTATTTGTAGAACATTAAAAAAAAAGAAATTGATTTTATTAATAATAAATTTATTTTATAGGTCAATATATTAGAGCATTCAATATTTTTCATCAAAATAAATTAATGATCAATATTTTTATAATTATGTACAAATAAATTCATATAATTTCTAAAATATAAATTAAAAACTATGTTTGTAAAAAAATTTAAAAACTATATTTATAGTATTATTCATAATTAAATAATAAATAGAATTATATTAATTTTAAGTATAAATAAATATATAATAAATAAAATAAACTTTGTTTTATTGAATGTTCTACCATTGTGATTATCTTAATTAAAAATAAATTATGGATTTAGCACTTATATTTTTATTTGATTAAAAATATTAAATAATATGAAATTAATATTTTTATTTTTATTTAGTTGATTAATTTTTTTTGTATGTTAGAATTTTTTATATTTTTGCAAGTGACTATTGTAAATAAAAACATATTGTTTATTTATTACCTATATTTTAACTTTATTAAATATAATAAAAAAGTGAAATTAATACCTATAATAAATTTGATTGAATGATTTACTTGCAAGTTCAATTTTTCTTTTATTGTATAAATTATGCAATTGAAACTATTTTAAATAAAATTTCATTGACAAAATTCTTATAATTGTGATACCATCTGGATATTGACAAACTAAAAATTTAAATCTTATTATTTAATTTATTTTTTCATATAAAATAAATAAAAATGTGTTAGTCTTTAATTTATATCAAATATTAGTATAACAAATAAAAAATATTTATGGTAAGATTCTCTTTTTAAATATTAAGCTTAATTGAAAAATAATTAAGTGAGATACTCTTTATATGAAATTAACAAATCTTAAGCGTTAGTTAAATCCAACGATTGATATTATGTGTTCTCATTTCTTATAATAGATATCAGTTCTCACTAGATACGTTCCATATATATATATATATATATATATATATATATATATATATATATATATATATATATATATATATATATATATATATATATATATATATATATATATATATATATATATATATATAGAATAAGTAAAGTTATATAATAATGTGAGAATGTAATAACAGCCGCATAGATTAATAATTAATGATTGAGATTATAAGATTTTTAAAATTTTGATTAATAATTTCTTTTTTTTATTAATAATAAATGATTTAGTGAAAATTATAATTTTATCTTAACTATTCTATTTTAAATCTTATAGTTCTTATTCTTTCTCACATTTTCATATAAATACTTATATCATATGATATCTCCTATATATATAATTGAATAAACCATCTCTATTTGTTTATATTTTATATATTATAAATTTTAATATTTATTCTATCAATAAAAAAATTATAGCAATATTGTTTAAGGTATAGTTAAATTAATAAATGGTAAATATTAATATCTTTATTTGGATTTGAACATGATCTCGTTATTATATGTTTTTTTTTATAATTATTGTCACTTATTTTATGAAACTAAAAATATGATAGTAATTTGAAAAAAAAATGATATATAATATTGAATATAAATTAAACTTTATGCATTACATCTCACAAAAATAAATGTTTGTAAAAATATTTTATAAAGTAATATAAAAAACGTGACAAACATATAAAATAAATTAAATATATATACAATTGATTTTTGTGTTGCAAATAATACGTATAATTCAAAATTATCATGTTTATAAAATTATATAGTATTTCCATATTTTGAATTTTCTGGTTCCGTGTTCATGAATTTGAATAGGTTGGTGATTTGTTTCGTAGTACAAAATCACTTAATATAGAGAATTTGAATTTTCATTGAAAGAAAATTTTGAGAGTTTACATAAATTTTTGAAAATCAATTTACTTTATTATAATATTCAACATTAAAAATATATTAGTATAAATATTCATTTATCATTCTCCAAAAATTCTCATAAAATATTCAACATTAAAAATATATTAGTATAAATATTCATTTATCATTCTCCAAAAATTCTCATAAAATATTTGAAAAGATTCTTTATTTTTTCTTTTCTCCAAATCCAAAACTATTCCTTCTTATCTCAATTAATTTGATTTCTTCACCCACTTATTTATTTTTCAGTTGAAATCCTATTGTTCTCTTTTTGTGAAATCTTCCTTCATATAAAGCGCGCGTTTTCAATTTTTATTTATTACAAATTCATGTTGGTTCATAAATAGTGGTACAACTGATTGAGATATCACATCTTTATATAGAATTTTAAAGTTAAAAGTATTAGGTTTATGAGTATTATTTTCATTTATATATAAAATCAAAATTTTAATTATGAAAAATTAGGTGAATATAGAAATAGAAGGTAAGTGGGCAATAAATTGTGCCGCTATTCTTTTTTGGATCACAAAATCAATACTCTTAAAAATTACATTCGTAGATTTAGGAGATACAATATTGTTATTCATGAACTTTTGAATTCTCTGTAAAAGATCAACTACTTCTAGTGCTAAGAAATCAAAGTGTCAAAGACAAATGATATAAAAATATGTTGATTTTCAGAACACTCTTTCTCATGTTTGGATTATGATTGGAGTAATCACGCAAGTGATAGAGACACACTTCACATAAAATCTTAAAGCATTAAATTTAGTGGATTTCTTAACCCACCCCGTAGTCTTTTAGTGCACCACGTGAAATTCAACTCCTGGAAATCAGAAATGAACTTACGGTTCGCACCCTATACCATGCAAATCGTTGAAAAGGGTTGGGTGCAAATAAAAAATTTACTTACGGTTTATAACCGAAAGTGCATTTCCGGTTCTTGGATACACTTAAAGGGCGCCAGAACCTTTCCTCTGCCCATAACAGAAAAAAATTTAAAAATCAAACTGAAACCCTCTTAATCACTCTCTTCTACCCTTTCTCTCAAAATCCATTTTTTTCCTCAAACAATCAACACAAACCATCAACCATTGCTTAAATACAACGAGTAAGGGAATCAAGCAAGCAACAACCATCTTCAATCAATCAAGATTTAACACTTTTTTAGAGTTTATGTAATATCTATTGAAATTAGTGAAATAGGATTTTAAATGTGTTATTTTTTTTGCAATATATATCATTAAGAGTCATTATATAAGTGTTTCTAAACTATTTTTGATGATTAATTCATTGTTTTTGACACATTTGGGATGTTGGGGTGGGGCTATACGAAGCTCTGTTTTGCAGAGGAAACCAGAAGTTTATTTTAGGTTTCATGGCATGAACAAAACCGGAAGTTTATTTCCGGTTTTTGTCAACGTTGTTTTTTTTCATTTTTTCCTCTGTAGCAAAACCGAAAGTTCATTTTTTCCTCCCCGCCCCCGTCCTACCGCAGACGCATATCCTCACCACCGCGGATTTTTTAGACGGGTACCTCATCTGCTTCACAGGCGGGGCCATCTGAGGTGAGACCTAATCCTACACCCCCAGTACCTGAGGCACTAGTGCCACCAGTGTAGTGGCACGGAGGCACCACCAGTTCAAAACCGATGATGAGAGGTAGAAGAGGAGGCACCGTCGACAACAGAGGTCCCTCGGGACTTTGGAAGGGGACCTTCTGACTTATTTGTGCTCGTTCTTTATCCCACCTATGTGGCCAGACATTTATGGGATGGATAGGTATGAAATTTACATTTATATTACAATTATTAATTATATTGTGAATAATATTATGAATTCTAACAGTGAATTTTTTCTTGCAGGATCGCGATACACTGAAGGTCATCAATCATGGGAGGAAGATCAACAAGCTAACTCCCCCTCTCGAGCCATGGTATGATGATCTACTACGCATTACAGGATTGAGAGACTTGACCTTCTATGGATATAGCATGGTCAACTGGGGGATGACCAACGCTTTTGTAGAGATGTGGCACGAGGAGACATCTTTGTTTCATCTACCACACAGAGAGATGACGATTACACTGGACGACGTCGCTTGTCTACTTCACCTTCCGATCAGAGGGCAGTTTCTGGATCACCAAAAGTTGGAGAAAGAAGAGGCGATTGATCTGTTGGTTGAGAGGCTGGGAGTTACCATGGAGAAGGTGTTGAACGAGGTTGATAAGACACGTGGTTGTCATGTGATATATAGCTGGTTGAAGGAGGTTTTTGATCAGGAGGTTGCACGTGCTACTGTTGTTGATGGTGATTTCGAGCAGGTTACCCTTCACAGGGGGTATGGCATGAGAGCATACCTCTTGTATCTTGTTGGCACCCAAATCTTTGTGGACACTATAACACCTCAATCCTACCTCGGTAATTATTAAGAAAACCAGAGTTCTAAAATTTGTTTCAACAAACAATTGGAGTATTACAATTCAACTTAAACAACAACACACTATCACAGATACATAACACATAAACTTGGATGAACCGAAACAACATGAAACAACTTTGTTAATATTAAGCAGCGGATCTACATTGATCAATTTGGATGACATAGAATCTTTTTCAACTTACAACAATTTAAAATCAACAAATAATTTTCATGTATCCACATAGTTATTCAAAAACTAAATTAAAACAATAAAACATCTAGCGTTCATCCCCCGAGTGTTACGTATCAGAGGGACAATCCAACTTGAACTAACAACAACTAAATCTTTGTTCCTCATTATCTTCACGTTATCCACGTAGAGGCAACATCACAACAGAAGGAGTGAGATATCTAACAATCTAATAAATCGTATGATAAATAGTATATATTAGAATTCAGATAATGTAAATCACCACCTCGTAACTTATTCACACAACAAACAATCACAACATAATCATCAACATAATTATAACGACAACAATTTATCAATACAACAACTCAAATATGCAACAATGAGATGCAACAACTTATTCAAATGCACATCATAATCATCAACTTAACACAACAATAATTTAACCATGACAACAACTCAAATATTCAACATAAAATGCGACCCATAGGCATAATATGTAAATTAATCTGTAGTATTATTATACATAGCATAACCATATAATAATATAGCATTACTTATATATAGTTTTTGTGACACCCCAAATAATTCAATTATTAAATAATTAGAATTTTAATTATTAATTTAATTATTAGTATTTTTGGATTATTGGATTTAATTAATTAATTAAATGAAATAGAAGTGTTGGGGGTGTGAAGTTGAATTGGAGGGTGTCTGGAGTAAAACACTCTAATTACTCTAATTGTTTTATTTTTATTATTTGGAATAATAAAAGGAATAAATAAAGGAAAAAGGAAAAGAGAAGAGAATTGGAGGTTTTTTTATTCTACGTGCTTTTGAGATGAGATGAGAAGAGAAAGAGGAGAAGAAGCCAAATCGTCAAAATTTGAAGAATCATCGCAAGGTAAAGGGTGATTTTGTCTAGTTAATATGCCTTATAGGTTTTGATAATCAATAGGATGAATTGATGCGTTAGGAATCTCGAATTAGAATTTCTAGGTTGTGCCCTAATGATATGATCCGACGTAAAAGCCTCAATTGGAATTAATAAGAATGGTGAATATGTGTAGGTTGATTGTGGATTAATTAGGGAGTGTAATTCTGTTGTTAATTAGATGTGAAATCACATAATAATTACTGCTTCTGATGTACTATGGTTGTTGGTGATGAATGAGATCAATTGGAATTGCAAACAGTGAGAACAAAACTGATTATTAGTGAAAAAATGTAGCATGGATCGACACATGTTGTTATGCATCGATACAAGTAGCAAAATGTGTGAAAACCAGAAGCTGGAATAAGGCTTGTATCGATACAAAATCGTATGCATCAATTCATGTGGCAATAAGCTTTGCATCGACACAAGAGCAGTATGTGTCGACACATACTGAAGGAAAATAGAAAAACATTAATTTTAAAAACATATGCATCGATGCATACGATGCTTGTGTCGACGCAAGCTAGTTTTGTATTGATGCATGAGCTTATGCATCGACCCAAGCTGGGAAGAATTAAACATATACTTTCGGGAAATTGTTTTGGTCGTATCTTTGTGACCGTAACTCCGATTTAGGCGTAGTTGGTACCGTTGGAAAGCTGGGAACACGTACTATCTATTAAAAACATTTTTAAAACCTAGTAACTGAATCTTGATAGATTGATATGTCTTTCCATATGTAGAATCCGTTGCAATTCGTGATTGTTCGTCGTTGACGTTGTATATGCTTGATAGATGTTAATGCCATGAGTTGTGATTAACGTTGTATATGCATGATTATGCTGTGCTATTTGATGGTGTTAACCGTGTATGGAATGATATTGTGTTATCATATTCCTTATTTGAATGTTGCATGCTTTTGATGTGGATGCATATACATTCTGGTGGAGTTAATTCCCATTGTGTGGAATTTGGCTCGTATTGCCAATAACCGTTCCCGGGTGATTATGGGTGGTGAGGCTGGATTCGTGTCCGGGTGATTATGGACGAATCGATGTTGGTGACTTAGTTCACATTTTGGTACCACATGCATTGAGTCTGCATTGCATATGGGATTATAACATGTTAGGATGGCTTCCAGTGTTATAATTTCATTGATTGTTGTTATATGCATATTGATCTGTGTGATTTGTATTTGTGAACTGGAATCTGAATATACTAATGAGGGTGGAACAATGTATTGATTGTTTTATTGTTTTAAAGAAACATATAATGCATTTTAATTGTTGATGAAATCTCACCCTTACTTTGATGATTTCAGATTGAAGTGTTAGCCGCTTAGGAGCTAGTGAGGATAGCCTTGAGCTGTGCTATTTAGATTGTCTGCGTGTCAGTGTCATGCTCTGGTAGTTGTAACACTAGGGAATGATTGTTTTGGAATCATCAAATTGACTTGTTTCTTTTAGTTTATGTTGGAATGATCATGATTTGAATTTATTCCAGATTTTTATGTGATTTCCGCAGTGTAAGACATATTATTGGATTTTGAATTATATTTTACAAAGTCCTCAGTGAAGCATGACGTTATTTGATGAGATTTCTATTTTAAAATAATTGTGACGCCCTTTCGTTTTATGTTAACTCTGATTTATTTATTAATTCGCGGGGTAATTTAGAAGGGGTGTTACAGTTTTGACAATAATTTTGACCGGAAGTCCATCTGGTCAAACTTTGACTACTGTTGACTTTTCAATACACACACTTGAATCTGTTATTATCTAACTGTTCTTGATTTTCTGATGAATCATACAAATCGATAAGCCGTATACAGATACTTCAAGACTCACAGAAGACTATAAAATCATTCCGGATCAAATTTTCGATCACAACCTGCTCTTGGTCGAAACCCTTGATCAACATCCACCCGATAGGAGATCAGAACCTTGATTCTCAAGAGAGAGTCAGGAGCCTTTAGACACACAAATCTTGTACATTGAGATGACGCTTGGAATAACGAAACCTCAGCTATCCGGCTTTTGGGAATCAAACATCTTCTTCATAATGGTGTATACTCTCACAATCAGAAAATCTCGATCCCATGGTTAATGTATGAATGACATATATGCAATGCACCTATTGATTAAGTGTAAGCCAATTATTTATTAAAAAATGAAGAGGGCGAATTTTGGGGTACAACATATACTAACATAGAAACATAATTGTGACGTTCATCACCCTTTTTCCCATCATACCGTGCCGTTAGGCACATGCCCTACATACATCAGCATGTCGGTCGGCATGCCCCTTATACATGTGTGCCGTTTGGCACACCCTCTTTATCCAGGGTGTGTCGTTCGATACCATCTTCTTCCTGCAATTTTTCGGCAATGTTTCTTTGGATAATTTTATATTCTATCGAAATGATTATTCCACATAGTTTCATTGATCATAAATTTTCAATGCCAATATTAATTATGCAGTCAATTCATGAGCAATTTTAACACCATAAATCAAACAATTTCTCACCAAACAGAATAAATACAAATGCATGGTAAATTCTTCATTACCCTAATTCCCACATAAAATTCATCATACAACCCATTAGAAAATTAGAATATCACCCTTACCTTGAATTGAAGGTCGCTCTACGGAGTTCCGGTCGAATTTCGGTGTGGCTTTCGGTCTACAATTTTCTCCCGATAGTAGTTTTTCTCCCAAGCATATTCCTCTTTTTCTTCCTCTTCTCACGTATGTTATCTTTTCCCTTTTCTTCTCTTTTTTTCTAACAACCTCTCCAAAAACCTAATTTCTTATTATTTATAATAACTAATAATTATATTTCTCTTATTGGGCCTACTTCTCTACACCTCCCTTTCTACTAATTTCAACCAACTAAGCCCAACAAATCATTCTAATTTTATTATTACTAATAGTCAACTAATATTATTATTATTAATCTATCGACTAATCAATAATTAATCCAATTAACGCCTCTTATAATAACACCGATAATTACAAATCTTTGACTAATTCAACCAATATTTCCTTTAATAATTTAATTAAGTAATTAATTAAATTTTCGGTCGTTACAACTCTCCCCCACTTAGAATATTTTCGTCCTCGAAAATCTAATAGCTACTACCGTTCTTAACGCGAACTCCACATCCAAGTCATTAATCTCCAATTCACATTTGGCTACACTTCAACCACTACTTTCCGTCATAATGATAACTCAATATGATTTAAATCAACTAAACACATTGTTGAATACTCAACACTTCCGCAACATAATCCCTTAATAACTTACCAATCACTTCAACATTTTACTCCGACATATCAACATTCAAAACAGTAACAACCATATCATACTTACTCTTTTGATATTCAACATCGTATTATCACCTTAACAACATCTTCCACATAACCAACATCAATTGCAGCATCATTTCTTTCAGTCATCTCAACTTATTACAATAACATAAACTATGGTTAGAACTAATTAACAATACTCGTTTATTAAACAACTCAACAACTTTGGTCGGACAGACCGACCTGCTCGGATACCACTAATGTAACACCTCATTAGCATTAAATAAATTGTTTTAGGTATAGAATCGTAACTGTTAATTTGTGTAGTAATTGTTGTTGTTTGTTTGTGATGATGATGTTAATATTTGTGAAGTTGCAGGCTATGATGAAATTGGTTGTGTTACTCTGTGTTGTTGTTTTACCTTACGATGTGATGTGGTGTTATGATGTTGTGATAAATGTTTTTGATAATGCGATGTTGCAGGGGGAAATTTAGTGACGATGAGTTACCTCTATTTATTGGTAATAATAGTGATATAGACTTATGCCTTGTGATGTTAATTGTGATATTAATTACGATTTTAATTGTGATATTAATTGCGATGTTAATTGTGATGTTAATTGCGATGTTAATTGTGATGTTAATGATGATGTTAATTGTGATGTTAATTGTGATGTTAATTGTTGTTGTTGTTGTGTGTGATGTTGCATTCATTGAGTCACATACATTTTCATACTTTACGATGGCCTAGATTGACAACACGATGTAAGCTTTGCTTTATTTACGATGGCCTTGATGGAAAACATGATGATGATGAAGGCTTATGCCTTGGCCTTGATGGCAAACATGACGATGATGAAGGCTTATGCCTAGGCCTTAATGGCAAACACGATGGGAGTTCTACTCCAATGGTACCACATGCATATGCATTTGAATAAGTTATTGCATCACATGTTGCATATTGTAGTTATGATGATGGTGAATTTGTTGTGATAAATGTTATTTTGTCGATAAATTGTTATCGTTATATTACGTTGATGATTATGTCGTGATCGTTGGTTGTGCGAATAAGTTGTGAAGGGGTGATTTACATTATCTAAATTCTATCATATATTATTTACCATACGATGTATTATATTGTTAGATATCTCACCCCTTCTGTTGTGATGTTGCCTCTACGTGGGTAACGTGCAAGTAATCAAGAATGAAGTTGTATTCGCTGTTAGTTCGATTCGGTGTTGTCTCTCTGGTACGTAGCACTCGGGAGGATAAACGATTGTTTGTTTACTGTTAGATTTTATTATATTGATGGAATCTTTCTGTTTCCTTTATTGTTGATTTTATTTCGTTGATAGATGTTTTAAGTCGTTTTGTTGAAGATTGAGATTTTTGGTTGTTTTTATTATTGAAGAAAGATACTATGATTATTTGAAGTTATAAGTTAGATATCTTGAAGTTAATTTGAATTGGCCATGATGTCAGGATAATTTGGTTGAAATTTTATGAATCTGCTGCGTAGAAATAAAAGTTAATTATTTTTGAACACTAAACATGTTATTATTATTTTACCGATACTATGTGATATGTATCTGAATTACATGTGACTGATTGTTGTTGTTTTACGTTGGATGTGTGACACTTTATTGGTTTGTTGGAGAATTTTTGTAACTCTGATTTTATATAATTTGTTGGGTAGAAATGGGGTGTTACAAACACTAATGCAACCTACACTGACATCATGTACCTTAGGTTTTTTGATAATTTAGAGCAGGTCAGTGGGTGGAACTGGGGGGATGCCTGCTTGGTTTACTTGTATACCAAGTTGACTGGGGCTACTAAGTGAAAGACGAGGCAGATAAACGATAACATGTCTCTTATGGCGGTATAAAATATTTCTCTTAGCTTCCTTTTTTAATTATTTTGATTTTGAAACTAACTGGTTTAATTTTGATATTTTAGGGATGAATCCTACAACACTTCCCACGCATCTCTGGATGGTCATTTGTTGAGGGTTATATTGAGAAGAAGCCTCGTGCATGTGTATACGAGCCACTCAGAGGCAACCAGGCGACACTACCGTATCGGGTTTACCTGGACCGGATAGTGCATGAGGACATCCACTTCAGTGCCTACGCCAACCAGTGTGAGACGATAGTTTTTGATGGGATTTCTCTATTTACAGGTTGGTTAGCCTGCGGTACTCGGAAGACTGCTGATTATATGCCCGAGCGATTGATGCGTCAGTTCGAGTATACTCAGACGATTCCTCGGCATCATGCTTTATCTGCCCCTCCGATAGTGAAGAGGAGGGAGATGGATGAGATTTGTGATGATTTTGAGAATCATCTCGTACCTGAGGAGGTCGGGAGTTCCGTGGTTCCAGATGATTGGAGTTACGTGTATGATTACATGTTATAGTTCTTCAGGATTTCTCATCCATACATGATACGAGAGGCTCCAAGGGATCCACCCAGGACGGATCATCAGGAGATCCTAGAGGAGGAGCAGGCGAGGAGGGATCATGCCCAGGACGTGCTTCCTAGGTGTCGTTGTATCATGGAGCTTGCTAGGGATGTCATCGATAAAGGGTTGTTTCCTGACGGATATAATATCAGAGGCATGTTTGAGGCCATCATGGAAGAGGCTCAGGATGTCGTGGTCTAGAGAAGGCAGCGAAGGGACGCCTCGAGGGTGACAGACCACATCCGCCATACGCAGTAGTTTATTTTGATTGTATTTTGACTTAGCTTTTTTTTTATTTCGTATTGTACCGGATCTGTATTTTGAATACTATTATTATGAAATGCATTTTGGATACCATTTTTGGGCTTTTATTCGATTTAAAAATTGCAGGTCTTTAATTTGAATTATAAATGTAATACTAAAGTAATTGCTTATAGTTATGTTTTTCTACTAATTGTCATGCCCAGAACCAGATGTATACTTCCGGTAAGGAACCAGAAATATACTTCTGGTTTTCACTCAAATATTTCAGAAAGTGGTGCGAACCGGAAATAAACTTCCGGTTTTGTGAAGGGCATTTTTGGATTTTCATGGGGTGCGCCCAACCCCTATGGAGTGGATTAAGAAATTCACTAAATTTATAACTCCTCTAATTATTATACATTGTTCAAGCATCCACTCTTCTGACCAACATAAGACTTCTAATTCACATTTGTATCACAAAATTTCAAACTCAAAATAATACAAAAAAATATTGTTACAACAAAGATGAAGATCCACTAATTACATTGAACATAATCTATATGAAAATTTCTTCAAAGAAAAGAGAACAACCAACATCACAAATTATTGTTTGTTTTCTTCATCATCTTATTTTTATTCACCAAATTTATATTTGGTGTTGAAGCGTGAAAAAGAGATAAGCTATAAGAATGATCAAAATCACTATTATTATTAGGCTATATTTGGTAAAAACAACGGTTGGATGATAAGTTAGCTTATAGCTAATAGTTTATGACTGATGATTGATGACTGATAACTGATAGCTTATAGTCGATAGCTGATGGATGGTGACTTATAGATGATAAGCTAATTGAAGTGTTTGATAAAATTAACGGTTCAATTAATTGATAAACTAAAATTACATAAAAGATATTTAATATATAATTATTTTATTTTAAATTAACATAAATTATAAAGGATAGCAATAAATTTTAAATAAAATAACAAGGATAAAAATGGAAGAAAATATGATAAACTATAAGTTGTAAGCTAAAACACTATTTGAAATAGTGTCTGAATAATAAGCTATAAGTCAGTAAAATAAGTTAGAAGATCATGATGAAAAGACTGTTACCAAACAAATTTTTTATTATCATATGAGCTTATAAGCTATAAGCTATAAAAGTGTCTTACCTAACAGAGTCTTATTCTTTAAAGCAAAAGAAAAGAACACCAGATTATTTATTAATATTATTTAATAAATAAGTAGTAAATAATAATTATTAAAATGTTTAATAAATAATTTATATTTACAAAATTATTAATAAATACTTAATATTTATAAATATATAAAAGTGGTGGGCTATGTTGCGGTGGTATAAGCGGCAAGCAAAAAGTAAAATATTATTTTACCGGGTGATATATAGGTTATATTGTATCGTGTCCACATAGATTGGTTATTGATTCTCCGTTCAATAATTCTATCGTTAATGAGTTTGGGAATAAATGTGTTGTATGGAAAAGTATCAACAGAAAATAAATGTATAAAAAGGATAGACAAACTTATCTGGTACGAATGTACACTACTCGTCACAAACTTAAATCTATTGATCAGTTGCACTCAACCAAATCTACTCGTCAAAATCATCACAGACACCACGAGATGTACCCACAACGAAGACTATGTCTAACCCTAAGTCGCGAGACCAACCGTATTACTCTATCGGTAATGTCTTGCCCGCTACAACAACACGGAGACATTAAGCTTTAGTACCCAAAGTGAATATTATCTCTACATCTATCCCTAGCATATAGAAGCTAATATATATTCATCCCTAATCAAGATTTGTGAGGTATATGTCTATCACAACCCAAATCCAAAAATAAAGTAAAAAGATTAAGGAAGACATCAACAACGATTTGTAAAACAAGCTTTATACAACACAATGATCAACAAATACATATGTTCAAAGTAAATATAAAAAAAAAACCATCAAAAGAGATTACAAAGAGAAGAGAAGAAGAGGAACCAAACATTTCTTGGTTTGTCCACACCAATCGATGATAGATTCGACTCCAGATCATCCAAATGCAAGCTCCAATGTTGTTTTCTAAGCTCTCTAGACCAAAAATTGAAGGTTTGATGAATTGGGACCAGGAATACCCAACCATAACCTAAAAAATGTATTTTTTTTATCCTTTTAACGTGTTTCTATCCAGGGGACCGTGCTCGGCGCCAAAATCCCACTCAGATCCCTATGTTGTTATGAGAAAAAAAAATCAGCTTTCTGTTTTCGCCATAACTTGAGAACCGTAACTCAGATTTGCATTTGGTTCGAAGTGTTGGAAAGCTTATTCAGTATCCTATCTAACCATGACAAAATATAAACCAAATTGATGATTTTTTATTCTTTTATTTTGAGTCTTATTCTTTGATGAGTTTCTCAAAGTCGCACTTTTGAAGCTTAGTCTTTGGCCTTTATTACTCAATACTCCAATTATGAATGAATACCTAAAAAAGAGATGAAAAACTATCAAATGATACACATATACACTAAAACTTGATTATACACTAAATATACACATTTATACAAAAGTGGGGGATTTATTCGAAGAATATCAGCAAAAGAACTGATAAATGCCATAAAATATATATACAAAATAACTATATTTTGGCACTTATCAAACTCTCTCCAACTTGAAACATTGCTTTGTCCTCAAACAAATGCATACAAACCAAAGAAACAAAGAATGATAATCAAAGAATCACGAACCAACAAGTTTTAAGAATGAAAAACAAATGTATGATTCAAACAAAAACGTACAAGCAATGTACATACTTACCACTATCCTACAACGATAACATATAAACGAAACAAATCTTAAGTACAAAAATGATGCAAAACATTCTAAAAATTACAAGCTCAATCATGAATCAAACCTAGCAAAAATCATTGGTAGATGAAGAACACACAAAGGTGAGGGACTTTTTGACACTCATCCACAATCTTGCAAACAATAGACTAAATTAAGCATTCATCCTAACACTTATATTGAAAATACAAAGGCAAGAATCACAAGGGATTTTCAAGGTTGTAATGTGGCTTGGTTAACAAACAAGTGATAAGTCCTAAAGCTAATCGAAACAAAAACTTGCCTAAACCTAAGGGGTAATTACTTTCATAAAGTTTCAAACAATGCAATTCCAATTAACTTCTTCTTCATCCCAAATTTCAACCCAAAACACATCACTTATTATCCCAACATTATTCATACTCTTTTTGTTTTTCTTTTTCAAAGCTTTTTCTATTTTTTGTTTCTTTTTCTAAACTTTCTTTTTCATATTTTTTTCTTTTCTTTTTCTTTTCTCAACCTCGTATCAATCACAACATTAACACATAAATATTCATCTCCCCAACTTGAATTCAACCAACATCATTATGTGAATACTCCCTACTTTCTAAGGCAGGGTAAAAATTTCAACAAAAAATCATAGTTGAGGGTTCAAGAAAACAAAGAATTAATGTACATTCGAAAAGGAAAACTAAATACTCATAGACAAACATTAAGTTCAAAAATAACATGGACATTAACAAAAAGGCTCAAAGGAGGTAACAAAGATTCACACACTCACAATGTGAATTGACTATTTGGTTAAGTAGTTGTGCTCAAAATCAAACAAAATGCCTTGATCATTTTCATGCAATCATACAATCAACACAAACAAAAAATTAAACATAATAAAATCTAGTTAAAACAAGAATTGTGGCCTCCAGTATATATGAATAATGGAAAGCTTCCTCACATTTATGGGTAAAAATGGAACTAAAGTGATTCAAGTCATGAGCAAGTAATGCAAAAAGAATGAATGGCATGGTAATTATACAAATGATAAATTTCCTAAACATGTTATGCTATAGAAAATGATAAACGAGTACCTGACGTGTACCAACTTTGAAAATATCATTACCATACACCCGCAAGTTGAAACACTCAAATTCAGAAAATCACCAAATGCAACCTCAAGTTACCAAACCAAAATTTGAGTCCAAACTACAACAAAAGAATTATAAAAACAAAATTTACAAAATTTACATCCAACAAAACTCCTCAAGCTAAACACGACAAGCTTGCGGAAATCGTAATTTGACAAAACAAAACGAATACAAATAACAATACGAAAATTGAGTGAAAGTGAATTAACAAGTTGAAAAGTGAAGATTTGAAATTAAGAACATGTCCTATTTCAACTTGTTAAAACACAAACACACATAAACAAACACAGACAAACATGCTTGTTTTACGTCGTAAGTTTGACGCCCTTAACGTGCGATCTAGTAACCTCCCCTCGTCATGCCATGGTATTGTCATGTGACACCCCATTATTTTGATTATTAAATAATTAAAATTTTTAATTATTAATTTAATTATTGGTATTTTTGGATTATTGGAATTATTAATTAAAATAAAAGAAGTGGAAGTGTTGGTGGTGTGAAGTGTAAAGTGGGGGGTGTGAGGAGTAAAAGGCTCTACTCACACTATTTATTTTATTTTTATTATTTTAGAATAATAAAATGAATAAAAGAAGAAAAAGAGAAAAGAGACACAATTGGGAAGTTTTCATTATACGTGCAATTGAGAAGAGGAGAAAGAAGGAGGAAAAGGCAAAGCGTCAGAATTCAAGAAATTCTCACAAGGTAAGGGATGATTTTGTCTGATTGATATGCCTTATGGGTTTTGATAATCAATAAGATTGAATAATACATTAGGAATCCCGGTTTAGGATTTTCTAGGTTATGCCCTAACGATGTGGTCTGACGTAAAAACCCCAATTGGAATACATAGTGATTGTTACTATGTGTAGATTTATGTTGTGGATTGATTAGGGAGTGTAATTAGACTGTTAATTGGATGTAAGAATACATAATTTTTACTGAATATGTTGTACTTTGAATGTTGGAAAAGATTTTGGTTGATTGGAATTGCAAACAGTGGGAAAAATCTGGTTTTTGGGTGAAAATACGAAGCATGAGTCGACACATAAGGCTATGTATCGATACAAGCTGGTATGTGTTAAAAACCAGAAGCGTGAAGAAGGCTTGCATCGACACATAAGCCCTTGCATCGACTCATGAGGCACTTTTGGGAAGCTTGGATAGACACATACAAGTTATGTATCGACACAAGACAGTTTTGCATCGATACAAGAGAGTATGTATCAACTCATACTGTGTTAAACCAGAAAAATTGAAAATTTTAAGCTATGAGCCGACACATACGACTAGGGGTGTTCGCAGTGCGGTTTGGGCGGTTTTGACGCAAAAAATCATCCGAACCGCAAGAAAAAAAAGCATGCGGTTTGGTTTGGTTCGGTTGACTTTTAGAAAAAAAACCAAACCAAACCAAACCAATGCGGTTTGGTTCGGTGCGGTTGGTTCGGTTTTTTACAAATAATTTGTTGAGTCATACATTCACATATATATGACAACATAACTTTGTATTTGGTCATTCATACATGATACACTACTAAATTATAACCAAAAAACTAATCATATTTGGACAATAACTTCTCATTTAATATGTAAAAGTTAGATTAGACAAAAGTGAAATAATAAACATAAAATAATAGCATAAAACAATATAAAAAATATTATAATAAAACAAAACAATAAAAGAGATGAGAAATTAGTGAAGATGAAAAAGAAAGAACATAAGAGAGGAGAGATTAGAGATAAAGATGTGCGATAAAATGAAATTGAAAGAGAGAAAAAATTGCATAAAAAATAAGAACGTGCAAAGGAAACAATATAAAAGAGTAGAGATTAGATAAGAGGAGGCAAGATGTAAGTGGTGAAGATGAAGTGATAATGTTAGGAGATAGTTAATAAGATTGAAACCGAAATCATAACTGTAAAGATGAGAAAATTGTCTGTAATCATAAGACTAATGTATAATAGATTTAGGTTTGGGTTAGATGCGAGTTAAGTAAAATTTAGGTTGTAACATAATGCGGTTTAGTTCGGTTTGGTTCGGTTTGTAAAATACAAACCGCAAACCGAACAAACCATCTTTTGTTAAAAATGACCCAAACTAATCCGAACCAAATGCGGTTTTTTTGCGGTTTCGGTTTGGTTTGGTTTGCGGTTTTCTATTGGATTGGTTTGGTTTTGAACACCCCTACATACGACCTATGCGTCGATACATACTGTGTGAAAAATTAAAAATTTTAAGCTATGAGCCGACACATGAGCTTATGCGTCGACACATATTGAACAGAAACAGAAAAATAACTTTTGGAAAATTGTTTCGGTCATATCTTTGCAACCGTAACTCCGATTCGAGTGCCGTTTTGGGTAGCGTTCTCTAAATTAAAAATACTATTTTATAAAATGAAGAAAATACTATTTTATGGAATTTATTTTAAAAAGAGTTGATTCTTCCAATTTTGTAAACTAAGGTAATTCTAGAAATGACGATAAATTGTTTAGAATTGTTATGACGGGTGGAATGAGGATTACATGCTTATGTGTTGTTCCTGTTGTTTATTCATGATTATGCTGTTATCATGTGATGTTTGTTGGTGTTGGCTATGCATGGAATGATGTTGTGATATCATATTCCGTTAATTGAATGTTGCATGCTTTTGATGTGCATGCATATGCATTTTGGTGGTGGTTAATTCCCATTGTGTGGAATTGGGCCTGCAGAGTCAATACCCGTACCCAGTGGTTTAGTGGTCGTGAGGCTGGATTCGTGTCCCAGTGGTGTATGAGCGAATCGATGATTAACGTTGTGTCTGAGGTGTAAACGGAACAGGGTGTGAATTTAGTTCACGATTGGTACCACATGCATAGAGTCTGCATTGCATATGGATTATAACATGATAGGATGGTTTCCAGTGTTATAATCTTATTGTTGTTATTATGTGCACATTGAACTGTATGAATTGTATTTGTAGACTTAATCTGATTATGCTAAAGAGGGTGAAATAATGTATTGAACTGTTTTATTGTTTTAGAAACGTATAATGCATTTTAATTTCGATGAAATCTCACCCTTACTTTGATGATTTCAGATTGAAGTCTTAGCCGCTTAGGAGCTGGTGAGGATGGATTTTGAGCTATGCATTTAATTTATCCACGTGTCAGTGTCATGCACTGGTAGTTGTAACACTAGAGAATGTTTGGTTGCGAGTTATATTAAAACTCCGTTTTCTTTTGGTTTATGTTGGGATAATTATAAATTGAATTTATTTTGGTTTTTGATGGTATTTTTCCGCTGTGTAGAACGTGTATACTGGTTTTGATTAATTTAATGAAGTTCTTCAGTGAAGCATGACTACTGTTATGAGATTTTCATATTTAAATTGAATTGTAATGCCCTTTATTGCATGTTAACTCTGATTTAATTATAATAGTTGCGGGATATTTTAGAAGGGTGTTACATGTCACACCTCACAAACCTAAAGAAAGTTTTCTAACAACCACACAACAAACGTTACAAAAACGAGACAATTCACAACAATACGTGAATACTAGGAAACACACACACACACACACACACACACACACACACATATATATATATATATATATATATATATATATATATATATATATATATATATATATATATATATATATATGCACAAGTATGGAAAACATATACAAGTAAATTCACAAATATCACATACAAATTCTATACAACATATACATTAATTACAAAACTAAAAAACAAAAGAATTATTGCGATGCAGAAACAATAAAATCAATCCCCGACAACGACGCTATTTTGTTGCGGCTCAAAGTCGCACTTTTGAAGTTTAGCCTTTGGCCTTTATTACTCAATGCTCCAATTTTGAATGAATACTTACAAAAGAGATGAAAAACTATCAAATAATACACGAATACACTAAAAATTTATTATACACTAATATATACATTTATAAAAAACAGGAGATGTATTCGAAGAATATTAACAAAAAAATCGATAAGTGTCATAAAATATGTATACAAAATAACTATATTTTGCCACTTATCATGCTTCTATTTTAAGAATGCATTGTTACAAATCGTCTTTAGTTTTAATGGTGAGTTCAATTAACAATAAGAGAGAAAATAGGAAATTAAGAGTATGGGTATTAAAATATTGTATAAGATAAAATATGTAGATTTAAATTACAATTAACTTTTTAAAATAGTTTTAGTCTTTTATCTATTTTTTATATTGAATATTAATGTTTTCATTATCCAATATCATGTATCAAAGCATAAGTGTCATAAGTTTAAGTTTGTTAAAAATATAACTGATTAACACATTATGCGTAAAACTAACTACTAGAAAACTTGGATTTACCTGAGGATTTTCCTGCGGATTTGAGAAAAAAATCCGCAGGAAACTTTATAGTTCCCAGCTAATACTTTTGTGGGTAATACTTTCCGCAGAAAAATCCGCAGGAAATGTTAATCTCGATTTTTTTAAACCATTGTGAATTATATATTAAAATAACTATAATATAAAAATTTAAATTAAATTTAAATTGCTTGAGTTTAATTAAAACAAGTTCATAAAACTATTATAAATAACCTAATATAAAAGTAAAATTTTAATTTACAACTATTAAAATTTATTGTAAAAAATATTTCATATTATTAATTATTAATTATTAATTTATTATTTAATTAGTTAAGAATAATTAAGAATTGAACACAATAATCAAAGACTCATCTTTGAAAACACCCGATAATATATCAAATAGAAACTAAAAATACACTAATTAAAAAACACAATAAACATAATTAATAAAATAAAAAATATAAGAATTAAAAATTTTAATCTTATTTTATAAATTTCAACAATTATGTTATTTATATAAATATGTATTAAATGAGACATAAAAAAAATAATACATTAATAGCGTAAATTAGTTTTACATTATTAATACATATTTATCAAACTAATGAAATTAATATATATTAATTTTTTTTTAATTTAACCTTTAACATAGTTAAATTATGTCCACTTTCGACTTTTTTGTTTAACCATTTTATATATATTTTCAATTTAACCTTTATCATAATTAAATAAATATATATCAAAATTTACATATCATTAATTTAGTCAAAAATTAAAATATATAGAAAAAATAAAATCTGTACCAAAATCACTATAGAATGGGTACTAGACGCGCGTTTGGTTGGTCAAACGTCAAACCAGACACAGTCTAAAACAAGTAACGCTTTTATTAAATTCAATTTTGAAATCTAAATTCAAATCCGTATCCATATCCTTCAAAACGAATCCTACATCGTTAATTTTCGGACTCAACTTCTCACCTCTTTTAAGAATCTTAATTTATCCTATACAACACCATCGTTAATTAGAAATCATCATAAATTAAAAATTAACAAAAATTAAAAACATTTTATTTTAACAAAAATACAAGTTGAAGAATTATATAAATTATATGTATTAAAATTTACATATCTTTTACTCAATTAAAAATTAAAAAACTTTGAAAAACAAAAATCCGCAGGAACCTTTCCTGCGGAATTACCTGCGGAAGTTGTATTGTATGATGGTTTTTATTTACAATTTAAAATCCGCAGGTATACCTGCGGAATCATGTTTCGCAGGAAATTTTATTATATTTAAAAGATGTCACAGGAAAATCCGCAGGTATTCCTGCGGATACTTTTCCGCAGGAAAATCCACAGGTAATACCGATATTTCTGGTAATGACTTCTCAAAAAGATTAATATTCTATTTTTTGTAATGAATCAGTTATCTTATCTAAAACTGCTGCAAAAAAAATGTTGGCATTAATATAAAACATTTTTAAAAGAGAAAATATTAGAACAGATAAAAAATACATAATTAATATTAATAATTAGTAAAATATAAAAAAGAAAATAATATTTAATTAGATATTACATTTTTCTAATGTATAATATAGTAGAGGCAATATTATAAAATGTCTAATGCAATCTCTCTCTCTCTACTAATTATTTTAGTAATACATTTTAATTTATCATATTTAAATTATCTAACTATTCAACTAATAAAAATATTTTTATGATAAAGTTTGTATTCATTATAGGTGAAAAATTCCAATAATTAGGCAACATTTATGTTTTAGTATCTATAAACTAGAAAATTATTTATTTAGGGTGCTCCGTCTCCTTTGGACCTCTGGAAGATCTTATAGGTCTCTCACGAGAATTTAACCTGACACTCTCTAGTTATAACTGACATTCTTCTATTTTAGGAATTCTTATAATAATGGTTTTGTTAAATATCTGAAATTTAAATATTTACTGTTTAGTATCGAAAATTTTTAAGAACGATCGAAAATTTCATGTAATTTATTAATTTTACTATGGTTCCTGTCATGTGCCAGAAATTTAAAATTTCCAGTTGGTATGTCCACAAAATTAATACCGAAAATCTAAATTTTTTGGCATATTTAAAATACTGTAATTTTGAAAGTTTCGACAGGTGGAAAAACTACCATAAGTATATACATAGAATAATTGTCATACATATATGGTTAAAAAACTACAATCACTTCCTACATAAATCTTCCCAATAATTGAAGCGGTCCGCATAAGTTGATTTCCATGCTTTTGCATCATTAGTACAATTTTGTCTCCAACTAGCAATGACGGGAGGCAATATGCAATCAAGTTTCAACTTTAGCCAAACCCAATGATTATCATTGACAAAACCAACAACAATGATTTTATGTCGACTTGTGTACATAGGTGGTGCAATGAGAAGTGGGAAAAATGTGATGTTAAGTCTCATGGAAAGGGAAACAAATACGACACTTTATTTAGAAGCAATAAGGTAACCCATATCATGAATCGACATCCATTTATCCCTATCTTGGATACTCAAGTATTCTACTTGTAAAACATTTCTAACTATAGAGATAATGTCATATAACAACTTGGAAAACAAGTTAGCATGTTGATGAATTTGATATCTAACTTCTTCCGAACCAAATGAAATAAATTTTCCTCCCATCCTAATGGAGATGAAATACAATAGAAACCACAATTTTCATTCGGTTCAACATCAATAATATCATCGATGTATGGATGAAAGAAATTAGAAAACTGTGACAAATACTCATATCTTGAAGATTTGGTAGAAGGTTGTTTACCAATCGACATGGATGACGATTAACTTCCAATTGGTTTTGTGCATGATCTCTTTGTAGTATGACTCTAATGCAAAGTCGCAACATATTCCCACTGGCTATGATCACGATACACATCACTCTCATCCCTCTTTTTACTCTTCTTAACTCCCCTCTTTATCTTGTACTTCATCGGCGGTGGACACATTAAAGTTGTGAATGGATATGTTAGATTACATACTCTTTTCTTCAACAACCTCTGACCCACAATTTTCAAAGTACTGAAATATCTCTTCAACTCTTCACATTCTTCTTCTAAAATCCACTTACTCTCATCATGATTGACGTCATGTTCTAAAATGTGCAATTTCGTCCAAAATACATTAATTGATTTCAGATGTATAGGGTTGCCTAAAGTTTGGAAACCGGCAAGCTGACACACATACGGTGACCCATGTGTTGTTTTATTGTGACAACCTGTAGCACCCCAAAATTCGCCCTCTTCATTTTTCAATAAGTAATTGTCTTACACTTAATCAATAGGTGCATTGCATGCATATCATTTGTGCATTAACCATGGGATTAGGATTTTCCGGTTATGAGAGTGGACAATTATGAAGAAGTGGTTTGATTCTCGAAAGCTGGATATCTGAAGTTCCGTTATTTCAAGCGTCATCTCAATACGCAAGATATGTGTGTCGAAAAGCTTCTGATTATTTCGCGAGAATTGGAGTTTTGAAGTTCTGATCTCCTATCATGAGGATATTAATTGAGGTTTTCGAGCAAGAGCAGGTTGTGGTCGAATATTTGAGCTCGAAATGATTCTATGGCCTTCTGTGAGTCTTGAAGTATCTTTATATTGCTTATCGATTCATGCAGTTCATCAGAAAATTGAGAGCGGTTGAATAGAAAGAGATTTGAGCGTGCTCGATGAAAAGTCAACAAAAGTCAAAGTTTGACCGAGTGGAATTTCTGGTCTAAATTATCGTCAAAAGTCGATATTTAAGAAAATACAATCGTTTGTTGAGAAAAGTCGAAAGAATCGGGTGGAAATAAGATTTCTTGCATTTTAAGTAATCTTGGACTTAGAAATTTTCTAAGTTTTAAGAGTTTCATGATCCCAGAGCTATTTTGCCGACTCTCTATCTCACTCGTCTGTAGTCGAAAGTTTGTGAATTTGTGATCGTTGGAAAGAGCACATTTCGTACTCCGAATTTGTCCTTGTGAAGATTTCTCTGAAAATGCTCGGATTTCAAGTTATGGAGCTCCGAAGTTTGAAATTTACACTTAGTGAAATTTCACGTGTTTTGTCAACATGTTCAAATACCCGACTTCGGAGGCATTTTACACGCGATTTCAAGCATCGATTTGAGTTGAGCTCAAATATAAATTTGTTCGTTTTGCGGCAATGTACAACTTTGCTGAAGAAATCGAGTCAATTTGGGACTCGAATCGAAAGTTACGAGGTCCAGAAGTTACAAATTCATTATGCTTGCGCTGTTTGACACTTAGTAAAATTTTGAATAAATTCCAACATGGTCAAATGCTCAACTTCTGAGGTATTTTACATGTATTTCGAAGCGCTGTTTCGAATTGAGTTCAAATACAAAGTTGTTCGTTTTGTGGCAATACACAATTTTGCTGAAGAAATCAAATCCATTCGGAATTCGTATCGGAAGTTACGAAGCTTGAAAGTTATGAGTTTGACATGTTCACTATTTTCAACACTTAGAAAAATTTTAGAGTGTTTGTTTATATGGTCAGACTGACGACTTCAGATTCGATTTTATGTTAGTTATCAGCTCCGAACTAAAAAATGTTCAACTGCAAAGTTGTTCATCTCGCGGCAGTCTACAACTTTGTTGAAGGAATAGAATTCATTCGGGATTCGGATCGAAAGTTACGTAGGTCGGAAAATGGGAATTCATCATGTTTACAATATTCAAACAATTGAGGTGCGTACGTTTGAGGTTTTTTTTTATCGATTCGATCGCTTCACGGAAAAATGTTGGACATGAAAGTTGGAGTTTGTTATATCCTCTACAATTTTCGTTTAGAAATTGTTTCGTTTCGGACGTCGCGGCAAGTTACGAAGCTCTGAAGATATGAATTTATCATGTTTCAACATTCAACACTTAGAAAATTTTGAGAATGTTTGGCAACATGGTCAAGCTGACGACTTCGGGTTCAATTATCTCATGGCTATCGACTCTGCATCGAAAAATGTTCAACTACAAAGTTATTCACTTCATGGCAATATCAAACTTTGCAGAAGGGATCGAATTCATTCGGGCCGCGGATCGAGAGTTATAAGGCTGTAAATTCCAAGGAAAATATTCGGTAAACTTTTGCCGACATTGTCAGTATTCTGTCAATTATGATTTCTAATCTTCGGGATCGATTTAAAGCATGCTACGGGCTTCGATTCAAAAAGTTTTCAACATGAAAGTTGTTCATGGAAATTTGTTTGATCTTTGTACTTTTTCCCGAAGAGTTTTATATTTCGATTTATCGGGTGCAAGAGGGATGTACATGAGGCAAGCACGAGGAGTTTATTTTTTTTCTTTCTTCAATTAGCCATACAGTAACGTTTTTTGCAGGAATCATGGAGAAACATTACTAAAGAAAAAGAAGAATAAGGAATACGCTCCCACCACACTCCATGGCTCACTAACAACCTTCATCCACAACCTCCCTAACAACCTCACTCCCCCGATTCTTTCTTATTCACTGTACTCTCCAACCAACCCTTTCTCTCACCACCATAAGAAAGGAACCTTCTTTTCTTTCACCACCCTAACCAACATCATCTCTCTTTAGAACAAACCCGGAAAACAGTTATGCAACGATAACAACCTTTACACCGCCATAACCGATTCTTTCTCTCTTTCTCACATCACCTTGAACCTCACTTCCTCTCTCATCCACCGCTCTACCACCGTTACTACCTCACTCTCTCTATCACCATTCTCTCGCCCTCCATTATGCTGGTTTTCTTTTCTCTACAGAACTCGACAGAAACGGTTAGAATAGAAAGCCTTTCTCTATTCATTCTTCAACAACCATGGAGACACGAGTCTGAGTTCAATAGGGCGGTGGGAGCTTGTTCGAAAGCTGGAGGTTCTTGCGTATAGTTCGAAGCATTGATGATTCGTAGATTGAAAAATCTCAGCGAGAGTTGTAGAGTTTTCTTCAACAGTTGTGAGTTCAAGGTGCAAAGGAACACGCGTCCGTTAGGATCTCGAATTCATGTGTGATTTTCTCTATGCTTGATTAATTTTCGGACAAAACCAATGTCATATTCGAAAACCTTACGAAAAACCGAACGGAATGGTGGTTCAAGTTTTTGTTATTGAGGCGATCTTGCTCCGATGACCACCGTGAGCGGCGGACGTTCTCGCCGGAGAAGAACATAGGTTGGGGTTAGAGTTTGTTCCGTTTGAATGTTTTTGACGTGCGCTGGAATTCGATAATTGGGTATGAGTTCTTTTTTATTCTTGAATTATTACTATTGTAATTTTTTTACCTTAGCAATAATCATGACATTAATGCTAGTGATAGTAAAAATCTGGAACTTATTTTTGGGAAATTGGACTTATGTGTGAAACGAACCGGGCCTAATGACATTCGTAGCCACAACCCCTACTTTCTGGGCCCAAAGTTTTAGTTCATTAAATCTAGTTCATTCAAAAATTCAGTTTTGCACTCCCTGGTTCTATGCTTCATAATTCGACATATGTCCAATTTTGCTTTCGATTTCGATTGTTTCAACATGTTAAAAATACATAAAAATAGGTTCCTGACATTTTAATGTCTTAGGATATTTTTGATTTTTTTTTTGAATTTTTAACAATTAATTTCCAAGTTTTTAATCAGTTTTCGATAACATGTTTAGAAACGATTTCTCCATGATACCGTGCACATTTCGATGTGGTTTTCGATCATTTCTCAATAATAAAAATCCAAATAAATAGGTTCCGGATACTTTAGGACTTTTAGAGTTTTATCGCATTTTTTTTAGATTTTTTGTAAATAAGTTTTGATCTCGTTTTAATTGTTTTCGATAACATGTTTAAAGGCGATTTTTCCCATAATACTTCGCATAAACTCATTGTTACATATCAGCACAAATGAAAACTAAATAATGCATAAACCAATAAATAAATAAAGAAACCCCAATACCATCCTCCAGCTCAAACATTAGCTACTCCTTTAACCTGCAATATTTATGGAATTATCATCGTAAACTATGTAGATTTTACTATCACGTGCAACTGCAACTATTTTTATTAGTTTTCTTCTCGCTACTTTCATCTCTTTCCCTTGAATATTCTCTTTTAAGAAACCTGCCTTTTATTTTTATGTGTTCCACTTTGTCATAATTGTAGAATATATCTTTATTTATTAGTTCTTAACTTGTCGTAATTTTCAAAAATTTCCGCTAATGAAAATTTTTGGTTTGGCTTCTCTCTCATGACTATGTAACTAATAAATAATAGTAAGTAACAATCACATCACGCTCCTTTATTTTAGCTTATTCATTAAGTAGGTTTATCTTTAACCATTGAAATTTTTGGCTTTCTATTTCTAGTTGAAATTATATAGGTCACAACAAGAACTTCTCGATTTATTAGGGAAAGAATTAAACAATAATAAGGCTTACAACACACTATATTCAACTTAATATCAATAAATACACATAATTCTGAAACACACTCATATGTTATGTCATTGAGTCATCATCTTTCTATTTCATATTAATCGACTTTAAGATCAAACATATTTTATTTTGTATGTTCTTACACTCATACAACTCTTAAAATTTATTTCATATTTTCTTAGCATTAATTTTGATTTTAACACGTGGATATAAATTCACTTATATAAATTATCTTTCTATTCATTTTCTTCTGATCAACATTAGACTTATCATCAGGTTTAACTTTTTTTTCCCTCTCAATGGGATCTTACATGTCTTTGTTATTAGCATTTCTTTCATGAAAGTCTTTCATAATATATAATTAGCAGCGTTGAACTTAATCATATTTGACTCCTAATTTTTCTCCATTTAAAAATTCACAAACCAAGTCAACCTAGGCTCGAGATACAACTATTTAGAAAAATCAAATAAATGGATCTCTTTGAAGTGAAATGTTTTTCCAAACTTTTGCAATTAAAACAAGACCAATAAATTCAATTTTAGATCCCAATAAATGCATAATGGGTCGGAGTTACTATATTAGGAGGTGATCAGAAAGAGGTATACACAATTTATTCGAAAGACAATTTTTTTGAAAATTCAAATGAGACTTTACTAGCTCTCGTTGGTAAATACATTGATATACTTTTCAAATACACTTTAATAATAATATTTTTTTCATAACGATTCATTTTCTAAAGCAACAAGATATATAAGTGAGAAATCTATCAACCACAATTTTATTTGAACAAAAACCTTTAATACAATAGATAAAGCATATGGAGAAGATTTATAATCTTCCATATAATAGAAGAACAGTAATGAAGTAGTAAGAAATCAAGAATATTGCAACAACAAAACACACACACACAAAGTACATAAATTTGAGAAAGAAACACATGAAATTGTAAATATGGTGCCAATGAATAATTAATATTCTAAGGACACTGAAAACCAGAGTTGTTCAATCCACAATTGTTGAGAATGACACTCAAAGCAATAGGAACATTAAGGTGAAGACCAAGGACATTAGCTTTAAGGGCAGTGCAAAGGCAAGCAGCAACTTCAAGATTAGCAAGACCCTTAATTAGGGTGCAACAAGGGAGTGTTGGTGGAGCCCCCACTTTAACATTTACCAAGTTTAATACATTTGCACACACACCTAATTTAAGTGCATTTATAGGACATGTAGCCTTTGGATAAGGGTCAACTATTGGGTTTGGGATTGGGACTGGGATTTCCGGAATAACATAATTGGAGTTCACCATAGTGATGAAGAAAAAATTGAGACATAAGAAAAATGCAACACTAATAATCTTAGAAGCCATTTCACAAAACTAATTAGTTTTACTATAGGGTGCTTGTGGATTATAATTAATTTGAATGATGAAAAAATTAGTAAGATTAGAGGGAATTTATATGTGTTTTGGATTATGTAATGTTAATTAAAAATTAATTAGTTTAAGTAAACCCGTGAACACATAATGGTGGAGTATAATTGAGATGATAGATTCCTAAACATCAAGTTGGCACCCTGGCAAGGCGACACGAGTTCGTATGATAGTTGTGTGATATTTTATTGTTTATTATATAATTACTGTAGCATCAAATGTGTATAGTAGATTTTTTTGGATGGTATGACATAAAGAATCTTTATAAATAAAGAATATATTAAAAACAGTACATGAATATTTTGATATATGTATAAATAAATCAGAAGCTTACAAACATAAGATAAAGTAATCACATAAATCAAAAAGAAACTAGCTGGACCACTAACATTGTAAAGCAAAGAGAACAACATCATTCAATGACAAATTAATAGTCAAGAGTATAATTGAGTTTTTCACAAGTCTTTAGTATTGGGTATTATTTTTTTGTGGGCTATTATTATTCCTTATCATGTGATTACAAAGTTAATATTTGGAAATTTTATCCAATACCTTAATAATTTTATCTTCACCACTACATTTTATAAGATAATATTTAGAAAATTTTACTCAATATCTTAGTAATTTTATCTTCATCACTACATTTTACAATGGTTTCTCTTCATGCACCCGTACATATACTAAAATAATAATAATAAATTCATTTGTTTTTAAACAGATTTAATAAATAAAAAAGTGAGATAAGAGAGAAAAAATTAATCAATTCCATGTATGAACACTTAGATGCCTATATAATCTGATGTTACATTTTCTCTTATCACTCTGAAGACACTTATTTGATTTGATAGCTATTAGAATACTCTGAAGTAACTAATCTTATTTGTGCTATTTCTGCAAATAAATGATCATATTAATTTTAGTAAAAAATATTTAATAGATAACTTCTTTTTGATTGATTAATCTAGTATTTATTAACATAATATATTTTTAATATATTTTGAATGGTGCAGTGTAGAAGGGTTGACAACAAAATATTATCTTATACGAGAACTCTTCAAAACACAACGGGTGATGAATGCATAGTGTCATATCCTAATTTTTGACCTAAGTTACCATCTCATACCATTCACATATGCATCATTGCATCACTGATAATTTTAGAACAAGATAGATCGTGTGTGTGCTCCTTGAGCTAAATTAGGGTTTTGATCAAAAAATCCCATATGTTCAAGATATGATCGAATTAGGGTTTGAGTCTCCACTCACCTCAAATGATCTATCTTCATCAATCATCAACATTTGATCTTCAAATTCTCATCATTTCCTCAAGATCTATCTTGAATCGACCAATTAGGATTTTTGATCGAGGATGGTGTATCATTGACTTTTTGCTCAATGAATGACCTAATTGCTTAGAGATTGATCTCAAAATCATCAATGCAATACCTTGACCTAATTTTCTTGATTCAAAACATTTCAAAAGTCATGATTGATCATCAGAGAAATTCTGAATCATCTGACAAAAATTCAACTGCTCAAATTAGACAAATTTTGACTTTTGGCCAACTTATTGAAATCCAAATTTTTTCAATCATCAAATCATTTCAAATTATCCATCATGATCATAAAAAATCAAAATGTGTGAAAAAGTCAACAAAAAGTCAAGACTTGAAATTTTTCTAACAAATTTTTTTCCAAGTGTTTTAAACATGGTTTTTCACCATTTTCATGGCCATTTTTCACCTAGATCCATTTTGATTCAAGAAAAACTCAAAACATGAAAGTTGTAGATCTTGTTCCAAGCTTTCTAAAATGTCCAAGAACTTGCAAAAAAATTGTGTAGCTAGGCTTTTGAAATTGAAACTTAGAGGTCCATAACCATAATTTACAAGTCATTTTTCCAAGTTTTCAAGTCATTTTTGCAATTTTTCTCTTCTAGAAGCTTTGTCACCATAAGAGATAGGTTTTAACTCAAAAATATATATGGAAATGATTGAGAAGAGATTAAGATCACTTGAGTAATTTAACCATGGTTTGCAAAATTAACCATGCGCATTTATGGCAAAAATTCCTTTCTTACCCCTTAAGGCAACTTGCACAAATCTTCCAATCTTATCCTTCCCTTGCTCTTCATTCCTCTTGGCCTATAAATAGAGGTCATTTCTTCATTCAAAATCACACCAAATCATTCCTAAACAAGCTTTCTCACTTCTTTCTTATTTTCCAAGTTTCAAGTTTCAAAGTGAGAGAATTTGCAAATCTCCAAACTTTGCAATTTTTTAGCAATCTCAAGCTTCAAACACTCTCCAAATACCCTTAGGTAGTTGTTAGAATCATCAAGCCATCACCAAAACAACCAAAAATCAGAAATCACTTTCAAACTCCACATATGCATATATTGAGCCTTAACTTGCCATCTTGCAATCTATTCGTGCAAACTCAAATGTTTCACTTCAAACGTCATCCATACACTACATATGAATGATCCAAACACTCATACATGATCTGTAATTAGAGAATCATCAAAATCGAATCACACTCCAAGAAAATGCAGTTGGACTTGGTCAGAATATTCCAGGTGTTTTCAAACTAGTCAAAGCATTCAAACACCTTCCATAAGGTCCAGTGAAGCTATAGCAATCATCAAACAACTTCTGGAAACACTCCAGCTTGGAATTCGATTTCAGTTCAAAGAGGTAAGTAACTCAAACTTCGAATTCTATGATTTATGCATTCCAGTTCAAAAGTTGTTATGCGATCATGTTTCTGCACCTATGAGGATCATAAACCCTCAATCAATTGCATGATTTGTTGCACATACACGATTTCATGATCAATTCTTAAAATTAGGGTTCATCTGCTTTTCTTCGAATTCAGTGATCTTAGGCTTAAAATAAATGCAATTAATCATCATCATCATGTTCTTGGGATCAAATCGAGCAAGTTTTATTTTACTTCATTCAATTTCATCAAGAAACGAAGGAAATAGGAATCAATGATCATGGGGTTGAAGATGAAGCCATGTGCGCGTTTTTCAATTTTCAGAAAATTAAAAAATCCAGTTTATAATATATATTTATGCTTGTGTTTTAATTAACGGATGTATAGTCACCCCAGTGGTAGCCAGCGCGCCTCTTAAAGCCTTGCATTGCCTATGGTCTAGGGTTCGACTCCCCTTGAGACCATTTTTTCATTCTTTTCACTCTTTTCTTCAATTTTTAACCTTTTTTCAAACATTTTTACAACTTATTTTCGAATATAATTTAACCAAAGCGTGTAAATGACAAGCCACACACATGGATCAATGATAAATATTTTCACTTCCAAGCCTAAGGTCATGAGTTCAACACTCCTTAGGAGCAAAGCATTCTTTTTATCACTTGTTTTTCTTCACATTTTTATCAAACTTCAATATTTTCAAAAACCAATCAAAACTTCTCATTTTGAGATGATTTTTTGCACACTTGTCATTTAATATACCTATTTTATAATTATGTCAAAAAAATCCAAAAATATTTTCTTTTGATATATTTTTATTAGGTTTAAAATAGACCTTTTTTTTAGTATTTTTAAATACTTTTCAAAAAATGTTTTCTTTCCGATTTTCAAACCTAATCTTTTTCAAAACCTTTTGTGAATATTTTCACTTTTCAAAATCATTTCAAACCTTTCAAAAACATTTTAATTAACTTACACACCTCTTTTCCATGATGGATTCGATTAAATCTTTGAAAATACAAACCGAACAAGGTTTTCTTCCTCGAAAATCTTTCGAACTCAAAATCAAATTGATCATGGGCCTCCCTCACGGTGTAAGTCCCAACCCTCCTATGTACATATTTATTTCCTTGTACATATCCACCCTTTTGTGTACATATTCATTTCCTTGTACATATTCAATCATCTTTGTAAATATTCAAGTATAATTAGCTTCGTTCTGCTAATTTTATCCGCTTGTTTATACACCACTTCCATTGGTATTAAGAGGAGCATTATTCGCGGTGAAACTGCTCTTAAACTAGTGGGCTTCCCTTAAGGTGTAAGTCCCACTCCTTTGTATATATTCAAGTTACACTAGCCACATGAAAGTTGCCAGTGTATAAGGTGTGCCCAGTCAATTGATTCTATTCTCCGGTGTAAGTTGCGTTCTTCCATTCAAGGTTCACCTTGAGCATCATTAAGAGATACACTCCCGAAGAAACTATCTTGAGACAAGAATATTTGTTTTCCCAGTGGAGTTGGATATCTGAATTTGTTTCCCTAGTAGGGTTGTCTATCTGAATCAAATTCTTCTTTTCCCAGTGAAGATTAATCATTCATCTATTCCGGTATTTTTACACTGGTGTGCATTCCCCAGTCAAAGACTCCCCGGTGCGATCTTATTGTTGAGATCTTTATTCTGGGAGACAAAAGTTGTTGCGTTCTCCCCATTGAATTCTTGGTTTAAAAGATCCATATCCCCATGAAAGGATTGATCCATCGATGAAGTCTAATGTCATTTTATTTATTAGATATGCTAATGGTTTCTCGCAGTTGTTTGCGAATTTCCCCATGAAGTTGTGTTCCCCAATGAAAGTTGGAGAATCCTCCAGAGAAATTTTTTGTGTCCTCAATGAAGAGTGATAACTCTCTCCCCAGGAAGTCAAGATTTGGTTAAGATCTCAACCTGACTTTTCCCCAAGTGAACGTTTCATCCTTGGAATTGCAATTTATTTTTGCAAGTATTCTTCAAAGTCTATTCTTCAGTGGCACCTCTCTCTTGGATGCAAATGGCTTTTCAGCAGCCGGTCGTCAATACTATTACTTCTCGTATAGTTGTTTAGGCATGAATTCATTACACTAAATCTACCCTAAATGCGAAGCATTTCGTTGATTGGGAGCATTACGCCATAAAAATTCAAACATGCATATTAAGTGTTTGCCAATTATGTATTCATCCATAAGAAATAAGCAATCTCTGTTGGTTTACCCTTAATATTATTTTCTCAATGGATTCCTGCTTCCATGATTATCACTTCGAACTGAGTGTTTCGTGGGAACCCTTTTCTTCTCCAGTGGAGTCTGCTATGGCATGAACGGCTTCGGTCAGATGTTTACTTCCTTCTGAGTTCATCTTGGTATAGATGTCTCATTTCTTGAAGATCGTCTTGATATAGATGTTTTCTTCCTTGTAAGTTTGTCTTGGTATACATATACTCTTTTTAGAGTCCGTCTTGGTATAGATGTTCTCTTTCTTAGAGTTCGCTTTGGTTTAAGTGTACTCTTTCTTGAAGATCGTCCTGGTATATATGTTTTCTTCCTTGTGAGTTCGTCTTGGTATAGATGTCCCCTTTCTCAAAGTTCGTCTTGGTATAGATGTTTACTTCCTTCTGAGTACGTCTTGGTAAAGATGTCCTCTTTCTCGAAGTTCGTCTTGGTATAGATGTTTACTTTCTTCTGAGTTCGTCTTGGTATATATGTTCTCTTTCTTAGAGTTCTTCTTGGTATAGATGTTCTCTTTCTCAAAGTTAGTATTGGTATAGATGTTCTCTTTCTTAGAGTTCGCTTTGGTATAAGTGTCATCATTTTGATCTTCAAAGTTCGCTTTGGTTTAAGCATTTCTTTGTCTGGAGATCTATGTTCGGAGCCGTCTTGGTATAGATGTACTCTTTCTTGAGTTTGCTTTGGTATAAGTGCTCTTGTTATTTTCTCGGGTTCACTTTTGTATAAGTGTACTCCCTTCATCCTTGCCACAGTAAATTCGTCTTGGTACAGTTTGTTCTCTCTTTACCATCTCTGGTAGGTCGCTTCAATGAAAGTGTTCTCGTGTGCGAAATGCCCAAGTTCACATGTATAAGTTTTCCCTCTTTATATCTCTTTGTATCATCTTTGATGGGTCATGTCAGTACAAATGTTCTTGTAAGCGGAATGCCCCAATTCGTTTATACGAATTTGTCCCCTTTATTTCTCATCCTCACTGAGTCGCTCTTTCATGGGTGTCCTCTCTTCATCATCCCTGGTGGGTCGCTGCAATACAAGTGCTCTCGCGAGAGGAATGCTTGAGTTTGCTGGTATAAGTTTGACCTCTTCATGTTTCTCCCCAGTGTATATGTTCAAGTAGAAAATCCAAAATATAATACTTCTCCACTCGTATTCAGAGCGCGAATTTTACGGTTCATTTAAGTATTCAATCATCTTCTACCTTGTGGGTTCGAAAGGCTTGCGCCAATCTCACCCCTGATTCAAAGAATATTGAATAGGGGCAGCTGTTGCACCCCAAAATTCGCCCTCTTCATTTTTTTTTATAAATAATTGGCTTACACTTAATCAATAGGTGCATTGCATGCATATCATTTGTGCATTAACCATGGGATAGGTATTTTTCGATTATGAGAGTATACACTGTTCTAAGGAAGAGGTTTGATTCCCAAAGTTGAATATCTGAGGTTCCGTTATTTCAAGCGTTGTCTCAATATACAAGATATGTGCATCTAGAAGCTTTTGACTATCTCATGAGAATCGAGGTTTTGAGGTTTTGATTCCCTATCCTGCAGATATTGATTAAGGTTTTCGAGTAAAAGTGTGTTGTGATCGAATATTTGAGCCTAAAGTGATTCTATGGCCTTCTATGAGTCTTGAAGTGTATGTATACGGTTTATCGATCCACACAATTCATCATAAAATCAGAACCTCCTAACGGCCAGAACTTCTGCTCCCAACGGCCAGAACTTCTGCTCCCAATGGCTAGAACTTATACTCCCAACGGCCAGAACTTCTGCTCCCAACAGCCTGAACTTCTGCTCCTAACGGCCAGAACTTCTGCTCTCTTTCCTTTTTTTTCTTCTCTCATTCTTCAACAATACTTCTGTATCTTCCGCCATACACTCAGTAACCTCTAACAAACTACTCTTACTCTTCTCTCTCACTCTCACATGCCCTCCTTTTTTTTTCTTCTCCTTTTTCACCTTCGTCAACCCATTCAACAAAAACTCAACACCATAACAGAAAACCTCTCCCTTCTTCTTTATCCCTCACTCTCTTCATCTTTTCCTCTCACCTTCTTCAATCTCTCACCACTTTTTCCTTCTCACCATAACAAATTCTTATAGGAAAAAAATAACAAACTCTAACTAACAACACTCCCTCACAGTTTTCTTTCTTTCTTGCATGACATAACAGAGATCCTCACTAAAATTATCATCACCCTCACCACCATAACAACCTCCGTTCTCATCCATAAAAACCGCAACAACCATTTTTCTCATCGACAACTTCTCTTCCTCTCTCCTTAACACAAAAAGAAACCTCCAAGAAAATTCTGAAAAAACGTTAATGGATTCGACAGAAAAAGATCTTAGTTGCTTCCTCGCTCGCTCGATTATTCTTCCTCCTCGTCTCACTGTCATCAACAACTGAATTCAACGTGTCTCTCATTTGCGAATCTTAGTTTTTGCCTCATAAGTGTGATGAGCTTTCAACACACAAAAGAATGAAATGCGAGGAATTCGCCGTCAACTTCATAATCGGCTTGGTCCACCGATTTATTTCCAGGTGAAATGAAGCAAGCTTCGAATTAGATATGATTTTCTGGAAAATGGTTGCGCAACCTAGAGCTTTGGCGTGCTTCGACTTTGTTATTGCGTTCGTCTTCAAAGAAAAGTGAGTTGTTGTGTATTTATATACCAGATCTGGATTTAGAATAAAATTTCAAGCAAAAATCTTGTCTTTCCTTTTGATTTTCTTTCGAAGCGGCCGTCGATTGTGGTGGCATTATTGCCAGAGCCATTTGAAGGGATGACCAGGGAGAAGTTCCGGTGATGCTATGTTGCACCTTGGCCCTAGGTGTGCCGGTTTTTCATTGGCGCATGCTAGTCTCCCATTCATCCAATCAGGTCACGTTCTGTCATAATATGGTTTTTTTAATTATTTTATTTTGTGATAACATAGCTTAAATGAATGCTGACCATTGACAAAGTATAATACACATAGGAAAAAACGTGACCAAAAATAAAAGATATGTTGATCATATACTTTTTTTTAACTATAGACCATGAAAAAAATGAATAAATGGGCTTAGTGTTGTTAAGGACTGAGCCTTAAGAAAATTCGTGATACACCCCCTTGTTAAGCCCAGATCTGACATTATAACTTAGTTTAGTGCATTCTGGGATACTGCTTTTACACCCCCTCATGCTATGTTCATAATATTGATACTTAGGCGACTTCGCTTTCGATTTCGATTCTATCGACTCATAAAAAATCTATAAAAATAAGTTTCTGACGTTTTAACATCTTAGGATATTTTTGATATTTTTTGTCAATTTTTAATAGTCAATTTCCATTAGTTTTTAATTGATTTTTGATAATATGTTTAGAAACATTTTCTCCATGATACCGTGCACATTTGAATGTGGTTTTCGATCGTTTCTCGACAATAAAAATCTGAATGAATAGGTTCTTGATACTTTAGGACTTTTAGAGTTTTATCAAATTTTTTGGGATTTTTTGTAATTAAATTTCGATCTCGTTTTAATTGTTTTCGATAACATGTTTAGAGACGATTTTCCCATGATACTTCGCATATAGATGTGATTTTTGATCGTTTCTTAACAACGAAAATTCCTAAAAATAACATTCTGATTCTATGATGTATTAGGAGCTTTTAGATATTTTTATCATGATTTTTTAGATCCTTTTAGGTCTTTATCCGATTTTTCTTTTGTGTGAACACAAGATGTATAATTGCTTGCTATTTCATCTAGTTACGAATCGATCTTTTGCACTTGATGCCTAATTTTCTTTCTAACATTTAACTAACCTCTTAATTAATATGTTGACATGTTTTGGTAGTTCTTACCTTGGTTTAGAATCGATAATTGAGTCATATGATTAGGATACCATGACAGTTGACCCTTAGAGCGACGATTGATCGTTTTGGTTTAGTTTTGCGCATAGATTTGTTTCAATCATGATTTCTCTTATACATTTAATTGATATCATTGAATAGGAATAAGACATTGACTTGTAGAGTTTCATACCCAATTAAATTCAATAGTTGCTTAATTCTCAAGTTTCGATTATGTTGTGTGGTTTAAAAGCATGTTTCTCCTTTGTTAGTTGAATTGACTAGTTGTAGGAATATAACACCATGTGTTTCTTAGAAACTTTGAGACATCTCTCCCATTTAATTGTATTTAAATGCAAACCTCATATTAGGATTGTAGATAGAACTTCGAAGCTAATTCTTAGCGGTTTAGCTCTTAGGAGCTAGTTTGATACTTGTATAGTTCCTCTAGGTCCCTCGCATGATTAGTTTGCAATTCTTCCACCATCTTAGGGAGATGTTTAGGTAAGCTTTAGAGTGCATACTCGCTTCCCTTTATTGGAAGTTAGGTTTAAGATACTACCTAGTTTTAGTTTATTGATTCTTAGGCTTGTTTTGGCACTTGATTATTGTAGACCTTGAGCTTTGTGGATTGAGATAGGGATTTGTATATTCTGTATTATGCGGTTATATGGTATCTTGTATGAATTGTATTTCTTGCAGATACCTTAATTGTGATAGAGACTTGTATGTTCCATATTACTTTGATACGTGTATTTGTACGAATTGTATTTCATGCATGTCATGTTTGTAACACGGACTTGTATTTCTGATGTTACACCGTGAACTAGTTTCTGCTCGAATTGTATTTCTTGCAGGTGGGTCCATTTATGATATGGACTTGTATGTGCCATTTTACTTTGATACATGTATTTGTACGAATTGTATTTCATGCAGGTACTGTTTGTAACACGGATTTGTATATTCGATGTTACATTGTGTACTATTTTCTGCTCGAATTATATTTCTTGCAGGTGGTTCCATTTATGATATGGACTTGTATGCTCATATTGGTTTGACACATCTTTGTGTGAATTGTATTTCATATAGGTTTTTGTTATGATGTGGATTTGTATATCCGACGTTACATTCATTCTGGTTTTCTGCCTGAATTGTATTTCTTGCTGGGATTCAATTTGTGATTGGACTTGTATGTTCCATATCATGTTGTTGCACTTCTTTGTGTGAATTGTATTTCATGCAAGTGTTGGTTGTAGTGATGATTTGTATATCTAAAGTTATATCTCTTTTCTTTCATTCTATTTGAATTGTATTTCTTGAAGAGATTCAGTTTGTGATTGGATTTTACTCGAAGTTTTCCAGAATACTCTTAGCTCGCAGTGCTCTTCGAATTTATTATCTGTTTGGTATTTTCTATACCTTTTTATCGCATTCTTTTACCGCTTTTCTATAGAGCATGAGAAGTAGGGTTTTACCGCTTTCCTTGCCATGAGAAGTAGGAATAGAGATGCTTGATGGGGATTTCGTAGTTGGAGCATGTTCAGGAACCCCTCTGGTTTATTTAAAGACCCGTTTAGGGCAATTTTGTGTGCTAATTATGTTTGGTTTGTTTAAAATCCTCCATCGTGCATAGGGAGGTAATTCTCAGTCAGTGTTAACATTTGTACTTGCATAGGTCAAGTGGTTAGGCAATCCGATGTGGCACCACTATGCAAAGACCCATGTTGTTATTTTTCCTACTATCGAGTCAAAATATATGGGGCAAGCGGAAAGGGTCGCCAGTCGTCTCCCGCAGTTCTAGTTTGTGTCTTGTATGGCACACGCGAATCATGTTGCTCTTCCTTATCGAGTCAATAATAACAGTGGCAAGAGTTCCCTATTCTGACTCTCCACTCATTCCAGGGGTTCGCATTTATTGCAGAACTCGCATCATTTTCTCTATAGGTTATGCCTACGCTTGTTTGACATTTGTTTGTGCATTGCATTGTTTGTGTGCTTCTGCCAAGGCACTTGATTGCTTCATCCCTTTGTATCCCTCGGTCCTTCAACCAAAGTGGATATTAGGATAGTTTCCCTAGGTTTGCTCGGTTAGGATAACCTTCGAGCTTAGACATTTTATCCTCAACCATAGGGTCATCCTTGCATGATAACATTAGGGATAAAACTAGATAGTTTCCCTTGATTGTTTTCTTCTTTTGCATCCTTGCATGTGATAAAACTAAAACTTGTTTTATTTTTCTTTTGAAATTCAAAACACTTAATAATGGTTCAAACTCCTTTTTCAAGGTAAAAATAACCAACCAATGCAAAACCGTTTTCGCCTACGGGGTCCTTCGTTTGTGTTTAAAACTCTTTTTCCTAAGTAAAAACACAAAACTCACCAAAACAAGTGAGCCGAACTACGGCATTTTAACTTTCCCATTGCACGAGGGAATACGTAGGCATCTTTTTACGGGGCTCTACCGAGCAATCTTTGTAAATACTTCCTTCGTTTCCCTGTGTTTTCTTTATTTTCTTTTCTTTCACATGCATTCTCTTTTAGCATATAGATATAGCGATTAAACAGTAAATAGATATAAACACACCCATTAGATAGAAAATAGAAGTGGATACCATAGAGTATACGGGCGTGTGGGGTGCTAATACCTTTTCTTCGCGTAATAGACTCCCTTACCCTATCTCTCGGTCGCAAGACCGTGTCTTATCCCTTTCAGGTTTTCTCGATATGTTTACCTTTCTCCTGTTACAACATAAAAAAATGTTCGATGGAGACTTCATTGATATAGTTATCGGATGATGTTCATCCTGTTGTTTCATTAAGGACGCGGCGCAAATACTGCACATGTCGCCAACTGTAGGATTTCTAGAAAAATCAGCATTTCCACGCAAGCTTCACTACGAACCTACAAAATGAAATTAAAACATACCACAAAATTTTACTCTAAGCATGAAAGAAGTACTTATTGCGTTGGGTTTCCTCCCAATAAGTGCTTTGTTTAATGTCTTTCGAGCTCAACAGTTCAACGGTGCTTCACGGCTCAATGAGCGAAATGACGCACACGTGTTGGTTGAACTCACCACCATGATAGATTTTCAATATCTACCCATTTACTATCCAACTTTCTTTTATTTTGGGATCCTCCACCACAACAGCTCCGTAACTTCTTACTTCCTTTACCAAAAACGTTCCCGACCATTTCGACTTTAACTTACCCAAAAAGAGCTTGATTCTTGAATTGAATAGAAGTACCATTTGTCCCACTTGAAACTCCTTTAGTTTAACTTTACCATTATGGTAAGCTTTTATTTTTTATTTGCAAAGCTTATTTGAATGATAAGCAATATTCCTTAACTCTTCCACTTCATGAAGCTTATCCTTCCGCTTTTCTCCGGCTAGATTGGAATCGAAATTTAAAAATTTGAGAGCCCAAAGTGCTCTATGTTCCAACTCCACCAGAAGGTGACAAGTCTTTCCGTAAACCACTTGGAAGTGTGTTAGTCTGATGGGAGCTTTGTATGCGGTTCGATATGCCCATAATGCTTCATCCAATTTTGAGGACCACTCTTTCTTTGAACTTGATACGGTTTTCTCAAAAATCCTTTTGATTTCCCTATTAGACACTTCAGTTTGACCATTTGCTTGGGGATGGAAAGGAATTTTTACTTTATGTTTGACACCATAATGTTCCAAAACTTTTTCTAACGGTGCATTGCAAAAATGTGAACCACCATAGCTTACCAACACCCTCGGCACACCAAAACGTGAAAAGATGTTTTTCTTTAAAAAATTTATCACCGTTTTCGAATCGGCCTTGGGTGAAGCAATTGCTTTCACCCATTTTGACACATAGTCAACCGCAACAAGTATGTATTCATTGGAAAAAGACGGGGGGAACGGGCCAACGAAATCAATGCGCCAACAATCAAAGACTTCAACTTCCAACATGTTAGCTAGAGGCATTTCGTCTCGTTTACCTATTCCTCCACTTCTTTGGCATTGGTCACAACTTATTGAATGCTCATGAGAATCTTTGAATAATGACGGCCAATAAAACCCCGATTGTAGGACTTTAGTGGTTGTCTGCAAACCGCTATAGTTCCCTCCATATGGAGAGTTGTGACAATGCCAAAGAATGTCTTTGGACTTTTCGCTTGTTACACACCTTCTCAAGATATTGTCCACACCTACTTTAAATAAGTATGGATCATCCCAAACATATTGCTTGACATTCGATAAGAATTTCTTCTTTTAATTACTAGTGAGGTCTTCTGGTATCAAACTGGTTGCGTTACAATTATCAAAATCGGCAAACCAAGGCCTCACTTGAATCGCAAAAAGTTTCTCATCCATAAATTCTTCCCTTACTTCCGTTTCTTTCTTTGTAACTTCTACATTAATCAATCGGGACAAGTGATCTGCTACCAAGTTTTCGTAACCTTTTTTATCCCGGATTTCCAAATCAAATTCTTGTAACAATAGAATCCAACAAATTAATCTTTGTTGGGAATCCGGTTTAGTTAACAAATACTTGATAGCCGGGTGGTCAGTGTAGATTACAACTTTTGAACCGATCAAATAAGCTCTAAGCTTTTCCAATGCATACACTATAGATAGTAATTCTTTTTCGGTTGTTGCGTAATTGATTTGTGCCTCATTTAAGATCTTACTAGCATAATATATAGCATGAAAAAATTTAGCTCTTCTTTGACCCCAAAACTGCACCAACTGCGTAATTGCTTGCATCACACATAAGTTCAAAATCAAGTTTCCAATTAGGTGCAACGATTACGGGTGTGGAGACCAACTTTTCTTTCAACTCATGAAAAAATTTTAAACAAGACTCATCAAAATTAAATTGTGTACCTTTGTTGATTAAATTACTCAAAGGCTTTGCTATCTTTGAAAAATCCTTGATGAACCTTCTATAGAATCCCGCATGTCCAAGAAAGCTTCTCACTCCCTTGATGTTGATTGGTGGGGGCAGCTTTTCAATCACTTCGACTTTAGCTTTATCCATTTCAAGCCCCTTTGATGAGATTTTATGACCAAGAACTACACCTTCAGTAACCATGAAATTACACTTCTCCCAATTGAGCACAAGGTTTGTCTTTACACATCTCTCCAATACCACATCAAGATTTTTCAAGCATAAGTCAAAGGATGCACCATAAACAAAAAAATCATCCACAAACACCTCGATGCATTCTTCAATCAAATCGAAAAATATTGCTTGCATACACCGTTGAAATGTTGTCGGTGCATTACATAACCCAAATGACATCCTCCAATAAGCAAATATGCCAAAAGGACAAGTAAAGGCCGTTTTTTCATGATCCGCCGGATTCACCGAAATTTTATTATATCCCGAATAGCCATCAAAGAAACAATAGAAATTTTTACCGTCTAACCTTTCCAACATTTTATCCATGAAAGGTAGCGGAAAATGATCTTTCCTTGTAGCTTGATTCAACCTCCTATAGTCTATACACATTCTCCACCCGATTATCGTCCTTGTTGGGATTAATTCATTCTTATCATTACGGATAACCGTCATACCAACTTTTTTTGGAACCACTTGTACCGGACTCACCCATTCACTATCGGAGATAGGATAAATCATCTCGGCCTCCAATAATTTCACCACTTATTTTCTCACTACCTCCTTCATTGATGGATTTAAACGTCTTTGAGGTTGTGCTACGGGCTTGAAATCATCTTCCATCATTATCTTGTGCATGCAATAGGCCAGACTAATTCCTTTTAAATCGGAAAGCACTCAACCCAATGCGCCTTCATTCTTCTTTAGCACTTGAATTAACTTATTCTCCTCCTTCAGTAATAAAGTATTGCTAATGATCACCGGTTTTGTGAAATTATCACCAAGAAAGACATACTTCAAATATGTGGGCAGCATCTTTAATTCTAACTTCGCCTCTTCAAACTTCTTTTTCACATCCAAATCTTCCATTTTCTCTTCCTTATGATCGATTTATCCACAAGCTTCCAATTCATCTAAAATTGCCTCAATTTCTTTTTCTTCATTGTCGGACGAAATATTGTGAGCTCCAATGAGAGATCTTTCTAATGGACTAGAAATATGAACTTGATTTACAATTTCCATTATTTCCTCTTCAATAGCATCAATTTGGAAAATATCACGCTTGTCTTTAGGATGCTTCATGGCTTCAAAAAGATTAAAAGTTACCTCTTTATCTTGCACACTTACTTTCATAAGCCCATCATCAATGTCAATCATCATATGGGCGGTCTTCATGAATGGTCTTCCAATAATCGATGGAACATCTCTATCTTCCTTCATGTCAACCACCACGAAATCAACCAAAAACAAGAATTTGTCTACTTTCACTAACATGTCTTGAGCAACCCCATATGGTGAAGTGATAAATTTATCGTCTAGTTGCAAAGTCATCCTAGTAGATTTCATCTCAATATTCCCCAATCTTTTGATAATGGATAAAGGAATCAAATTTATGCTAGACCTCAAATCAATTAAACCATTTCTAATGTAAGTATCTTCAATAGTTACCGATAGGATAACTCATCCCGGATCGGCTTCTTTTCTTGGGAGAGTTCTTTGTATTATGGCACTACAACGGTGTTTGTGGTTAAAAGTAACAAACGAGAGAATCGAATCGGAATTTGAATCTCAGGATCAAAACGATTTACTCTTTTGATTTTTTTGTTTTAAAAGATGCCGCGAGCATCAAGCTTTATTGTTTCCAAACAAGAAAAGAAGATGGAAAAGGGGAAAGCTTAAATACCCTAAATAAATAATGATATACGATGCGACTAGCGTGAACTAGACGCAACACATTAGGAAGATACCAGGGTAAGAGGGTTGGTTATATAAAGGGAAGGTATTAGCACCTTATATATCTATAGTTTTCTATAGTAACTTTTTTATGCATATTTTTTGTATGTTTGTGTGTTTTATTTGCTACTCTATTTCGGGAAAGTTTCTCCTTTAGGATTAAGAAAGGTAGGTTAGGCAGGGTCCTAAGTTTTGTTATTATTATTCTCGCAAAGATCATTGGGATCCTATGCATACATATCCCGTAGTGGGAATCAGGGCATCTGTAGCTCGGATCTAAGGGAACTATGGTTTGTTTGGTTTGAGGGAGAGAGAGAGAGAGAAGTATGCTCGCCAAGGGTGAGACCTTGTGCCAACGTATTCTCAAAGGGAGGTTGAGAAAGTCATAGAAATCGTAGTTCCCACTTATGCTAGTGGAAGCAAAGGGTGTTATTAAGAGACAAAACAAATGTCATCTTAATGAAAAATGTATCTAATCTATTTCATCACATACATTTTTAAAAGGTTGATTGATTAAAACTTTCATTGTAAGCATTGCGTGTTTTTCTTGAGTGTACAAGCATTACCACTTACAAGTTAAGAAATATGTTTGAAAAATATTTGAATCTTTCATTGTAAGCATTGGGCGTTTTGCTTGAGTGCACAAGCGTTGCCACTTACAAGGAAAAGATATTTTGTTTGAAAAAAAGTGTTTGAAAAAGTGTTTGTTTTGAAGAAAAAGTTTGATTTATATGTGATGTTATAGACGATATACTTCTTCCATATAGATGACACATGTCTAAATCTCTAGGAGAAATTGATTATTTATAGGGATGCTTTTAAGAAGTTTGTGGGTCCTTGTATTGTAAGCCCAAGAGGAGGAATTCCGAGGGACATCGAGGGTCATCGAGGGTCCTTGTATGAAGCTCAAGAGGAAGCTATAGGGTATGGCTGGCTTTGGCTTTAAGAGTGGATTCACCAGGAAACCATCCTCTTAGGGTTCAAGAGTGATTTCACCGGGAAATCATACTCTCAAGGTTCTATTCTAGCGCGGGTGATTCTTTGCATTGGAATCCCAATAGGAGGCTGTTAAGATATTTCCAGGTCTCTTTCTTGTTTGATGCCCAATAGAAAGCTAAACTCAGTGAGGAAGTTCTTTTGAACGAAGCCCAAGAGAAGGCTAACTCAGTAGGGGAGTTCTTTTTTATGAAGCCCAAGAGGAGGCTAACTCAACAATTGAGTTATCTTGTACAAAGCCCAAGAGGAGGCTATGGGGAACCTAGTTGTTATACTAGTTGTTACATTATAAATGAACAGTTATATGAACAAGTATATGATAAAGTGTGTGTGCGCATTCACAAGAGTTTATGAAGGAAATATATATAAACAAGTGTATAAAACAAGCAATTAAAGCAAGTGTAACTTGAATATATACAAATGATGTGTGAAAATATAAACAAGTGTTTAAAACAAGAGGATAAGCTAGTATACATGGATATATACAAAGGAGTTGGGACTTACACCTTAAGGGAGGCCCACTGGTTTAAGAGCATTTTCACTGGGAATAATGCTCCTCTTAATACCAATGGAATCGGTGTATAAATAAGCGGATGAAAACAAACGAACAAAGTTTGTTATACTTGAATATTTACAAGGACTATAGAATATGTACAAGGAATTTGAATATGTACGCAAAAGGGTGGATATGTACAAGAAAATAAATATGTACATAGGAAGGGTTGATATGTACAAGGAAATAAATATGTACATAAAAAGGGTTGATATGTACAAGGAAATAAATATGTACATAAAAAGGGTTGGGACTTACACCGTGAGGGAGGCCCGTGAACAATTTGATTTTGAGTTCGAAATAATTTCGAAGAAAAAACCTTTTTTGGTTTGTATTTTCAAAGATGGAAAGAAAACATTTTTGAATAGTATTCAAAATACCAAAAACGTCTCATTTTTAACCTAATAAAAATATATCGAAAAGAAAATATTTTTGGATTTTCTTGATATAATCATAAAATAGGTATATTAAATGACAAGTGTGCAAAAAATCATCTCAAAATGAGAAGTTTTGATTGGTTTTTGAAAATGTTGAAGTTTGTTAAAAAAAACTTAAGAAAACAAGTGATAAAAATAAAGTTTTGGTCTTGGAAGGGTTTGAACCCATGACCTGACTTTGAAAGGTGAAGAGCAATACCACTGGGCCACATGCATGGCTTGTTATCTACATGCCTTGTCTTAATTATATTTAAAAACAAGTTGTGAAAATGTTTGGAAATAGTTGGAAAATGAAGGTTTTGGAAGAAGAGTCAGAGTTAAAAGGTGACTCTGAAGCTGAAGACAGGTCAGAATCCGAAGGTGATTCTGGGTCTGAAGAAGAGTCAGAAGTTAAAACTTCTGAAGAAGAAACAAAAGATGAAATTTCTGAAGAAGAATCAGAAGATGAAACTTCTAAAGAAGAATCAGAAGGTGAAAATTTCTGAAGAAGAATCATAAGATGAAACTTCTGAAGAAGAATCAGAAGAATAAAAAGATGAAAATTTCTGAAGAAGAATCAGAAGATGAAACTTTTGAAGATGAATCATAAGAATCAGAAGATGAAAATTTCTGAAGAAGAATCAGAAGATGAAATATTCTGAAGAAGAATCAGAAGATGAAATATTCTGAAGAAGAATCAGAAGATGAAAAGTTCTGAAGAAGAATCAGAAGATGAAACTTCTGAAGAAGAATCAGAAGATGAAACTTCTGGAGAAGAATCAGAATACGAGTTAGAATCTCAAGGAGATTCTGCTTCTGAAGATGACTCGGAACTTGAAAGTTCTGAAGAAGAGTTAGAGTCAGAAGATGAATAATCTTCTGGAGACTCTAAATCAATGGGAAAAAAACGTGCGTACGATCATCATCTTCTCCAACCTTCATCAATCCTTGGATTCTTCATTTCTCAATGAAATTAAAAGTTGTAAACATCAAACTTGCTCGTTTTGAACTCAGAAATATGATGGTGGTGTTTAATTTCATTTATTTTAAGCCTAAGATGATTAATTTCGCATGAACTCAGATGAACCCTAATTCTAACAAATCAATATAAAATCGTGTATGGATCAAGATTTGTGAAATTGATTGAGGGTTTATGACCAGTGTAGTAGCAAAAACAAGATGGCCAAGAAATTTTTAAACTGGAAGAAAGAAATTACAAAGTTCAAAGTTGAGCAACTTACCTCTTATGAGAAGAAATCGAATTCTTGCTTAGAGTGTTTCCAGTTGCGCTTTGATGATTGTTATAGCTCCACTGGACCTCAAGGAATGTGTGGATGTGCTTAGCTTGGATTGAAGCCTTCTGGAACTTCCTACCCAAGTCCAACTGCAGCTTGAGCAAGTTGAATATGGAGGTGATGAATCTGGAGTTACATAAGTGGTTTGGTGGTATGGATCACTTCTATATGGTATATAGGTGATGTTTGAATAATTGGCAAGTGAAGAGCACAAGTGAAATTGAAGATGACAAGTTATGGCTCAAAATTGCATGTTTATGGAGTTTGGATATGATTTCTGAGTTTGGATAGTTTTTGGGATAGCTTGAGGATTCCAACAATTGTCTAATGATATTTAGAAAGTGTTTGAAGCCCAAGATTGCTCAGAAATTGCAAGGCTTGTAGTTTTGCAATTTCTCCAACTTGAAACTTGAAAAACAAGAAAGAAAGAAAGCTTGGTTTATGATGCTTTGGTGTGTTTTGAGAGTGAAGTATAGACCTCTAGTTATAGGCAAGGAATTCTGAATGGCAAGGGCAAGGATTGGCTTGAAAATTAACAACTTGCTTTAAAGGGTAAGAACGGAAATTTTGCATTAAATGCACATGGTTAACTTCTTTAACCATGGTTAAAAACAATCAAGTGATCTTATCCTCCTCTAATCCAAGCTCATCAGACATTTATCTCTAAAATTCTATATAATTTCATGACAAGGCTTCTAGAAGGAAGAAAATGCAGAAATGACTTGAAAATTTTGGGGAAATGGCTTATAATTTATGGTTATGGACCCTTATGTTTCAATTCCAAAACCCTAATTACACAAAATGTATTTCCAATTTATTTAACATTTTGGAAATCTTGTAACAAGATCTACAACTTTCATGTTTTGAGTTTTTCTTGAATCAAAATGGATCTAGGTGAAAAATGGCCATGAAAGTGATGAAAAACCATGTTTTTAACACTTGAAAAATTTTCTAAGTGTTAGAAAAAATTTCAATCTTGACTTTTTGATGACTTATTCACACATTTTGATTTTTTATGATCATGATGGATAATTTGAAATTATTTCATGATTGAAAAAATTTGGATTTCAAAAAGTTGACCAAAAAGTCAAAGTTTGACTTTTCTGAACAGTTGAATTTTCATCAGATAATTCAGAATTTCTCTGATGATTAATCATGATATTTGGAATGTTTTGAACCAAAAAATCTGGTCAAGAGGTTGCATTGATGATTTTAAGATCAATCTTCAAGCAATTAGGTCATTCATTGAGCAAAAAGTCAATGATACACCATCCTCGATCAAAACCCTAATTGGTTGATTCAAGATAGATCTTGAGGAAATGATGAGAATTTGAAGATCAAATGTTGATGATTGATGAAGATAGATAATTTGAGGTGAGTTGAGACTCAAACCCTAATTTGATCATATCTTGAACAAATGAAAATTTGATCAAAACCCTAATTTGGCTCAGGGAGCACACACACGATCTAACTTGTTCTGAAATTGTTAGTGAAGCAATGATGCATATGTGAATGATATGATGTGGTATCTTAGGTCAAAAATTGGGGTATAGTAAACGGGCATCAAGCAAAATTGTCTCATTATCCGTATATCTCTTTTTCTTGGTGAGTATATCCTTCATGAACTTAGCATATTTTGGCATTTGCTCCAATGCTTCGGCAAACAGAATATTTATTTGAAGTTGCTTAAATATATCCATAAACCTAGCATAATGCCTTTAATTTTCCTTCTTTGATGGTGAATATGGATATGGTAGATGTTGGAGGGGAATTGTGCTCACTCATTTATCTCCTCTTTTATTCCTCCTTGTATTTTTCTGCTTTTTCTCAATTTTCTCACCATCTTCTTTTTCTTTTTCAACTAAGTCATCCTCCACTTTTTCTTCTAACTCCTCTTTTTCACCCACTACTACTTCATCTTCCTTATTTTCAACCACCACTTCATTATCATCCTCAACTATAATTTCATCACTTATTCCTTTGCTCACCTCTTTACCACTTCTAGTAACAATTGTCTTGCAATGCTCCTTCGGATTGGTGTGAGTGTTGGCGGAAAAAGAAGGTCTCATTTGTTGCTCGGATAATTGCTTTGCAAGCTGCCCCACTTGATTTTCTAAATTCTTTATGGCAGTCACATTGCTTTTTTTATTCTCCATGGAAACTTTCATGAATTGGTTGGGAGTTTCTTCCAATTTTGAGCTTCCACCTTGAGATTGTTGGCCTTGAGAATTTGAGCTTTGATATGGACTTTGATGTTGATAATATTTATTGTTGAATCTTGATGGTTGGTAGCCTTGGTTGTTCCTTTTATATGAATTGTTGTGATATGGAGGTTGTCTTTGATAGCCTTGACTTTGGTTGTTCACATAATTCACTTCTTCTCCTTTGGGAGGTGGACAATAACCGGTAGGATGATCACCTTGACAAAGTTCACAACATGCCATTTGATGCTTAATTTGAGCTCCTTGCATTTCCTTCATTTGTTGTGGAAGTTTGGACATTTGTTGAGTGAGTAACTCCACTTGTTGTGAAAGTAACTTGTTTTGAGCAAGAATGGCATCATTGGTGTTTAATTCAAGAACACCCGGTTTCCTTTGTGAAGAACCACGATCATGTTGACTTTGAAGATCATTGAGTTCCATACGGTAAATAATAACTATATCATCTTCCATATTTTTTGACATTAAAGAACCACCCGCGGTAGCATCTAAAAGTGTTTTATGCACCGGTTGGAGTCCATTTCGGAATATATGGATTTGAGTGAGTTCATCAAATCCATGACCTTTGCACTTTCTTAACATGGACTTTAATCTTTCCCAAGCCTCATTTAGAGACTCTTTGCCTCCTTGAGTGAATACCGCAATCGTCATTTTGGCTTCCATGAATCGGGATTGTGGAAAATACCTTTCTAAGAACTTTTCTTCTAATAAATTCTAATCCTTCATCACTCTTGGTAATTGATCGAGATACCACTCTTTAGATTTTCCAATTAAGGAGTGTGGAAACAATCTCTTGAATAATGCCTCCTCACTCGCTTCATCTACCCCCGTTGCACCCGTAATCTCATAAAATTTGGTGAGATGCGTGAAAGGGTATTCACGATCCATTCCGGTGAACGGACTTGCATAAAGAAGTTGGAGGATTCCGGTCTTCATCTCCGTGTTCCTTCCACCTTGAGCATTACGAACAAATTGAGCGATGCGCCTTGGACTATTCGCGGATATTTCGATACGAACTTTACCCGCCATGCTTTCTTCAAAAGTGTCTACACCCACTTCCTCAATTTGATTTGTTGGAGAAGTAGATGCCTCTTCTCTTAGTTTCCTCTCTTCGGCCAATTTTCTTCTTCTTCTTCGTGTTTTTCTATTGAGCCTTCGAATCGTCCTTTCAATTTCAGGATTGGATGGAAGTTGTTCTTCGGTAGCTTTTTCCCGCATACACAAAAATTCTACAAAACTAGCAAACCAAGTGAAACACAAGAGATATTAATAAAGTAACAAAACTTAAAACAATGAACCATTGCAATGCTTGAAATATCAAACGCCAATCCCTGACAACGACGCCAATTTGTTGAAAAGTATTTTTCCGGCAAATATTTTATATCGTATCCACAGAGATTGGGTGATATCACCGCCGTTCTATAGTTACTATCTCTTTAAGTTTACAAATTAACAACATTGTTTATGTTTGGAAAATTATCTTTCAATTTTTGAAATAAAAATAGAATAATAAAAATGTGGCTTTTATCAATTAAAAAGGCTTTGCCAAGATTGGGGTTCACTATTCCAATTCTATGTATTTTCTTAGAACAAGTATGTGAACTCAAGAATGTTGAACATAATCTAGTATCCTCTCAATAACATTCATCTCTAAATGATATTGTGATATTTATTATATTAATCTTTAGACAATTTCTTCATCTAAATATTAATCTAATAATCCTTAGTGGTTGATACAAAAGAAAAATAATATGTAAATCTATTTCTACAATTTATATATTATTTGAGAGAATACTTTAGGACAGAATTTTGAATCATCTTTCTCAACAACAATTCAAATCAAAATATTCCAATAAAGCATAAAAGATTCACTCTACATTCAACATCAAATTTGTTCACATACAAGAGTTTAAATGAAATACATAGTGGATTGAGAATAACTACTACCTCAATCTTGACAAAATAGGAATTTAGTGCTTCATCTTCATTGTTGACATCTAAAGAAAATCAATAAGTTCTCTTCTTCTTCTCACCACAATGTTCTATATTTTCCTTCTTGATTTCTAACACTCTTTTTTTTAGAATAATAATCATAAACCCCTTTCTAACCTTTTTCCTAAAAAAACAAAAGTCATGATTGTAATCATTTTCCCTTTTACATGCAACCACTAACTTTACTTTGCCCCAAAAGTGACTAAAAAGGGTCTTCACACGCTAACAAGGAACGCGGCGCGAACTGAGTTGATTTGGACTTCTTTGAAATTAACACAGTTCGCGGCGCCAACAAGTGGATGCAGCGCGAACTGAGCTAATTTGTGATCCTCCTTTGCCTTCTCTTTGGTTTTCCTTGCAGTTGCCTTAATCTTGCTTACTTAACTCTCCCACTTGCACATACATCCAAGTAACTCTTGTTCCTAATTTTCTACAAAACTAACAAAGTGAAATATCTACTCAAATAAAAACAAAAACAAGAATAATTGCATATTTATAAATTGTGTGACTAAAAGTATGGAAATTCAATAAAATTTGGTTGGACCAATAAAAATGTATGAAAATTAATACTATTTGGTCCCTAACATTAACTCGAGGAGGACAATTGGCTTTCCATATAACATTCCAACTGCCACTAACTCTGAAATTCGTAGTATCAACAGCCTCATTAATACAATATTTGTACGCACTTCGGACCGAGAATATTTCATCCTTCTCATGCTTCCAAGTGATCTTATCCTCTTTAATCACACCAAATAATGGAGTGTTTATGATTTTTTGTGCAACTACATCACCCACCAACGGAAAGATCAAATCTTTGTTCCACTATTTACCATTTGGTTTCATAAGATCAGACACTTTATGAGATTCTACTACCTGGTTATCTGGCCAAGGATTGGTCAACACAGAACTATCAGAAATCCATCGATGATTCCAAACTAGAATATTAACCCCTGTTCCAGTGCTCCATATAATTCCACCCTGCACCACAAACTTAGAACTCCAAACGCTCCTCCAAACATAGCTAGGATTATGACCAACCCCAGCATCCAAAAATTCACAGTTAGGGAAATACCTGGCTTTATATAAACGGGTCACTAATCCGGCAGGCTCCTTCACAAACATCCAAGCTTGTTTATTAAGCAACGCATAATTGAACGCACTGATGTTCTTGAAACCCATACCTCCATCATTTTTTGGCATAGACAACTTATCCCAAGAAAGCCAAGGAATTCCTTTACCATTATTACTTTTATTACCCCACCAGAAAGAATTCATCATCCTCTCAATGTCATCACAAAACGAGGAAGGAAGTAATAACAAACTCATTATGTATGTCGGTATATATTGGAGAACCGACTTAATAAGAGTCTTCTTACCTGCTTGAGAGAGGCACTTGCTACTCGAAGAATTTATTTTCCTCCATATCTTGTCCTTAATAAACTTGAAAGCAACTTTTCTATTCCTACCAATCATAGACGGAACCCCAAGGTATTTACCAGTACCCAAAATCTGTTGCACACCTAAGATGTCAGCCAAAAGGTTCTTATACACCGTATCAACATTCCTGCTACAATAGAACTCAGATTTTTGAAAGTTTATCGCTTGACCCGAAGTCGCATCATAAGTAGCCAAAATGTTCTTCATTACATTAGCTTCATTGATATCTGCTTGAAAGAATAGAAAACAATCATCCACAAATAAAAGATGCAAAATAATAGGAGCGTTCCTGTAGATTTTTGTACCATGAAGATCACCCCTTGATTCAGCGTCCTTTATAAGAGTCGAGAGTCCTTCCGCACATAAAATAAAAAGGTAAGGAGAAAGAGGATCTCCCTGCCTTAGCCCACACCCCGGAATAATCGGGCCAACCATATTACCATTCAGTGCCACATCATAATCAACGGATTCCACACAAAGCATTATCCAACTAATCCACTTATCGCAAAATCCCATTTTGAGTAACATGTCTTTCAAGTAATCCCAATCAATTCTATCATAAGCTTTACTAATGTCAAGCTTTAGAGCTATGTCACCAATTCTCCCTCTAGTTTTTGTCTTCATATAATGAACTACCTCAATAACTACCATAGTATTATCCAGAATAGATCTTCCTGGAACAAACGCTGATTGGTTTTCAGAAATACACTTTCCCAAAATTTTCTTCAAACGATTCGCCAGAACTTTTGCAATCACTTTATACATCATATTACACAGAGAAATCGGTCTCCAATCTTTCATAGTGGTTTGAGAGTCCCCTTTCGGAATAAGAGTAATATTAGTCTTATTTAGAATAACCAGAAAACACCACTCTCAAGCCACATGCAACTAGTGTGAAAAATCTCCATACCACGGGACTCCCATAAATGGTGATAAAACCCGGATTAAAACCGTCCGGACCCAGACTTTTGTCAGCTTGTATAGAGAAAATTGCCTTTGTGAATTCGTCAAAGGAGAAATGAGCGGTCAGCATTATATTATCCTCCTCGAAAATAGAAGGTTTCAAGCATTGAATAACAAAATCGCGAGAACTTTTTTGTTTCTGGAATAAGTCTACGAAGTAATCGTAAGCCACTTTGCACATTCCTGCTGAAGAGTTAATAACCTCCCTATTGTCGGCGATGAGAGATTTAACTGTATTAATCTTTTTCCTGACCGAAGCTGACGCGCGGAAGAATCGAGTATTAAGATCGTCGTCTTTATACCAGTGTGTCTTCACTCTCTATTTCCAATACGATTCCTCTTTCACAAACAGTTGATTAAGCCTTGTTTTAATGGCATTAAGATGTTGGATATTACTAGTGCCTACATGCCTACGGGCTGTATCAAGTTGCTTGCTCAGTTTTTCAATTTCTTTACTGTTCAGTTGTCAATTATCACGTTTCCGTTGCAACATATTCGCTGCACAATCCTAAAATTTCTCTATAATATTATCAGCCTGATTATGAGACCAAAATTTCTGGACATGTTCACTAAATCCCTCTTCAAGCAACCACATATTTTCGAACTTGATTAATTACATAATCTTATACTTATTTTACAAAATAAATTTTTATATTTTATTAAAAAAAAAATAATTAAAATATTATTTTAAAAAAGTTTTTCTCAAAAATTCACTGATATAAATAATGTCATCGGTGTTTGATATCGACCTTCTCTTTTTTTTCTTTGATAAAACCAAACACCTTTTTTTTTTCTTTGATATCAACTTTTGGGGTGACTATTCCTTCTTCTTTTTTCAATTTATATTAAAATAATAAATAAAACACAAAACTTACTTGTACATGATAAATATAAATATAAGATGTGGTTGTTAGAAATCAGTGTATACATATCATTTCTCTAATTTCTTTTCTTACATTGGTTTTTGTGTCACTCTGAAAATAATTTGAAATTGGTTTTTGTGTCACTCTGAAAATAATTTGAAATGGCTACGGTGTAAGTTATTTCAATGTCAACATAGCACTGCTATATATATAAAAAGGGAATTTCTATGAGTAGTTAAGTCATATACAAAGGGAATTTCTACACAAATCTCCTTCATCTCTCCATGCAAAACTATATAATTTTCTTTATGCAAACAATTGGTCTACAACACAAAACTGACCATTTAGTTAAACTTTGAGTACAAGAACATCCTCTATTAAGAATGCTATATCATCTATAAAAGTTCATTATTAAGATGAATCAAAATGAAAAATGACCAAGTAATAATGAGAGTGTGTGAAATTTTACAAGGGCCATATTTATGATTATCAAATTTCACCTTGCTCCTTTACTTCACTCATGGAAACATTGTTGGCATTGCTCAATGCATTTCCAAGGCTGTTGAAGGACCCATTTCTATACAGATTATCCAATTCATCAAAGTACGGGCAAGTTTTACTATTTAGAGGCCGTTTCTTGCCACTCCCCACTGTCCTCTTGTAGTACTTGTTGATGTTTTCCCATTTCTCCTTACACTTTTTTGCGGATCGATTGTAACCCTTTCTGCGCAATCCTTCAGATATCTCTTCCCATATCGATCCTTTCGTTCCCGTAAGACCACCACCAAACCTGTGTTCCAAGGCAGTTCTTACCGATATGAGTGCTTGTACTTCAACATCCGGCCATCTATTGTTGTTGAGATCTCCGTTGAAATCTCTCTTGTTGTTTACCTCGACTCTGTCTTCTTCTTTTTTCCCACTTCCTTCTCCTGGTTGATAAATTTGAATTTCATGGCCCAATAAGTTCACAGCTTGTTGAGGAATTTGAATTTCCTGGCCCAAAAGCTTCTCAATGAACGATATTAGGGCTAAATTACGAGACCTTTCTTGTGCTCTAGCTTCTTCTTCTTTCTTAAATCTTTCCATCTCCTCGCGCCTCCATGCGTCTTCTCTCTTCATTCTTTCTTTTTCTGTCTTCTCTATCGTTTCCACCAATTCCTTATGCATCTGCTCTTGTTTTTCCATCACCCTCTTAACCAAACCTTCTACAAAACTTTCAAGCTTTCTCGATGTCTTTTTCCTTCTCTTTCTTGAGCCAAATTCTTTCGTACTTCCAGACGAATTCTCTACGTCGTCGACATCATCTTCATCATCCAAAGACGAACTGAAATAATGAAAACTCACATTCATAATCTATCCATTAACAGAGAATTTGGTAGTTTCATTCAATATATCCTTTATCCAATATGCTACAAAAAAAAAAAAAAACTTGTTCAAATCCTAACTCAACTGGCTTGAAGCCAATATTGCTAGGTTGGACGTTAAACCAGAGTTCGAACTCTGATACTCGAGGCTGTGTGTCTGATTCTAGTAGTTATTACCACCTCGTGTACAAACTCAAAAACAAAATCTCCTCAACCTTGTCAAAATTGTCATCAGTAAAAAGTGGCTTTTTTCCTAACGTGCTTAATTCTACAAAGATATACAAAGTTCAAATTGAAATAAAGAATTAAATAAAACAGATAGAACTGAAAGTAAACCTAATTTTATAATCAAAATTCTAAACATATAAAAATGTAAAAAAAAAAATTTAAAAGAGAAAAAAAAAAACTTTACCAGCAAGAGACAAAGAACTAACCCGGGTTCCTGCTTATTAGGCAATTGGGAATTACCCGACCCGGATTCAGTCGGGTCCTTCTTCTGAGTGGAAGGTTCTGGGGAGTGAAGGTTGGAAGGGGACTGAGCATTGAGTAGGGAACTAGGAGGAGGAGGGACGGACCTGATGGGGCGGAGTTTTTGGGGATTGTGGCGGTTGGAGAGGAGGCCGGCTGCGAAGAGAAGGTCGCCGGTGTCGGGAAATGGAGCGACGTGGTCGGCGGCGAAGAGGTCCATGGTATGGTAAAAAAAAACAGTAGCCGGCGGCTTGAGGGTTTTGGTGAAAATGGAGTTGAAACGGTGGTTACTGTCGGGTAAGAAAATAAAATCTAATGCTTTTATATCGCGTTAAAAACTTAGTATTAATCACTAGTAGAAACAAATTATATGACAATATTACATATTTTAGGTAAGGGTCATTTTTACTTAAATTAACACTTGGATTTTTTTTCAATAAGTCTTACACTAAGGTATGTATGGACCGATGAAATGTCATATTCAGGATTACTAACTAATAGTTGGGTAAGAAATTTTCTAAAATGATGCAAAACAAATTTAAAATGTTAATTATGAAGAAAGTCAATGTTTCGTAGGTCTTCAAATTCATCCAACTAAAAAAACAACCAGACAAATATCGTGCAAAGAATTATTAAAGAAATTTAACATGAAGAAGTCGTAAGTAATAACATCTTTAGTGTCAACATCATGCAACTTTGAAGAAGACAAATATCAATGTATATATAATAGGCTATTTTCTCTAATTCATTGCATCTCATCCTGATATCATATTTGTGAATGGTCATCATAAAGGAGAAACATTCACATTGGATCGAACATTGACCTAAAGATCAAAGACTCATCTAAACAAGTGAAATAGGCACCACATATTCATTAAAAACCTTAAGATAACAAGTTTATGGATTCTCTCACTTATATAGGGTTCAACCTTCACTTTTCTAAGCAATGTGGGACTTAAAACTCACACTTGGTTCTCACTGCAAATCACACTTATTTCTCAAAATAATCTCCCCTCAAGTGTGAGTTCATCTACTATTTCCCCCTTCAAGTGGAAGTTCTTTCTTCCACTTACTTTTACCACCATTGAAAGACATACACACTCATCACATGCACTACAACAGGACATGTCGCCTGATCACCATCATGACATGAAGATTTTTGAAATAACAAGTCGATCCCTTACTCAAACCGGACACTAATAACGGTGATGGGTCATCAAAAATAGATGTTTTGTTCGAAGTGTATTACCCACAAAACAATGTTCCACGATGACCACGGCAACAAACTCAGAATGCTTACTTTTCGATAAAATCCAGTTCCATCACGAAACATTGGTGTTGTTTGTAGAAATCATCTTATAATTCCTTCTATTTTCCAAATCAAACCTCTCCCAATTCAATCAGATCTTCTCCATCAAAATTGCAGATCTTCCCCACTCGAAGTGTAGATCTCCATTTTCCGATCTCCTATCTCAAACCTCAACTTATTTTCCACCAAATCCATCAGTTATGGCAAAATCCCCCACCCCTCCACAAGAGAAGAATAATCAAGTTCAGGCTTCTTCTTTCATTCCCTTGTCGCAAGATCTTGTTCAACCTAGGGTAAATCAAAAAGCATTTCAACCTCTTCCTCTCCTCATATCGGCACAACAATTTCACCAAGGTGAACCTTCGTTCAAACCTCCACTATTGCCTATAATTCCCAAACAAGAAATATTTCCCGACCTTCAATTGTTGCAGGCTAACCTTGGCGTGCAGGGAGCCAAAACCTACTTAATAATGTTTAGCACATGGTGCAATAACTGAACTCTAATGCCTTAACAATGATATTATTCTAAATTGAATAGATCTTACACCATGCCAATATGAGGAACATCATTATACATACAATAGGCGACTTTACAAAAAATCCAAGTTGTCATCCCTAAACAAAAAAATGTCCATAAGTCACAAAGCTGCCGACGAAACCATAAGCCCCAGACTCCTTCCTATGATCCCATAAGAGGAAGAGGTATCCATAATCCTTCTAAAGTCTACCATCGTCGGAGGAGGGAAAAAAATGAAGAAGACACTTCGCTCTAGGCGCAAAAGAAAAGTTTGTTCGTATTTTGGATAACATGACCCCAAAGTCACTAGAAAAACCACCAATTCTCCAAAGTTACAACCTTCTAGACTATTACCACGCTCGCGGATCCGTGAAGTGCAAGTTATTTGCACTAACTCTACCTTGACCAATTATGACCTAGTATGAATCCTTTCCAGATGGGAGTATATACTCTTTTACCAATATGTGTGAGGCTTTCACAACTCACTCCACCACAAGGAAAAGGAAATCGACAACCATGTTCGTGATCAATGGAATCCCACAAGGTAAGAAAAAAACCTTGTGTTGATATATTAAATACCTCACCAAAGTGGTTATGGTAGTGGGAGGCTTTGATGAAAGCCTGAATGTTTGATCTTTGAAAGAGGCTTTAGGCTGGATTGTGCATTCTAAGAAAAATTAGGGTGCAAAAAGGCTCAAAACTTGGAAGACTTATTAAGTTGAATGCATCCTTACATCAACTACAAATGAAAACTCTTGTCTGTTGGGGTCAGTCGGAGAGCGGGGAACATGACCCAAACAAATATCAAAGAAAGATGTCGGGTAATCTAAAGAAGATAATAAGCTCGGACCCAGTTTCAGGTGTGATGCTTACACTCTCTTGAACACTTCAAGAGAGATAGTCAAGAAAGAACGCACAAACACTAAGTTTAAAGAAGACGAGATAAAGAACATGTATCTGGTCAAAAAATTCGCCCGAACGTACGAGTCTAAATATTGTCATTTCCACAAGAGTCACACCCACAACACAAATGGTTGCATCCAACTGAAGAAAGCAATTGAAGGGTTGATTAAGAAAGGGCAATTGGAATAATACACCAAGGACGACGAAGGATTGTGAAGACTCTCCAAAGAGAAACAATCCCCAAGTGAATTGTTGAAGTTGTGACTGAAGGAAAATGCAAAGACATAAGCAACGAGGAAGAATTAGTACACAAGGGAAAATGTTAACATATTGCTTCTGTCTCAAGAGGAACCTCGAGGACAAGCAACCCTTCCAAATGTATAATAAAGATGAAAATTGTTGAATCGATGATTATCAACAAGAAAGGAAGAAACACTTCAACTTAGAGCTCATAAAGACCAATTCTCAAATTTCAAAATAGCGAGAAAATATAAAGACCGCAAGCAAGATCTTTCCTTTAGTCATAACGACCACAATTAAATGTGAGAAAAAAGAAAGCGATAACAAATATAAAACTAAATGGGAGTGAGGGTTGTAGATTAGTGGTAAGTTTTCACAATATTATTAATTTTTGTTAATAATATCTTTTTAATTAAAAATATTTATATTTGAACCATTTCATTCCTTGATAAATTTTAAAAATAAAAAATTTAAAGATTTTATCCAAAACAATAAATTTTAAAAATAAAAAGAATTTAAAGAAGCACACCTAAAGTCATTTGATGAAATGGCCAATCTGGTCAAAAACATGATGCTGAGATCGCTCCCAGAGCTCTCAATCATCTTCCCTTCGAGCACCAATCCTCGTTATCTCGCAAATGCTGCTCAACGCTTTATATCTTCAGGAACCATAAGAAGAACAATTACAAGACCCACTTCAAGAGGTAGTTCCTCAAATTTTAACTACTCGCCTTTAATTTTCCTGTTCAATTATTCACCTTTAACAAGTATTTTGACTCAATTTCACTTATTGAAACTAAGTATAAGATTATCATTAATTAAATTAAAGTTGATATCGGGCGTCGACACAGATACATCATTTTTCAGAGGTGTCGATGCTAAGTAGCTGAAAACTAAAAAAAATTGGGAAAAAATGTGATGTGAGGACTGCTAATCTTTGTTTTCAAGTGGATACCGTGCCCCTTCTATAAGGAGTGTTTAAAATGATTCTGTTTAAGTTTTTTTAGAATTGCTAAAATAAACAAGTCTTATGTATAGAATTTAATGTTTCTTTTTTTCACTTTTCGTTGATAGTTAAGATTGGAGTGAGAACCCCGGTTCGAATTCGATGCATGTCAACCTCACCAATTTCATCACAGAATGGATCAAAAGATCAAGCTCAACAGGGTAAACTACTGACATCAACTGATGATTATTATGGTGGTGTTATTGTGGAACTGGATCAGCCTATGGATTCTACGACGTTCGTCTCAATTCTTAGAGCTTCAATTTTACATTGGAAGGAATTGGTAGTCTTTGATAACTGTTGCTTATAAACTACTATTATCCTATTTGATTGCATTCAGTGATAGAAACATAACATTACTAGTTAAATAATGGTTAAAGATACAAGGCTTTTTCGATGCCCAATTCTTGCGTTACAAACCGATTTTATAGCATTGAATTAGACCCGACTAAAACTCTAAGAATAGTCTACCAGAAAAGTTATCATTTTGAATTTGTAATACGTTGTCTTGCAGGGCAAGAAGGGAGTTTGGATAAAATTACCTATCCATCTAGTCAATCTTGCTGAAGCTTTAGTTAAGGTGACTCGATTGCTTACGATATTGATAATGGTCTAATGTTTTCATGTATCAATTTTATGTATCCGACATTCTTTCAGTGACACTTTTATGCAGGAAGGCTTTTGGTATCACCATGCAGAACCAAACTATTTAATGCTTGTAAATTGGATTCTTGACAGTCCAAATACTATTCCTGCAAATGCCACACACAGGGTGGGCATCAGTTCATTTGTTGTGAATGAAAAACAAGAGGTATTTCCTTGCTATTAAATATTGACCATAACGTATTGCAATTTTATAATCAGGCTTGTAGTTAATTCGAAGTTACTACCTTGAAGTTTGAGGGTTGTATCTTTATTACTTTAATTAATATCTTTATTCTCTCACCCATTCCTCCCGCATATCCTACTTATCACTTTCTGTTTGGTTCATTATCTGAAATCACATGGGGAAAAAAGTAACATGTATTCTCTAATACAAATTCTTCAGATAATCGTAGGTCTATTTGCAGCTAATATGTTGTTTTTGATGTGGTTCACTGATATTAGGTACTAGTTGTTCAAGAAAATAGTGGACATTTTCAGGGAACCGGAGTCTGGAAATTCCCTACTGGAGTTGTTGATCAGGTAAATGTGCTTGATAGCTTTCTTATTTTAGTATAAGATAATACACTCTGCCAATCTACTTGTTTAACTTATACAGGGAGAAGATATTTGTGTAGCAGCAGTAAGAGAGGTCAAAGAAGAGACAGGAGTAAGTCATTATTATGCATGGTAACATGTAGGCTAGTCCATGAAGTTTTCAGTTGCTTTAAGCCTAATAGCACTTGGTTCTTTCAATTTTATAGGTTGATTCAGAATTTCTTGAAGTATTAGCATTCAGGTAACATACTTATATGAAAATATTATCAATTCAGAAGTTCCTCTGATTGAAAATGGAGATTTCAAAATGGAGGTAGAAGGTTCAAATCTCGTATTGACATGTCCACTTTTTGGCAATATCATTGTCTATGGGAAAATTTGCGCTTAAACCATTTATTTATTGCTAATTTTTGTTGGTGAAGCATTTAGATGACTGAGTATTCTTTTCTCCTATCATCTGATTATTTGATGAACAGACAAAGTCATAATTCATTCTTTGCGAAGTCAGATTTATTCTTTTTGTGTTTGTTGCGGCCCCTTTCATCCAAGATCCAAATTCAGAACTTAGAACTAGAGGGTGCACAGGTTCGTTAATTTTAGTTCAACACTTAAAGCTAAACAGTATTTCTGGTTTTTAAAATGTTCATTTTGTTCTTAACTGCAGTGGATTCCATTTGTGGAATACACAGCTCAGCCAATTATGCAAAAGAGTGACATTTTCAAGTGTATCAATGATATTTGTTTGGCTAAGATTGATGGGCGATATTCTGGATATAGTCCTGTACCAACATTATCAAGTTTCTCTGATAAGCAGTTTTATATGTACTTGAATGCTGGAGCATTGAAAAAATCCTACTCTTGAAAAGGATCATCATAAAAGGTTAAACAACTAGGTAGAATATTCAATCTTTGGTTACATTATAATGGTGTATTTATTAAAGAATAATGCTGCTGTATTACTGGCTTGTCATTTGAAAGAAATTGCAATGATAATCAAGTTTAGTTTATGTTAAAAGATGGTTGGAGAAAAGTTTAACAATCAATAAGGTATTACACGGTCATTTTTGTGGTCATGCATGATTATTTAAATAAAAAGCTGAATTTTGTGTTGTTGCATATGATGATCACAGTGTGGAAATAATATGCTGACATCATAAAATAAAGGACTAAATATATAATTGTAGTCTCTAATAGTTTTTAGTTTATACTTACACTTAATCTATTTTGGTCCTTAGTTACAAAAGTTGGAAACTTTAGGTTTACTTTGAGCCAAATGTAACATTTGAACTCCTCTACAACTTTGCTTAAGGGTCAAACATTAATTTTGCTTCTAAAGACTTCAACTTTGGAATTGTATAAGATGCACATGTGTGCACAAGAGCTGGTCCAAAACCTGGTTCGACCTATTGCCTGGCTTAGAATTCAAATTATGACATGAACTTGTCATCCATATGTCATTTTCAACTCAAGTATCCTTTTGATGTAATTCTTTTCGTATTTGATTCTTCATCACGAGGAGATCATTTGGCACGATGAACGTTTCAAAATGCACAAGTGGATCTCATTTGGCCTAAGCTCCCATGGTGCCATGAACTCTACTTTTCATGCATGGCCAATAATTAGAAATCATCCAAATATTGTCATTTTCAACTCAAGTATCCTTTTGATGTAATTCTTTTTGTATTTGATTCTTCATCACGAGGAGATTATTTAGCACGAAGAACATTTTAAAATGCACAAGTGGATCTCATTTGGCCTAAGCTCTCATGGTGCTATGAACTCTACTTTTCAAGCATGATCAATAATTAGAAATTATCCAAATATTTACTTGGGACCACCAACATATGTGTAATTCATTTGTCCTTACAAAATGCATACAGTGCAAAATGACCTGAATTGGTGCAAGAGTCACGCATTTCATCCCTCTTCTCACACGGACCGTAAGTTGGAATTTCTCAACTTGGTTCACATGTTCCAAATCTATTTTCACACATACCATGATCTCATTGCGTTTCCTATAAATAGATGACCATTTTGCCTTCATTTGCAAGCTGGAACAGCCACAAAACCTCTGTCATTTACACTCCCGAAAAGTTTCAAAAACCAAAAACTCTCCTTCCAAATAAAGCTTGTTTTAACTTCAAATCTCTGCCCAAAATCACTCATCAGCTCCTTCTAAAGGTAAAAATGCAAAAAATCATTTTTCTAACTTCAAATCTCATGAAAAATGGATTTTTATGGTTGAATTCTAATGGGATTTTTGTTTTTAATACTATTCCTATGTTATTGCTAACAATGGGGTTTGATTTGAGTTGTTGGGATTAAAAAAAAAGAGCTCTTTTGAGTTTATGTCAAAATTGGGCTTTGAGGTGAAAAAGTGATTATGTAAAAAGCTATTTCACGTGCTCGTGTAAATTCTATGTTAATTCTAGTCTATGCTAAAACTATGTCAAGAATTATTATGCTAATTTTCATGCAGTTTGAATATGATATTTTAGGGATGCAAATAAGTGCTTATGTGAAAAAGCAATTTTGGATTATGGCTAAGTTTACACACTAATGCTAAGCCTAATGCAACTAAATGCAATTCTATACTAGAAACAAATTAGGAACGGTAAAGCTCATGCAAATACAATGTGTTCTAGCTACTTGATTTTGGATATTTTTGTGTTCTAGCTCAAGTGCTTCCACTAATAAGCCATTCTTAACAGTAGGTTAAATTAGAGCTTCGCCACATACAATGAACAAGAAGCACTCATACAAGCATACTCGTGGCCATGGTGTGAAAAGAGGAAGGATGAAGAGTTACCGACGGAGCGGAGGTTTAAGCCGGTGATTTTTATGTTGGTGACACGTCAATAAGAAACCCGGAAAACTTCAAAAGGCAAACTCACTCCTTTGCCATACTTCCAATTACTTCCAAGGTTGATGACGAGGGTTGAATATAGTTAAAACTTTGAAACTTGTAGGAACTTGAATCTTGAATTTTTGATGATGAAAGTTGTTGGAACTGTTTGGATTGTTGAAAGTTGTTGAAATTTAATGAATGCTTGTATCTTGATGAAAATTGTAGAGTCTTGAATTGATGGATGCTAATTAGGATTGTATGACAGGATCTAAAATTAATCTTAGAATAACCCTAATTCAAAGATAAATATCTGAACTAAATCACTCTTCACACTTGTACCTCTAGAGTATCCTCTCTTGTTGCCTTCGGATAAAAATGGTCATGTCCTTCGAACATAGGGGTATCATTAGCAAAAGTTCCACGATTCAAAATCATCATAAAGATCATAGTCCCTCGATGACCCTAGATGTTGCCTACGAATATATGATTTTGTCCCTCTGTTGTTGCCTACGAATATATGATTGTCTCTTCGAAATGCTAAGGTATCCTTACAATGTTGTCTTCAATGACCATACAATGACTCTACACATGTCCCTTCACATCCAATGGATGGCGTTACCTACCAACTAATAGTATGAATATCACTATCCTAAAGGAGAAGGAACATAACAAGAATGACCTTTGTGAGGATAAATAACTCTTAATTGCTTGCTCATCAACTTAAATCATTTTCACACCTCACATTTTCAAACGAATATTTTTAAACACTTCGTATACATTCTTGAGGACTGATACAAGAATCATTACAAAGTCAAAGTCAAAATATTTTCAAACAAATCGCACACACAAAAGCAATTTTCAAAAGTGAGTTAAAACAATTAAGAGACCGTAGATAACTACAGATAGAAAGGGTGCTAACACCTTCCCTTTTTATAATTACCTCCCGAACTCAGAATCGATAAAAGACCTTTCCTGTTCTTTTCACATTTCCTTTATTGGATAAAAGAAAAGTCGGTGGCGACTCTTGCTAACCGCAACATTTGCGATAAAACGCAAAACAAACAAGTCAGTTCTTCCACCGTGTTACACTAAGATTAGAATCATGGATTCTATCTCTAGACCTCTAAAAATATTTTGCGATAATTCAGCTGTTGTCTTTATGGCTAAGAACAATAAAAGTGGAAGTCGAAGCAAACACATCGACATAAAGTATTTAGCCATTAGAGAAGGAGTTAAAGATAAAATAGTAGTTATTAATCACATTAGTACAGATTTAATGATCGTAGATCCTTTGACTAAAGGCATGCCACCAGTAAAATTCAAGGATCATGTAGAGAATATGGGACTTGGGTCGACCTTATGATTGTATACATACAATTTATAATAAAACTCTTATATTGTGATGTTTTCTCATTTTCATGCGCACAATAGTTTGAGAAAATATATTACATATGGACCAAGAGTAAACATTGGTTTATTCATCAAGTTTAGTTACCACATTACATATATATACTTGAAAAATAGACATACGACAATTAATTTGAGTGGTAATGAGTTTTAATGACTTTAAGTTCTTAATAGTAGAATCAAGCCTATAAATATCATTTGGTTCTAAAACTTTCTCTCATCACTTTCAAAATTACATTCATCTCTATCGAAAGAGCAAGAGTTAGGAAGAATTGTCATACTTAAAAAGAGTATATACAAGGGATAAAATTGATAAAAGTTAATTATAATTACATTGAAAAATAAAAAAAACTATTATTTTAAGAATTTTTTTAAAATTAAAAAAATAATTATTTTGAGACGCAGGGAGTATTTTTCTTAAAATTAGCGGCGAATCTTGTTTAAAATGCTTTAATCCACCGTTCTCCAATAATTAATTGTCGCCCGGAGTGTAGAATTGGCTTAAAAATAAACAATTACATTTAGATAAGGCTAAATAACAGAGGAAGGAAAACCAAAAATGATTACATCTTGCAGCACTTTTTCGCACCACTACGAAGAAGTTATAGTGATATAGGGACCCACGAGTTTTCTTATTTATCTTTGCCACTTCCCTTCAAGTAAGTGAGAGAAGTTTAAAGTTAATCTTATAGTATTCGGTGATGGAGGCCACCGGTGAATGCTTCCGGTGTGATTGAGACGTTTTTCGGTAAATGGAAAATAGGGCCGTCAAAGTCACGCGCCACATTTAAAATTCACAACATTATTCTCAGGCGGCTTAGATCTATGTGGAAGTGGATTCTAATTCTAATATTGTTATAATTTTGTCTCATATTGTGCGAGTTTTTTTGTGTGAGTTTTTTTTTTTTTAATATAAGTCTCACAACTAATTTCTTATTTTTTTTTATTTCATCTCTATTGAGATTATAAATGATTTTGTAAAAAATATTGCATTCTCTTAAGTTCATATTTTTCTAATGGGTTTTGACCGAGACCCCATCTTTTGAATACTTTTCTTTTTTAATATATGATTCTCTATTTAAAAAAAAAAACTATTAACTTTTAAACAAAAAATTAGTTTTTTTTATAACTAAGTTAATTATTTGCATTTTAATTTGAACAATTAATATTTTATATAGTTATTTTAAATTTATAATTTATAAAAATTAATTCTAGTACCCCTATTTTTTTTGGAGGTAAATGTGAAAATAGGTTAACATTTGGATGATCAACTAAGTAAGAGACTATGTGAAACTTTACAAGTTTGTAACAAATCATATTTGATTGTTTATGAGAGTCACATTTATATAAAATATAAGTGTTTTCGTGTTGTTCGACATTACGCACAAGTGATAGTTGGATGATTGTGAAAGATATATTCAACTTTCTTAGCATGATTTTAATGAAGAAAAAAAATCATCTTAAAAAGAATGATTAAAGAGAAAAATATTGAATCAAGTATCTAGTTTGTATCCAGATTTGGATTTCAATGCTATTGAATCATAAAAAAGGGTACAATGTTCAATTCACTGGTTATAGACATTAAATGCTCAAAAGAAAAAGTTTTAAAATTATTTTATGCTTACTTTAAAATGACAAAAATTGACATTATTAAAATTCGAATTTCTCCGGTCCTCGAAAGGTTATTAAATTAACCCCATAGCCACGGAGACCAATTAACTATGCCACTGTTTAAATAAAACTTGATTTTTTTAATAAGGCTAATCAATTAACCTTCTAAGTACAATCGATTATCCATTCTTCTAGTTGAAGCAAAAAATTGAACTTGTAACAAGGATAATCAATTATATCCCTATCTTGATAATGATTAACTGTCCCATTTCTTCGCAATTTTTAAACGTTAGCACTTGGTTAATCGATTATCCTTTAGATGCTAATCGATTAACCTTTGTTTTATTTGAATTTTTATTGAACCATTGCATTGTTGTTTCACCTCTAATCATCTCTTCTGGTAATCATTCATAAGTATTTTTCAACAATCATTCATCTCCAAGTTTAAAAAAACTTCTTTTCATGAACATTTTACTGTTTTTCAAGTGTCAGAAAAAATTTTCTGCATAATTTTCATTTTAACGTGAAAAAGTTTAAAAAAACACTTGAGTACTGAAATGTCTATATACTTTTGATTTTTTCATTTAACGAGCAAATTAATTTTTTATATATTAGAAAAGAAGCAAAAATTCAAAGTTGCTGCAAAACTTGTCTACAATATTTTCCATAGAAATTATAGTATATTTCACCAAGTGTGTGGTGATTCTTTATCTGTAAGAAAGTTGTTGTACTTATTACTAATAAGAAAGATTACTTTTCTATATGTTAGAAAAGTACTTTGAATCGGGATGATTCAAATTCCACCATAGTTGTTGGTGGTTTATGGAATTTGTTATTGTTAGAAGACTGTAAGAGAAATTTTAGTGGTAGACTTGTGCAAAGATATGATAATAGTGAAATCTCTCATGGGGTGTGAAGGGATTGAAGTACCCTTATTTGGAAAGAGGAACCATAATATATCTTTGTGTTATTTACTTTACCGCATTTTACTTTTCTTTTTCTTATTCATTCAGTAAGTTCAGAGTGCGCCTAAGAGGAGGATGAATTAGGACTTTGAAAATTTATCTGGTTTTAGAATATTTGTTCTTATTATTTTTGGTTTTGATGTTTAAAGTTTAGAAATGTGTTTATTTCTTTTGTGGTTAAGATTTAAGATGAAAACTATAAATGCTGAAAAGTAAAGAGCACAAAAATGTATCATGGTTCCCCTCACATTCCGAGAGTACTCCAAGCCCCTTTCAACATGAAAGAGATTTCACTGTTGTCAGATCTTTGTGCAAGCCTTATACAAAGACTTCTCCTATAATCTTCTAACAACAATACCACCAAGTACAATCCTCTTGGATCACTCAAGTTACAATGAAAACAATCATCTCTCTTTCAACATCTTGCCTCCAACAATCATGGATAGCAAGGAATACAAAATCAAGCAATCTTAATTCCAACAATCCTGGAAAGTAAGATATGCATACAACAAGAGCTTTTTGAAAACATGAAATTTGTAGAACAATTATCATTTTAAGTGATGTATCGATATACTTGATTTTCCCTTCCAAACAAACAACTTATAATGATATAATATAGTGCTCAAGTGTTGGTAAATATGATATGAATTTTTCTAGACTAATATGGATATACAGGCAGAAAAATTCCTTGTGAAAGTTCAAGAACACAAACACTTGTTTTGAAATTTGAATGATAAAAATGATGTTAAATTGTATTGGAAGAGGTGATTGAAATTTCATGTATTTATATGAGCATAACACCTTTATAAATCATGGTGAAGTCATGAAAAAATATCATGAACAAATGCCACATTAAAATGAAAAGGATTCATGAAGAGATGAGTGAAAAGGTGTTAAAAAGTTGTTGTATGTTTCAAATTCATACAAGACTTGTCAAGTCAGTTTTAACAGACACCTGACTTAACAAATGCAAAATATTTTTTTGAATTTCAAAAATTAAATACTGCTTCAGACCGGTGAAAATTATGACGGTTTTTAGTGCTGTTACGACCGGTTCAAACTGCCATAATTTACCAAAAACACAATATTTAAAAAAAAATTGAAAATTTGTCTAAGTATTTGAACCAACCTTATGCAACATCTATTAATTTTCCAAGTAAATAGATTATATTTGAAAGTGATTTAACATGGTTCAAACATGAAAATATTATATTTGAAAGTTATTTAACATGGTTCAAACATGAAAATATTATATTTGAAAGTGATTTAACATGGTTCAAACAAGAAAAATAAATTTTTAAATGAATGACAAAAAATATTTTGAGCACTAAAAATCAACATAATTTGCATGCTTGTACCTCTATTATAAAGATCAATCAAGACCATAATGCTAGCTTTCAAAAAGATAAATCTTGAATATTTGATACAAGCCTTTACATATGATGAGTCTTGAAAACTTGATTCTATATTTTGACCTTGAAAGCTTTTTCCATTATTTTGTCATTCATTTGATTATCATTTTGTCTTCATCAAAATAAAACAGATGGAGAGTCTTGACTTCACAATGAATTGCATCAGATGGAAGACAACGAGAGAACATCAAAACTAGGGTTGCAAAACTAGTGAATCAAATCAAGATTTATGGAAAAAAGTTAAAAACAAGAGTTGTTGTTTCAAAGATCTTGAGATATTTGGCTCTAAAATTCGACCATGTGGTAGTTGCCATAGAAGTTTCGAAGGACATGTCAACTATCTCGAAGGAAGAGCTTCAAGGGATGCTTGAATCTTATGAACAAAGAATGACTTAAAGAGCTACAGGAAAAATCAAAGAGTGATGTGGCTCTACATGCTCAATCAACAAAAGATAAGAAAGGCAAAGGAAAATGGTTCGATAATAAAGGTAGAGGTGGCTACAACAATTCGACTAGTAGAGGAAACCGGCATGAAGAACATGTATCGAATCATAGAAGACCCTAATACCAATGCAACCAAAGAGGTAGTGATGGAGGTAGAGGAAGAGGTGGTGGTCAAAAACCTTATAAGAGCCATATTAAGTGTTACAATTTTTAGAAGCATGGTCACTATACTAGTGATTGTCCAAAAAAGCTAAAGAATCAAGAAAGTGATGCAGATTTCACAAAGTATGAAGCATAAGAGATGTTGCTGATGGTCACAACAAGAGATGAAGTGAAATTTAAGGACCAATGGCACTTGGATTCCGGATGTTCATCACATATGTTTCGAAGGAAAGATTGGTTTGTCAACCTAAAACCCTCAATGAACAACATGGTAAATTTTGCAAATGACAATACTTTAGCAGCTAAAGATATTGAGTTTTTATGATTATGAGGAAAGATGGCAAAAGGTTAGTAATTTCAGATGTGTTGTACATACCAGGCATGAAGAGCAACTTGCTTATCATAAGGTAGTTGGTCGAAAAGAATTACAAAGTGTTGGTCTAAGATAAGATGATGAGAGTCGTTGACGTCAATGGAAGATTAATCTTGAAGGCTCACGTGTCTCAAAATAGAACCTTCAAGATCAAACTTAATATGATGGAGCGCCGGTGCCTTTCGAATGCAGCTAGCAGATACAAATGGATATGACACTGTCAACTAAGCCATCTCAACTTCAGAGACATCAGAGATTTGAAGAGAAAAAAATATGGTTTCAGGATTTCCAAAAATCGAAATTCTAAATGAGGTTTGTGAGGAATGTGTGTAGGCTAAGAAACACAAGAATAGTTTCAGAAAGGATGCTAGAAGCAAGTTAAAGGTTATTCTCGAAGTCATATGCTCCGATGTATGTGGATCAATCCAGGTGGATTCGATGAGAGGTAACAAATAATTTGTCACATTCATAGATTATGTCAGTCGAAAAATATGGAATTACCTAATCAAGATGAAAAGTGAAGTGATCGAGGTGTTTGCCAAGTTTAAATCTATGGTCGAAAGACAAAATGGTCGAAAGCTCAAAATTTTAAGAACTGGTATTGGTAGAGAGTACATGTCGAAAGATTTCAACAAGTGTTGGCTGAAGATTTTGATGCAGATGATTTGAATAAGAATCACTGAGCTCGAAATGAAACAATGTCAGTATTCATTGGAACGAGGAAAATGTCATGATTTGGAATGAAAGAATCAGCTCTTCGAATAAGATATTGAAACTTGGGGCTTCGAGTAGCAATTGTGATGATACATGTAGAAGGAGCTTCGAAATGGTAGTAGCGTGGTGTTAGGAAGCGAGTTCGAATCGAAAGGCAGTTCAGATATTTGAAATTCAAAATGTGAGCGGGATGAATGGAAGTTCGAATATGCGCGCTGGAAAACGGTTCGGAGACGTGGAGGCTAGAGAAGCATAGTATTCTGCATGTCCGAAACGTGGCAAGCTCTCATAAGTCAGACCGTTATGGCCAAAATAGTATAAATAGAAGTCTTAGTGTTAGGATTTCGTGTGTCATATCTATTGTACTAAATTCAGTAACATTCAAAATACCACATGGCTAGGGAAACGAATGCACGAATAATGTACGTATGATTGCACCAAACTCTTTTATGCAATAATGTATCTTTATCTTTCCAGTTTACCTTTTATATTGCATCAATGTCATTTAAATCTTTTACAAAGTCATTTAACTTTCTTTGCTTTTGAACGCATTTCTCTCGTTTCAAAACTCTTTACTTTTTGAAACTCTTACATTCATGCTCTTATTTTCCAGAAAACTTTTACATACTTGCCTTTAAATTCTTGTCTTTTCACTTCATGCTTTATTTTGAAAGTCTTTTACATTCAAGAAATCCTTTAAACGTTCCTGCATTTATATACTTTCCTTAATTCGAAGTCTTTATATCTTATTTGTTCGAACTAGTTTTATACCATTTTACTTGATTCCGTTATTAGCTTATTGGACATCATAATCGAAACGTATTTGAAATATATATATATAAAACATTCAAAAGCAAGTCTTGAACATGAACCATCATTTTAAGTTTATGCAAACGACCAATAACCCCATAGGATCAATCTAGTCGATCCTGCAAGTTACCAAAGAGATTAAACAACAATCATAACGCTTGTTTGATAGTTTGGAGGACTAGCAGTTGTTTCACCAGAAATCACTGTGAACAAATTGGCACGCCCAGTGGGACAGAGATTGGTTGTTGCTAATTAAAATTAACGTTTAAAAAACTTAATTATTGTTAAAAGGTTCTTTCTGAGTAAACAAAGTTCATTAGTATATGAACCTTAGGAGTGGTAGAATAACTAACAGTAACCAACCCTTACCCAGAAGGAATCGAAGTAATAGGATGTCAGATCCAAATAACCCACAAGGGGAACAAAACGCCCCACATGCAACAGACACTAATGCGACTGTTTCGACAGGGACGTCCAGCACGATGCCTTCGAACGCACAATCTGTTGCATCTTACACTAATAGTATGGCCACGAATGGAACAAGTGGCATGTCAACAAACAATTCGATCCTAGGTAGTACAGGGACCATTGGGTACCCTGGAGGATTCATCCCACCATCAGGGGCACAAACCCATTTCGCTACCCCACCACCGGCTAGACCATTCAGTTTCGACAATACTAGACCCAGAAATTCCCAGTACGGAATGCCAACATCCTTCATGGCAGGTTTGCAAACTTCGACGTCGAACGCGTCACCACACTTAGGTCGTTCGGGCTAATCAATTCATGACAAATAACCAAGGGGAGAGGCTATACGTTGCCCATTTTGACCACATAAAATCAAATGGCTTTTAGGCAGTTAATGGATGATAGTAACCACAACATGATAGGAATATTAGCACAAAATATGCAAGAAATCTTTGCCGATAGTTCAAAACGTGGTGTGACAAACGAGAGAACGAGACAATATGAATCGAATAGCGATTTCTTTGCTCCACGAAAGGCGAGGCGAAACGGCATTGGTTCGAGCAAACGCACCTATCATAGAACAGTTGTTGATGACCCACCTTATAGGCCAGCCGAGAGGGAGTTAACTTGGGGCAAGAGCACAAGGGTAGATGTCCCGATGATTCGAGAAGAACCACAAAGGGATTGATAGAACCACCGGGGTCGAAATATTTGAGGTCCCAGTGATTCGAGAAGAACCACAAAGGGGAATTATTGAACCAGGGGCAAGGGTCGACAGACTAGAGGTCCCAGCGTTTCGAGAAGAACAACCTAGAGGGGTTGTCCTTGTAGGTCGAAACCAAGATCTTGATGGTTCATAGAGTTCAAATGACAATATCTTGGCGGAAAATAACCTAACCACCATGATAGAAAGGATCATGGCCCAGAACGGTATTAATACAGGAATTAAAGGCCAAATTACGATTCTCCCATAGCATTCTATGTAATCCATACCGATTTGCCTAGACGGTACAAGATCCCTAAATTTACAAAGTTTGCCGGAGATACAAACGAGTCAACAGTCGAACACATAGCTAGGTACCTAACTGAGGCAGGAGATATAGCTAATAACGAGAACCTTAGGATTAAATATTTCCCAAGTTCCCTTACTAAGAATGCTTTCACATGGTTCACTACTCTGCCCCCTGGATCCATAGACACCTGGACCCTCTTAGAAAGGTTGTTCCATGAACAGTTCTATATGGGACAATCCAAGATAAGCCTAAAGGAATTAGCAAGTGTTAAAAGGAAGTTCACTGAACCTATAGATGAATACTTAAATAGGTTCAGGCTCTTGAAATCTAGATGTTTCATAGTAGTCCCTGAGCATGAGTTAGTCGAAATGGTGTGGTGGGACTATTCTATTCGAAGAAATTAGATACTCAATACTTGAGAGATATGGCTCGGTTAGCAGATAGGGTTCGACGGTCGAAGGCTAAAGGCCGAGAAGGCCGGGCTTAAGAGTAATAAGAAGGAAAGAGTCTCCTATGTCGAAGCGGAGGAAGGTGAAGACTACCCGATTCGAGGAGATCGAAATAGATCTCGTTGAATTGAAACAGCTCCACCTTACTCTTGTAAACTCCTAGTCCCTACAAAGGAAAGAAATTGTTGAAAATGAAAAAATGATAAGTTTCCAAAGAAGGTGTTTCGATATAACAAAGTGTGATGAAATTTTTGATTTACTAGTCAAAGATGGCCAATTAATTGTGCCACCAAATGTCAAAATGCCTCCTTTAGATCAAAGAAAGAAAAGAGGATTTTGTAAATATCATAGTTTCCTAGGCCACAAAACCTCACAGTGTTTTCTTTTCAGGGACTTGATTCAAAATGCAATTAAAGAAGACTAAAGTTTTTTGATAAACCAAAAATAAAGGTGGATGAAGACCCTCTGGATATTGCAGACACCAACTACTCCGAGCCTTTGAGCATTGGAAACATCAATATGGTGGAAGGAGACCAAGGGGCCACTACTTTGAAAGAGGAAAGCACTGAGAGTGAAAGTTGGGTGTTGGTCAAGTCAACAATGGAGTCATCAAGACGCCACGACAGGAGCCTTGGTCGAACCAACTCCGTTGTTTCGAAGGAATCCAGCTCACGAGGGTCGAAAGCCGAATTGACATAGGCTACTGAAGGCCTGAGGCTCAAACTGGAAAAGGTTCAGATTACAAAACAGGCTTCCCCTCAAAAAGGGACATGGGATACCTTGGGTGAACCTAGTGGGAAGTTCGAGTATCTGGTAAAATATTCTGCTCCAGAGAGTTCGAAAGTCCGAATCGAAGACGTCAAACCATCAGGATGGGGAGATGATGATACAGAAGGGGAAGATAAAGGTGGTAACGTTCCTCAGAAAGAGACCTGGGACACCTTAGGGGAGCCCAGTGGGAAATTTGATTATATGGTAAAATATTCTGCTCCAGAGAGTTCAAAGATTCGGATCGAAGACATCAAACCATCAGGGTGGGGAGATAATGGTACGAAAGGACCAGATGTGGATGTCAATATGGTGGACATGGAGACCCTGTTATGAGATGCAGGAAATGGAAAGATATCTCAAAAAAGAAAAATACAAAATGGAGGATGGTTATGCTGCAGATACTAGTCTAAAACAATATCTCATGTGTGCCACAAGGACATCTTGAAATGATGCTTTGTCCAAGATGCAACATCATATGCAACAGAGAATTGCCATGGAGTTGACGAAAACAAAGGGCTCGATGGAGTAAATTGGCGCCAAGACAACCAATTGTTCGAGATGCTACCCTAGAGTGGGAAAGTTTGTTGGAATTTTAGTCTGCCACAAAGGGCAACCAAGTGTGATTTGCCCAAGATGTTGAAGATACGACCGAACATGGTGGAGCTTAAACGATTCCCTTCACCCCATCTTTGGAATCACAAGGAAGTTGGTCAAATGAGTCGTTTCGATGGTAGTCACATCGTGGCTGATAGCCCATATCCAAAGGGTGCTCGAAGGGTGACATTTAAAATCCTGGAAGTGCCAGCAGACAGATGGCTGCAAGTCAAAACCAACAAAGGGAAGGATAGATGGGGAGGCAATGAGCGAAATGCGCGTCATGCCATGGTATACCGGAGACAATTCAACACAACAAAAAGGGAGGAACTGAGGCTGGGAAATTATAAAGGTAAGAATCCCATGTCAAGATCCCAATGGCGAAGGCAGCAACGGAATCGAAAGGCTGAGAGGGAAGGTTTAGCAGACAAAGGAGCAGTTTCGACCAACAAAAAAGAAGCGTCAAGCACCAATCAACCAACAACAAATAGGCAACTCGAAGACAAACCTCCAGTTAGTAGGAGGCTTTTTTCTGTAACAAAACTAGATGAATTAAAAGAGTACACTCCAAGTCCACAAGAAGACGAGGATATGCTTACAGATAACTTCGAATCAGAAGGAGAATCCTCCCTTAACCTAAACTGCAATGTGGTATCTGTATTACCATCCGAATTTGGCCAGGAGACCGAAATCGAAGAACAGGAAGAAGAAGACACCATTGATCTAATGAAACACAGACCAGTCTGTTATTATGTAATGGATACGCATTCTTCGAACACCCAGATCCCACAATGAAGAATCATTTAAAGCCACTGTTCATTCGAGCAAAGGCTGGAGCCCACGGGATGAACAAGGTCTTAGTAGATGGAGTAGCGGTCGATCGATGCCTAAATTCATCTTTGAAAAAGTTAGGCATTCAAGGCGGTGATGTTAAACCTCATAACATGGTCTTATCCAACTATGAAGGGAAGGTAGGACAAACGTTGGGGGTAGTGCAAGTGGAGTTAGCCGGATCAAGCTGCAGACCCACTATGTTCATGGTGATCGAAGCCAAAGCAAATTATAACTTGCTATTGGGAAGAGAGTGGATTCATGGTGTATGGGCAGTCCCTTCGTCGATGCACCAAAGTTTAGTCCTGTGGAGAGAGGATGGGATAGTAGAGAACATCGAAGCGGACCAGAGCTACTTCATGACAACAGTCAATCTAGTTAACAAGAGGAATTATGACAAGTATCTGGCCAGAATAGCTCCCTGTACCCCAAGTGACGAACTGAATGAAACAAGAGATGTACATTACTATATGACCCTTCGCCATGATGGCATGTATTAGGATAGGAAAATAATTAAGGGTGATGAAGGAGGCGAAGGCACTTCGCAAAGACGACCACCAGGCTGGGAGTCCGATGACCCTGATCATGACTGAGTCCTCTTTCCTCGAAAAGATTTCGGCCTATATGGCTGAGAATGAATGGAAAGCGGAGGCTGCAATAGAACATCAGTTGAAACGAACTCGAAGGGAATGGTCCGAAAGATTCACCCTGTGACGAGAACGAAATAGATCAAAGGCTTGATGCCATTTATGATACAGAACCCTTGGGCTTCGAGAAGGATCCAACAAACTCAAGTGCTAAGATGTTGGCACAGGACCCACTCGAAGAAGTGAATTTGGGGGATATCAGCACAAAAGAATCACCTACATAAGCGCGCTCATCAAGCCTCAAACAAGAGGTGATCAAGTCCTCAAGCAGAACAAAGATTGCTTTGCATGGGACTATAACGAAATGCCTGGTTTAAAAAGAGAGTTAGTGGAGCATAGACTTCCAATTAAGGATGGCAAGAAGCCCATCAAGCAGACTCCCAGGAGGTTCGCGCCAGCAGTGCTCACGAAGATCAAAGCAGAGGTCGAGAGGTTGCTACGCTGCAAATTCATCAGAACCACAAGGTATGTCGAATGGTTAGCAAATATAGTACCTGTTATTAAGAAAAATGGTTCATTGAGAATATGTATAGACTTTAGGGATCTAAATACTGCAACCCCCAAAGATCAATACTCTATGCCTATGGCAGAAATGTTAATAGATTCTGCTGCAGGATTCGAATACCTAAGTATGCTAGATGGATACTCGGTTATAATCAAATTTTTATTCTTGAAGAAGATGTTGCTAAGACGACATTTATGCCAGAGCCTTAGGCACCTATGAATGGGTAGTGATGCCTTTTGGTTTAAAAAAGCTGGGCAACTTACCAAAGAGCAATGAACTCCATATTTCATGATTTTATTGAGACGTTTATGCGGTGTACATTGATGATATAGTCATCAAATCTATATCTTAATCATCCGCATCATTTGAGCCAATCATTCGAAAGGATGAGAAAACATGGCTTAAAATGAATCCCTTAAATGTGCATTTTTGTGCGCGGAGATTTCACGGGCTTTGTGGTTCATAAAAAGGAATTGAAATTAACGAACAAGACCAAAGCCATCACGGAGACTAAAGCCCCACATCGAAAAAGGAGTTACGTCTCTACTAGGAAGATTAATTTTCTCGGAAGATTCATTTCGAACCTAAGTGGGAAAACACAAGCTTTCTCTCCACTACGTTTAAAGCAAGGCCAAGCCTTGAATGGGTGAAGCATGCAGAGGCCTTCGACAAGATTAAAGATATCTATCTCAACCTCTATCTTGTCTCCACCTTCATGGGAAAACCCATGAGGATATATCTGCGTCGAACTTACTTTAGGTAGTATGTTAGTGGGAAGACAATAATGGCATCGAAAGAGCCATATATTATTTAAGTAGGTGTTGAATGATGCGAAACTAGATATAGTAATATAGAAAAGTTGTGTCTTTGTTTATACTTTTCTTGTATGTGTGATACGGTGAACTGACTTTGTAGGATTTTGTATCCAAATGTGCGGATAGCAAGAGTCGCCACCGACTTTTATTTTTATCAATTAAGGGAAGGTAAAGTAGTGAAAAAGACCTTCGTTAGATTCGAGTTCGGAGAATGGTTATGAAAAGGAAGGTATTAGCACCCTTTCCATCCGTAGTTTATTCTACGGCTCTTAGTTGCTCTTAGATAACTTTTTAAAATTGCTTACGTGTGTTTGACAAAATGTTTTGAAAAGGCATTTCGCTTTGACTTTGTAATGACTCATGTAGGAGTGTATACAAAGTGTTCGGAAATGTTTGTTTTGAAAAGAATTTGAACTTTGAAAAAGTGTGTGGTGTGAAAAGCATTTGATAGAGCAAGCAACTAAAGACTTATTTACCCACTCGAATTGGTCGTTTTGTTGTACTTCTACATTCCTTTAGAATAGCTAGCCATACCATTAGTTAATAGGTAGCTCCATTCGTTGGATGTAAGCGGGACATTCGAAGGGACATCGGATGGTCATAGAAGGCAACTTGTAGGAAGTATCCTAGCACATTCGAAGGGACTATCATCATTTTTTCGTAGGCGACAATCGAGGGTCAAGATCATGTATTCGGAGGCGACGTCGTGGGTCTTATGATCTTTGTATCGAAGGGACTATGATGATTTGTTTGGAAGGCAACGGTGCTAGAATACCTCTACGTTCGAGGGACTTGACCATTTTGAATCGAAGGCATCGAGAGAATTACCTAAGGGTGCGTGTGTGAGAAGTGTGTCGATTCGATATTTTATCTTGAAGATTAGTGCGAGCTATGTCCAATTATTATCTTGCCATACACGCCTAGTTACTAACAGTTGATAAGGGTGCAGAAAGTAAAATGCGGAATGTAAAGTGCGGAAAGATAAATCCTACGCTATTACATGGCTTTGGGGCAGATACATAATTTAAACTTGCGGAAAATAAAACCCTAGATTAAACTATTACAACCCATGAGCAATTACATAATTGGAAAAAGAAAATGATAAAAAAAAACGTCCGAATCAGACAACCGTGAAAGAATAAGAAAATCGGAAATGCAATATGAATTGAACAAGAGAAAAATGTTAGAAAAATGCAAATTTTAATATGAGAAAATTAATATATCTGGAAATAAGATAAATAGATTAAAATAATTTTTTGGGATTTTTTGGAAAAGATTTAATAATTAAAATGCAATTTATAATGATCTAAATGCTAAAATAAAAATAAAATAAATATGCATGCAAAAATTATATTTTTAAATTTATTAAACTAAATAAACATTTTTAGAATATAAATGCAAAAGGAAATATTTTTTGGTAATTTTTAAATGCAGAATAAAAATCATGAAAGTTAATTAAAATGAATGAAAATATTGAAATAATGTGAAAAATATGAAAATAGAGTTTTGTAAAAGTGAAAAAGGGATTGTCTGAACCAGGAATCGAACTGGAGACATCCCTTTCAAACCTTGAAAACCAATACGCTGACCACTACACCATACGCATCGTGTTTGAAAATGGATTTAGTGGATTTTCACACGTCGCCTTCATTCTCGTCTTCGCGCCATCGTCGTCTTCGCTTTGAAAATTCAAAACTGCGTCGGCCTTCCTTCGACGCTATGTCCCTGGCTAATATCAAAAATGCAGCACACATAATATAAATGAATTCTAAGGCCATGGTTCGATTCAGGAAATCATTCCGGATGCAATGGTATAGGTCTCATGGTCCAATTTTTCTGTATAGAAACCCTAAATCGTGTTCAGACCCTAGCTATGGTGAAAGCGATTCGGCCATAGAAATCAATTGGCTTGCCCGAAAGCTTGCAAACAACTCACTAAACACAAATATAACAACAAATCACGTTAATAATGCATGAATATGAAATCAAAATTTGAAAATTCAAGAACAAACCGAATTCGGTTTACACGATTCTGAATGGTTTTGTGCAAAGTAAAGGTCTGATTCGCTTCTGGAGGTATGAAGGAACCTGTTGGACACCTCAAAAACGATTGAGAATGGCTGGAAGTAGGGTTCCCACTTGCTTGTGCACCACGGTTTTTTGAGCTTTGGAATAGGGTTTGTAGAGCAATTTTTTCGTCCTCTCTTGATAGGTATGCATCATATATTTATACTGGATGGATTTGGAATGGTTTTTGGAAAGAATTGATCAACATTCAATGGAAATCAAATTTGATATTCTCATGAAATCAAATTTTCAAATTTTGTCCAATTTCAATCCAATCTTGCCAAATTTGATCTAATTTCGAAATTGCTGGCATTTATGGGTTGGTTGGATCACAAGAAAGCAATAAAAATCAATCTTTCAATTAATTTTGATTTTATAATTTATTTTAAGATTTAATTTGCATTTAAATAAATAAATTACAAATTAAATAGAAAAATAAATCAAAAATTCGTGGCATTGGGCTTGGGCATTCCTAATTGCATGAGGAACAAGTTAGGATGAAGAAAAAGTAGGCCCATTTGCAAAAGATTTGATTTTTTGAAGTATCTCTCTTTGTGCATTCTTCCAAAATTGCCCAACTTGTGAATGGTGTAACTTGCTCAATTTTCCACATTTTTGAGTGTTCTTGGACTTTTTGGAAAGCTCTAAGAGTCCTCTAAACAATGTCTTTGGTCTCATCTCAATTGGAGTTACCATGCTCAATATATCTTCAAAACAAAAAGTTGACTTTTTGTTGACTTTGAAAATGACCTATAATGTTTTGAGCTATACCTCTCAAATGAAGCATTTTTTGGACATTCTTGTGAGACATGAAGTTGTAGAAATTTAATTTCCTTCAAAACAATAGGTGGTGGAAAAATTTCGAGAAAGTATGAGAAAGTTATGATCATCAAAGTTCATTGACTTTTCACCTAGAAACCCTAATTTAGAAAGTTTGACTTTTGAGCAAATCTTAAGTTTTCTTGATGAATCATGATCAACCCTTGATCAAATGATGAATGTAACTTCAAAATGAGGATGTTGACCAAAATCGAAGTTTTGTGTATGTTGACCACAGTTGACTTTTGTCCAATACCCGATTTTCAACCATCGAGCAATTATCGAGGAAACTTGACTTGTGAAGCTTGAAACTTGTCATGGAGAATCTTAGAAGCATATGAGGAGGCATGAAGACCATTGGAGATGTTGGAAATCCATCTTGACTTGAGAGATACCAAACCCTAGTTTGGGTTGATTGGAGAGAGCTTGTCTGATCAACTCTTGAGGAACCCTTGAGCATAGATGCATGAAATCTTTTGAGTAGATGGAGGGCAAATTTTGGGGTATGACACTGCCCTTCTCAATCGTCTTGTACTGGAAGGGTTAGATTGACATGCTTGTCTTTCGTGACCTGGAGGTAGAAGATGATTGAACACTCGAGTACACCTGAAAATTTGCACTCGCCGTTGGTGGATGATGCGGGAATGGGCTTACAGATGCCATTTGGAGAAGTTGGAGATTTCGCTGGGGAACGAGTCGTACGCTAGACTCGAGGTTGTTAATAGGAGAGCTGACGGAGATGGGCTTAAGATGCCATCTAGAAAAGGGCGATGCTGGGGAGTGAGTCGTACGTTAGACTCTGCAGACGTTTCTGGAAGGAACATGGAGATGGGCTTAAGATGCCATCCGGAGGGAGTCGTACGTTAGACTTCGTGTTCACTTTGAATGAAGTTATTGGTCTGTATTGATTTTTAACCATATATGCAGCATTCTGAAAGTGAAGAAATATTGACAAGTAGTCGGAGATGGGCTTAAGATGCCATCCAAGGCAACTGAATCGTACGCTAGACTCTGTAGTTGCTGTTGATAGTAGGAAGAGGTCAGAATAAATCTTCGTGCCGATTTCTCTGAGGGAGATTGTAGTTGGCAAAAATGTGGATAGCTTCCCTGTTGTGCATCGGGTGTTGATCCATTGCCTGTTATCGGTAGGATAACCGGTGGTCTTCGATAGTTTTCCGTCGGTTCGGGCTTAATCTGGACGGTCGTCGAAGGACAACCAAGGGCGGTCTTTAGATAGTTTTCCATCGATTCGGGCTTAATCTGGACTGTTTGCGTCAGTGTATTACTTTGGAGAAAACAAGAGGAACTTTGATAGAATATTGGTTAGTTTTATGCAAAGTATGATGCATGGCAGTGTATATGAATGACATATGCATGAATTATGACTTTATGAGAAATGTATGAATGATAGATGTTGTGGTATTTCAAAACATATCCATCTTGAAGAAGATGCGGATGTTCTGTTTGAGGATTTCTGACTCCTGCCTGGGGAAATTGTGTAGGTGGAAACCCCGCTTTCGAAGGAGAAGAAAGATATCCTGGATTCCTCCGATGCACTATCTGACCAAGTCTTGGGCCTAGACACTGTTGAGGAGAATCTGGAAGGTGATCTGTTAGGGACCTTGTATGTAGATCAAATTGAGGAGGCAGCTCTCTGGGGATTCCGAGTGTAGATCTCGCTTGAGAGCATTTGATGGTTGCTGAGAGACTGGGCTAGAAGAGTTTGGAGTCTGTTGTAATATCTGGCTGGGGGATGAAAGGTGTAAGTTCCTCCGATGCACTATCTGACCAAGTTTCGAGTCTGGATACCGCTGCTGGGGAAAAAAGGGAGGATTGAGACACGTCCGTTGGGGATGAATACCTTGAGGGATGAGGTGCTCGCGGGAGACGATGTAACATTGCTCGGTTGAGTGGAATCACTGCTCGTGGATTAACATATACTCCGCTGGGGAAGGTGTGTTGTGAGTGACACCTTTGTGGGGATCATGCTCTGTGGGGACTACTTGGTGACTTTCGTCGTCATCTCAATTCCTGGAACCTGTAGTAAGTACTTTCATATGTTCACTTTTCGTATGTTTGCGATTAGATTCTTATTGTCAAATGCGTACAGTCATTCAAGGCAAACGTTGGACTTATTGCAAATAACAACAACAGAAATTGTAAAGAGAAAGAATTTTGCGTTTATTTGAAAGGTGGCGTATGGCCAAGTAGTTTGTACACAAGAAAGGTAAAAAGCTATGCGGAAACAATCTCGTTAAGTTCCAACTATGCTAGTACTCATATATTTCGACTATCTCATCTCCTTGTCGGAGAAAGTGAGTAGCGATCTTCGCCATTTGAATCTTGAATCTGATAGTCAGGCGGTGATCGGGAGACATAGTCGTCGTTAAATCCCTAACTTTTGCCTAGACCGCCCTTTCGGGTTTCACTGGGATACCCTTTTTGCCCAAGCCGCCTTTCCGGTTTTCGCGGTGTACATGTTTTGCATATATCCTTAACTTTTGCCCGAACCTTTTGGTTCGCCAGATGCCCTTATTTTTGCCTAGGTTCGTCGACCTAGCGGGTCTTTTATCGTAGTATTTTTGACTATGTCTGCGTTCACGGGGTGTGGGAAGTCTTCACCATCCATGGTGCTAAGTATCATAGCTCCGCGGAAAATCGTCTTGACTACAAATGGTCCCTCATGGGTGGGAGTCCATTTGCCCCGATCACCTTGTGGAAGAATGATGCGCTGACTACTAGATCACCGACTTGGTAGACTCGGTGCTTGCCTTCTTGTTAAATGCTCGATCATTCGCTCGATAAATCATCCATGGCGGATGGACGCGAGTCGCTTCTCATCGATCAAGTTGATCGGTCAAGGCGAGTCGAACCCAATCGTCTTCGCCTAACTCGCCTCCGGAGGACTCGTTGAGGGTATCCGAACCTCGATGGGTAAGACGGCTTCCATACCGTATCGAGAGAAAGGGTTGCCCTGTGGATGTTCGTCTTTGTAGTCGATAACCACGAAGAGCAAATGGTAACATCTCATGCCAATCTTTGTAAGTCACCGTCATCTTCGTATAATCTTCTTAATGTTCTTGTTGGCGGCTTCCATCGCGCCATTCATCTTAGGCCGATATGGAGAAGAGTTGTGATGCTTGATCTTGATCTGCGTGCGAGTTCGGTGATCATCTTATTGTTGAGATTGGAACCGTTATTTGTGATAATCCTTTGGAGTGCCATACCGCGGATAAGATTATGTTTGATGAATCGAGCCACAACATTCTTGGTAATGATGCGACGAGGTCGCTTCTACCCACTTGGTAAAGTAATCAATTGCCACAAGGATGAAACGATGTCCATTGGAAGTCGTGGGCTTAATCTCTCCAATCATGTCAATGCCCCACATTGCGAAGGCCAAGGAGAAGTTAAAACATTGAGGTACCGAGGTACGTGCACTTTGTCGGCATATATCCGCACTTGTGACAAGATCGAGCATAGCGGTGACAATCGCTTCCATGGTGGACCAATAGTAACCTGTTCTCAAAATCTTCTTAGCCATGGTGTGTCCTTGGAGTGGGTACCAAATTCGCCGTGTAACTCTTCCATGATACGCATTCTTTGTTTCTGTCACAATGAGTAAGCACAAGTCGTGGTTGCGCTTGTATAAGATGCCGTTCTTGAGGAAGAATTTCGATGCGAACCTTCTCAAAAACTTCTTATCATTAACGGATGCCCCTGCGGGATATTCCTAAGTCTCAAGATACCTCTTCACGCCATAGTACCAAGGTTTCTCTGCGTCAAGCTCACAACACTGGTTCGTCAAACTTCTCAATGATGATCCGGGAGCCTCGTTGTCCCATCGACCTTGAACATAGACGACATAGTAGCTAATGCGTCGCAACCGATTCTCTTCTCGTGGAATATGATCAAAAGTAATCTCAAGTAGGGGTCAAACTTATGCTCTCGATACGGAATGAGATTCGGATGTTTCGTATCCCACTCGCCTGACCGATCACCAAAGTGAGTCTCCATACACTTGCAAGAACTTGATTCTTAAGTCAATAGCCTTTGATACCCATGATGCACGCTCAGATTCGCCATGTTAGTGCAATGAAACATAATCGCGGTGAAAAGTATGTTCGCTGTGGGGATGTAATGATGGCGCCAATGCCATTGCCAAGGCGTTGAGGCTCCATCAAAGACCATAGTCCATCGGGATCCTTGTTCGTGTCCTTCGTCGGGCTGGTTCTTCATAATCTGTAACTAGTAAGACATCTTCATCCGAAATTGAGCTGCATAGGCGATAGTCATCTACGGCTTGATGAGCTAAATGATCGGCTACTACACTTCCTTTGATCGCTTTCGAGAAGTGTCTTGGATGTCATATTCGGTCAAGATCATTTGCCATCTTGCTATTCTTCCGGAGAGCTGGTTTCTCAAATATGTATTTTATCGGATCCATCTTGAAATCAACAAGGTAGTGTGAGTCAACATATCTTGTCTTAGTCGTGACGCCAAGCCAAAGTGTTGCAAGTTTTCTCGTGAGTATCTTGTTTCACATCGGTAAACTTTTGCTAAGGTAGTATATTGCATGCTCTTTTCGACGACTCGTCATGTTGCCCCAACACACACCCATTGAGTTCTCTAACACCGCCAAGTACATGATAAGAGGTCTTCCTTGGGCGGCATCGAATAGGAGGATTCTAGGTACTCCTTGATTATGTCAAAAGCGATCCGCAATCGTCGTTCCATTCCACTACTTGATCTTTCTTTAGTAACTTGAAGATTGGCTCACAAGTAGCGATTAAGTGTGCAATGAATCGCAATGTAGTTCAATCGCCCAAGAAACCTCGACTTCCTTTTCTGTGGGGGTGGCATCTCTTGAATAGCTTTAACCTTGGGATCAACTTCAATACCTTTTCCCGACAACAAACCCTAGGAGTTTTCGGATCGACTCAAAAGTGCACTTGTTAGGATTAAGTCTCGGCACTTCTTCAACCTATCAAATAGTTTCGCAAATGATCAAGATGTTCCTCTTGATGCGTGACGAGCTATCATGTCGCCGACGTAGACCTCTATCTCGATGAATCATGTCATGAAACAATGTCACCATAGCACGCGATAAGTGGCGCGCGTTCTTTAGTCCGAACGGCATAACCTTGTATGAGAAAGTGCCCCACTGTAACAAAATTAGTCTTTTCCATGTCTTGAGAGCCATTTTGATCGATTGTAAGGAGAAACCATCCATGAAGGAGAAAACCTTGTCCGAGCGGTGTTGTCGACGTAACATCAATATGAGGAAGTGGGAAATCGTCTTTCGGACTCGCTTTGTTCAGATCTTTGTAATCCACACACATTCGTACTTTGCCATCCTTCTTGGGTACGGGTACCACATTAGCAACCCATGGGATAAGGTGTGACTAAGAAACACATTGAATTGCTTCATGACTTGGCTTTGATTTTCTCGACATCTCGGGGCATGCGACGAACCTTTTCTTGGGAGAAAACCTTCTTTGTCGGCAATCGATGTACCACAATATCAATGTCTAAACCGGGCATGTCTTCGTATGACCAAGCAAAACCTCAATATAGTCTCGTAGCATCCGAACCAATCTCTTTTGACCTGTTCTCAAGACCGCTCCTATCTTGATCTCTTTTCTGTCTTTGCTAGTACCCAAATTCACAACCTCAACTTGCTCTTCGTGTGGGTATAACTCGCTCTTCTTCTGTAGATCGGAAAGTTCTCCGGTACTTCACAATCTTCCTCACTTTCGTCTTGGCTTGGTAGATCGGATTATCGAAGTCATATTTAGCACTAGCATTGTTATTAACAGATTCGGAGTGATTGCGTGTATCACGTGGGTGTGTAAGAAACACATAGCTTTTGAAGGGGTGATAAAGTAAAGAAAGAAAGCAAACAATTGAATGCAAAGTCCAACGATTTATTGAATGAAAATACGCAAACGACGATAATAACCCTCGAACGAGCCATGATGCCCCGCAAGGCACTAGGCTTTCAAAGTTTATTGTTCAAAACATAAAGAAATACGAAAAGCAAAACAAAACAAGAGCAATTACTCCGGCTAAAGGAGATTGGTATGACGTCTTGCCTTCCAATTCCGAGCCCATGATCCGAGTTGGGAAGATCCACTTGCGATGTCGAAGTCGTTGTCGTCGTCTTATAGCATGAATTCCACTGGGCGATGCGGAAAGGAAGTTGGCCACGTTCGCGGTATCATCTTGACCCTTGATGGTGAAGCCTAAACCAGTCTTGTCAAATTTGAAAGGAAGATCGGGAGCTGTCCCAAATAGAACTACCTTCAACAATTGAGCATCTTTCAACGAGGCCATCCTAGGCGGAGCTTGTGTAGCCGAGTGGCGGGAGAGTCAAGCATGACTGGGATTGTCTCAAAAGCTTGACAGGAGTCTCGAAGAATTCACCCTCCATCTCGAGGTATCGGAATGACGTAGATGATGACCATATATTCTTCTTCACCACATACTATAACAACCTTCCCTTTCACCGGTATTTTAGTTTCGGTGGTAGAGTAGCGCTGCCCATGTATCCAAGGGCGCCCAAGTAGGCAAAGTAATTTGGACGAATGTCCATGACAAAGAAAGTAGAATCAAAGTCGGGAACCGACTTTAACAGTGATGAGCTCTCCAATCGGCGCTTAGAACCATCAAAAGCTCTCACGATAATGTCAGGTCTCGAACCAACCCTTCGACATCAAGCCGATCAAAGCGGTCTTGGTAAGATGGAGCGAACCGATGTCAACCAAAACATGAGACAGTGGTACCCTTGCATTCAGAGAGATGTGCAAGGCTTTGTTATGCTTCTTTCCGAAGGAGTCAAATCGACATCGAGAAGCCTAGGCCGTTGTTGGCAGCCAGCTAGCAATACAAACTTGAACTGGTCGGTGGTAGTGTCTTGCGGCACATGAGCATTCTTGAAATTTCACCAAGGCATTAGCATGAGCCTCGAGCACAAGAGAGCAAGCATGGAGATTTTGGAGTCTGTCCTAACTGCTCCACAACATTGTAATCACTCTTCTTGATGATCTTGAATTTCCTCCATTTCTTGTTTGGAGGTGTCTTGAACTTCCTTTGGTACTTGGTTGAGCGGGATGAGTCAGGTTCTTTCCTCTAGCGGGGATATTGATTGAGTAGGCGGAATGCGAGGGAGTCATGATGTCTTTTGGAGGAGAGATCTGAGAGAATACTCTTTCGGTCACCTTCGGATCCGGTGATGTTGTCGATGTCAGGAATAGAAGCTCCAATGGTAAGATCCTCAATGGTCAGAGGGTCTTGCTTGACGCCATGATAGTAAACATCAGCTCCATAATTCCAAGGGATAGCTTTGTCAGAGGAATATGGAACTGGTCTTGGAGAAGTGATAATGAGAGGTGCCACTCTAGGCAGGATCGCAGAGGAAATTCTTATTGTGTTAACATCGGCATAGTCTTCGAAATCGTCACCCCATCCGTCGCCTTAACATCTTCAATAGGAATCTTGTAACTATCGGGGACCGTGTACTTCACCATGTAATCATACTTTCCACTTGGCTGCCCCAAGGTATCCCACACAGATGGTGCAGTTTCGTTCGCATTGTCGATCTTCAACTTAGACATTTCTTCACACAACTTACGCGGTGGTTTCGAAATAGTATCTCACGGTTGTCCATCATACCGAACACGTCTTCAACCAAGCACAACCATCGGTGCGGATGGGCACCAACGACAATCCTCGGGCATCCTGGATTGACACCGCTTGCAACAAATTCTTCTTAATCATCGGAGGAATGGTCAAGTCATCTATGTTGAAAACATAAGTATCGTCACCCAACATTGGAACTCTTGTCATGATTAGGCATAGGCGCGTTGATCACATTTGGAGTCTCAGGAGGATCAAACTCAATCGCTTAGATTCGATCATATCTTGAATCTTGTTCTTCAAAGCCCAACAATTGTCGTCGGTGCTGGAATGGTAAGCACACTTAGCATTAGGATTGTACTTTGGAGAGGAAGTGTTGACATTCGAGGAGGATCCTCAAGGTAATCATTCGCTTTCAACATGTGTTGCAAGGCTTGCGACAATGGCATGTTGATCTTAAATGCTGTCTTCGTGGCGCATTCGGCTCGCGCGTTGTCTCACCGAGGTTGTCTTGATGTAGGATTGGAGATCTGGCCCCACAGTTGAGCACGGTCGGTCTTGGCTCGGCTTTTCGACCATACGGCATTAGCTTCTTTCTTAGCACCAAAAGATCTCTTCGCGCATTTGAAGATGACTCTACATGGATCTTCCACTCTTGATACCGACAATCGCTGCTTTGTCAATATCACTCGGTGAATCCGGATGAAGAATTTCCAATCGATGATTGAAGAACGGGCTGTCGGTGTTCCCATAAACATATCAACCAACTCCCTATTGGACAAGGGTGGTTGAACTCACTGCTAGATCTCTCCACTTCGAGCATACTCTTTGAACTTCGTCACGACCCATAGACATGCTTTGTAGTTGCATGCGGGTGTCAATTCAAGATTGTACTCATCATCGAGAAAGCATCAGCCAAATCACTCCAAGTACGGATACGGTCATTCTCTCGATAGTACCATTCCAAGCGGGTTCGGACAAACTCTCTTGAAAATAGTGCATCCACAACTGTCATCGGTGTGGGGATTGATCTTGGACATAAGACTTCAAATGTATCTTAGGAAAGACATGCCATCATACTTAGCAAAAGTGGAACTTTGAACTGGGAGGAATCACAACACAGAACAAGACTCAGTCATCAAAGTTCAGCCGGACATCTTCAGTTTTCCACATCATTCGAGACGGTCTTGAGTTGTTTGTACTTGTCATCTTCATCGAGTGTTGGCTATAATCGAATGATCCTCTCCTCCTTTCTTTGGCTCACGCTCACCTTCATCACCCTTGGTGCTCCCTCGGTATGGACACTTCCTTGAGAGCTCAATACGGTGACCACTTTTGGACCCCTTTGAAACGTCTACCCATGTTGAGGAGACCAACAACCTTCTTCTTCTTGTTGATGAGCTTCTTCGATCTTCTTGGCCTTGGACCAAGTTGGTGAACATCTCTGGCCCATTCGAGCTTGGAGATCTTTGATGTTCAAGAGCCATTTCGCTAAAATAAATAGCGAGCAAATGAGAAAACCAATCTCCAATGTACCTGTGATGCAATGTTATGCTATGCTATGCGATGTTTATGCGAATGCAATGCAATGTTTTCAAGGACCTAAGAGATTTAAATTTGTTAAACAAGCAATGAACAAACATTTATTAGTACTTCTTTTTATTATTCTTTTTTCTTTTTAAGTACAAGAGATAATTCAAAGCAATAAAAGAGAACATAAACATCCTAAAGCTCTAAGTCTCCCATGGGCGCTTCCTCTTGGTGCCGATGTAGGCGTTGATGTTTCGCTCCTCGTGAAGTAGCTTGGTCAACTCTAACACTTTCTTCTCGCTTGCATAGCACTGAGCTTCAAAGGTATCCCTTTCTTCTTTTAGTTGAATCCAGGATCTCTTCAAGTCTTCAAAATCAGTAGGCATGTCAAGATGGAGAACAACATAGGGTACGTCACCTATAGCAATAGGTTCCATAATTACTGGCAAAACAGGCGTGAATGGCATCATGAGGTTTTGAGCTCGAGCTCGCACCCATTTGAGGTAAGGTTCCCAAGGAATGGAGTTCGGGTGCCCCAAAGTCTTGGTATCGTCTTTACCATGCCCCAAGCGTGTATAAACCTTCGTCGGTAATTCTGGAGATCGTGATTGTAGTCGAACACAATATCTTGGAGAAGCATATCATGTGGACCATCTCTTCGAGCAAAACCAAACTGACGTAGAGCTAAAGAAGGATTGTAAGTAATACCTCCCCTTATACCAAGGAGTGGTACATTAGGGAATTCTCCACAACGCTCAATGAATGTGAAGTCCTTTTGAGAGAAAAGATTCCAACGGATGTCGGAATGAGAGAGTGACATCAACCTTTGAGACCATCTCAACCTTTGTTCATTCTTCAAACCTGATGGAGGAAGGTGCGAAATAAACCACCTTGAAAGTAACGGGACACAACACATGAGAGTTCCTTGTCTCTTAGTAGTACGAGTGTGGAGAGAATGTAGGATGTCTCCAAGTAAAGTAGGCACTGGATTGCGGGTAAGGAACAACTTGATGGCATTGACATCTATGAATTGATCCGAGTTAGGGAATAGAACCAAACCATAAATTAGCAAGGCCACAATGTTTTCAAATGCATGGAAACTCATAACTTTGAGGAATTCTCGGCTTTCTTAATTAGGAACTTGGAAAGTAAACCCTTAACTCTACTTCTAGTTTCCCAATTGGCTTCAATGTCTGAGCGCTTAAGATGTAAGGCGGATGCGATGTCTTCGAACTTAGGAACCTTTTCCAAACCGGTGAATGGCATTTGGTCAAGAATAGGTATCCCAAGTAGCTTAGAGAACTCTTCCAAGGTAGGAACCAACTGATAATCTGGGAATGTGAAGCAATGGTGTTTCGGAAAGAACTGGAATAGACATGCATCATATCTTCTTCAAAACCGAGATAACCAAATCAAGTAGATAACTATGTCTTTTGATGAACCGAGCATGGTCGGAATTTCAAACCAATTCTTTGAGTTGAGAAGGGATACCCATGAAGTTGATTCGGATAGTCTTTCTAGAAGCCATGATCCCTACAAAACAGAGCAAAGATAAATCCCTAGGTCCTTGAAATAGTTAGAAATGATATGCAATGCGAATGATGTCATGATGTCATGTTTAGCACACACAACAATTCACACAATGAGCCTAGGTTTAAGGCTTGCATGAGGTATAGGTGATTACCCTACCAAAAGTTTGAGTTGGTTCATCCTGTCCTATAATAGTAACCGGTTCTAGGAATCTCATATCACGATCTTTCTCGGCGCTTATTTCAATACGACGGCCAAGTGGTCGATCGAAAATGTCCCAAAAGTCTAATCTCAATGAGCGTAGCATCGAGTATCAACCAACCTCGGTCTACACCAAAGCCGGCCATCTCACTACCTTCTAATGGCCAAGATGGGTCAATTAAGGTTCTAAAAGTTTAGTTAGCGCTTGATGACACCAGAAGCCAAATACTATCTTCAACTTGGGAATGAAGAGTATCGGACAACCAAAGTGTCACGCTAACGTAGCCATCATGTTGACCGTGTAGTTATCGCCTAGCGGTCGCGATGATCTAATGCCACTTACCTAAAAGGAAACCGGATCCGTGTAGGATCCCCAACAATATAATACCCAAGCAACCCTTAAAGATAAAGCATACAAGTCAAACAAAAAGCGATAAAAGTTATCTAAAATCCCTAAGGCAATTTCTCTTTTAGGGTGTGTCCCAAGAGTCGCCGATCGTGATACGGTGAACCGACTTTGTAGGATTTTGTATCCAAATGCGGATAGCAAGAGTCGCCACCGACTTTTATTTTTATCCAATTAAGGGAAGGTAAAAGTAAAAAAAGACCTTCGTTAGATTCGAGTTCGGGAGAATGGTTATGAAAAGGGAAGGTATTAGCACCCCTTTCCATCCGTAGTTTATTCTACGGGCTCTTAGTTGCTCTTAGATAACTTTTTAAAATTGCTTTCTGTGTGTTTGACAAAAATGTTTTGAAAAGGCATTTCGCTTTGACTTTGTAATGACTCATGTAGGAGTGTATACAAAGTGTTCGGAAATGTTTGTTTTGAAAAGAATTTGAACTTTGAAAAAGTGTGTGGTGTGAAAAGCATTTGATAGAGCAAGCAACTAAAAGACTTATTTACCCACTCAGAATTGGTCGTTTTGTTGTACTTCTACATTCCTTTAGAATAGCGCTAGCCATACCATTAGTTAGTAGGTAGCTCCATTCGTTGGATGTAAGCGGGACATTCGAAGGGACATCGGATGGTCATAGAAGGCAACTTGTAGGAAGTATCCTAGCACATTCGAAGGGACTATCATCATTTTTTTGTAGGCGACAATCGAGGGTCAAGATCATGTATTCGGGGCGTCGTGGGTCTTATGATCTTTGTATCGAAGGGACTATGATGATTTGTTTGGAAGGCAACGGTGCTAGAATACCTCTACGTTCGAGGGACTTGACCATTTTGAATCGAAAGGCATCGAGAGAGAATTACCCTAAGGGGTGCGTGTGTGAGAGAAGTGTGTCAGATTCAGATATTTTATCTTGAAGATTAGTGCGAGCTATGTCCAATTATTATCTTGCCATACACGCCTAGTTACTAACAGTTGATAAGGGTGCGGAAAGTAAAATGCGGAATGTAAAGTGCGGAAAGATAAATCCTACGCTATTACATGGCTTTGGGGCAGATACATAATTTAAACTTGCGGAAAATAAAACCCTAGATTAAACTATTACAACCCATGAGCAATTACATAATTGGAAAAGAGAAAATGATAAAAGAAAAAACGTCCGAATCGGAGCAACCTGTGAAAGAATAAGAAAATTGGGAAATGCAATATGAATTGAACAAGAGAAAAAATGTTAGAAAAATGCAAATTTTAATATGAGAAAATTAATATATGCTGGAAATAAGATAAATAGATTAAAATAATTTTTTGGGATTTTTTGGAAAAGATTTAATAATTAAAATGCAATTTATAATGATCTAAATGCTAAAATAAAAATAAAATAAATATGCATGCAAAAATTATATTTTTAAATTTATTAAATTAAATAAACATTTTTAGAATATAAATGCAAAAGGAAATATTTTTTGGTAATTTTTAAATGCAGAATAAAAATCATGAAAGTTAATTAAAATGAATGAAAATATTGAAATAATGTGAAAAATATGAAAATAGAGTTTTGTAAAAGTGAAAAAGGGATTGTCTGAACCAGGAATCGAACTGGAGACATCCCTTTCAAACCTTGAAAACCAATACGCTGACCACTACACCATACGCGCATCTGTGTTTGAAAATGGATTTAGTGGATTTTCACACGCGTCGCCTTCGTATTGCTCCGTCTTCGCGCCATCCAGTCGTCTTCTTCGTTTTGAAAATTCAAAAGCCTGCGTCGGCCTTCCTTCGACGCTATGTCCCTGGCTAATATCAAAAATGCAGCACACATAATATAAATGAATTCTAAGGCCATGGTTCGATTCAGGAAATCATTCCGGATGCAATGGTATAGGTCTCATGGTCCAATTTTTCCTGTATAGAGAAACCCTAAATCGTGTTCAGGAACCCTAGCTATGGTGAAACGCGATTCCGGCCATAGAAATCCAATTGGCTTGCCCAGAAAGCTTGCAAACAACTCACTAAACACAAATATAACAACAAATCACGTTAATAATGCATGAATATGAGAAATCAAAATTTGAAAATTCAAGAACAAACCGAATTCGGTTTACACGATTCTGAATGGTTTTGTGCAAAGTAAAGGTCTGATTCGCTTCTGGAGGTATGAAGGAACCTGTTGGACACCTCAAAAACGATTGAGAATGGCTGGAAGTAGGGTTCCCACTTGCTTGTGCACCACGGTTTTTTGAGCTTTGGAATAGGGTTTGTAGAGCAATTTTTTCGTCCTCTCTTGATAGGTATGCATCATATATTTATACTGGATGGATTTGGAATGGTTTTTGGAAAGAATTGATCAACATTCAATGGAAATCAAATTTGATATTCTCATGAAATCAAATTTTCAAATTTTGTCCAATTTCAATCCAATCTTGCCAAATTTGATCTAATTTCGAAATTGCTGGCATTTATGGGTTGGTTGGATCACAAGAAAGCAATAAAAATCAATCTTTCAATTAATTTTGATTTTATAATTTATTTTAAGATTTAATTTGCATTTAAATAAATAAATTACAAATTAAATAGAAAAATAAATCAAAAAATTCGTGGCATTGGGCTTGGGCATTCCTAATTGCATGAGGAACAAGTTAGGATGAAGAAAAAGTAGGCCCATTTGCAAAAGATTTGATTTTTTGAAGTATCTCTCTTTGTGCATTCTTCCAAAATTGCCCAACTTGTGAATGGTGTAACTTGCTCAATTTTCCACATTTTTGAGTGTTCTTGGACTTTTTGGAAAGCTCTAAGAGTCCTCTAAACAATGTCTTTGGTCTCATCTCAATTGGAGTTACCATGCTCAATATATCTTCAAAACAAAAGTTGACTTTTTGTTGACTTTGAAAATGACCTATAATGTTTTGAGCTATACCTCTCAAATGAAGCATTTTTTGGACATTCTTGTGAGACATGAAGTTGTAGAGAATTGAATTTCCTTCAAAACAAGATGTGGTGGAAAAATTTAGAAAGTATGAGAAAGTTATGATCACCAAAGTTCATTGACTTTTCACCTAGAAACCCTAATTTAGAAAGTTTGACTTTTGAGCAAATCTTGAGTTTTCTTGATGAATCATGATCAACCCTTGATCAAATGATGAATGTAACTTCAAAATGAGGATGTTGACCAAAATCGAAGTTTTGACTGTATGTTGACCACATTGACTTTTGTCCAATACACGATTTTCAACCATCCGCAATTATGAGGAAACTTGACTTGTGAAGCTTGAAACTTGTCATGGAGAATCTTAGAAGCATATGAGGAGGCATGAAGACCATTGGAGATGTTGGAAATCCATCTTGACTTGAGAGATACCAAACCCTAGTTTGGGTTGATTGTCTAGGAGAGAGCTTGTCTGATCAACTCTTGAGGAACCCTTGAGCATAGATGCATGAAATCTTTTGAGTAGATGGAGGGCAAATTTTGGGGTATGACAGTATGAAACTCAAGTATTATATAAAACCTGTTGATGTTTATGTTTCATCTCATTTCGATGTTATTAAACATATGCTTTCCAAGCCAATAATGCATAGCAGAATTGGTAAATGGGCATTAGCTTTGACAGAATATGCTTTGACTTTCATGCCTTTAAGAGCAGTGAAAGGCCAAGTAGTTTCTGATTTCATTGTGGACCATTCATTGGTCGAACAGCCTGTCATGGGTTATGTCGAAATGAAACCTTGGAAGCTATACTTTGATGGTTCGACCCATAGAGAGGGCAGTGGTGTTGGAGTTCTCATAATTTCTCCTGAGGGAATTCCAACAAAATTCAAGTATAAGTTAGATGGCCCTCGTTGCTCGAACAACGAAGCTGAATACGAAGCGCTTATTGTTGGACTTGAAGCTTTGTTGGAATTGGGGGCAACTAGAGTCGAAATCAAGGGTGATTCAGAGTTAGTAGTCAAGCAGATAACTAAGGAATACAAATGCATAAAGGAAAATCTGATGATATATTTCGTCATAGTTAATAGGCTACTCAAAAAATTCAAATACGTGGACATTCAGCACGTACCAAGAATAGAAAATCAAGAAGCAAATAACCTAGCACAATTAGCTTCAGGTTATAAAGTCTCTGCTAAAAACTTAGAGGATTTGATTGAGATAAGAGGAAGAGTCATGGCTACCAGACTTACACCATCAGATCTAGAGAATATCAAAGTAAGTTATGGTGATAAAGATAGGTTCGAAGTATTAGCCATAGACACTTTAACAGATACAGATTGGCGAAATCCATTAATAAGGTATTTAGAAAACCCAACATTGAATGTGGATAGAAAAATAAAATATAGAGCGTTGTCATATGTCCTTATGGGAAATAAATTGTTCAAGAAGACCCAAGAAGGTGTGTTACTAAAATGCTTGGGAGAAAGTGAGGCATATCTAGCACTATCAGAAGTCCACAATGGGGTATGTGGAGCACATCAAGGGTCATAAAATGAAGTGGTTACTATTTCGATATGGTATGTATTGGCCCAGTATGCTCAAAGATTGTATAGATTTTGCTAAAGGATGTGAAGAATGTCAGAAACATGCAGGGATTCAACATGCTCCTGCAAGTGAGTTGCATTCGATCATTAAGCCATGGCCCTTTAGAGGATGGGCATTAGATTTAATAGAAGAAATCAATCCTGCTTCATCTAAAGGTCAGAAATATATCCGGTAGGAATAGACTATTTCACTAAGTGGATCAAGCAATACCTTTGGTAGCTGTAGATCAAGAGACTATCATCGAATTCGTAAAACAGATTATCTATAGGTTTGGGTTGCCAGAGAGCATAACCACAGACCAAGGATCGGTGTTTACTGGTAAAAAGATGCAAGAATTTGCCCAAGAAATGGGGTTCAAGTTGCTAACGTCAACACCATATTATGCTCAGGCAAACGGTCAGGTCGAAGCAGCCAACAAAGTAATAATAGGTCTAATCAAAAAACATGTTGGTAAAAAACCAAGAAATTGGCATAAGACTTTAGATCAAATACTATGGGCCTGCAGAACATCCCCTAAAGAAGCTACTAATACTACACCTTTCCAATTAACATTTGGTCATGATGCAGTCTTACCAGTAGAAATTCATCTACAGTCAGTTCGAATTCAAAGGCAAAATGAAATCTCATCTTCTTTATATTGGGAAATGATGATGAATGAGTTGGTCGATCTAGATGAAGTTAGATTGCATGCATTAGAAGTCCTGATGAGGCAAAAAGAAAGAGTGGCCAGAGCATATAACAAAAGGGTGAAAGGTAAAACATTCAGTATTAATGACTTAGTTTGGAAAGTTATATTGCCCATGTACAAGAAAAATAAAGCATTAGGTAAATGGTCACCTCATTGGGAAGGACCTTTTCGAATAGCGAAAACATTTTCAAACAATGCGTATGAAATCGAAGAGTTGGCAGATGACAAACGAATCCTAAAGGTTAATGGGAAGTATTTAAAGAAATATAAACCACGCATGCAGGAGGTTCGAATAGTAGCAACGTAAATCATAAACATATAACTCGAGGCCAAAATGGTGAAATTAGTTGCCAAAATGGCATTGTCAAGTGTTACAAACAAACATTCAATTAAGATATAAGATTGCTTTAAATAAACAAGTTCAGAAATGGGTATTGTTCCTTAATCGATTAAAGATATTCTTAAAAGACTCAAGCTTGTCTTTGAGTAGGCGAGCTCCTTCCAAGATAACAACCGCCCTTCATTCGCCTCGGTCTCTGCAAGCCCTTTATTGAAGCTCTTGAATCGATTACCAAAAGTATTGACTCATATGGTTCTTCTGTGCTTCCTTAATTTTATGCTGAAGTTCCTGGATCTGCCTCTCCCATTGAAGAATGGATTGAGCTCGAAGATCATAATCAACTTTAGCTTGCTTGATATGCATGGCATGATCTTCAACCTCCTTAGTGAGCTTCGAGGCATGTTCATAAGCGGCGTCCATTGCAGTTCGTTTTTCTTGGACTTTGTTGGCAGCAGATTCGTTTTGAAGAAGGCATCCAGTTACGTTATCGATCAGGGATTGAAGTTCAAACAAAATGGTGCTGACTTCCAGGGAACATGTGGCGAGATTGACTTGATTGATAAGTCCCTTCATCATGAAGCAGGCTGTACTATCTTTTCTGAGTATTTCGAATAAATCCACATCAAGTATGGTTTTTCGAATCTCGTGAAGAAGTATGACTCTATCATCAGAAGGTGCTGAATTAGAGGTCGTACCAACATTAGCCTTAGGGAGGGGAGTGTTTCTCTGAGTTAGTTTAGCCTTCATGTACCCAATAGGGTCAGTTCGGTTTAAGAGGGCTAACTCCTCTTCGGCTGTCTGGCATTTGGAAGACTCTGGAAGTTCCATACGCAATGGAGTGACATCCATCTCAACGTCCATTGGGTCATTAGTGGGAACATCATCGCCTTCATTATTCGCTTCTTCATCATCCTCTTCATCATCAATCAAGTCCACCACCTCGATGTTATCATTTTCATTACCACCAGCATCAGATGCCGTTCCTTCGCTCGAACCTTTTTGAGCATCTTCTCCTTCTTCATCCTCAGACCCTTCCTTACTTGAATCTTCGCTTTCTTGGGAGTTATTGGTTTTTTCTTCTTCAGTATGAATTGCCCTTTCGCTCTCTTGATGGATTTTGGGAGGAGACTCTGGGTGAGAAGTCTCTGGAGGCACTTCTGTAGCATCTTCGAGCGTTGTTTCGTTGGTCTCCTTGAGAGGAGGCGAAGTGCCTTGATCATCTGTTGAAGTTCCGCTTGGAACTGCCATATTGGACGAACCTTTATTCTGCACCAGATTGCTTGAATCTCCATGAGGAGAAGAATGGATCGGAGCAGTTGTTTGTGGGGGAGGAGTCGAAGTAGTTGGGATCGGAGTTGAATCATCCTACACGAAACAAAAAGAAGATTAGAAACTTATAATTAAGGTACGAATAATCATTTTCAAAATTTGAAGTAAAATCACCTGTGGGTTATCTGCAGATATATTGCTGTCTATGTGTTCCAACATTACGTTGGAGGTCGAAGGTGGATTTTTGGATTTTTGTGAGGGAGCAACATCCCTGGAATCAAGTCCAGAGACGTTAGTGTCTTTTGGAGTGTCTTTCTTATGCTTCTTTCTTAAAACCGATGGTGAACTTTCCCCAGCCTTGAGAGTCTTTCCACTAGCACTGGGTTTTCTTTTCTTTGGAGTAGTTGGTGGGAGTTTGCTAGGCTGAAATAATGCGAATGTAAGTTAGACTTCAGTTATAGACTTGAACTTGTTTCGAAATGCCAAAATAAAATTGTTTACCTTTGAGGTTGGAACGGTTGTTGGGATTGGAGCAGGTGTTGGAGTCTGAGTAGTTGTTGGAATCGGAGCATTGGTGTTTGTTGTTGTTGTTGGTGCAGGAGTGATTGTTGGAGTTGCCTTGGGTACATTGTCATCAACTTCGTTAGTTGTTTGGGAACTACTTCCTTCCTTGGTCTTTGATGCAACAGTTTTTATTCTGATAGCTGAAAAGTGAAACACATAAGACAAAACGTTAAAATAAAGTAAATAAGACTTATTTGGGGTTTCCCAAGCATTCGCACCTGCGCCTTCATTCGAAAGAATCGACATGGCAGAAAGGTCATAGCGAAGATGCCCTGGGAAATTATGGAGCCAATGTCGAGCCCATGTCACAGTCTCAGATGGCTTTAGTTTCCTTTGAGATTTGTACTTGAACATCTCTTTGCAAGTAAGCCACCAAGGGTATGGGGGAAACCAAGCCAGAGCCAGTTCTGAGGTAGGTAGTTTGGGAAACTTAGGTGGATGTATTTCGAGTGCCAACCTATACCTATCCTCAGGTGACAGTCCTGAAGGAAGTTTGAACTTAGAGACTTTTTCTGTAAATTTTTCCTTCAAGGTTTGGGACGCTCGATATACCGTGGACTCCAAGCGTGTAGGATCATAAGTTGTTTCGAAGTAAGTTTGAAAAGCTTTAATTTCTTGAGCGTGAGTGAACATACCTTTCTTTCTATGTACCTGCACATCGAATGCAGCAGTTAGTTTCTCTTCGATAGTAAGAGTGTCAAACATACAAGACTGGTAGAATCTACTCCACCAATCCAGAAAACCTTTGGATGAAAAATAAGTTGGTTCAAAAGAGATCAATTTAAATTGAGCAAAATCTTGATATTGTTCTTGCTGAAGTTTGGCTTCTCTAGCCTTGAAAGTTCGACCAGAGGTAATGGAGTCGTGAGTCTGAAAGAGTGGTTCAGGAATCAGTTGGCATAAACCAAATTGTCTTGAGACAAAGTTGGGTTGGTAGGCGAATAAAAGGATTTAATTCTTGGTCGGAGTGATTCTTGAAGAAATTAGTCTTGGGAGCAAAAAGGCTTTCCAGATATCTTGGATTTCTTTGGTCTTGGCAGCCTCCGAAAGGGATATGGTAAACCATGATGGTCCGTAGGTCCTCGAAGCAAAAGGCGCCATAGCCTCTTCGAACTTATGCTTCTTGGAAAATAGCATGACGTATTGGGAAAATAGAATCTGGAAATCAGCTTTGTCATCACTTGGAGTCAGTTTCCTTAACCTTGTGCCCTCAATATTTCGATCCATCACTTCTGGGTTTTGCTCAACAATGGTGTCAGCAGTAGAAAGTGAAGATTCGAACATGGCATTACGCCATAGTCAAGCAACCGAAGGACCAGCTAGCAAGATATTCTTAGGAGTATGGGATTTTAAGCTCAAACCGACCTCAAACTTTCATAAAGGTCAACTAGTAGGAGTTCACTTAAATTAATCCTCCTATTTTCATGTAAATCCTTGCTAGAGGGATGAACCCGCTAGCCACTTGAAGCGATCTCGCAAAGACATATCTTGATAGCCGAGGGTGAGGAAAGCAATGTGTTCAACATCGAAACATTATCACCTTCGGTGATAATGACTGATAAACTTGGAGAAGCTAGCTAACTTGATATCGAAGTCAATTATGCTCGAGTGCTCCTCAGAATCAGGAATGTATGTTTCTCCTAGTGGTGATAATCCAGTGATAGCAGCTATATCAAAGAACATAGGTGTGATCATCCCTCCAGGAAGGTGAAAGGTATTGTAAGTACTATCCCAGAAGTACAGGGATGCAAAAAGTAGAGGATGGTTGTAGGTAAAACCCGGTTTTGATAACTTGAGCAGATTGTAAATACCTAGTTCCTCCCACTGATGGGATTTCTTAACCTCTATTTTAGCAAACCAGTTCTGGTATGCTACATCAGCAGTAGGGCAAGATCGAAATGGTTTGAAATTACTTTTAACATAGTCCAAAATGAAAGGATCCTTTGGGGGAATATCAAGGGTTCCTATGGTTTTAGAAGCAGGGTTCGCTCACATTATCGCTTCTACCTAGGATTTCCATTTTGTTAAATAACGGTTTAAAATCATAGCAAACAGGGAATATGGTTCTAGTGTCCTTCAAAATCTCAAAAACTGTGAGAGGGCCCATTAGGGCAAACCTCTTTCCAGAGGCGTTAGTTGGGATTAATACCTGTGAAGAGTACAGGAGTTCTTGTTCCTTTGAGATGCTTTGAGGAATGAGTACCGATTGACCGTGGTGAGTTTCAACCTTGCTTTCCAGGATCGTTCCAGTGTTCTTGGTCTTCTTCTTAGAAATCTTTTTCTGAGATGTTGTTGTTGAAGACATTGTTGGAAGCTGTTAAGGTTTTAGGGTTTTTCAGCAAAGAGAGAAGAAAAGGTTCAGAGTGTGGAAAAAGAGTAAAAAGATTGAGTCTGTTGGGTTTTATAGTAAGGAATTTGAAACAATCGTCAACTAAGGCCAAGGTACGTGGAGAACGTGGGTTGGACACGGAGTAAGGTGGCGTAAAGTAAGCATTGGAAATAAGCATGATTAAAGACAATCATTATCTTTAATAACCGCACCATACCGTGGCAACTGTTTGAAGCGGTTCGGAAACCCAAGAGCCGTCATGACTGACGTAATGGAAGTCATACACAGTGTCATTATTGCTCAAGGTCACATCAAAATCTTGTGGATATATTTAAAATAAGTATTTCTCAGATAGGGATTCGAAATACATATTTTAAAGGGGCAATTTGTTGGCTGAAGATTTTGATGCAAATGATTTGAATAAGAATCACTGAGCTCAAAATGAAACAATGTCAGTATTCATTGGAACGAGGAAAATGTCATGATTTGGAATGAAAGAATCAGCTCTTCGAATAAGATATTGAAACTTGGGGCTTCGAGTAGCAATTGTGATGATACATGTAGAAGGAGCTTCGAAATGGTAGTAGCGTGGTGTTAGGAAGCGAGTTCGAATCGAAAGGCAGTTTAGATATTTGAAATTCAAAATGTGAGCGGGATGAATGGAAGTTCGAATATGCGCGCTGGAAAACGGTTCGGAGACGTGGAGGCTAGAGAAGCATAGTATTCTGCATGTCCGAAACATGGCAAGCTCTCATAAGTCAGACCGTTATGGCCAAAATAGTATAAATAGAAGTCTTAGTGTTAGGATTTCGTGTGTCATATCTATTGTACTAAATTCAGTAATATTCAAAATACCACATGGCTAGGGAAACGAATGCACGAATAATGTACGTATGATTGCACCAAACTCTTTTATGCAATAATGTATCTTTATCTTTCCAGTTTACCTTTTATATTGCATCAATGTCATTTAAATCTTTTACAATCAAAGTCATTTAACTTTCTTTGCTTTTGAACGCATTTCTCTCGTTTCGAAACTCTTTACTTTTTGAAACTCTTACGTTCATGCTCATATTTTCCAGAAAACTTTTACATACTTGCCTTTAAATTCTTGTCTTTTCACTTCATGCTTTATTTTGAAAGTCTTTTACATTCAAGAAATCCTTTAAATGTTCCTGCATTTATATACTTTCCTTAATTCAAAGTCTTTATATCTTATTTGTTCGAACTAGTTTTATACCATTTTACTTGATTCCGTTATTAGCTTATTGGACATCATAATCGAAACATATTTGAAATATATATATAAAACATTCAAAAGCAAGTCTTGAACATGAACCATCATTTTAAGTTTATGCAAACGACCAATAACCCCATAGGATCAATCTAGTCGATCCTGTAAGTTACCAAAGGGATTAAACAACAATCATAACGCTTGTTTGATAGTTTGGAGGACTAGCGGTTGTTTTACCAGAAATCACTGTGAACAACAAGTTATATGAAAAATAATGGATTGTGCATGAGGTGGTGCCACCCTATACTCCACATCAGAATGGAACTGCACAAAGAAAGAATCGAACCATTATGAATATGGTGAGAAATATGTTGAAAGACAAGAATTTACCTAAATAATTTTGGGGTGAGGTTGTGTCTACTGCAACTTATATTTTGAACAGATGTTCGACGAAGAAGCTAGAAGGAATTACTCCAGAATAATTTTGGCCTGGTGTAAAACCTAGTCGAGTGAAATGATCCTAGTTGGATATCATTCGACATGAGGTTATAAGTTGTTCGACCCAGTGAACAAGCAGATTGTGATCAACAGGGATATGATCATAGATGAGCTTAAAGAATGAGATTGGACTGAAAATATTAAGAAATATTCAGTGAGGATCTTACTTTAAACTTAAGTATAAAATGAAGTTCTACAAGAGGAAGTTAGAGATCAACCAAGTACAAGTACAAGTAGACCTCAGAGAACAAGATGCATGCCAACAAGGTTGCAAGATTGTGTGATTACATCAGATGATGTAGTTGATAATGCAGGTGAGCTGGTACATTATGCTTTCTATACAGACGTCGAACTTGAAAATGTAGCTGAAGCATTGAAGGATTTGAAGTGGGTGAAAGCAATAAATGAAGAAGTGAAGTCCATCAAAGACAACAATACTTGGTCACTTGTTGAATTTCCTTAAGGAAAGAAGGAAATTGATTTCAAATGGGTATACACGTGAAGATTAATCCCAAAGAAGAAGTAACTTGACACAAATCAAGGCTTATGGCGAAGGATTTCTCCAGAAAAGGAATAAACTTCAACGAAGTTTTTGCACCTGTGGCTAGAATTGAAACAATTAGGTTGGTTGTTGGTCTAGCAAAAATGTACAATTGGCACATATGTCAGATGGACGTGAAGTGTGTATTCTTAAATGACCCCTTAGACAAAGAAGTTTATTTTGCATAACCAGTTGGATTTGTGAAGCATGGCAAAGAGAGAAAGGTGTACATACTGCATAAAGTCGTGTATGAATTGGAACAAGCTCCAAGAGTTTGGAATAAGAAGATTGCTAGTTTTATAAGGGAGAAGGAATTTGTGAAGTGCAAAAGTGAAGATGGACTATATGTAAGACTAAGTAATAGTGAATGGGTTATACTATGTCTCTATGTCGATGACTTGTTAATAACAGGTAGCTGCAAGAAGGAGATTGAAGACTTCAAAGGTGATCTCAATAAGGAATTCAAAATGTCTGATCTGGGTGAATTTCATATTTCTTTACTATTGAATTCTAAAAGAGTAGTAGAGGTTTGATGATGCATCAAAGAAGGTATGCAGGATAAATTCTCAAGAGATTTGAGATGGAAGAATGCAACTCGACTTTGATACCTGCAGAAACAAGATTGCAATTGTCGACATATTCATAAAAAGATGATGTCGATACAACCCAATACATAAGACTTATTGGATCATTAAGATACCTTGGTAACACGAAGCCTGGCTTAACATACAATGTGTGTATGGTAAGTAGATTCATGCAGAAGGCAAATGTATCACACATAGAAGCAACGAAGATGATACTGAGGTATTTAAAAAGAACTATCAACTATGGCATTTTGTTTCCTACAACTAATAAAGGAAAATAATGCAAGTTGATGAGATACATTGATTCGAGTTGGTGTAGTGATTCTGAGGACCGAAATTCCATAGCATGATATGTGTTTATGTTAGGTGGTACACCTGTTCCTTGGAGTTCGAGAAAGGAACGATTAGTGACATTATCATCATGCGAAGCAGAACACATAATTACTTTTCTTTGCGCATGTCAAGCAACATGGATGATGAATTTGATCGAAGAAATCACGGGTAAAGATCATGGAGCAATTATCATGAAGATCGAAAGCATGTCAACTATCAATATGGTGAAGAACCCGATAGCACATGGTCAAAACATACACATCGAAATGAGGTTTCACTATCTTCGAGAGCAGGTAGCAGATAAGAAGATGAATTTGGAACACTGCAGAATTGAGAATCAGATTGTAAAAATCATTACGAAGGGAGTGCAAGTCGAAGTATTCAGAAGACTAAGAGCTATAATGAATATAGACAGCTTAGACACAATGAATTAGGTGGTGTGTTGAAAGTGTAATTCCTTGTGTCGAAAGTAGTATGTTGCTCGACACAAGGTGTGTCGAACTAGTCTATAGAATTGTGGAAGTAGTTTATTACACACATATTTGATTTAGATCTAAAATAGATATATTTCATTTAGATCTAAAATAGATAGATTTGATTTAGGTCTAAAATAGATAAATTTGATTTAGGTCTAAAATAGATATATTTTAGGCTTTTATAGTTTTGACCTTTTTGACTTAGGGAGAAAGCAAGATCCATTATAAATAGAGGGAGTAATCCATATTTTTGTAATCAACTTATTCATTCACAGATTTAGGTCTAAAATATATATTTTGGGCGTTTATAGTTTTGGTCTTTTTGGCTTAGGGAGATAGCAAACTCCATTAAATAGAAAGAGTAACCCATATTTTTGTAATCAACTTATTCATTCACAGTATTTTCTGTTGCAAGTGAATAATAAAGTTTTTCACAATTTGTGGGTAGAGAAAAACTCTGTACAAAATCATTGTCTTCTCTTTCTTTCATATTGTCACCATTATTGTGTAGTGATAATAATCTTGTGCATCATGATTAATAGAAATTCATCATAGGTTTGATGGATTTCCAACACAAACGAGCATGTTCGCTCTGTTTAAATTTGTCTTGAAAAAATTCGTTAAAAAATGAGGCAGAGCTTGTTAGATATAGAGAGTGTGCAAGTCTAAAACCTAAGTTCGTCATGTAAAAAAATCATAATGGACCGAGTCGGCCATTGCAACCTTAAAGGTTAAAATTACAAAAATTCTTATTTGAGTCTGCATGCGCAAAATCCCACAAAAAATGTGAATAGGAAACGAATATATCAGAGAATGCAAATCTAAAGTATTAATTCATCCCAAGAAAAAATACAGATAAAACGGACATTTTCGTAAGACCGATATGTGTTCTGACCCTTAGGCAAAACTTTTAAAGCGCTTTCAATAGTTATTATTATTCTAATCGCTTCGTGAAATATCCTTTCAATTGTTTAACAAAAGATATGGGACCGGACCAGTTTTTTAATAGCAAGAGAGCATATAATTTCTCTATATAATTTCCCTTGAAATCAGCAGGTAGAATAACAAATTATTTGCTATTTTTAAACGCTAACTAAAGACAGAAATGGCAGAGAGAAACACAAGTAGCAGCAGAAGCAAGAAGTGGTCTTTGAAAGGGATGACTGCTCTAGTCACCGGTGGATCCAAAGGAATCGGGTTACTATCTTCTCCTCTTATTCTACTTTTTCTGCTTAATTTCTCTAGTTGCAAATTATTAAATATGAGTACAAGGTTTTAAAAAACGGTATGAAAAAACCAAAAACGGCTCTGACAAAATGGTATCCATGTATGAATACTATTATTTATAGTTTTTATTTCAAAAATAAATTGTAGTTAATTCACACCAGAACGACTATATTCAACGTCGCAACACCTAGACTAACCGAAGTCGCAAAAACGTGACCTCCGACAACTGGTTTATGGTATATTTCTCACTTTTTTTTTTTTTTTGTCATATAAACTCTGATGACTAGATATGATATCGTGGAGGAGTTAGCAGAGCTAGGAGCAACGGTACACACTTGTGCCAGAAACGAAACTGAACTCAACGAAAGCTTACATCAATGGGCCACAAAAGGATACAAAGTTACCGGTTCAGTCTGTGATGTGTCATCTCGTCCACAAAGAGAGGAGCTCATAACTAGAGTCTCCTCTCAGTTCAATGGCAAACTCAGTATCCTTGTATGTTGTAAGCCATTAATAATAATTTGGAGCTCATAATATCTGGTTTGTTACATTTTATGCATGCATTTTTATGTGTGGAATTTAGGTGAACAACGTGGGAACAAACATACACAAACAGACACTAGATTTAACAGAAGAAGATTTTTCACTTCTGTTGAGTATCAATCTTGAATCTGCTTTTCACCTAAGCCAACTTGCACATCCACTTCTTAAAGCTTCAGAGTCTGCAAGTATTGTTTTCATATCTTCGGTTGGTGGTGTAGCATCAATAAATATAGGAACTATCTATAGTGCAACAAAAGGTAAATATAGTGTTAATCAATTTTATTTATGAACACTGGAAATGTTAATTTTAATATATGTAATTGAATTCATAATGCAGCTGCAATCATACAACTCACAAAAAATTTGGCATGTGAATGGGCTAAAGACAACATAAGGACTAATTGTGTTGCACCGGGACCAATCAGAACCCCTCTTGGTGAAGAAGTAATTTTCTATCTTTAAGTTTAATCTTTTATTATTTTTATTTTTTTTTTAAGTAAGAATTTTTGTGTTTATAATTTATTTATCAAGAAAAATTATATTATAAGAGACAGAAGGCAAACGGACAACAAACTGCATCGTTATTCTTTTTAAATCGCGAAATCAATCATCTTAAAAACTTCATCCATAAATCTAGAAGATACAACATTGTTATTTATAAGCTTTTAAATTTTATATACAAAATCAACTAATTATGATGTTAGGAAACAAAAAATGTCAAAGACAAATGACAAAAGTTTAATCATATTATAATATTTTATACAATAAAATTTATATGTAAATAAAAGTTAAACATGTCATGTCATGTTGCTGCTATTCCATTTTATATTCTCTGATGACAAAATTTGATATTATATTAAATGATTTTGATGATAGAAATGAATTGAGTCGAGTCGAATTCGCCTCACTTTGGCTCAACTCATTAAGAATTGGTTCAACTCAAATCTTAGTTTGAGTTTGACATAATTTTTTTTTTTTAATTTTAAACCCAACTTGTTATAAATTCATAAATAATTCGGCTCAACTCGTTAAATTTATTTCATTAAATTTATTTTACTTGTTTCATGGATTTAAAAAACTTTTTTATGGTCTAATTTTTTTTAATATATATTTTAAATTAACTTTTTTTACAAAAAATATTAAAATAAAATAAGAGTTATCAAATTGAAATTTAACTTTATCTTAAAAATCTATTAAATGGAAAACTAACAACTTTTAAGAGATATTTTAAAAGTTTAATTCAAAAACTACTTAATTGAAATTTATATTATATTTATTTTATTTAAATAATTATTTTTAAAAAATATTTTACTCATTTGAAAATATAAATTATCAATTAAAATCGTTAGATTAAAAAAATATAGAATTAAAATTTGGAGTAAATATTTAAATCTACTCTAAAAGATAATATAATATTTGTCATATATATAATCGAATTGACTAATAAACCTTACGAATCGAACTATGTATAGTTCAAGTTCAGTTAAGTTAATTAACGTATTTAGTTTTTCGCTTATATTCAATTCATTTGCCTATAAATCAAATTCAACGATCTAATTGTCAAACCGAATTTCAAATTATTTTCGAATTGATTCGGTTTATTATTAGTCCTAATTCTAACTAAAAATGAGTTCAACGGTGATTCCTTTTTGCAGCACTTAAAAGATGAAAAAGTATTTAATGGTTTCACTTCAAGAACTCCTCTTGGACGTATTGGAGAACCAGATGAAGTGTCTTCTTTGGTGGCATTCCTATGCTTACCTGCAGCCTCTTTCATAACAGGACAAAACATTTGTATTGATGGCGGGTTAACTGTCAATTGTCTCCTTATATAATAAGTTATGTTTACACAAACAAGACCTTGGTTGGATAAGCTTATAATTTGAAGCTAGTTATATAAATTTGCATGTTGGTGTTTATTATTAAACTTGCACACAAGTCATGTTTTCGTTTTATTTCAATCAGTTTTTCAGAAAAGACTATAAAGAAGTGTTCAATTGAGAGTTAATCAGTCAAACTCAGTTGTAGTAGTAGTATTTATGTTATTGTTCACGATAAACAAATATTATCACTGTCCCCTTTTGTAATTTACCATTTGGATGGGTGAAAATTCCAATCAAAGTTGTGCGGTTTTTATTAGGCTTCTTCGACGGTGTATCTAACTGAGGAGGTTTAAACTCCTAATCTTTGGGTTAGGGACCAAATCAGTTAGAATACCGGGTTAGAAGTCTGGTTTGAGATTTCTATTATGATTTTTTTATTAGAGTCGGGTGGAGGGGGTGGGATATTTTTGTTCGCCTATCGCTATGGTGTTAATTCATTAGTCCTTAAGAAAAGGAGCCATCCTATCCTAGGGTTTGTCATTGCAAACGTGGTAGTCAAGAGGAAGAATATGATTTGAATCTAAGGAGCACAAAGAAGGTTAAAGGTAAATAGATGGTGGGCCTCTCCCTTCGTAACCTCTCGATTGGAATGAGTTATCAACAGCAAGATCAAGACCAAGAAATTCACTTTACGCAAGTGAGCTCCCTCTCTTACAAAAACATGGTAACTAGAGAACGTGTGGTAGAGTGTGATGCAAAGAACGGTGTTGTTGCTATAAAGCAGCAAGCAAAAGTAAGTATTTTAGTTTTATTTTACCGTCTCCATATGGATTAGTGTGAGGGAAAGAATATCGTTCAATAGTCTCTACGTTTCTAAGCGTGGTTTTGAATGGTTTAAAAGTGTAAATTGTTGAAATTAAAATATATGAACAAGAAAATAAATACATTCTTTGGAGAGGAGAGAACTCGACAAGTTTGAATTTCATCTGCCCCTGAAAGACTTAAATATACCGATCAATTTTATGCAACCTAAAATAATCGTCAATATCATCATGTATCTCTCACATCAGTGTTCATATCTGAAGCACCTACGAGAGTTCTACCATCTTACTTTGTCAGTGAGGCCTCACGCAACTAACCAACACAGAGCATTAAGCATCGATACCCACATGTGAATATTAGATTTAAATTTATTCCTAGAGTCTAGAATCTAATAGATGTTCATCCTAATTTCGAATTTGAACCGTAAATGACTATAGCAACTCAAATAAAAACATAAAGCAAGCAAACAAGGATAACATCAATACAAATTTGTAAAAGAGAATTTATACAACAATGTGATCAATAAATATACATTAAATCATAGTAAATTTACATACAAACCCAAGCAATAGAGAACACGATGAGAAGAAGAGAGAAAACCCAAACATCTTTCGCAGTGTCAGGACGATTGATGACAATTCGACTTCGAATCATCAAGATGCACACTCTAATGTTGTTTATAAGTCTCACATCTCCAAGAATTTCTCTGATGGGGTTGGGTGTAAAAATCCCCACAACCACAACCTAAAAATGTGTTCTAAGACTATATATACAAGTTTCTGCCCATACAAATTCGCCTAACGCCCAAAAAATCCGTCTGGAGAAATGTCACTTTATTCCTAAAATGGAGCGCAAAAACAGGCAAATTTGCCCTGGCGGCCAAGAGGCGCTCAAATTCACCTCGAGCTCGCCTGGCGACCAAGAGGCACTCAAATCCGCCCCGAGCTCGCCTGACAAATTTGACAACAATAAGAAAAATAATTTATTTTACCATAACTCGAGAACCATAACCCTAATTTATGCACGGTTAGAAGTGTTGGAAATCTTATTCAATCCCCTATCTAACAATGAATAAATACCGACTAAATTGATGATTTTACTCTTCTTTACTTTGAGCCTTGTTCTTTGATGAATTGCTCAAAATCACATCTTTGAAGTTATGCTTTTGTCTCTTCTTTAATATCAAACGATACACTATTTGCACGAAAACACGATTATACACAATATATATGCATTTACATACAACTTGAGTTTTATTCAAATGATTTCAGCAAAATAAGTCGATAAGTGCCACAAAACTATACACAAATTTAACTACAATTTGACACTTATCAAACAACCAAGAACGACATGAAGAAGAATTTTGGTAAACCAAAATTTAGGGGGGGCATCAGAATTAAAGAATGGAAATATGGCGATTATGAATTTCCATAATTCATCTTACCCGTGAAGGAAGAACAAAGAATTTTGCAGCCATGAAAAATATTAGTGATTGTAAAAATGTTGGGAAAGAGAATTGGTTTTTTGGCTTTGGAGAACAGGTTGTTGAATACATGGGCTCACAAGGTAATCATTAAAATTGTAGATCTTGGACAAGCTTTTTTCTCGTCACTTTCATAAGCGAAGAAGATCAAGAATTCACGCTTCTATAGGGACCTTGTATGACCTATGATCACTACCTAATCACATAATGGAGTGAAAATTTATGCCCACTAGGAGATGCCATTGAAGAACTTGTTATATGAATAAGAATTTTTGGCTTACTAATAGAGTATTACAATAATAGAGTCCTTCATACATTGGCGATCAAATTGGGAAGACAATGAAAGTTGATAAGAATACCCTTTCAAGAGAAAGAGGGAAGTATCCGAGAATGTGTATCCAAGTGCACCTAAAGAAACCACTTTTTGCAATGTTTTCGATAAAAAGACGCCACTACAAAGTTTAACATGAAGGCCTCTATCTCTTATACTTAACTTGTGGAAGGTTTGGACATAAATCTGATGGATATAGTGAAAGGAAGGTTGTGATGGTTGAAGCTAAAGGTAACAAGGATATGGAAGATAATAATATGGAGAAAAATCAAGGGACATTCAGGAAGATATTATCAGAACTTGGACGATTTTACAAAAAACTAGAAGAGATCGCAAGCAAAAATAAGACCTGAGGAAGGATCAAAAAGAGAAAATCTCAACAGATTAGTCGAAGATGACAACGGGAGAAATTGTCAGAAAAGAAACTAGGTTCCTTGATCTCTATAGAGAAATGAATGGATATATGGAGGAAGAAGATCCACAAGAGTATTCAAATAAAGAAATCAACAACTTCAGCACGTGAGGATGAAGAATAAAAAGAAGTAGAGAGTCAACCAAAAGGACAAAAATAATGGGCACCAAAAAATAACATGAGGATAGAAAATGGTGTTCAGAAGAAAGTAAAAAAACACACTTTAGTGGTGTCACGAGAGATTCAAAAAGCCAACATTAAGGGAGCTACACGTGGTAAGAAATAGCAAGAAATATACGAGAGGAGATTCACTCTAGTGGAATGTTCCTCCTGTGAAATCTACACCACATATTTTATACAACAAATATTATAAAAAAAAACATGAGAAAATGAAACTTTAAGTGCTATGTGCTCCCTCTCCTGTGAAATTTTCATTGGAGAGAATCCTTTCCCGAAATAGACAACTTGATAAAAAATGAAGACGTGACTAGCCTTGTTAGTGGGCTTAGAAATAGAAAGAAAACTAAATATGTGGAAATGGGATCAAGGAATGAAAAAAGGGGCCCCATAATAGTAAGAGAAATAATCTAGATCAATTGGATCCAAAGGCCTTGAGGGCCCAAGGAGCTATAGAGGCATCATTTATGAATACCAATCTAAACATCTCGATCCTAATTTCCTAACATTGGTGGATAGCGATAGAAATGATGAGGTGGAGTCAACAAAGAGAGATTTTGGAGAAAGGTGTTTTGATGAAGTCAATTAAATAATGAAATTTGTGGAGGAAACAATAAAGAAAATCAAAAGGGCCACAACAAATAATTAGCAATGTTTATGAATCAATACCAAAATAAAATAATGTTTTGGAACTACAGAGGTGCAATCAACAAAGCTTTTGTTTGAGTGTGCAATAATTATATTTGAGAAAATCAACCTTCAATTCTTATCATCATGGAAACTCGACTTGACCCTGGAAAACTGAGTAAAAAGTTCAATCATTTGGGTTTCAATGGTGATAATTCAGAAACCATAGGATTTGCTAGAAGTATTGCATGAGGTGGAAAAAAGACAAGATGCGTGTTCAAATTCTTCAAAAGCATTTTCAGTTTTTGCGTGCTAAAGTTAAAATTGGGGATGAAGCTTAGTGGCTCCTTTCGATATTATATGATAGCAAGTGTGAAAAAGGTAAATACGATGTGTAGAAGGAGCTCAAAAATATCGTAGATAACATGGATTGTGGTTAGATATTGGGAGGGGACTTCAATGGCATTAGTGAAGTGTTTGAAAAAAGAACCCAACCTGGTGCGGTAGGAATGGAAATTCAAGTTGAAGTGAGATGAAGACTAATACTTCGAAAATGAACTCCGATAGAAGAATGAATATTCGGAAAAAGGGTAACACAAAGTGAGACGGGCCTCTAACGTAAATGAGCTCACCAGCAAAAAGTGCCCCAAGGATTTCCCGGATGGAAACTAATAAGCCCTTGGATGAGCAAAGAACTATGATTAAAACACTACAAATGATCTCATTGATACTCTAAGGAAATAAGAGAGAAAAGTATCAATAAGTAACTATGAATAATATTGAAAGCTAAGGATTGCGAAAAGTTTCTAAAACACTTAACTTCTTCTACTTATAGGCGAAGGCATTTGAGCAATCCATATCAACTAAGAAAAGGGGTTAAGAGATCAATGGTCAAATTTCTCCTTGGGAATACATGCAAACTCGGGTGAACTCATGTGCACTATAAACCTCTTCATGCCCTAATTTGTCGCGTCAACACATATGTTAGAAGAAGGCTACAAAACATTCCAATGATAAGACTGCATTTAATGCGCTTGTTCCTCACTACTCTTTCAACTGACCCCAGATGTTTTAGTTCTAGCTCACACCAGAGAATATCGTTGAGATCGTCCAAATCAGTAAAGACTTTCTTGACTCGCCTAGTGCCTGACGAATCCTTGGGGGCAACTGTTCTGAGTCAGCCATAGGACCAAATAGCTAAGGCCCACACCTCAAATACACTTCATTTAAGCCAAAATATAAAAGTCAATTCACATAAAAAGCAAGGTACGATCTCCAATCTCCACTTTTCACTATATTCTTTTTTAATCTGAAACTGACTTGTACGTTGAAGTGCTAACCATACATATTTACCCCGCGCTGCCAAGACAGATTTAACACCACCGATTCGAGTCATCCAACGCATCAACTACATCTATTTTTTGTTCCGGAATGTAACAAAATATATTACAAATTTTAAAATCTAATCAATTTTTTTAGGTTTTAAAAGAATTTCTTGAAACTAAAAGAATGGCAAAATATGTTTACTATATATGTTTCTCTAGTGTCCACCTTCCAGTTTAGTTGAAGCATCAATAGACAATAAACGTGCAACTCTTTATATTCTTCTAACGTTTTTACTTCATTTTCCACTTAGACACTATTCCTAATTTCCACAATAATTTAGCCCCTGAGAATGGCCAATGGCCACATAACCTTTTGGTAGCATTTTCGTTCCCTTGACCAAACACAATGGAATTTTGGTCAATGTCGTTTTCTCCTGTCATATGTTCTTGTCAAGCTTTTAAATAAAGATGTGAAAGAAAGAAAGAAGAAAAAATGTAGAAGCCACAATTATAATCACAATCGATAATTCTATTTATTAGCTATTTGACCACAATTTTGTAAATTATCAAGTATTGCGGTGTGATTAAAAATATAATTTATTGTTATTTTATGTTTGCATGTATAATGATCTATCGACTATCAAGACCAAATAATTTAAATTTTAAATTTAATATTTTCTAATAAAATATAGATTAAAATTTAAATTATTTGCTCTCCATCCAACAATCACAAACGTACTAACTACGAGAATTTTGATGGGAGATAATTTTATTTCATTATAACATTATATTGCTACATGTTTATAACATTTATAGATAACAAACTTATAAAACAAGGTTATTGTAGGATCTCATGGAAACTTAAAATAAAAATTTCTATGATCAACAAATTTGGCAACTTCATATAACTTCATTCTTAAAATCATAGTCAATTTCTACCCAAAATAAAATTAAAAAAAATCATAGTCAATTTCTAGTTAAGGGAAGTATATGATCAATGTAACACATGTTTATCATATCAACATTGGGAAACTTATTGAAGACAAATACACAAGTACCCAACACAAGTAGCCACTACACATGCAACATTTATAACCTCCCCAAAAAGAAAAATACATACACAATTGTGCATTAATTCCACACCACCATCCTTAACAATAAAATTGCAACAATATATTGGGGAACCCTAATTTAAAAAATACACAGATTTATATCAAACATATACATATATATAAGCATGCTAAATAACCAACAACGTTTTTCCGAGTAAATCATATCAACTTAATCAGATATCTTGAGTTTAAATTCAACTTTAAATATATATCCAACAACGAGTTTTGTCGATTATTATAGTCTCAGATCGAATAATTACTCTCTATTATCTAGTACTCCCCGAAGACAATGATCCACTCCCAGAATCATACATGTTATGTCCCATCATTGAAGATGAAAAGCCATAACCATAGTACTCACCAACATTCCCTTGATCTCTCTGATAACTCCTTCCATTCATAGCACTCTTCTCCCCTTCCATCTCCCTATATTTCCGCAAATAAATCTTCAGTGGCTCAACATAATCGTCAAATCCAAGCGTTGTCATAGCCCAAAGAAGATCATCACCGTTGACTGTTTTCCTCTTCTCTTTCAGACACTTATCAGAAGCTTCACTTGTTATGAAACTGATAAACTCTGATACACACTCTTGTAATGTTTCTTTTGCTTCTTTTGAGATCTTTGCGTTTGTTGGTAAAGCTTTTTTCATGATCCTACTCACGTTTGCTATTGGAAGAAACTTGTCTTGCTCTTTGCTACCTGTTTGACACCCTCCTCCTCCTAACTCGTTGTCTGATTCTGCCATGGCTCAAAATCTGAGAAATGGTACCAACCAAACACGGTCTTATTGTATGTGTATGTGTTTGATTACCTTTATATATTAATTGCTATGATGCTGACACAACAAAGTTTTGTAAGTAAAAAAGTTTAGTAGTTTTTGTGGTTAACAAGTTAAAAAGTGAAATGTTGGAAATAAAGAAGTACGTATAGTCTCAAAATGTGGAAAAATTAATGAACGAGGAGATTTGTGTGGTGGGTGAATTGACAAGTGAGGCTATAGATGGGTGTTGATATTTATGTGAGGAGATTTTCTAACATATAATCTTTTTCGAATTTGAAACTATTTTTAAAATTTGAAAGAAGCCTCTAGTTAGATTGGGTCAGCTTTGATTAGACATTTAATTGTTTAACTTAATTTAAGATTTGAGTTTAGTCTCCTAGTTAATAAACATTACATTTTAGTCTTTTAGATTTAATTTTGTTATTCTATTTAGTTTATTCTATTAAATTTTAATTTTAAATATCTAATGTGGTGCAATAATATTGAGTGTGCACCATAAAACTTTTTTTCTTTAAGAATTAACTATTCGATATGATTAAAAAAGATCAAACGATTGGAAATTAAAAGTCCGTTGAATCTAATAATGCCAACAACACATAATATTTTTTACATTTCTCCATCTTGTTCCCTTTTCTCTTTCTTCACTCTCGTCTTCCATTCACTCATATCAAAATCCAAAAATTATTAAAAAAAAATACTCAATTTTTTTTATCTTAGACCATCTAACAATTAAACTAAAAAAAACTTCTACAAAAACTAAAGATAATTAAATTATTAAATATTGTTATATCACTAAAGAACATAATAATGTTTTACTTTAACTTTTAAGATTAGATAGAAGACTTTTCGTGTAGCAGAAAAAATTTTCTACCTACTTACAACACAACCACTAGCTTATTAGTAACTTTAAATTTCCATTGACCATGTCATTGTGATTGAACTAGCTTATTAGTAACCTAAATTAAGTTGAAGGTAAAAAAAATTAAAGGTTTTTTCTTTTGTTTTGTTAAACGTAGAAGTAGTACAGTAATAAAAAATATTTAAAAGATTTGAAGGTAAAAAATTAAAAAATATCTATACATTTGAGTTAAAAGAGTTGAAAATTAAAAGAGTTGAAAATTAAAAGAGTTGAAGTGTAATTAAAATAAAATAAAATGTGCAAAATCTACCTATTACAAGTTTTGATCCTATGACCTCTTGTATAAGACTCTAAAGTATATACCACGTGGAATACTCTATACCCCTTGAATCCCGCCTCTGGTTGAACTTGAGAGTTAAGATCAATTAAGAAGGTTTGAGTATTTTTTTATTTATAAAAGGAGACTATTAGTTAAATTACAAACGGAAATTTTATTTACTAAAATAAAACTAAATGAAATATACTAAAAGAAATTTTTCGAGCATAAAGAGTGTATGAGCAATACAAGATAGTTTAAGAAAAACTCGATTATCCACTATTATAAAAAAAACACATTTAATGTCGGGCGTTTCACTTCGACAATGGAAGAGAGATAAAGAATGACAACATCAAAAGCTATCATTTAACACATAGATTATTAAAATACAGAGGGGTAAAGTTATCGGTACGTGGGTTCGATCTCCAATATTAGCATTTTTATTATTTATAGAACTTGATGGCGTATTCAATATTAACAATCGATATATTGTAGAATCGCAGTAACATCTCAGAGTTATTACCTCGGTTTAATGTAAAAATCGAGGGGATTTTTTTGGTAGTGTTGTTTGAACATGTATTACAGAACTGTATTTCAGAATATAGAACTATATTTTGTATATTCCTGAAATAGAGATATTGTACATTTTACCTATTTCTCAATCTGAAACATTGTACCACAAATATTAATTAATTACACCAAATGCAAATCCAAAATTACATCAAAACTAAAACAAATGATTCAGAAACAAAAATAATAAACCATTTACTTACTAGTTTTCTCATATTCCCTATTAATGATCACGACGAATAACATGCACATCATCAGGATCATTTTCTTCATATGATTGGAGTACATGTGTTTCTAAACAAGACATTTCATAGTTAAAATCTTGGTTTTCATCAGTACTATCAGGAAGATGTTTTCCTTGAACAACAATTGACCATCTAGTGTTAGAATGATTTGACATAAAAAAAACTTGTTTTTACTGGGTTACCATGATGCATGATTCGTTCTTATAAGTTGTCTGTCGAATATCAACTCGTCTGAATCTTAATTCATCGCTTTCTACACTAGTGTTACTGTCAACCCACTTGCGCTTAAATAAAAACACTTTAAAAGAAACACAATCAATCTCCAAAATCTTCTCAATTACCCAAAGTACGCTCTAGATTTCAATACAAGATTGTCATCTGTGGAACTAGAATAGTACATGGTTCAGCCTCAACTATAACTCCACTGTTTTACATGGTACTACGACCATCCTTTAATTTTGCATAGAATGAATATTTACTAATGTCGTATGCACTCCAAGTAATTACATTAAACTTAGGCTTACGTGACAACATTTGCAAGTATTCAATGAACCACTCTCTTTAAAAATACTTTCACTAAATCAATTTATGAAAATTTTGTTATGCTATGTCAACATCCATTTTTCATTCATCCGGAGGAATTTTTCATTTATAATACTTTTATGAGTGGTCAAGCAAGGCTAAACTTCACTAATGTTGTTCAATATATACAAATGTGATTGAATAACTACTTCTCGACTAAATGTCTTAAAATTTAAACCATGAATACCTCTACCATCATAACATCTATCGTGACGAGACTCAGGAATTCCTATAAATTTCGCATATGACAAATAATTTGTAAAAAAACTAAATAGCTTTTTTTATGTACCTTTCTACAATGGAAGCTTCTAGATGGTGACGATTCTTGGTATACCCTTTAAAGATCTTCATGTAACGCTCTATCGGATACGTCCACTATAAATAAATCGGACCACAAATTATAATCACCCTTACTAGATGAACAACTAAGTGAATCATAATGTCAAATAATGATGGAGGGAAGTATATCTAATTGGCACAAGATAATTGGAACTTCATGTTCCAAGTCATCTAAATTCTCAGGATCTATAATTGTACTACATATAACATTGAAGAATAAACACAAACTGGTTATAGTCATCCTTATATTTCTTCATAACATTATACATATAATATATAATATTATTATCCCCTGTAATATAGATAATTTCTGGTTTACCCCTGCAATTTCATTTTTTGTAAAATCAATCATGCCACTTAAAGACTATGTTGTTTTAAATCTTGTAAGAATTCTGTTTTTAAAATTAACCTTGCCACTTGAAAATTTTGTCATTTTGAACCCTGTAATTTTTTGTTTTTGTAAAGTCAACCTTGCCTAGTTAGGTTCTAAAGGATTTAAAATGACAAAATCTTCAAATTTCACTACAACAAAAATGAAAATAGACAGCGCTTTTTTCTGAAAGTGCTGCCTAAAGGTAAAAAAAATATAAACATGGAAAATGTTGAAGAAATTTCAGCAAAAACGTTGTCTAAGGGCCACCTTAGATTGCGCTTTCACAAAGATTTTTTTAAAAGCGCTTTCTAAGGCCCCCTTAGATAGCGCTTTCTGAGAAAGCGCTGCCTAAGGCCTTTTATTTTCTTAAAAAATAAAACCAAACCCTAAACCCTTTCATTCTTTCTTCTCAGCATTTTCGTACGATCTTCTTCTTCTCCACAACCTCCCTGCAAAACAAAATCTTTCAAACTCGTTCTCCATCATTCAACCTCGTCTCCGTCTCCGCTGTCACCGTCGTCACTTCTCACGAAGCCACCTTCCACCATTACTTCTCTATCGTCGTCTTCACCATTGTAACAACAAATTCCTCCATCTTCATCTCATCTCTACACAACAACTCCCTTTGTCTTCTTCTCAGCATCATCTCATAACCGCCATTCACAATTTAGGTCAACTCTGCACAACAACTCCCTCCGTCTTGTTACTGTTTTGTTGAATTGGAATATAGATATAGTTGTTACTGTGATATTTCTGCAGTTTTTCTGTATGTACATGATTGTTTTTCTGATATAGTTGTATTGGAATAATGTTCTTGTTGCGTTCATGATTGTTTTTCTGATTATTTTTCATGATTGTTGCATTCTGATAACTCCCTCCATGAATGTATTATGTTTTTGCACCACCATCTTTCACACTATGTTTAACAATGGATGTCTTGGATTTCTTTGCCTTAACCTTAGCTTTCTTTGGTAAAACATAGCCAACGGAAAGTTGTTGATAAGTTAGATGTTGACTTATGTGTTTATAGTGGATATCAGATAAGCTAGCAATTTTAATTTGTAGTATTTAGCTTCAGTTGAATTATTTGATAAATATGAAATCTTGAGTTTCTTCCTTGCAACTATATTTTTCTCAATTTTGAGTTTCTTTCTTGCAGATATTATTAAACAAAGATAAAGTTACAAAAGTGATTCTTCATTTAATCAAGTGAGAAATTACAGAGCTTGTTTTTAACTTTTCAATTATGGATTGGAATCATCAACTTTAAGGTGAATTGAAGTTTGAAATCTCTGTGATTTTGATTGTTTTATTTGCATCCTGATAAGTTAATCCCTACATTTGTGGTGTCATTGTGTGTTTGGTCACTTTGACAAATTGGAGCTTCACAAATATCATGTCCATAAAGCATTGGGACATAAGATTATACCCCCTAAATTGAATTGTTTATTCTTTTTATTTGGGCTAAATTTCTTACTTCTCAAATCAATTTTCGAATTAATGAGCTCGGTATTTACTTAATGCATAGTTTATAAAAAGACTCTACAAAGTTGAGAAAAAGTTTTCGTATTTGTTTGATTGTCTCCCATTTTTTAATTCAAAAGATGAATTTAAGGGAGTTTTTTGTCAAGGAGGTGCAGCTTATTGAATAATGAGCAACATTAATATATGAATTCTACTTGTTGTATTTATATGGTCTTTTGCATGCTTTTTTCCAACCTATTATGACATATGTTTGACCAAGTCTTTATGAGTTGTTTATTTCTATGGTTAATCTTTGATTTCGTTTATTTCATGACTTCTCAACCTAACATGAATATAGTGTGTATATTAATTAGGTAGGTGAATCATGTACACTTTTCTTTCTTTCTATATTACATGTTTTTGGAAAACTAATTTATATGACAATGAATTTCTGTGAAAAAAAAAAGCTTGTATAACCTGTTATGTTGCTTGTATATCGATTGAGGTTTTGAATCCATGACATTTTGTTTTGGTTTTCATTTGCTTTAAGTTTTTTTAGTCGAAATTATTAAAATCTCTCATGTAAGATAAGTGGCTGTCCGGATATTATTTTAGACATTATGGCTTATCCCAGATGTTGCTTGGATAGAAATACCCTTTTGTACTACATATTTGATGTCATAATTATACTGCAGAACTTGACATTTATTTTCTGTGCAGAGAAAAACACAAAACAAATGTCACAAAGGATATTTCTGTTGCACATAAAAGGTATTTCTGTCGAAGCAAAATAATTATACACATGTGAAATTGAAAATTAATGAAAAGATCAGAAAAACTTCGACACATTGGCATTTTTTATGAGTTGGCCTGACAAATATTTTATGAGTGACTTTTTCAAATGTTGAGGGAATCCATGTGACTTTTTTTACGTGAGAGTTTTAGAAAACGCCTCATATGACGGGAGGTAAAAAAATATTAACTCAAAAAAAATTATAAGTGATAAATCATAAATAGTTTATATGTCATAGAATAAAATGGCATTAATCCTAATATTAAATAGTAAAATTAATTTATGAATTTAATTATAATGCTTGTAAAAATTTTAATTTTTAATTTATATACTGTGATGATGTAACTTTTTTATATAGATAAACCAACATTTTCAAAAAATATCCATGTGATTTAATTGAATGTTTCTGCAAGTTTTCTGTACGTAAACATTTAGTTTTTATTTAATTTTTAATATTAAAAAAATAAATTTATCTAGTAAGTAATAAAACAATGACTTATCATTTATATAATTTTGCAATAGGTAGTTTTACAATTGTCTGTATTATCTTTAATTGTTGTCAAATTTTCATATATGAATCAAAAATGCTAATTTTATACTAAATTACACACCTACGTTATATTTTATTGATCATTAATATGATAAATAGTAAAATATTACAATAATAAATATTTTTTAAAATATAAAAATTATTATTATTTGTTTTTTTTATGTTTTTTTAATTTACGATACCGATACAAAATTATTTAATTTATCGTCTTCATAATTTTATTAACGAAAATTTTAAATTTTATTATTCAACTTTATTTTATTAAAAAAGTAGTTTTTAATATTTGTGCATTTATTAATTAAATTGAAAATTTTATTAATTAATATTTTAGTTTTTATTAACTAACTTTATTTTATTGTTAAAAATTATTTTAATAATTATATATTTATTAACCAATTTCATTAATTTATTAATCAATTTTATTTTAGTTACTATTCATAAAATTCACAAATATTATTAACTGACATTGGCATTGTAAACGGTATTTAGCATAAGTATTCTGTTTATAAATTAAATGTAAAAATAGCATACGTTGAATATATAGTCTTTACATACATAGTGGAGGCATAGAATTCTGAATTATTTGTGCTATGCTGGGGTTTAAGCTCTACCCCCTTTGATCCACATGTCTCTCTTTCTTTAATTTCTTCCTCTTCTTGCCTCCAATGGATCTCCTTTCTCTATTTCCAGAATTAAGTCATTCGCTCCATCCACCCGAGAAGCCCTCAATCAGCTTACCACAATCTACAGCAACCACTACTGTTTCATTGAAACCTCAGCCCAATTCTTTCTTACAAGCTCTTAATGGGGTTTGTGACATCCCTATTTCACACCTTCCACAACCAATAATCAAAGGTGACAGGTTATCAATCACCAAACCAGGTTTCGCCTTCTTTGCAGATATAGAATATGAAAATCTTTCAGAATATTGTAACCATTGTAAGAAAGCAGGGCATAGACTCAAAAACTGTAAATTTCTTTCCAAAACTGACCATACAAATAACTTAGCTCAAAAGTCGAGGTTGGAACAAGGTCTCAAGCAGGACCTAAGAGCATCACCTTATGATTAGCCTCCATTGGAATATTAGGGGCATAGCTAATTCCCCCTTAAAATTAGCTCTTAAGCGGTTAATTCATCTTCACCATCCTCATTTTATCTTTATTGTTGAGCCGAAATTAGATTTCCAGAAACTGGGTAACAAAATCTTTGCCCTTAACTCTTCTTTTCTTCCTTCACTTTGGTGTATTTGTAAACTGGATTTGAATCATTTGATCCTATATTCTTCTGATCAATTTTTCGCTTTCACTTTTGTTCTAGATAACATATTGCTGGCCTCTATAGCTATTTATTCCTCTACTAATTTGTATAGAAGAAAACTTCTTTGGTCTGATTTGAGCAACCTTCAGGTGCGTCATCCCCTACCTTGGTCTTTCTTGGGTGACTTTAATGCTATTATTGGTGCTCATGAACACAACGGTCGGCTTCCTTCTGCGCAAAGTCTCATTCGTGACTTTCAGCAATGGACAGATTTGAATCATCTTATTCATGTTCCAACTCTAGGTGCAATTTTCACTTGGTCTTATAAAAGAGACCCCCTTACTTCATCGAGAGGCGCTTGGATCGTGTTATTGCTAATCAGGATTGGCTAAACTTATGTACTAAAACTATTGTTTGCACTCTTTCAAAAATTCGATCAGATCACTTTCCGAACCTTCTTGACTCTATTTCTGCTACCAAAGGTGCTTCACACTTTAGATATCTCAAAGCTCGATCCTTGCATAAAGATTGCAACACCTTTATTTCAAATTGTTGGAAGCAAAGAGAGGAAGGCCCTCCTATTGTTGTTCTTGGCAAGAAACTGCAAAACCTTAAAAAAGCACTTAAGTGTTGGAATCATGATTGTTTTGGGAATGTGACTAGTAATGTCTTGAAGGCTGAGATGACTTGAAAATTATTAAAGAGAGTAAAAACTCGATTGATGGGAACTTTAGCATTTTGGAAAAAGAATCTTAGGATAGAGTCTCCAAGGCTCTAGATATTGAAGAGTGCTTTTGGAAGGAGAAGGCTCGGATCCAGTAGCATTTGGAGGGTGATAGGAATATTGCGTTCTTTCATCGGTTTTCCAAAATCCGATCTGCTTTCAAACCTCTTTCATTGCTTAGAATTAGGACGGATGTGATATCAGATCCCTCTACTATTGCTTCTCACACCGTGGATCATTTTAATTCTCTTTTTCTTTTAACATTTCTTCTCTGCAGGATTTCTCTTTGGTGCAAAACATCATTCCGGCTCTGGTTAATGAAGATATTAATACAATTCTCACCTTAATTCCCTCTGTGGCGGAAATCAAGGCTTCAGTTTTTTCTCTTAATTCCGCTAGCGCTCCCGGGCCCGATGGTTTTGGTGCTTCTTTCTTCCAAGACCATTAAGACATCGTCCATCATGACGTGACTGCTGTCATCGTTCAGTTTTTCAATTCCTATTGGTTGCCAAAAGGTTTCAACTCTAATGTCATTGTGCTTATTCCGAAGTCAGATAATGCGGACCTTAGACCTCTTCCGGACCATTTCCCTCTCCAACATCAAGGTCAAAATCATCTCCAAAATTCTTGCAACCAGACTCGCGGTAATTATGCCTCAATTGACTTCTTAGGAACAAAGAAGATTTATCCATGGTAGAAAAATTCAAGATTGTATAGCTTTAGCCTCCGAAGCTTTCAATATGCTTGATTCCAAGTCGTGGTGTGGAATGTTGCGCTCAAAGTGGATATCTAGAAGGCTTTTGATACGTTAAATTGGCAATTTCTTCTTAATGTTCTTAAGCAATTTGGTTTCAATTCACTTTTTTGTCAATGGATACATCCTCTTCTGCATTCTGCCTGGATGTCGGTGTCCATCAATGGATCTTTACATGGTTTCTTCAATTGTACTCAAGGAGTCCGACAAGGGGATCCTCTCTCGCCTTTGATTTTTTGTCTTGCTGAAGACGTTCTCATTAGAAGCATCTGTCACCAGGTGGAGACTGGTGTTATTTATCTTATTACTGGCCCTAACAAAGTCCAGATTCCCTCTCATATTCTCTATGCAGATGACGTCCATATCTTCTCTAAAGGTAGTATTGCTAATCTTCGAAGGTTGGAAGATATTTTCTGTGAGTACGCTTCAATTTCCGGTCAAGTCGTCAACCGTAGGAAATCTCTCATTTATGGGGGTGTTATGTCTCAAGCCAGAATTAACACTCTTTCCTCCTTATCTGGTTTTCAGGTAGAGTCTTCTACTCTTGTTTATCTTGGTGTTCCCATCTTCAAAGGCAAACCTCGATCTAAATACCTTTTGCCCATATAGGATAAAATTATGCTCAAATCAGCGTCTTGGAAGGGTTCTATTTTATCCTTTGCAGGAAGATTGGAGTTGGTCAAATCTTCGATTTAGAATATGTTAATTCATTCAATGTCGGTTTATGTGTGGCCGGTATCGTTATTAAAGAAGATTGAAACTGTTGCCCGAAATTTCATATGGAGTGGTAATGTTGTGAAATCCAAGATGGTTACGGTAGCGTGGAAAAAGATTTGTAAGCCGTACTTTAAGGGAGGGCTTGGGATTCGTTCTGTGCTCGAGCTGAATGTTGCTACTAACATGAAGCTGGCTTGGAATTTTCTTATTTCGGAAGATTCTTTGGCCTCGTTGGCTAGGAATCACTTTCTCCGCCTGGCAGGTTTATAGTTCACCATATATTTTCTTTCATCCGGTCTGCTATCAAATCTGAATTGCCCTGAAAATTCCTCCTGGCTGCTTGGAAATGGTAGGGATATCAATTTCTGGTATGACCATTGGTGTGGTCTGCCTCTTCACCTTAATATGGGATCCAACCTGGTTCCAGCTGATATTTGTGTTAGCGATTTCATTCTTGATGGCTGCTGGAACTTTAACATCAGTTCGTGGTCCATTCCTCCTTCCATTCAGGAGAAAGTTTCGGCCTGTACTATGCCTCTGGTCTCTCGGAGGGACAGGCTTATCTGGACCAATTCTGCTTCGGGTGAGCTTCATTTGAAAGATGTTTTTGAGTTCAAAAGGAATTCTGGAACCGGTCTGGAGGGCTGGGATTGGATTTAGAATAAATTCATCCCTCCCTCTAAATCTTTTATGGTGTGGAGATTTTTGCTTAACAAGCTTACCACTGATGATCAATTGAAGTTGAAAAATTGTTCGCTCCCCTTAATTTGTAATCTTTGTCTCAATTTTGAGGAAACCGCTCAACACCTTTTCTTTCATTGTGAGTTCGCGAAGGCCCTTTGGAAGTGGATTGGTTCGATGTTTGATATTTGTTCTTGCATCCAATCTTGAATTGATATTCGGAATTTTTGCTCCCGGTCTTGGCATCTCCAATGTAAGATCATTTTTACTATTGTAGTAATTCATCACTTTAATGGTATCTGGTTTGCTCGTAATAGTGCGAGATTCAAGGATACTAAGATTTCCACTTCTACTTCCATTTCTTGCATTTTTTCTTCATGTACCCTTGTTGGAAATAACTTTAAAACCCCTTCCTCTATCAACATCCAAGAGTTTGAGATTTTGAAAACATTCAGAGTTAAGATTCAACCGCCTATTGCTCCTAAGGTGTTGGAAGTCATTTGGAAACCTCCTCCAAGGGGTTGGGTCAAAATTAATTGTGATGGGGCTGCTCATGGTAATCCGGGCCTTTCGGCTTGTGGCGGGATTGCTAGAGATTTTGACGGAAGATTTTTGGGTGCTTTTGCTTCTTGTATTGGTTTCTCTAACTCTCTCATTATCGAACTCTATGACGCTATGCTAGCGATTGGGTTCGCCTCTAAGAATGGTTGGTCCCATCTTTGGATCGAATCAGACTCCTCTGTCGTGATTCATGCCTTCTCTCCTCCTTACATCGTTCCTTGGCAAATTTGTAATCGTTGGAAAAATTGTGTGAATACCATTAATAATATCTCTTTCGTTGCTTCTCATATATTTAGAGAAGGAAATAGTTGTGTAGATTCTCTAGATAACATAGGTCTGACAGTGTCTGGATACATTAATCATATGGATATCCTTAGTTTTTTGAGAGCCGATTTTATAAAGAATAGGCTTGACTTGCCTTTCTTTAGATTTACTTCTTCTTGAGAGAATTTTGGTATAATCCCTCCTCCGCTTTGTACCGTTTTTTTTGGTTATATTCAATCTTATTCAAAAAAATATAGTGGGGGCATACTCCCATAGAATATATATATATATATATATATATATATATGAGAGATCAAATTACATTCGAAGAGTTATACCATGAGTTACACTCGCTCAAAAGTATTTTGATGTAGTTCAATGACATAGTAAAACTTTATAGATTAATCTCAAACTTTATAGGTATGATTTATATGATGGTATGTTTCAATCCAACGGTTGATTTTAAAAAAATATTAATCCGAAGTGACGTTTTTGAGCGAGTGTAACTCATGGTGTAACTCTTTGGATGTAATATATATATATATATATATATATATATATATATATATATATAGCTAGTTAAGTTGATGCTAGTGCAAAATATTTGTATCTGTTATATTTTATATTTATATAAAATATAATTTGAATAATTAAATTTTAATTATTATGGTATTTGTACTGAGACGTGGATAATTTGAGGTCGTTTATATTGTGTTTGAAATCTATCTAACATTGGATAAATGCCACAGAATTGTGCCGAGGGAGACAATAGTTTAACTGTTTGTGAATTAGGCTCGTCAGGTTCAATCATAATCATGTCATATCAACATAAATTTAGTTGAGTGTGAAGTTCTGGTTCCCACAAAAAATTATAGAATTCACATTAGCTCCTAATAAAAGAAAATTGGGTTTGACTGGAAATTATGATAAATGTTATGAATAATTTAATGATTTTTTTTAATAACTTTATTTATTATTTAAATTAATATGTATTTATTAAATTATTTGTATGATGCCTATAAATAGGATCTATTTCATTATATACGATTACATCGAATAAAATAATACATAATCATTATATATTTCTCTCTTATGTATTTCATAATACGTTATCAACACGAAGCTCCGACACTTAAAAGGTACTATTTTTTTATTCTTTATGTCTCATTTATAAATTTTGATAATTTTCATGCATCCCAGAATGATTGCATGAATAATATTAAAGACATTCATGAAGTATTGCAAAACAAATTTTTAAATCAGTGATAATTTTGATAATTTTCATGCATCCTAGAAGGATTGCATGAATAATATTAAAGCATCATGAAAAATTGCAAAACAACAAATTTTTCATATAGTTGCTGAAGAACTTATCAAGTTATACTAAAAAGATAGCAAAATAAATTATTTACATAGTTTCTGAATGACCTGTCAAGCTATCCTGAAGGATAGAAAAATAAATTATATAATTTCTGAAAAATCTATCAAGCTAAAGTTGCATCTATAATATTAATCAATCCCAGAAAGATTGAAACTATAATATTAATGAATCTCAGACGGATTTGATCTATAATATTAATGTATTCTAATCAATTATGTTAAAAATTAGCAAAAAAATTGCAATAACAAATAATAATCATTATTTCAGAAGAATGACACAAATTGGATCTATAGTATTAACGAATTCTAGAAAAATGCATCAATTATGTTAAAAATTAGCATATACAATTCGAGGAGGATTGAAAGAATAATATTGAATATCCCAGAAAGATTCATAAATATTTTTTGTTATTATAGAAGAATGACACAAATAATTTTGACGCATTCCAGAAGAATGATTATATTTGTTTTAGATTATTGTTTATAAAAATAATAATTTTAACACATATGGATAATCATCCCAGAAGTATGATTATAATTTTTAGATCATCATTTATTAACTAATAATTTTAGCGCATCCTAGAAGGATGATTATATTTATTTTAGATTATTGTTTATAAATGTTATTATTATTTTAAACTTTTTTCTCTAAATTTTGACATTGTTAACAATTAGTGTTTATTTAGAAAGTTATTATTTTGTTGAATGTAAATATGAAACATGTTTCTTTTAGTAATTTGATGAATGAAGATTTTAAAATGTAGGTTTATCAATTAATATTTTTAAAATTTTGTTATAATAGAAAGTTTTGTGAGTATAAAATTTATTAATATATATTTTTAACGTCAGTAGAATATATATTATTATGGGCTATACATATAATATTAATATGGTGAAAAACTATATATCCATATCTAGTATTTGAAATATATATTAATATTTATTTTGAGTTAAATTTTGATATATATATATATATATATATATATATATATATATATATATATATATATATATATATATATATATATATATATATAACATGATTGATGTAAACAATTGAAAATGAAATAGAAATTTAGTATTGATGTATATATTTTTGGGCAATTTATAAAAATCATAAAATATTTATGAGATATTATAAATTATTATATATGGTAATTTTTTATTAATCATTATATTAGAATGATATGATAATATTAATGAAATTGATCTTATTAGAATATATATATTTATGTGCAATGAGTGAGTATACTTGTGATTTAAGTGGTATTAATTGAAAAGTTGGTGTTTAATTTATTTAATAAATTTTGTAAAATATTTTATGATTATAATATTAATACAATAGTGATAATTAAATATAAATTCAATAAAAATAAATAAATATATAAGTATATTTATTTATTGTTTATCCAATAAAAGTGGTGAGTGAAAGTTATTTAGAGATTGGTGATTTATTTGTTTATTTAGAAGAAAAAATTTATCACCTTATTGGAGATGGTAGAATCTATAAAGTATTTATGAAAATTTCCTTCTAATTACTGCAATAAGTTTTTATGGATGTTTTGAATTTTCTTTTATAACAATAATAAAGTGTGTTTGCTGCTTGTTAATTTACATAACTTGTGTCTTTAAAATACGCTTATAACACATCGTTAAACTTTTCTTAGAATGAATAGTGACACTAACACTAATACTGAAGATATGTGCCTTGTTGATAGTGTAACTACACACACAATTCTCAAGAATAAAATATATTTCTCTAATTTAGTGAATCGAAAGACTGATGTTACTACTATATCTGACACCTCAAAAATAATTGAAGGCTCCAGAAGAGCCAATGCGTTGTTATGTGGATGAACAATATTGCACATCGATAATGCATTATATTCCCACAAGTCTCAAAGAAATTTATTAAGTTTCAAAGATATTCTCCTAAATGAATACCATATTGAAAGAGGAGATGATAGAAGTATTGAATATCTTTGTATTATAAAACATAATTCGGACAGAAAATATGTAATGGAAAAGCTACCGGCTTTTTCCTCGGTCTTGTACTACACTTATATTAGTACAATTGAAGCACATACCATTGTAAACCAAAAGTTTATAAATCACACTAAGTGTCTTGTTGGCAAATTGATTGGGTCATTTTAAGTGTATTATAATGCGAGAACTAGTTTTGAAGAACCAGAAATTTCTTCAATCAAACAAAAATTTGTGTGTTCCTAAATAAATAAAAAATTGAGAAATTGAATTTTTATGACATTAATCGTTGCATCTTCTAAAAGATCATGCATATGTCTACTCACAAGTCACAACCAGAAGTTTGTGAAATTGTTTTCTCAACTAATTAGAGTCAGATCTTATTATCTGGATTTTTTCAGAAATTTCTTGACAAGTATCACATATATTATTAAAATTGATATTTAACATCATGTATCATATGTTCATAAAAATGTACTTGAAGATCTATTCTTTAGACGTCTAAAGTTAATTGTATGGTTGATACTTGTGAGATCACAAATTCTAAGTTAAATATTTCAAACACACAAAAATATGAATATTGAGAAATTTATTCGTATTAATCCAACAAATTAGTATATGTGCATTCTCCTCTTAACTTACAAATTGTTGTAGGTTAATAACCTAATGCATCTCATCTAAGTAAACTTTTGGATGTGTTGAAATTATTCAATTGCTTCAGTATAGTACGCTAAGATGAGTTTTGAAAGAATATTGAGAAAATTCATTTTATATGAATATCATATTTGAGGTTTATTTTGGTCCGATAATTAGATATATGTTTGAAGCCCAGTAGGCTGATTATCAATTGATAAGTTAACTTTCCCAACATTAGGGGGAGAAAATAAGCAGCTCAAAGTGTGAACCAAAAGTTCAACAGAACAATTTAAAATAAAATATTATTATATTATTTGATCCTCGAAGTTCAAAGTACAATTCATTTGTAAAATCTATGAAACAAAATATCAGCTGCTAATACTCCACTCAAAGTGGATTTTCCTATTGGACAATCTAATATTGAAAATGAGTTGTAGCCGCGCCTGAAGCGTGGTAGAAAAGTTGGTTCCAATGTTAAAAGTCCTCTACCAAGAAAAGTAACTAAAGTTAAAGATGACCCAAGTGAGGATATAAATATTCTAAGAGAATATTGACATAATTTTTTTCCAGTTCCAGAAGAACTAATCAAGTACTTGAAATATCAAATAAAGAGATCTCAATAAAAAATGTCATGGATGAAATAGAACGGAAATAAAATTAAGATAATCACATAAAGTCGACATTGACAATGTATTTATATACAGTATAGCGCTAAAGATGGTAAACGATAACGAGGACCGTGAGACAAAGTCTACCAAAGATTGTAGACAAAGTAAGAATTGTCGAAATGAACAAATCATGAATCAAAGTCTATCAAAGATAGTAGACAATGTGACCAAAATGAACAGATCATAAATCAAAGTCTATCAAAGATTGTAGACAACTGGAAATTGGCCAAAATGAATATATTCAATTGAAGAAGAATTAAACTCATTTTACAAGTGACTTGATTTTGGACCTGTAGTCCAAACTCCTCAAGGTGTAAAACCAATGGGATATGACTGAGTTTTTGTGAAAAAGCAAAATATGAATTGAATAAAGTTTGATTTGTTGCTCAAAGATCTAATATTTATTTATATGAAACATTTCCACCTGCAGTGGATTTAATTAATTTTTCAATATTTGATTAGCCTTGAAGAGCATAAAGGGTTTAATATGAATATGATGGATGTTGTGACATCTTATTTATACGACTCACTTGATAGTGACATTTACATGAAAATTCCTAAAGAGTTTAATATATCATAGACACATAATTTTGGATATGGAGAAAGCTACTCCATAAAATTAAACAAATCTATCTATGGGCTGAAACAATATGGACGCATGTGGTTTAACGTCTTAGTTATTTGCTTAGAGAGGGGTATACAGATACAAATAACTCCATTTGTCCTTGTATTTTTATAAAAAGATCAGGAAAAGAATTTGCAATAATAGTTGTCTATGTTGATGACATAAATATTATTGGAACTCCAAAAGAGCTTCCAAAAGCTATGAATTATTTAAAGAAGGAGTTTGAGATGAAGGACCTAGAAAAGACAAAATTATGTCTAGGTTTACAAATTGATCATTTGGACAAAGGAATATTTTTACATCACGAATGCTATATAGAAAATGTGTTAAAACGCTTATGTATGGACAAATGTCACACGTTGTCTACTCCAATGATTGTTAGATCATTAGATATAGAGAAATATCCTTGCAGGCCTCGTGAAAAGGATGCAGAATTTCTTGGTCCTGAAGTACCATATCTTAGTGCGATTGGAGCATTAATGTATGTTGCTAATTATACACGTCCTGATATACCATTTATGGCCAACTATTAACAAGATACAGTCTCACCTACACGAAGACATTAGAATGGAGTAAAACATATACTTCATTATCTTAGAGGTACAATAGACATGGGTCTTTTATATACCAAAGTACCCAAACTCGAATTAATAGGTTATGCAGATGCAGATGCAGATTACTTGTCAGATCTTCACAATGGTAGATCACAAACAAGTTATTTATTTATATGTGGTGGTACAACTATTTCATGGAGATCTACGAAATAAAAAATAGCAACAACTTCATCTAATCATGCAAAACTTTTAGCACTACATGAGGAAAGTTGATAATGCATTTGGTTGAGATCCTTAATCCAACACATACAAAATACTTGTGGGTTGTCTTCAGAAAAAATAAATACAACGATCATATATGAAGATAAAAGTGCATGCATCATTCAATTGACAAATGGTTACATTAAAGGAGGCCGAACAAAACATATCTTTTCAAAGTTCTTTTTCACTCATAATCTTCAGAAGAACGGTGATATAAACATTCAACAAATTCGTTCATGCGACAATTTGCAGACCTTTTAAAAAGTCACTCCCAAGTAAAACTTTTAATCAACTAGTACAAAAGATTGACCTTCATTCTCAAAGAAATAATTGTTCAGCTGAGGGGGAGAAATAAATTTGTTTTAAAAAGATATTGTACTCTTTTCCCTTCACTAGATTTTTTTCCCATTGGATTTTTTCTAGTAAGGTTTTAATGAGGCATATCCAAAATAAACATCCAAGGGAATATGTATTTATTATATTATTTGTATGATATCCTATAAATATGATTTATTTCATTGTATACGATTACGCCGATGAAATAATACATAATCATTATATTTTTCTCTCTTCCCTTTATTCCTTATTTCTATGTATTTCATAACAATAAACACATTGTAATAAAGGTTGTTTAAGTTTATTTTTAAAATTGTGTTTAAATATTATTATTATTTTTAAATACATCCTCTAAATAAAACTATTAGCATTACTTGCAATTAAATATGTTTTACTATACATTTATAGTAGTGTAAACTTATCAATACTTAATAAAAATATTTATTAAAAAAATCTCTTTATTACATTTTATATATTTTAAGAAATATTTAAATCAGTCACTTATGATAACATGCAAGATTTTATGAGTTTTTGTAAATAGAAATCTAGCAGAAATAAAAGGATAGCAGAGAAGAATTAACAGACAAATTAAATAATAAAAGAAACTTCTTCAATATTTTTCATAGCCTTTCCATTTCTTTGTATCATGTTATATACTCCAATAGATAAATAACAGTTGTCATAATGAAATTACAGTAGTACAAATAACGTTCAGCAATAGTATAGATTTGTAATCCACCACAACGACATTTTTACGAGCATGGAAAAATCTTGGCTATTTAGAATCTTCACTACTTTGGCAGCTGGTCCAACACATAGTTCCTCAAATGTTTGGGCCTCCTAGTGCTTCTCTTGTTTCTCACAGGTGGTATGTTCCTGAATAACTCCTCGTCAGTTATTTGGCCCATCTTCTTCAAGGCCTATGTCATCTTCAAGGGTTATAACTGATAACATCCCATTGTTCTCTAGAAAACACCTTGTCCTCAAGGTGGAAGTGAGGGTAAGTCTTTTGATTTTCTTCTAACTGCCCCCAAGTTGCATCCTCGGGGTATAATCCATCTCATTGCATCAACACTTGCAGAGAATTATGTCCTGGTATTTGCTTCTAGTCCAACACTGTGAGGGGTTGAATTTTTGGGGAGTTCCTCACTGCATCTAGGGGTAAAGCCAGGGGTTGAGCACTAAGATCATGGCACATTTTGAGTTTGGAAATGTGGAACACATGATGTATTTTAGAAAACTGTACTTTGTACTCCCACTACTAGTCCTATACTCCTACAATTTTGTAAAAATGTCACTTTTACCTTTAATATAAGTTAACTATTTTATCTTTTCACTTTTACCATTTATGAAAAAGTCAAAAATTAACGGTTCAAAAAACTGATCCAGAACAAATTTCGGAACACTTTTGGTAAGTATTCTGGTTTGTTTAAACACAAACCGGAACAGTTTAATGATATATTCCGGAAATCACAAAAAGCATTCTGAAACAATTTGTATAAGTTTTCCGGTATAAAGGACAAATTGTAAAACAAACCGGAACACATACGAAAAGAGTTCCGGAATTTTGGAATATAAACCGGAACACTTTGCAAATGTGTTCTGGTTTGTAAGATGTGCAAACCGGAACACTTTGTATATGTGTTCCGGGTTGTCAAAACTGTAAATCGGAACAGTTTTCTGAAGGGTTCCGGAACGCGTTTTTGAATATTTTTTTCAGGTATGAAAATTTCAGTCCCAGTTTGTCAAAAAACGAGTCCTCCATAGATACGACGAATGTATTCACTACAACACAAACATTCGCTACACGAGAAGATGTTACTAGCTGGATCAAAGAAGTTGGATTAAGAAATAAAATCACCGTTATTATCAAGCGTTTGGGTGTGATAAAGGGGGAAAATACAAGGATAAAAGTGGAACTCAGAGTGCAACTAAGAGATGTGGATGTCCGTTCAAAATTAGATCGACTCCGTCAAAATATGGGTTTAGATGGAAGGTAGATGTAAAGTGTGGAGTTCATAATCATGGATTACCTGATAGGCTTGAAGGTCATGCGTTTGTTGGCAGGTTGACCTCATATGAAAAACAACATGTTTTTGATTTAACAAAGAGACAAGTTCCTCCTAGACACATCTTGACTTCCCTGCAAGAGAGAAATCCTGAAAATATCATTCGGATCACTCAAATATATAAGCAGAAGAGTGTGATACAAAAAGAGATAAGGGGTCCAAGAATTGAGATACAACATTTGCTAAAGCTAATTGAGGATGCAGGGTATGTCAACTGAAGTAGAAAAAGAGATGGCTCAGATATTGTGAGAGATATTTTTTGGGCGCATCCAGACTCCATCAAGTTGTTGAATATTCTTTCCATTGTCCTAGTTATGGATAGCACATATAAGACAAATAAATATAGGCAACCTCTCTTTGAAATTGTTGGCATGACATCGACCGAGTTGACTTTTGTTGTTTCATTTGCTTATATGGAGTCTGAGCAGACATATAGGTTTTGTTGGATCCTGGAGAAGCAAAAGGAATTGTTTGTGCATAAAGATTTGCGTCCAAAAGTGATTTTGACGGATAGAGATCTAGCATTGATGAAAGCGGTGGAAATTGTGTTCCCTACTACACAAAATTTTCTATGTCGTTTTCATACTAACAAAAATATTGGGATGCGATGCAAGCAATATGTGGTGAAAGAAATGCAAGAGACCATTGACACATTATGGGAGGAAGTTGTATGGGCTAGTGATGAGGTTGAGTATGCTCAAAAGTTGGAACAACTTGAGCAAGCATGTTTTAATTGTGCGGACTTTATTGATTATGTGAAAGACACATGGTTGATTCCACATAGACATAGATTCGTTGGAGCATGGATTGATCGAGTACTTCATTTGGGCAACACCACGACTAACCGGTATGTATTTTATTTTATTGTTTTTATTATTTTATATATATATATTATGCATTAATATTTACAATGTTTTTATATATATTATGAATTAATATTAGGGTTTTTATATATATTACGCATTAATATTTTTATATATATTACGCATTAATATTTTTTATATGTATTATGCATTAATATTTACCTATTTTTACCATGTTATATATTTATTATGCATTCATTTTTAGAGTTGAATCCGCTCATTGGAAGCTAAAGCAGATGTTGGAAAATAGTCTCGGTGACATGGTCAAATGTTGGGAAGCTATGAACAACAACCTGAGAATACAAATAGGCAACATTCGTGCTTCGTTCCAAAAAAGTTTTTATGAAGTTGAGCATGCACATGTTAGTCCATTGTATGGTAACTTGCGTAGTTTTGTTTCTAGAGCTTCTTTGAGACGCATTGCACAAGAGTTAAAGAGAGTTGATTATGTTGGAACTTCTAGAGAAATATGTAGGTGTACTCATAGAACAAATTATGGGTTACCTTGTGCTTGTGATTTAGGTAGATATGTGCTTAGTGGTGTACCTATACCTATTGAGATTGTTCATGATCATTGGAGGAAGTTAAGTATGGAAGGTGAGTTGCAGGCAGAAGGAGAAGATGGATCGGAGATTGACATGAATAATATAATGGAAGAAATATGGAGAAAGTATAGATCATCAGATGTTGTTGGGAAAAGAGCATTAAAAAGAAGGTGTAGTGAAATTGCTTACCCCGCAACAAATTCCTTATGTCCACCACCTGAGAAAATAAAAACCAAGGGAGGAGTCAAGAAGAAAGGGAAGAAACCAGTTGGCTATGATGTTTACAGGGACCCTTCACAACATGAGTATGTCAAACAAGCATCTCAAACTTCACAAAAGTTGTCTTAGAAATCACAATCAAAGAGGGAATCAAAATCAAAAAAGCCTGCACAACAAGACTATACTCTTCAGTTTCCAAGTCATATCAGGTCACATATATTTATTATGCATTAATATTTATAGTGTTAATTATTTTAGGTTTATTATTATGTTATGTATTTATAATGCACTAATATTTATAATGTTAATTTATTAGATCATATATTCAAGAGATTGTGGATGTTGAATCAGATGGTAATTGTGGATTTAGAGTCATTGCATCGTTGCATGGGTATAGTCTGGATGGTTGGGCAATGGTTCATCGAGAGTTGGACATGGAAATAAGGGACAAGAAGAGTTTGTATGAGAAGTTATTCGGAGATAGACTATCAGAAGTGAGAAGCGGGTTGATGATACAGTCCACTGGTAGACAACCAGAGGAGAAATGGTTGACACTACCAAACATGGGTTACTTGATAGCGAATCGCTATAATGTCATTCTTGTTCATTTAGGCAATCCCTGCTTGACATTTTTCCCTTTGACATCATCACCTTCACATAATCCTACTATTTGGTGTATAGGTTTAGTCAACAGTAACCATTGGGTTCAAGTAATAATTTATATACCAGATAATAGTATTTTCAATTATTATTTACTATACAAAGTGTTGGATTAATTGTTTTTTATACTCAGGTAAACATGAAAGATGGATTCCCCTTACCCTCGGTGCCTACAGATTAGAAGAAGTTTCGTCACCCAGATGCAACTGCATGGATGGTATCATTAGCGGGACGTTTACAACTATGGCTACATCTTTCGCCAGTTTTACCTTCTTATGTTCGCTTAACATAAGCTTATCATAAAATTATATTTTGTGTAATGTATAACTAAATTGTTATGAAATGTAGCAAATCATTACAACAACACACCGACGTTATTTTTATTCATCCAAATATTCGAATAAATCCAATGATAAATTAATGATAACATACACTAAAGAGAAATAACGCATAAATCCAATGATAACATAAATCATAAAAATAAGTCATATAAATATTTGAAGACAAATATTTGTTGAGTTACTAAAAATTACATAAATCATATAATCACTCTTCATAACATAAATGCAACGCGGAAAATAAATCCACAAACTGCGGATCATCCTCTTCAGCAGCAAATTTTTGTAGGTGACGATGAATTAAAGTGGAGATACGAGCCAACTTAGGATCAGATGGCCCTGCTGCAAACTGAGGAACTGACACCTCTCTTTGTTCATCAACCGGCAGTGGTACCAATCAAGGGTGTGACACCCGATAATACCAGTCCAAATAATTTGCCACAATCTCAGAGGGAAATGTGAAAGTTGTTGTGTGACCAACTACATCTACAACACTCTGGTCGTAACCAATCCATTTAATATCCACATCCGCCAAAATAATATCAGTGGGTAGACGTGGTATATATTGAATAAGACCAAACTGACGTGAACATCTGTCAGCCAAATATAAAACATAGGTACCTCCCCACAAAAGTCCTCCTCTGAAATAAGTAAGCTCGTCGAATGGACGGAACTGCCTATGATCCTCAAATGGACGCCACACCACGTCCATCGGTGTCAATCTATCGAGGATAACTCACAACGCATCCACCTTCAACGCTCCCTGCTTGTAGGCCCATCTCATTACACTCGGTATTCCAACTTTCTCACTTGGATGCCAGTTTTCCACTACTCTTCTAATTCCAGGAAAATACTCATGAATCCAACACCGTGTCAATAAAAATTATAAATAACATGTTAGTAATATTTTTTACATTACTAAACAATTAATAATAATTAAAAATTATCTAAACAATTAATAATAACATAAATAATAAATGAATTACCTTAAGAAGAGTCGGATAACCAGCAAGTTGTTTGGTGCCAAATACACATGCATCTCCAAGTGAATCATAAAGTGTCACCAATGCAGCTGCCCCCAACTGTATCTTCCAACACCCTCCAAGTCCGCAAAAAGAGATATATATATTTTGCTTCAACAAGCGTAAACGTCTTGTCGGAAAAAATGGTACAACCTACTAACATCATCAGGTAATCCCTGGTCGCATATGCCCAGTTATCAACAGCTCTATGGGCAACAAATGTATCATACAACCATTCCCGCTTATAGTAGGCACCTATGTTTCCACGAACTTGAGTCATGGATTCTCTACATGACACTCCTAAATATGTCACAGCAAGCTTAGTAGCAGCATCTTCAATGACATGCTGGTGAGTCCAGAAAATACCTCTAATAGGGAGGTGAAGAAGACAAGATACGTCATTTAGAGTAATCGTCATCTCACCAAATGGCATGTGAAATGGCGATGTCTCAGAATGCCATCTCTCTACAAATGCAGTGATCAAATTCGGGTCTATCTTTGTCATACTGGATCTTTGCAAATGTGCAAGACCCGAATTTGTCACCCACCTTTCTATCTCTCTAGGGAGTTGTAGGGGAACTCATTCCTTGAGTTTTTGGCCGTGTGCAGCACATTTTAATTATTTTTTAGGTCCTCTTTCCTGGAAAAAAATGTTGAAAAAAACATAACATATTAATAAACTATGACAAAAATTAAATTAATTCATTTCACATTAAATTTTTATTTACTTACCTCTCCATACCACAAGTGTCGAACACAGTGTTGCTCGTATCTAACTAATAGAGATAAATCTGATGGTTCACCCAGGAATCGCCTAGGCTCCTCCGGAGGATGTGACCCAAATCCAGATGCACCGTCGTTTCTACGAGGGAGGCGTCCATCAGGGCCTAATCTTCGAGGCATTCTGAAAAAAATAATAACATAAAAAATATTTTTTTTTTAAAATGACAAAGGGCAAACCGAAACACTTGTGAAGAGTGTTTCGCAATGTATTTTGGAACACTTAGTAAGAGTGTTTCCGAATGCAGTTTCCCAAACCGAAACACTATTACAAACTGTTCCGGTGCGTTCTTTGCAAACCGGAACACTTTCTAAAACTGTTCCAAAAAAATTACAACAAATCACCAAAACTGGAATACTTTTGAAAAGTGTTTCAGTTCATATTTTTTTCCCAAACACTTACTTAAACTGTTTCGGTTTGTATTTCTGTAAACCGGAAGACTTTAGAGAACTGTTCTGGAATGCAATCTAGTGAGAGAGAATTCAGAACACTTTTGTAACGAAATGTGAAAAGTGAATTTTTTTAAATCTTATACAATTTATATGAGGGTATTTTAGTCAAAAAAATATTGTAGTAGGGGTACAAGTTTAAAAGTGGGGGTACATAGTACAGTTTTCTGTATTTTATTAACAGGTGGTAAGCCCAATTCAAAAGAGACTCGGCCAATCTAGTATATGAGTGATAATTAAGGTATAACAAACCATTAATAAGTTTTAGCTTTTCAGAGCTATTCTTCATCAATTATTGATAGAAGGCAAAGCACATTGTGATCAACCAACTGAAAAAAATAGATTTAAAAAACATTTATCTTCCTCTTACCTTTAAACACTATGACTTAAACACTATGGTTGTCAGAATCATTAATGACTATACACATGTTCTTATTAAACACTACTTCATAACCATTGTCACAAAATTGACTTATGATCAAAAGGTTATGTTTTAGTCCATTTACAAATAAATTATTATTCATAGAGATAGAGAAGTTCAAAATAATATACATGCCAATGATCTTTCTTTTTTGGTTTCCTCCCAATTCTACATTTTCTCCCTCTTCCAAAGTGAGGGTTTGCAACATATGCTTTCCTCCCATCATATGTCATGAGCAGTCACTGTCCAGGTATTGAGATTGTTGCTTTGCTCTCCCTCTAAGTATATATGCAACAAAAACAATTTCATATTTAGGTGACCATAATCTGATGGGTCCTTTAGGGTTAGTTCTGAAAGGTCAGTTTTGACCTTGTACCTTAGCCTTTGAGCAGCAAGGCTTGAGATCACTCAAAACTTTTGGTTTAGAAGATTTAGGTCTTGAAAAACTCTTAACCTTTGATTTTGAACCCTTCAGAATGCTAGGCTTTAGAATTATATGTTCTATTTTCTCAGGAACCTAAGACTTTTAGGTATGTGGTTCTGATTCTTCTAAAACTTCTGATTCCATAATTTGTAGTTCTAACTGATTCTTAACTTTTTCTTTGTTATCAATAGATACAAAGCAAGAAAAATATTATTTCTGAGTAGAACTAGGAGAGAGAGACTCTGAAGATTTTATCCAGATACCAGATTCTGAATTAACATATTGTTAGGAGCATCCAAGACCCTCTCTCTTGCTACTACTTATACCATAGATCGTAGAAGCGATTTTAGTTCTGTTAAATCCATAAATGTCAAACTCTTGAAGATCCATTTCATACTCACTAAGAGGTTTGTCATCCATATCATTTAAAATATCAATGCAGTATTTTTCCAGTTTGTTAATCTTCTTTTTAGAAGACTCTTGACCAATGATTTTTACATGGCTATTTATCATTAATTTCAGTTATCTTTTCTTTTTATTGTCAAGTGTTTTATTTCATTTTACCACTTTTTATGTGTATGTTTTATGTTTTACTATTTTCATGTTTAGAAGAATAAATCGAAACAAACCTGGGCGAAATTCGGAGTTCTGAAGAAAGGAAAAAATCATATTTCAGGAGGCCTAAAACAGGTGGTCGTGTCACATGATACGGGCCGTGTCAAGAGAAGTTCCATAGAGACGTGGAAATCCAAGGGTGCAACATGGACGACCGTGTTGCCCAGCACGAGTTGTGTTGCAACCCCTAGGACTTGATTTTGAGAATTAAAAGTTTGACGGCCATCAGTGACGTTGATTTTTGGTCTTTTTCTATTTTGCCCATCTGTTAAGTTGTTGGGGCGTTTTAGGTACTTCCAACCGACCTAAGTGTGTTTTTTCTACTTAGATGAGTTTCTACGATGAATTGAGGGAATTTTTTTCCAACGGAGAATTTACACGATTGAAGATTGGAGGATTCAAGGTTATTGGAGAGCGGAAGATTCTCATGAGCGGAAGCAATTGAAGATCCAAGCCATCCCACTACCTATAATGTCTAGTTTTTATCTTGTATTTCTTTTGAACAATATGAGTGGCTAAATCCCGCAATGCTAGGGGGTGTCCCTGATTTGACTCTGTAAATGATTTTGATTCCTGAATTTCTTTAATACACTAGTCTTCTTTATTCAATTTAATTGTACAATGTTTTTATGTTTTTTTGACCGAACCAATTAGGATTTATTTACGATTAACAATTAGTTGGACTGCGGTTGTTAATGATTTTGTACCATTAGACTATAATAGATATTACCTAGGACTAGGAATACTCTATAGTTACCGAATTTAACCTTGATAAAACAAAGGCTTGATTTCATCATAATTTTATAAGGACCTAGGATTTAGGATGAATGTTCAACGGTTTTCCCACTAAGGACTTAGGGGAAATAACCTAAAGGGCTGGTAGTTGAAGGATATGAACTTGTTGAAGAGATCAGGATTCAAGGTAGTCACATGTAAAATTACACACCTTACCCTAGCACGCTCCTCATATATGTGAAAAGTCATTTTATATTTCTCCATGATCAAAGCAACGTAGGTGCAGGTGTTTACAGTAATTTCTAGTAAACAACAGCTAGTCTTCCAAATTAAGAATATTTTGGTAACTTACAGGATTTACTAGATTGATCCTAAGACATGTGTCTAAGTAAGACATGTGTCTAAGTATTGGTGTTTGAAATTATCTTAAAACACATTCTATCTAAAGCACTATGAATCCTTAAGAACATAAAACAAAAGTTCAATTATAGATCATACATACTTCGAATGTAAAAAAAAATAATTATAAAAGAAATAGATCGAAACATAAATATGTGGATAAAATAATGTAAATAGATTTGTAAGTGACTTAGAATTAAAAGACTTTGGATTAAAAATAAAGGACTTTGTAAAGTAATGTAAATAATTTGTAAAGGAAATGGACTTGACAAAGAAATAAAGGTTTTTGAAAAGTGTAAATTGGACTCAAAGATAAAGGAATAAATGGAAACGAAATAACTTTAAAGATAACGAACTTTGATTTAAACTTCGCAAATAAACAATGGTGTTTCTATACGTACATTTATCTGCAAACTCGTTTCCCTTACACTTGGTAGTTTGAGTATATGAGTTTTTGTACAATAATGAACACACGAAATCCTAACATTAAGACTCATATTTATACTAATTCGACTCTAACGGTCTTGATCTAAAATGACGCCACGTTCGAAGATTGCATGTCTTCTGAACTCTCTAGCTTCCACGCGTCCTTCATCGAAATGGCGCTTTATATTCGAATTTCGAATTATCTGTTATTGATGATATTAAGTCTTCATTTCGAATTTGAACCTTCAATGGGAATGACAATCAAATCTTCCTATTTGAATTTGAAATCTCCTTTAATTTAAACTTCGAATTTTCAACGATATTAACTCATTCGAAACTCCTTACTTTTCAAATGAAATGCAACTTTGGACCTTACTACCTTCATTTGAGCAAAGTCCAAACAACATAAAGTTTACCATTTCGAACCAAATAAATCCATCAAAATCACCAGCCAACAAATTTCCCCTCAAAAGTGTGTCTTTCGATATACAGAGAAATACTCATTTTTGAATCAAACATGTGATTGTGATGAACTTAACTCATGATGAATTTCCTGTGTATGACATCACAACTATCAACTACTTTCACTGCGAAATGTATTTTCACCATACTTCTCCAAATGTGCAAGTCTAACAGTTATTATTAATCATGATCATTTAAAAGTGTCAGTTTCCAAATATTTGAAAAAAGGCACCTCTCTTTTCGTTCACTAGCAGAGCTACACGTACCCCACTATCTCAAAGGTCAAAAAACCCTTTAAACTGCCAAAACCTTATAAAAACACTCCATCTTTATTATCCACAATTTTGATCTTCTTCAAACCCCCAAGTTTCAAACAAATTTCCAGAAACTCATTTTTCTCTTCTAAAGAAAAACTTATCAGAATTTCTTCTTTAACAATGTCATCTTCTCAGGCGCAAACATCATCTCAAGTCAAGAAATCTAGAAAGCTCAAAGGTTCCTCGTCAATTCAACAGCTCGTGAGTCAAATCGTGACCTCCGGAAATCAGGAGTTCATCACAACTCTGAAATTCACTCCGAAACAGAAAGCAATTTATGTTTCTCAGGTAATTATCCTTAGTTTTGTATCTGATAAAACCTTATGTATTATGGGTCCTCTAATCACCACAGAGAGTTTAGAGCAAACAAAGGGACTCTTCCCTGTTTATCATGAAACACAACCCATAGTTAACAAATCAAGTCCAATGAAGAAAAAGGATGATGACTCCGCTGTAAAAACTACTAAAAAATATAAGGGCAAATCTTTTGAAGAAAATACTTCTGAGCCGAAGAGAAATGATTTCCAAATGGATTATGTTACTGAGAATTTCAAATCCTTTCGATTGTGTCCTTCATCGGACCGATCATATCAAAACTGGCTTTCAAAGGTTGAAAACAAGAAATCCCATGATTGGGAAAATCTAGGTATTCTTATCTTAATTCCAATTTCGAAACTAGGGTTTAGTTAAAGCCAACCTTTACTATTGGTGTCTTTATATTTTTGGGATAGCATGTTGTTAAACCCCAAAATTTTCCCTCCCACTTCTCAAGACATTCCACATATCCATACTCAAGGATTTCACAAGGGTGACCAGACAAACCCTCTCCTAAGCAATCAACCCAAACTAGGGTTTGGCCATTCTCAAATCAAGGTGGGCCTACAAAATTTCAAGTATTCATCATACCTCACCATATGTTTCAAAGAATCTCCATGTCAAGTTTCAAGCCTTACAAGTCAAGTTTGCTCAAACAATTGCTCAGATGGTTGAAAATCAATTGTATTGGACAAAAAGTCAACTGTGGTCAACATACAGTCAAACTTCATAATTTTTGGTCAACATCAATATTTTGAAGTGATATTCATCATTTGATCAAGGGTTGATCATGATTCATCAAGAAAAGTCAAGAATTGATCAAAAGTCAAAGTTTCTAAATTGGGCTTTCTCAGACAAAAGTCAACAGAACTTTGACCAGACATAACTTTCACATACTTTATCAAAAAAAATCCACCACAGCTCATTTTGAAGAGAACTCAATTATCTACAACTTCATGTCTCACAAGCTTGGGTAGAAAATGCTTCATTTGGAAGTTATGGATCAAAATATTACAGGTCCTTTTAAAAGTCAACAAAAAGTCATCTTTTTGAAAAGAAGTGTTCATGAGCATGGAATCTCCAATGAATATGAAACCAAAAATTATGTTTAGAAGACATCTTGGGCTTTCTAAAAAGTCCAAGAACACCCAAAAATGTTAAAAATTGAGCAAGATACGCTTTGTCTAAGTTGAGCATTTTTGAGGAGGTGCACAAAGAGAAATACTTGAGAAAACCAAAATTTTTTCAAATGAGCTTAACTTTTCTTGATTCAAACATGTTCCTTAGCTGAATTGGAACCTCCAAGCCCAAGGCCACGAATTTATCTTTTATTTTTTATTTATTTTGGATTTTTAATAATTTAAAACCAATTTAATTAAAATAAAAGATAGAAAATAAAAAATTAATTGCAAGATGGATTTTCTCTCATCCTTGAGGTCCAAGCAAGCCATTTAATCTGATTATTTCGAAATAATCATGATTGGTAATGAGATTTGATTGAAATTGGCTCAAAAGGAAATATTTGGTTTAATTCCAAATCAAATAATTTCTCATTGATTGACTTGATTTTTTCTTACAATTCTTGACCTAATTCCTTACAATATAAATACATGATGATACTACATGCACAAGAAACGATTTTCTGGCCTCAAGAACCCTATTCCAAGCTTCAAAAAATCGTGCCTTGCAAGCTACTAGCAGCTGTGGTTTTGCTCCAATTCAATCCATTCCAAGCCTTGCAATCGATTGCTGGAAGTCTCCCGAGTCGATCCAGATATTCACAAGCAAGCAAAACACTCAGAATCACCAGAACACGATCACGGTTTGTTGGTTTCTAACTCAAAATCATTTTCTAATTTTTACGCATAATCATTGGAATTTAACCATGTTTTTGTGTTTGTGATGAAGTTTCGATCGTGTCTGCATAGTTTAATTGAAGCTTAGGTACCAAACGAAGGATTCACCATGGCTAGGTTTTAAAACCTTGAATTAGGGTTTTCTTATTTAGGATAAATTGGAAGGAACCAAGGGCATCATTGTGTTCAAAACCTTGTTTCCAGTTGACCTACGGTGTCATATTCCATTTATATTGCATATTTCGTAGTGATTTGATCTGCAAGGATTTAGCCACGGAAAGCAGAAACCGTGGCTATAGGTTCAAATATTTGAATGGAGAAGATGACTCTTGCGCGTGTTTTCTGGTTCAATGTTTTCCCAGAAATCCATTCCCTTTGTATTCCTTTTGTTTCATATTGTTAACAGTTAGTCCACTCAGCTCAGATGGCAAGGCAGCACGTGTTTGTTCAAGAGGACATGGGTTCGAACCTTGTCTTTTTACTTAACATTTTTGAAATTTTAGGTTTCCAGAAGACATGCCCAGAAGCTCCGACCGGCCTTCATTGCCATCGCACGCCCAAGCTCCGACAGGCGCATCTTCCGAAAGCCCAGTGCTTACTGGCGTCTCCGAAAAGCCCCAGAAATTCTAATTTCTGGGCACCTCCAGCGCAAGAACCCCCAGAAGTGCTTACTTCTGGGCACGGTCAGCAAGAGGCTTCCCAGAAGCTCCAGCTTCTGGGAGAATTTCATCCAGAAGCATTCTGACGCTCTTTTCTTATTTTTTCCATTTTTCTTCGTTTAATTAAATTTCCTTTTCAAATATTTTTTTAACACATTAAAAAACACCAAAAAAATATTTTCTTTTTGCATTTAGGTCAGAAAAATAGTTATTTAATTTTTAGCATAAAAAATTATATTTTTGCATGCATATTTTAATGGTTAATTAATTAGAAAATCAACTTTTTAATTATTTCTCCATACTAAAATCAATCCAGAAAGTTCCCAAAAAAATGTTTTCTCATCTAATTAGGATCACTAACCCTAAAAACTTTTCTTCTAACTCAAAATCTTTTTTCACTAACATATTTTTCTATTATTTGCAATCTGATTATTTTTCTGATTATTATGTATCTGCTTCCAAGATGTAATAGTTAGGTTAATTTTCTCGCATTTCTTTTTCCATATAATGTAAATTCTCATGGGATGTAATAGCTTAATTAGGATTTACTTTCCGCACTCCTATATTATGTAACTGCCTCAAAGCCATGTAATAGCGTAGGATTTACAGTCCGCAATTTAATTTCCGCAATTTAATTTCCGCAATTTACTTTCCGCACCCATATAAACTGCTAGTAACTAGGCGTATATGGCATAATAAAAATGAACGTAGATCACTTCTAATTGCAAGATAACTTATCTGAATTTAACACACTCTCTTCACACATGCACCTCCTAGGCTATTCTCTCTCGGTGCCTTTCGAATAAATGGTCAAGTCCCTCGAACGTAGAGGTATCCTAGCATTGTTGCCTACAAACATATCATCATAGTCCCTTCGAATCAAAGATCATAGTCCCTCAATGTTGCCTATGAATACATGATCTCGTCCCTCGATTGTTGCCTACGAAAAGTGATGATCGTCCCTACGAATGTGCTAGGATACTCCTACAAGTTGCCTTCTATGACCATCTGATGTCCCTTCGAATGTCCCTTCTACATCCAACAAATAGGGTTACCTACCAACTAATGGTATGGATAGCGTTGTTCTAAAGGAAAGTAAAATAACACGGAAACGACCGTTCTGAGTAGGTAATAAGACTTTTAGTTGCTTGCTCCATCAAAACATATTTTTCACACCTCACACTTTTACAAAGTTAAAACACTTTTTCAAAACGAAACATTTCCGAACACTTCGTATACATTCCAGTGTGAATCATTACGAAGTCAAAGTGAAATGTCTTTCCAAAACATTTTCAAACACACACAGAAAGCAAAAATTTTAAGATGAGCTAAAGCAACTAAGAGCCCGTAGATAACTACGGATGGAAAAGGTGCTAATACCTTCCCTTTTCATAACCTCCTCCTTTACTCAGAATCTAACGAAGGTATTTTCCTATTCTTTTCACCTTCCCTTAATTGGATAAAAGAAAAGTCGGTGGCGACTCTTTCTATCCGCAACATTTGCGATCAAACGCAAAACAATCCAAAGTAAGTTCTCCCACCGTATTACACATGTACAATACCTTTCATCTCCCTTGTGGGATGATAACTTCAACATTCTTCGATGTTTCCGCGATTTCTGGACTTTCCCCCATTGGGGAAACATTCGATCATAACGAAGACAAGGAAAACATAATTAACTTCGATGTCAAACATGCTAGCTTCTCAAACTACATAAATTTTTATCATACTTCTGGAGAAGAAGTGTCTGAGGTAGAGCATGCAGAATTTTAAGCATTATGGCTTTCGAAGTATGTTTTTTGTAGCGAATCCCTACAGGTTGCCAGTAGGTTCATTACTTTAGCTAATCAACTTCGCCATGGCCAAAGAATATGTTTGAGTGAATTGTTGTTAGTAAGTCTATATGAAGGTTTAGGGTCTATTACTCCTTAATGGCCCCTTTTGGCTTCTTCAATTATGGTTGAATGCTACCTTCGAACCTTCTCTTCAAACTACCGCCACAATCAATGAGGAAGACCCGATGTCTCTAGCAGAAACATTGAGGGTATCAGGCTGTTAAAATTAACTCCCAATGATGATAAAGAAATTTTCAACACTTGTTTTACCAATTACATGATGATGTTCTCCAAGAGGCACAAATTTGATCCTTCGATGGCTCTGTTTACAAATCGAAGTCGTGATCCATGTTGGTATACTATGGCGTGCCTTATTAAATCCTAGGCTTATCATCTCTAGGATTATGCCCATCAAAAGCCAAGTTTGCATGTTGGCTTATCAACCCAATTTCGTATCACGTCAATTCGGGCTATTTCAACTTCTTCCTGAACCTCTCTTTAACAAAAAAATGAGAAATCTGTATAGCTGTGGTACCTTATACAGCCAAAGATGTCAAAACCCGTCATGATCTTTATGTTAATTTCGCTGATTTAACACTTACACCATTTGAACCTGATTTTTACTTGACCAAAGACTTCTACACTTGGTGGAATTCATATTACTCAAAAAACATATTTGACACCACTCAAATCAATTAACAATTGACATAAGCGTTTTCCATTGTGTAGGAGCATGCAAAGAAAGGTAGGTTTAATCACATCAAAGAAATCCGAGCATTCCAAAAATATTTTGAAACTGTCTATAATCCCATGAACCTGCATCAACTCGTTTTTGAAGCAGCACGAACTTTGGAGGAAAAATTTAAAAAACAACTTTTGAAATTCAATTTTCCTCATAATGTAAAACCTGAAGATAGGTGGGATTTTCAATTTCATCCACCAAGGTTTCCTAACCTGCCTACTTCAGAGTTGGCTTTAGCCTTTTTTTCCCTTACCCAAACTGGTTCATTTTTGGGAACATTTTTCACCAATATGAAAATGATGCTAAAAAACCCGCCCAAAGGGTAGTATTGGCTAAATGTGAATTGGACAGTTTCAAAGGTTACCTTCGCTATAATTTATCAGCCATTTCTCTTATGTCTCAACATCGCAAAGGTGTGGAACCAAAGGATTTCTAAAAATTTTACTACTTCTTCTCATTTTGCCTTTGTTTCGACTGACCAAAATTTTTCCTTTTCAGCTGTTGAAATAAAGGTTGCTAAGAAGGAAAAGACCGCCCCCAAGGCAAGTTGAACTAGTTCTTCAAAACAACCTACTGAATCCATCAAGTACCTTGTTTTTTCTTCTATTAGAATTCCATTTTTTATTTTGCTAAGTATCTTTCTTGTTTTCTCAAACTAGTGAGCTCCCTCCAAAATCTCCGAAGAAACGAAAGCACGAAGACCCAATGACTAGCGAAGGTGAATCAGAAAAGAGTGCAGATGTTAATCTCTCCCCTTAAAAACCCAAAAAATAAAAGCAAAAGATGAGCAAGAAGTTTGGTGATAGTTATCAACCAACTAATCAACCTGGAGTCAAAATAAAAGTTGCTGCTCCTTAAAATCAGTCTAAAGTTGTTCAACAAACTCAAACTTCAGAGAACATAGTTTTGGAGCACATTGGCAGCAATGTGTTAAGTGACAATCCAAAGGTAAACCCAACATAACTATTCGATGTTAAATTATATAATTGCTCGTATTAACATTCAGTTCACTTGCAAGGTGTTCAAATCACTCCTTCTGATCTTTCTGCTCTACAAGGAAATATTCCAACTCCTGGCATCTCTTCGCCTCAAGGGGATTCTAGTGGCGTTTTTCTAAATAAAGGTTCTTCAACAGCTACACCTTAAATCAATCCCAATGAAATCCCTGATGAGCAAGAGACTTTTCCTCCATCGAAAGATTCTCCTAAAAGGTCCCCACAAGCCAGCAAAAGGACTGCTGAAACTGGTGAGGAGATCCCTAGTGACTCTTCTCCCAAAAGGGTTTGATTTGATGATAACTCATAGGAAGAGTGAGAAACTGAAACTATTAGCCAATACTTTACGGAAGGGAATGAGGATGAGGTAGCACAAGATGATAGAGCAAAAGAAACAAAAATTCCTAAACATGTTGGTACTTCTCAAGTCCACAACTAGAATCCTTCGCTTCTAATTGAAGAACAGAGGGAAGAACTAAAAAGAAACAACCCTCTTCAATATGTGAAGATGATGTTGGCACAAAGGGGTTCGCCTTCTGGTAAGATCCAAACAAATGTTGTTGCCTCTCAAAACTCCTATGATCAACTCCTTCGTCAAGTGAAGAAAACCATTTTCGATGCTGACGTATTCACTGTTTTGAGAAAATATCCCACAACCTATTATGCTATGAAGAAATTGCTTAGTCGAATAGACCTCAGCATTTGTCCTCCCGAAGTGGGCGAAACAATCTATGACTTGCAAATCTTACTTAATGAAGTCAGTAGTGGGTATAAAAGAGAGAACGATGCTGACACTATGATTCAATCTAAACAACAAACTTTAACTTCAGTTTATGATCAAGCATCTAAGTTTTCTCAAGAGGCTGAAGCGTTGGAACTTTCTCAAACAAAAACGAAGGATGAATATGATGTGCTTACACGGTCGATCCTCCTCTGCGAGTCCCAAATTGAAGAGCTTAAGAGGAAAATCAAAGATGCTCAAACTCAACAAGCTAGCCTCAGAACAATGATGAAAAAGAACTTGAAACTCTTGTTTCGAAAAGTCTCAAACAAATGGAGCTTGCTGAACGTATTAATGTGGAAATAAATGCTCTTGAAGGGATTAAGACTATTGCTCAATATAAAGAGAACCTGTGCAAGACAAAATTTGCCAGACTGAAGCAGAATTCTCCTTTCTGATATTAATGTGTATTTCCTTGTTGAATTTTTTATTTCCATTTTTACTATTGTAATTTTTTGAACAAAGCCATTTTGGCAACTCTATTATTTGATACCATCTTGGCTTAATGTTTCTCTTATTTTTATTACTCTGTTATGACTCGAACTTCTTGCAAGCACGATTTGTACCTTTTTAAGTATTTCCCATATACTTTCAAGATTATTTGATCTTCTGCTAATTCTTCGATTTCATAAGCATTATTTGAAAATGTTTGTAGAATACGAAAGGGTCTTTCCCAATGTGGTGACCATTTTCCTAATGTCTTATTCTTTCTATCCATGGGTAGTATAACTTTCCATACTAAATTATTAATTGAAAACAACTTACCTTTCACCCTTTTATTGTAAGCTCTGGCTACTCTCTCTTTTTGTCTTCTCAAAACTTCTAAAGCGTGCAGCCTTGTTTTGTCTAGATCCACCAATTCATTCATCATCATTTACCAGTAGTGTTTAGAAGGAATTTCATCCTGTCTTTGAATTCTTACTGATTGTAAATTGATTTCGACTGGTAAGACCACGTCATGTCCAAATGTAAGTTGAAATGGGGTAGTATTTGTTACTTCTTTAGGAGATGTCCTACATGCCCACAGAGCTTGGTCTAAAGTTTTTTTTTCCAATTCCTTGGCTTTCGTCCTACATGTTTCTTTATTAAACTAATTATTACCTTATTGGCTGCTTCGACTTGACCGTTTGCTTGAGCATAGTAGGGGGTAGATGTCAACAATTTGAAACCCATTTCCTGAGCGAATTCTTGTATTTTTCGACCAGTAAAAACTGATCCTTGATCTATTGTAATACTTTCTGGGATTCCAAATCTGTAAATTATCTGTCTCTGGATGAATTTGATTATAGTTTCATGATCAACATTTACCAAGGGTATGGCTTGGACCCACTTTGTGAAATAATATATACCTACTAAGATATATTTTTGACCTTTGGATGAAGCCAGTCAAATTTCTCCAATTAAATCTAAAGCCCATCCCCTAAAAGGCCATGGTTTTATGATCGAGTGTAGTTTGCTTGCAGACGCATGTTGGATACCTGCGTGGACTTGACATTCTTCACAACCCTTAGTGATTTCTATGCAATATTTGAGCATGGTGTGCCAATACATTCAGTATCGAAATAACAACCATTTAATCTTATGGTTGCTTAGTGTGCCCCACATGCTCCACTGTGCACGCTAGATAAAGCTAAATATATTTCGCTTTCCCCTAGGCATTTAAGTAAAAAGCCTTCTAGGGTTTTCTTAAATAATTCATTTCCTATTAGGATGTATGATAATGCTATATACTTGATCTTCCTTTCTATATCTATCGAAGGATCTTTTAGATAATTTATAATTGGGCTTCGCCAATCTGTGTCCGTTAAGACATTAATGGCCAAAACTTCAAATTCTTCTTTGCTAGCATATCCCAATTTTGAATTTTCTAAGTCTAGGGGAAGTAACCTAGTAGCCATTGCTATTACTTTTACTTCTATGAGATCTTGAAGTTTTTTTGCTGATACTTTATATCCTGAGGCTATTTGAGCCAAGTCATTTTCCTCTTGATTTTTTATCCTGGGAATATGTTTGATTTCAACAAACTTCAAAAATTTGTTGGCTATGAAGAAATACATGGTCAAATTTTCCTTTATGAACTTGTATTCTTTTGTTATTTATTTGATTACTAACTCAGAGTCTCCTTTGATTTCGAACCTGTTTTCCCCCAATTCCAGCAAAGCTTCAAGTCCAACAATGAGTGCTTCATATTCCGCCTCGTTGTTCGAGCAAGGATGGCCGTCTAATTTATACTTTAATTCTGTTGGAATTCCTTCAGGAGAAATTATAAGAATCCCAACTCTACTTCCTTCTTTGTGTGTTGATCTATCGAAGAAGAACCTCCAAGGTTGTAATTCAACATGATTCAATGTTGAATCTTCGACCACAAAGTGGTCTACTATGAAATCTGAAACTACTTGACCTTTCATAGCCTTCAAAGGCATAAAGTCCAAAGAGTATTTAGTGAGCTCCAAGGCCCATTTACCAATTCGACCATGCATAATTGGTTTTGAAAGCGTATATTTAATGACATCAAAATGAGACGAAACAAAAACATCAACTGGTTTTATATAATACTTAAGTTTTGTACATGAGAAATATAAGCAAAGACATAGCTTTTCTATATTGCTATATCTAGTCTCTACATTATTTAATACCCTACTAAGATAATAAATGGATCTTTCGACGCCATTATCGTCTTCTTGGGCTAGCATACTACATATAGTTACTTTAGAGGTGAATATGTACAATCTCATGGGTCTATCTCTAGAGGGTGGTGATAATATAAGAGGGTGCACCAAGTACTGCTTGATTTTCTTGAATGCCTCTTGATGTTCCTCCTTTCAGTTGAATTTTCCTTGTTTGAGATGAAGGAGAGGGGAGAAAGCTTGCGTTCGTCCGCTCAGGTTTGACATGAATCTTCGTAGAAAATTTATCTTGCCTAAGAGGGATTGCAACTATTTTTTTGTTGTAGGTGCTCTTGCCTCCATAATAGCCTTCGTCTTGTTTTGATTTATTTTGATCCCCTTCTTATGGACCACAAAGCCCAGTAAATCTCCAGCCTGCACAAAGAAGGCAAACTTGAGAGGATTCATCTTCAAGCCATGTTTTCTCATTCTCTCGATTGATTGGCGAAGCTGGTCCAAATGACTCTCATCTGATATAGATTTTATCACTATATCATCAATGTAAACCTACATACACTACAAGAAAATTGGCAAGTTGCAATGATTAGTTTTGGCACGTTACGGTGGTTTAAACTACCGCAAATAGGTAGTCGCGACGATTTTGTTTTTGTCACAAAAATGTGCGTCGGCAGGTCTTTTTGCGACAGTTCCTATAATCTCCACTCCAACAGTCGTTCTATGCAGCGACGGGTTGGTAACCGTCATAAATTTTAAATTGTGACTGTTACAAACCGCCGTGAATTTCATCCGTTGTTCTATTTTCAATGTTGGTTGCATCGGTTTAGAATCGTCGTGATTGTGAAATCCCGACTGCTTAAACTGTCGTCATTTGATTTACAAATTTTTGACACAATTTATTTGGTAACAGTTTAAAACGCTACAAATTACTTAATTTTTTTACTTTTAGCAACAATTTAAACCGTTGTTAATTGTTATATATATTATTATTATTTTTATAATATTCTTTGTAACTTTAAATTATTATTATTATTTATTGTAATATATCTCTTATTTTTATTTTATTTTCTATCATTTTTAATGTAATAAAATTCAAATCACAAATATCTAATACTAAATAAAACATAATCATATAAAAAAGCGAGTTCCATAATTGTGTCATGTAGTACAATAACCCAAAAACATATCAAATCTTAATCTTATAATAATAAGTATCATAATGCAAAAAATACATAGAAAAGTTCATAATTTAATTAAATTCATAGCAAAGTCTAATTTGTCCTTCTTGATGTTCCATTGTCTCCATTTTGATAGCTAGACTCGGAAGAACGTCTACCATCAACGGGTGAATTCAATCTCTGGAAACAAAATGTATTAAAATAATATACTCCTTAAAATAATACTCATGGTTTTAACTTTAAATGCATCCAAAGTAATATACCTGTCTTCCACTAGAATTGTGCATTTTCCTTAAAAGTTCAATTTCCTCTTTCCTAGCATTGTCCCTTTGCTTTAAGAGTGCAAGTTCCTCCATCAATTCATCAATTTTTGAAATTTTTTCTTTAAGTGCAATAATTTCTTCCTGCATTTCCTTAATTTTTTCACTTTCTTCAGAAGAAGACGCTAATCTCGTAGATCTATTAATCTGATATGGCGTAACTCCAAGTCCCATACAACGAGCATATCCATGATGTTCTTTTCCAAAGACTTTCTGAAATGCCTCATTTTCAGACACAGAGTCTTTAATTGCAGCTTGTAATTTTTCCTGCACATACAAAAGAGCAAATAAATTAATTAAATTAATATAACTACAACAATCTAAAGTATTTGTAAATATCATTACCGGTAATGCTCCACAATCTAAAATGATAAGCATAATTATTACCATTAAACTAATAGAATGAATATATATATATATATATATATATATATATATATATATATATATATATATATATGTGTGTGTGTGTGTGTGTGTGTGTGTGTGTGTGTGTGTGTGTGTGTGTGTGTGTGTGTGTGTGTGTGTGTGTGTGTGTGTGTGTTTAACATATGGTATTTGATATACAGAACATGATAGAATTAAAAAAAATGAGTGTTAAAATAAAATCAGAATTTATTCTAGTAATCAAATGATCTTCATGTATTAAAAGTTTGCTAGCTATTAGAAGTTTGTTAGGTGCTAGCTATTAGAAGTTTGCTAAGTGCTAGCTATCATAATTTTGCTAAGTGCTAGCTATCAGAAGTTTGCTAAGTGCTAGCTATTAGAAGTTTATTAGTACTAGCTGTTAGAAGTTTGCTAAGTGCTAGCTATCAGAAGTTTGCTAAGTGCTAGCTACTAAAAGTTTTGCTAAGTTCTAGCTATTAGAAGTTTGCTAAGTGCTAGCTATTAGAAGTTTGCTAGATGCTAACTATCAGAAGTTTGCTAAGTGCTAGCTATTAGAAGTTTGCTAAGTGCTGGCTATCAGAAGTTTGCTAAGTGCTAGCTATTAGAAGTTTTCTAAGTGCTAGCTATTAGAAGTTTGATAGGTGCTAGCTATTAGAAGTTTGCTAAGTGCTAGCTATCAGAAGTTTGCTAAGTGCTAGCTATTAGAAGTTTTCTAAGTGCTAGCTATCAGAAGTTTGCTAAGTTCTAGCTATTAGCAGTTTGATGGTGCTAGCAATTAGATAGTGCTGGAAGTTTCTAATAATGTAATAGTAACAAACTCTAAATTCAACATAAACTAGTTTAAAAATGTAATGGTACTGGCAGGAAAATCATAGCATTATTTATTGAAAAGAAAATAAAAGAAAGTTAAATATGTCATAAATAAATACTCCAAACAAATAAGAAGTTTCACATGAGTTATTAAGAAGCTAGAAATAAATAAATCATATTCAAACAAACTACAATAACATTAACATATTGCATTGAGTAAACTTGGGCACTTTACCGAATGTCATGCAAAAACATGACAGGTTAAATGAATACTTGAAATAAATTTCTTTTACCGAATTTCATGCAAAAACATGACAGGTTCAATACAACACCATGAGACACGTCATGCAATCTTGAGGCTAAAAATCCAACAGAAGCAAGAAAGGGCTATGGTGTGAATTGTGAAGTTGACTGTTGCAACACATTTGTAATACTCTGTTTAATCACAATACACCAGCAAGTTACATGCTTCATCTTGATAGAAGAAACTTGATGATAGAGTTAGAGTAATTTGAATCTGTTCTCATTAATTAATCAACAAAGTTAGAGAAATTCCATGATAAATAAACACAATTAAAAAAAAGAAAAAAATGCTACAGTTCAACAAAAATCTACAAATGCAAACATGAATATTAAGCTTCCATTTGTAATTAAATTTATCATAATGTAATTTTTCATAAATTCCAAAATATAGTTTACATCTGTCTAACTTTGTGAAGTGCTTACACTTGGTAATTATTGAGAACTTACAGAATAAAACTCTAATAGAACAGGCTTGAAGCAAAATCTAACTTCAAAGACATTGTCACCATGCTACATATAGAAAATTGCATCCAGTATCTACACGGTCAAAAGGTTGAATCTTGCATAAGTCAAACTTCAAAGACATTGTCACCATGCTACATATAGAAAATTTGGAATGTGTGCAGTCATCAATCCCACATTCACGAGTTGGTATAACAATGGCAGTTGATAGATATCAAAAGTTCCAAATTTTGAGCTCGGTATTTTAGTTCTAAACAATTAAAATCCACATTAAAATCTAAGTCATCTGATCTCAACTCAATAACCACAGATGTGTCAACTGTATGAGTGCGGAAGATAACTACCAAAAGGCATGCCAAATTCTATTATCCGTCAATTTTTTCATATATTAAGTGTATGTTTGGGAATAAATCTACCCACCGCCTCCACACGTTTCTATCCATATTCGTTAGCATTTTAACGTGAAATTTAAAAGCTACAAATGGTAGCTTTGGATGGACGCGCGTTTATAAAGCATCCACCATTCAAATAAACATAGCCTAAGAAAATATGTCGTATATTTAACATGTTTGATTTGTGTATAGACATATTCAACATAGACTTTTCATCTCAAAAAAAGTTTAGATAAAGAATATTTACCTTATTATTGGTTGGCATGTAGAAGGGGCCTCTAAATCTTGATACATGGGCCTCTAAATGTACCACATAAGAGCAAGAAAAGCTACTGACAGGTTTCAATTTTATTGAAGTATGTGTTTTGAGACATTTTCATAACATGTTATGATGATTCAAGAATAGTGTAACGGAAAAAGAAATAGAAATTTCTCTCTAATCATGTTGGAAACTATACTCTATTGGCCTAATGATTTTTACAAGATTGAATACATACCCTTCAGAAGCAGCGTTCAAGAATTGAAGTCGGGATTTCAGCGCTAACATCATGCAGGGTAATGCAAATCCAGGTTTCAGTTATTATTCGATAAATTATTTTACTCACAAGAAGTCTTCCTGCCTTCTTTACTGATGCCTCACTGTTTCTTTATCCCAAGGAATTAGTCTCTTCAAATCTTTCAATTCATAGGAAATTTCCCATCCAACAAGTGTAATATTGCCTCCTTGCCGAATCACCTGAGTAAGTAGAGTAAAAACATGAATCAATAATGTTATACATAACTTATTTATCTTCTTCATTGGGACTTTTTGTGCACATCAACTTCAGATAATGGAAACATGTAATCATCCTTCGGTACTTCTGCAAGATAACAAAAACCCTTTTGCTTCATTTGGACTACAAGCGATGACCACCTATACCAGAAATAACCTTGAGTTATTTTTGAAAAAATGAATCAATTATGAAGATAAGAATAATCAACATGATAAACAAGCCAACTTATTAATAGTGTTTTCCCTCTCCCATGTTCTCTACTAATCCTAATTCTTCATCTATCACTACCTTTCAATTCTCATGGATTTTTAAGGCATTAAGTAACAGATTAAAATCCATATTGGAAGCAATAACACCAATAACACCCTTTTGACAGTTCTACTAACCAATAACACCAAATAACAACTTGGAAGCACCAAATTTGAAGAAGCAGAAGTCCTAAATTAAAAAACTAAAATCCCTAAATTTAAAATCAAAACCCTAAATTTTGAAATCATACTTCAAACCCCAAATCAGACCTACACCCTAAGAATCAAATCAATATTATAAAGATAGAATGGAGAATTTGAGGTGATAATCTAACACTTACTCGTTCAAGGTAGCAGAATGGGGACTTTACAACCCCTTGGTAATTCAGTTTGTAGGATATATTTTGTAATGAGGGATGCATAGTTTGGTCTCCTAAATCCTGAATTCAAACCGTTTTAAGTCATAATCCTTTTGATCATGGCAGTTAAATTATTTTATGCCATCATATTATCATTCATAACCCTATGGATTACTTCGTCAGTATTTTGGTCCTTATTTACCATCACCACCCTCTTGGGTTGTTCCTCACGAATCTCTTGAACTTCCTATTGTTCTACTCTTACCCCCACATTCCTCCCTTCAACATTTTGTCTAGGGGGTTGAATTTGTTCAATAGTGGGTTCTTCATCTCGAATCACCACTTGATTTTGCCTATGTCTTACAGGAGCATTAGGGGCACCAAAGAAGTCTGCTATTCGTGCCATTTGTACAGACATTCGTTGGTTTGTTTGGGTGTTTTCTTGGTTAGTTCTATTAATACTTTGGATTAAAGGGGTGAAAATTTGGTTCATTTCGCGGGATTGGACCCCTATCATATCATGGTTGCTATCATCCATTTGTTGCCTAAATGATGTTTGATTATTTCTTGTGAGTGTGGGTCCTTGGTTAAAAGATCCTAAATTTTGAGTATTTGGGCCTATGGTATTCATCCCAGAACCAGATCCTTGAATTGGAGAATAGGTTGATGTGGTGCTATATAATCCAGACATAAATGAAGTTGGCATTCCATAAGGAGGGTTTCTAGGCCTATAATTATCGAAACCTGGAGGCCTAGGTGTTGAGAATTGGGCTTGATTTCGTACACATGATAGGATAGGCCCTGTTGACATCTTTGTAGTGTCTGTGGCCATTATATTCGAACCAACCGTGGTCGTAGTGTTTGAGGCTGCTGGTATGGTTTGTGAATTTGGTATTACATTCGATGCATCAATCTAACTAGAAATGACTGTGTATGTCCCTTATGGGGGATTTTGTCCCCCATCCTGGTTATTCATATTAACCATTTTCTTAGTATGTTTTCTTCTGGGTATTGGTTGGTTACTATCGATTATCTTACCACTTCTAAGGTTCATATAACATGAAGAAACTCTAGACTCAGAAGATTATGAACAAACTTAACAATGGTTTGACAAGATCTTAAATTAAATTACAATACTATGACACGGTCCCACTTGGCGTGCCAATTTGTTTACAGTGATTTCTAGTAAACAACCACTAGTCTTCCAAATTAACAATATTTTGGTAACTTACAGGATCGACTAGATTGATCCTAGGACATGTGTCTAAGTATTGGTGTTTGAACTTGTCTTAAAACACATTCTATATAAATCACTATGAATCCTTAAGAACATAAAACAAAAGTTCGATTATAGATCATACAGACTTCGAATGAAAAAAAATTATAACAGAAAGAGATCGAAACATAAAGATGTGGATAAAATAATGTAAACAGATTTGTAAGTGACTTCGAATTTAAAGACTTTGGATTAAAAGTTTGTTTCTAATAATATATATTAAAGTTTTGATGATAACAAGCATAATAAATTTTGTATGAATGAATATGATACTCTGACGTGTACATGTTTCATTTTAGAAGGTGTTCTGACTCTACCGCAAAAAATAGAAAATACCATGTTGAGCAGAAGTTGAAGTTGGAAGCTCTAATAAGAGCAGAACTTCTGGACAAAGCACGCTCAAAGAAGAAACACGCTTTAGAAGTTCTGAGCGAGAAATTCTGGAAGACACGCTCCAAAGAAAGCTTCTAAAGTAAAGATTAAAATACAACTTCTGATGGAAGCTAGCAAAGCTCAACCTCTGATAAAAGCACCAACAATATGTTCTGAATAGAAGATGTATAACAAGGCTTACAGAAGATGAAGTATTAGAAGTTCTGATGAGAATAGAACTTCTGGTCAAGCAAGCACAATGCAAAAGCAAGCCCAACACAACTTCTGACAGAAGCAAGCACAACGCAGAAGCAAGCCCGACAACTTCGAAGCAAGCAAGTGCAACTTCCGAAGCAAGCGGTGCAACCGGCGAAGCAAGCACATCGCAACTTCTGATAGAAGCAAGAACAACGCAACTTCTGATAGAAGCAAGCAAAGCGCAACTTCTGATAGAAGTAACTTCTGACAGAAGCCGACAAGAGTAAACTTCTGATGGAAGCACCAACAGAAGTTCTGATGAGCAAATATTTAGAAGATCTTTATCATTTGTATGTTATCTTCTAGAGACAAAACCTGCTGCAGTAACGTAAACTCACTAAGCTAAAAAGGCTAAGTACTTGAGTGGCACAACTTCCAAGGTTCATTGGTTAAGCAAAATCACGTGGAGACAAGAAAGCTAATTACGTTTCCCATTCTTCAAGACACGCCACCTCCAACGGAAAGTTTTCCTAGAAAGCTCTACAAAAAGTCTTCAATTCAAAAAGGAAAAAAACAACACATACAGTACAAAAAGGTGCATCAACAAAAAGAGAAAATATTGTACGAACAAAAACAACAATACAGTAGAACAAGAACTTTCAACAACATCTTCTAGCAACCTACATAAAGTCATTCTAAGTAAACTCACGCCGCCAAATAAAAAGTCAAGTTTTGCAAAGTAGTTTACTATTTATTGAGTTTAATTTTATGTAAACTTCACTTAGTGAAGAATAGATTTTCTAGAAGCATTATTGTACACAGTCAGTCAGAATTTAACATTCTGATAGTTGTTCCTTGAGAAGACCAGTTTGGGTCAGAATTCTTGAGAGGGATAGGACTAGTTGAGTCTTGGAGGTGTTAGTCACAACGGTTGATTGTGCGGTTTGTTCCTTGAGAAGACCAGTTGGGTCAGAATTCTTGTGAGGGATAGGACTAGTGACTCATAGAGGAAGTTAGTCATACCGGTTAGATAGTGTAGCGCCTCGAGTCAAGTATGGACATGTTGTGACATTAACGTTTTTCTTGCAGATTTCGTATTGCTTAACATAAATTTATCTGGTTTTGTGACTTTGAAAAAGGTGGAGATTCATAAAGAAAATAATGTAACTTTGAAGTTGGTCTAAGGTCATAGTCATTTTTGTTTCAACTAAAGTGCAGCCTGTATTCTTCGTACTTGTCATTGAAGTTTTCCTTAATGGCTTCTAGGATTCTGCTGAATTCCATTTTGTCTTCATTCTTGACAGTAGTCAAGCACAAAACTGCAGCAGTTTTCTTGTGAACCATTGTTCCAAGGCGTGTTTTTCCCTTGACAATGCAATAGGGAATTTCCATCTTCCTGCACAAAGCAGGGAGCCATACTACAAGCTCTATTAGGTCGACATCATGAGAAATCACAACAAGTTGTGCCTTGTTATGTTCAATAAGATAGGTAACATGGTTTAGACTGTATTTCACATTAATAGGTTTCTTGGTCTCAACAGTTTTGCCCTCAGATTCAGCTTGTAACAAGAACTCTTGTAATGCTTTAATGAGTGTATGAAAACTCCTCCTTTATTAATATCATATCTTGATTCCCTTCAAATTTATTACAAATGAAATATTTAAAATTCCATTAATTGTTTCATATATGCACCCAGTGAAGTCATGCTAGTTTCAAGACTTGAATCTTAAAAGGAATTGAATTAAAATTCAAATACAAATTTGGCTCCAAGTTTACTTCAAACTTGGTAATTTCCCTTTTCAAGAAATTGAATCCAAAATCCAAACATGACTACAAAGAATAATGTCGTTGTAAAAATACAAATGAGAAAAAATTGATTATGGCTTTGTCAACTTTTGCACGAATGTTCTTCCACTTATGAAATCAAACTTAATGTCTGAATCTACTTGTTCTTCTTTAAATTCCCACCCTCAATCACCAAACATCTAATGTTGCAAACCACGCAAAAAACCTTAATAACAAATGAAACTTCTGGCCAGGTAATTAACCTTCCACAACGGGAAACCATCAAATTGATCGTGAAATTCACACCTCGATTTTGGTCCACCATAAAGATAATGCATGTATGCATGCAATTGGATTAGGGCTAACAGTTATGCTCAATATGATCAGATGAAAAATAAAACAGAAAGTGAGGCAAATTTTGGGGTGTGACAGGTAGTGCACTCTGTAATCGTTGATTATAGTGGATTAAGTCCTCGTTGAGAGAGGCGAAATCACCTTGGCGGGTGGACTGGAGTAGTTTGAGTGTCAAATGAACCAGGATAAAAATACTTGAGTATTTTATTTTTTGTTTGGGTAAAATATCTAAAAAGTAAGAAAAACTTATTCAACCCCTCTAAATGTTTTTTCAAGCCTTCAATGCGAGAGTTGCTAAAGTTGTTATAGAGTTGTCATAACTGTTTTTGAGTTGTTTAAAGTTAAATTTGATGAGCTTAGAGTTGAAGTTGAAGGTATTTAACGTTGTAGAGTTGTTTTGAGCTATATTATTACTTGTTCAAGGCTGTCAAAATAAAAGAGTTATTAATTGAATTGTTAGAGTTAACATTTGAGTAAATCTAACATGGTTAGGGTTGTATTAATATGTAAGTGAGTAATTGTTGCTTACCTGTTGATGGGCTAACATAAGTAATACTAATTTTCTCTATTGATGAGTATTTTGGATATTATATGATGATGTATTTGAGTTATAATTATATAATATGTTGAGTTGATGAATTCATAGAGCAATTACAGTGTTGGCCTTATATTGGAAAAATTGTGAGTTTATAGAGGAATCTTGTTGAGTATGAGATGTGAATGTTATTTGTTATTGAATGTGAATGTTATTTGTTGTTCAATATGAGTTGTGAATGTTATTATTGTGATTTATACATTCGTGTGTATCAAAGATGGGTGGGACTTCGGTCCAACGAGGTTACGATTCAAAGAGGAACCAATGACAGTCTCAAGTTCAGAGAGAACCCAAGTTCAAAGAGGAACCGGAAACATGGATAATTCAGTAACATAAATCTGACATCCAAAAATTTGGTACCACATAGATTTGGAGGAGAATTATATAGCCTTCATATTTGTATTATAATTGTTTGTGGGTGGAAATTAATATGTGTTATTGATGTTAATGTTAATTACCCTTGATGTTTTATACACCGATAACATCTGTGAATTTCATATCACCCCTATTTTATTTGTTTGTGTTGTTTTGTACTCTCCTGGAGTACAAATAATCAGGTAGAGGAGTAGTTGTTGTTTGAGCTAGAGGATGGCGTTGAGACCTCTTCATTTATTTACTATTTTCATCTATTTAGTTTTCATTAGTGCTTTGATACATAACACTTGGTTTGAGACGTTTTATCATTGTTTTTTAGTTGATGTTTAGATTATTTAATTAATCAAGTACTTTATTTTATTAAGACAAATTGAAGTGTGTTTATCTTTAATTTTTGCTGAGGCCTTATGTATTATTTGAAAGAGTATGTTTGTTGAGCATGTGTAACACGAAAAATAATTGTTTATCTTTTATAAAGAAAATTTTTTTTGGGGTTATAGGATTGTACACCATACACAATAGGGTGTGAATTTTGAAGGTTTGAAAACGTTTTCTAAAAAATGTTTGAATATGCAACAGAAAATAAGATTAAATAAAATAACCAACAAAGCTTCAAACATTTATTGTATAAGTCAAACTGAGATTTTGCACAGGTTGATCTTGAACCAAGTTTGATATTTTTGTTGTCTATCCTCCAAAATGAACCAAGATTTTTACTAGGATGATCTCAAACTTCTGAGCTTTTACAGATGTTGAACTCAGAAATCGAGTGAGATTTTATACCAAGTTAATCTCGTAACGATGGAATTTTTAACCGGGATGAGCAAAAAATTCAATGTGAAGATTTTTCTATAGATATTCTTCAGGAACGCAAAAGGAGAGCTTTCTTCAACGACATGGATCACAAATCAAACAGAGACTTATACTAATCACCACATGAACTTTTATATAGGTTTAGCTCTAACCCAAAAAGATTACTTCTACGGAAAAATAATTTACTCAATAAAAAATAACTTTTGATAAATTTACAATAATGCCTTCACACATAACAATTTTCTCACTAAACTCAAGAACGCTCTCAAAGCACAATATATGAGAGAAAGAAATAATTTTAGAGGGAGAGATTGAGAAAGAGAAAAAGTGAGATATTCAAGTTTTTTGTGGATGATGAAGAAATGAAAGGAAACCCTTTTATTTATAGGCAACAAATAGTTCATTTTAGGAAACAACTCATGGGCAAAATAAATTATCTAATTCATTAGCTAATCATTAGGTACATGCAATAATCGATTATTGTTATCCAAATTGGAAGATTTTGATAGATATGTGTTACCTTTCATTAATACATTGTCATATTGAGTATACACTTGATTCTCCCTTATCTAATCAATTACATGTTTGTCCAAAGTGGTTAGATAGGTAAAAAACGTGCCCTAATCAATTTGATAGATCCCAATTCATCTGGCTAGGTTTCAAAATTATTTTTGGTGATTTTATTTGAAAAAGAGAGGCTTCAAAAATAATTTTAAGTGTGTGTGTGTTTTAGCCATGCTACTTACAAAAATGTCCTTGTGTCTTTACAACACTCATCACACAAACAGACAGAACATGTGAGCTTTCACACTTTCTCCTTTTCATACTATAAAGCTTCAAGTATTTTTATCGGATATACCAATTATATAATCTCTTCACTTGAATCTTCTTGTGGCTTGAAACATCTTCAAGTCAGTCATCACCATTAGAGACTAAATATATCACTTGTGATTATAAATATTAATTTGTTAGCTTGATTTAGAGGAATAACTTTATTAACCACTTTGTGCATCTTTGAGCGCTTGAGCTAGTTGCTTTGAATCCACGCCTCCTTATTGTCATCAAAGCCACTTCAAGTGTTGTTGTTAATCCAAGTATTGTCATCATCAAAACCATGAAATCTATAGGTATAGACATGTATTTCTAATCTATGAGATTTGATCACTTTCTGATTATACCTGCAATTACATAATTTCACACTTTTAAGCCTAAAGATGGAAAAAATCATGTTAATAATTGCATCCGCAAAATTCCAAAACAAGACGAAACAAAGTGGAAATATTAAGGGATGTGAACCTAAAACTTTGCCCGTCGTATAAAAAATGCAAGAAAAATTAGCATTCATGGCAAGTCAGACCCATTTTTCAACCTTTATTTTGAGTATGGGTTAGAGAGCTTAAATTGGCGTTGTTGTTGATGATTGTTTTCCATGTGTTGGTATGTATTGTTAAAGAAATGTTAAGGTTTGTTGGGGTAGATGTATTATGTTAGAATATATGTGTTGGCGAAAGGTTGGCTGTGTTGGAAATTTGAAAAGGAAGGTTGTCCATGTAAATCAACTAGTAATCTATTTTGAGAAGATATGGTGTTGGAATCTATCTATTCCAAGCCATGTATTTATTACTCAGTTTAATTTTCAAAGGTTTATATATATATATAAATATATATATATATATATATATATATATATATATATATATATATATATATATATATATATATATATATATATATATATAGAGAGAGAGAGAGAGAGAGAGAGAGGATCAAATTACATCCGAAGAGTTACACCATGAGTTACACTTGCTCAAAAATGTCACTTCGGATTAATATTTTTTAAAATCAACCGTTGGATTGAAACATAACATCACATAGATCATACCTATAAAGTTTGAGATTAATCTATAATGATTTACTATATGATCAAGATGTCCAAAAATTAACGCCAAAATGGACTTTCATATAACGTTAATTTTGATGTAGTTCAATGACATAGCAAATCATTATAGATTAATCTCAAACTTTATAGGTATGATCTATGTGATATTTCAATCAACGATCGATTTAAAAATATTAATTGTAACTCATGGTGTAACTCTTCAGGTGTAATTTGATCTCTCCTCATGTATGTGTGTGTATATATATATATATATATATATATATATATATATATATATATATATATCTTACTCTAAGAATAAGTTATTGTGATTTACTTGACATCTTTGTCATTAATTCTTTTCAATCTAATAGTTATAAATAATTAGTAATTAAATATGGAGAGAGAAAATTATTACTTAATATTTCTAACCATTTGATTGAAAAAAAATTAATGGTCAAGATGTGAAGTAAGTCATAATAACTTACTCTTTGAGTAAAAATATCTCATATATATATAGAGAGAGAGAGATATCAAATTACACCCGAAGAGTTACACCATGAGTTACACTCGCTCAAAAGCGTCACTTCAGATTAATATTTTTTAAAATCTACCGTTGGATTGAAACATATCATCATATAGATCATACCTATAAAGTTTGAGATTAATCTATAATGATTTACTATGTCATTGAACTACATCAAAATTAACGTTATATGAAAGTCCATTTTGACGTTAATTTTTGGATATCTTAATCGTGTGTGTATATATATATTAGTAAAATTTAATAATGTTATAATTAAAAGTAAAAATTAATAAGTTAGAAATGACTAAAAGTACTTTCATTCCTAAATATAAGATCTCCTAGATTAAATTACGATTATTAAAAAAATTAATTAGAGTATTAAATTTATTAATTACTAGTATTTATAAAATTTTACAATTTTAGGAGAAATAAATAATAAATAATTATACCAGTATATTTATTACACATTTCAGAAAAAATGTAATATAATTAAAAATATGTTTAGAAAAAATAAATAATGTATTTTAAAATTTTTAAAATAATTAATGTACTTTAAAAGTTAAAAACGTCTTGTAAAAAGGAGGAAGAAAATTCAAAAACTTCTTATAATTATGGATTATAATTAAGGACGGAAGTAATATATGGAAAGCCTTATGACACATCCCACATGGACACTACATAGCATAAGTAAATGTTATTGGCGCTTATGTATACATATAATTTTAGGAGCATGCATCAATGCCATTGAGGTCCCTTGTATACATTTGAATATTTCATAGGAATGAGGTGTATAATGGAAACTAAAGGAGAAAATGGGTGTTTGGGAAAAAATAGTTCTAAATTACCTATCACCATTATTGTTACTACCTAGCAAAGCATTCTATGTTATGACTAGCACTCTTCAACCATAACCATGACCCTTCATCCGTACCATCATTTCATCCCTATCATTGCCAATGTCCTTTCATAAACAAAATTACATCTCATGAAAAATAATATTTACAATTTTGAGAATATATATATATATATATATATATATATATATATATATATATATATATATATATATATATATAAGTAAAATATTTTTATTCTAACAATCAATGAGAAATGTATATCTCACTAAGTCCTATTTTTATTTTTAAAGTACTGATATAATATAATTAAATGTTAAAATTCTATTGAATAATAATAGAATGTCTGTCGGACAGATCTTTCTATCTCAGGATATTTCTATCTGTCGAGATCCGATAATACACTAGGGGCTTTCACATGTTTGTTTCATTAGTCACGCGACATCCTCTGCTCGACACATGTCAAGCAGATCTGTTGTTTATCTCACTAAGAACTATGCATGTTATGCCTTCTCTGCTCGATGTAACGGCTAGTTACGGGCATCATCACCCGATTTGACCTAGTCAGCTCGAACAGCTATATTCGCGGATTCGCATATCCCGGCCCAAATATAGCAACCAATAAAAGTCCTCCTAAGATCATTATATAAACCCTCATATCCTTGAGGGCAAGGTATCACTTTCTTACACTTAAAACCCCAATATTCATTATTCTCTCTTTTTAAACATTTGGTTACTTTAGCATCAGAGTGTCTTGCAGGTACACTACCCTCTCCTCAACATCAATTTGCTCAAAGGATCTTCAACTGTTCCAGCCGTCTCCAATTCTGATCACTTGCTCAGATCAGTGGCGTCGTTTGTGGAAAGCCATATTCCTCGTCTTCATTCATCATCCTGATTTCAGAAGATCAAATATTTTTCCAAACTCCCAACAAGATGGATGATAACAATGATCAACTCTCTTCTGGCAAGACCGTTTTTCACCTGTCGGAAAGACAGACAGGAATGATACTTCTCCTCATCTCGAGGACCACATAGATCGCAAGGACGACAAAAATCCAGGAACCAGACAGACGACCTCGTCATCCCTCAGTCCTCAACACCATTGTCGACCAACATGGATCCATCATTAGCTGTCATTCTGTTCGCCCTTAATCATACCAACAGCCTCCTCCTCCAACAGGGTAAACGTATCGAGGCTCTAGAAAAAACCGAACGTCGTCTCCACCTCAGAGACATAAAACAGTCACCTCCCGCAGCCCCTCGCCAAGAAGACCTGCTCGGAATCAAGATCACCCCGACCGATCTTTTTTGAAAAAAAAGGGGACACACTCCTCCTCAGAAAAGTCGGGGATCTCCTTCACACAAGAAGACGAAAAATGAACCACATCGCTCTCGCGATCGTTCCCCGTCACCCGAATCAAGGAAGGAGAAAGATCTCTCCCCTATCACAAAAGAAACAATCATTATGTCTCCCTCTCTCCTGACCAGAGCGATGAAGACGAGCAGATAACCCTTTATGTCGGGCTATCATTGACATTCCTATTTCATCCGGTCTAGAAAAACCCCCAAGCTCGGATAATATGACGGCACCACCGACCCAGACGAACACATCAAGAACATTGATGCCTTGCTCTATTATCGAGGATTTCGGGGAGCGATCAAATGTCGCGTGTTCCCTACGACCCTGAGGAAAAGGGCCATGGCATGGTATAAAAGTCTGACCGATGGGTTGGTCACATCCTGGAAGCATCTGGGAAGATTATTTTCTAGACATTTCACCACATCCCGACGACACCCTAAGTCGGAAGCCTCCCTAAAGGCCCTCATTCAGGGTAAATAAGAATCTCTCTGAAGCTACATAGATAGGTTCAATAAAGAAGCCGTCCAAGTCTCAACAACGGACGACATGAAAAAATATCTCCTCGAAAGAGGACTACACCCTCGTAGTGACTTCACGAAGGCCGTAGGTTTTGAAACTCCCTCAACTTTGGATGTTTTCCTCCTGAAAGCCCAGGAATATATCCAATACGAGGAGAATGAAGCCGCTAATTGTGCTCGTGAAACCCGACATAGGGAAAATGTCAAGAGTTCGAAGAATGAAGACCCCTCGATATCTCGTCGAGGGGGAGAGAGGAAGCGGGAGGATAGACCCCGCGACTCCAGGGATCACAAGGGACCGGTTGGTCGATTCAGAGACTACACCCCCTCACCACCTCTTAGTAACACATCTTCATCGACTGTGCAAACTCCGAGTTCAAACAGGGTAAGGTATGTTTCCCCCGACAGACCCCAGCAAAGTCGGGGACAGATAAAAGTAAATATTGCATATTTCACAGGAGTCATGGGCACGTGACGGACGACTGCATCCACTTGAAGAATGAGATTGAGATCCTGATTAGAGATGGGCATCTCAAACAATACAAGAAGAAATAATCTGGTAAAGAAGAAACCCCCTCGTCTAGCAAAGTCGAGGAAGAAAAACCTGTCGAGGAGTCTTTTATTCCCGTAGCCATGAGTATATCTAGGCCGGAAGACTTCTATTTTCCCGAGCTTGATACCACCCCGACGTACTTTGCCGCCCACATCCCCTGGGAATCCTTCCCAACAGCCATGGTCATCTCCGGTGGAGGGTTCACCAAGAATTCCATCGGATCAATTAAAAGAAGGTTTGACGATCTCGTCAAAACAAGTTCAGATCTGGGCGCCACCCTCGATAAAATTCAAGGCAAGTCACACTCCCTAGCCTTTTACAAAGAGGAACTACCTAGGGGCACCCCCAATTCAAATATTCCCCTACTCGTGCATGCTCGAATGGCTAACTTCGACGTTAGGCGCATATTGGTCGACCAAGGGAGTTTGCCGGATATCATGTACACTCAGCTCTTCCGCACGTTGCAGCTCAACGAGACCCACCTAACTCCTTACATTGGGTCAGATCTATAGGGATTCAACGACTCCACAGCAAAACCATGGGGGTACGTTGAGTTGATCGTAACCTTCGGCGTTGGAGAGACTGGTAGGTCGATCAAAACACAGTTCTTGGTCGTTGATTTCCCATCCATGTATCAGTGCATTTTCGGTCGTCCCACTCTCTCTGTAAATCTCCAACCACTGGTCAAAGGTAGAGCCAACCTCTCAGAAAGCTCTCATAAACCATAATCTCTCCCTCGAGTCGATGCCATCGACCTCGACATCCGCTTAGAGCCCGAGGACTTAGCAGAGAGAAAAAGGAAAGGTAAAACTCTGATGATCAAGGAAGACACTGTAATACGGTGAACTGACTTTGAGAATTTTGTATCGCAAATGTGCAGATAGCAAGAGTCGCCACCGACTTTTCTTTTATCCAATTAAGGGAAGGTGAAAAGAACAGGAAAAGACCTTCGTTAGATTCTGAGTAAGGGAGAAGGTTATGAAAAGGGAAGGTATTAGCACCCCTTTCCATCCGTAGTTATCTACGGGCTCTTAGTTGCTCTTAGATCATTTTAAAATTGTGCTTTCTGTGTGATTGACAAAAATGTTTTGAAAAGGAATTTCACTTTGACTTTGTAATGATTCATGTAAGAATGTATACAAAGTGTTCGGAAATGTTTTTGTTTTGAAAAGAGTTTGAACTTTGACAAAAGTGTGAGGTGTGTAATACGGTGAACTGACTTTGTAGGATTTTTGTATCCAAATGTGCGGATAGCAAGAGTCGCCACCGACTTTTATTTTTATCCAATTAAGGGAAGGTAAAAGTAACAGAAAAAGACCTTCGTTAGATTCTGAGTTCGGGAGAATGGTTATGAAAAGGGAAGGTATTAGCACCCTTTCCATCCGTAGTTATCTACGGCTCTTAGTTGCTCTAGATCACTTTTTAAAATTGCTTTTGTGTGTTTGACAAAGATGTTTTGAAAAAGGCATTTCGCTTTGACTTTGTAATGACTCGTATGAGTGTATACAAAGTGTTCGGAAATGTTTTGTGTTGAAAAGAATTTGAACTTTGAAAAAAGTGTGTGGTGTGAAAAGCAATTGGTAGAGCGAGCAACTAGGAGACTTATTACCCACTCAGAATTTGGTCGTTTTCGTACTTCTACGTTCCTTTAGAATAGCGCTAGCCGTACCATTAGTTAGTAGGTAGCTCCATTCATTGGATGTAAGCGGACATTCAAGGGACATCGGATGGTCATAGAGGCAACTTGGAAGTATCCTAGCACATTCGAAGGGACTATCATCATTTTTCGTAGGCGACAATCGAGGGTCAAGATCATGAATTCGGAGGCGACATCGTGGGTCTTATGATCTTTGTATCGAAGGGACTATGATGATTTGTTTGGAAGGCAACGGTGTTAGAATACCTCTACGTTCGAGGGACATGACCATTTTGAATCGAAAGGCATCGAGAGAGAATTACCCTAAGGGGTGCGTGTGTGAAAGAAGTGTGTTGATTTCAGAATATGTTATCTTGAAAATTAGTGGGCTATGTTCAATTTTAGTCTTGCCATACACGCCTAATTACTAGCAATTTATAGGGTGCGAAAAGTAAAATGCGGAATGTAAAGTGCAGAAAGGTAAATGTCCTACGCTATTACAAGGCTTTGGGACAGATACATAATTTAAAATGCGGAAAATAAAGATCCTAAATTAAACTATTACATCCCGTATACAATTACATTATTGAAAAATAAGATAAAAATGGAAGAACCGTCTGAATCGGATTAACCTGTGAATCGAACGAGAAATCGGAAAATATGATGAAATCGAAATAAGAGAAAATGTTAGAAAAAATGCAATTTTTATATGAGGAAATTAATATATGCTGGAAATAATATAAATAAGCTAAAATAATTTTTTGGGATTTTTTAGATGCAATTTAATAATTAAAAACTAATTAACAATGATTTAAATGCAAAATTACAAATAAAAATAAATATGCATGCAAAATTGTATTTTTTAATTTTATAAATTAAATAAAGGTTTTCTGAAAATAAAATAAAAAGGAAAATAATTTTTGATGATATTTTAATGCAGAATAAAAATATGGAAATAAATTAAAATAACATGTAAAATATTAAATAATTAAGAAAATAGAAAAATACTGAAAATGTGAAAGTTTGGAAAAAGAAAAGAGAACCAGGTCCTGATGAGGTTCGAACAGAGGACCTTTTGGAGCATCTTTCAATCCCAACGCCTTAACCACTGGGACAACGTGTCTTTGGTGTTTGGAAAGCTGGGAACATTTGAATATAAGCGCTCACGTGTCATGGATTGGTTTGAAAAACAAGTCAACACGCGTGGACTCCAGTCAGCATGGATGAACGAATCAGAAGGCTCCATTGTGCCACGCTTGCCTCGCCGGAGTCCGAATCGGTCAACGACGCGGGAGCCCTAGCTCCGGTCGTCTTCTCCGATGAGCAAAATCATAAAACCTGCAAAATAACGCGAATAAAAGGAAAAGGAAGACCTTGTCCACCTAAATCGGACCTTCTGAGTCCATTGATGGCATTAGTTTTGACTGAATCGGCATGTACAGGCCGGTTCGAAGCTCACAGTCCAAAAAAAACCTAACAATGGCATTATACGATTTTGACGTTCAAGATCAATAACGATGGCCCAGATCGAACCTATGGAGTCTTATGAACATGTTAGAAGCATTAGAATCAATTAAAACACACGGATATTAAAAATGCAAAATCAAGAAAATTTAGAATATGTATGCATGTACAGGGCTCGATTCAGCTTGCTTTGATCAATACCAATGATGTATTCTTACTCATACTTACCCCCTGAGCACGTTTGGATGGCTGGAAGTGGCTGAGAATGGCTGCAATTTGAAATTCGAATTTTCAAGAATTCTTGAAAAAATTTGCAAGAATAAGGGTTATGCTTGGGCTAGGGTTTCGTCCTCATTGCTGGCTGCATTGCTTGGTATTTATAGAGGGTTTTGGAAGAGAAAAAACAAGGAAAAAAGATTGGAGATTGAATGTGCATTGAATTCTTTCCAAATAAAATCAAATTTTGAATAAAATTTGATTTTCCCATCAATGTGTGATCATGCACGAAATTGGCAAGTGTATTGGGCTTTCTTGGACATTAAGAAAGATATAAATCCAACTTATTTGAAAAAATAACCTTATTTTCATATTTTATGTAATTTAATTTGGAATTAAATGGTTTAAAATCCAAAATAAAATCAATAAAATAAAAAATTGCCATGGCCAAGCATTTAGGGGTCAAGAATATTGTCATGAACAAGTTTGGATCAAAAGATTATAGGCCCATTTGGAAAATTTTGCAATTTGACCAAAATGTCCTTTTGTGCAATTGTCAAAATCGCCAACTTCGAATGGTGTATCTTGCTCAATTTTCCACATTTTTGAATGTTCTTGGACTTTTTGGAAAGCTCTAAGAGTCCTCTAACCAACCTTTTTGGTCTCATCTTAATTGGAGTTACCATGCTCAATATATCTTCAAAACAAAAAGTTGACTTTTTGTTGACTTTGAAAATGACCTGTAATGTTTTGAGCTATACCTCTCAAATGAAGCATTTTTGGACATTCTTGTGAGACATGAAGTTGTAGAGAATTGAATTTCCTTCAAAACAAGAGGTGGTGGAAAACTTTCGAGAAAGTATGAGAAAGTTATGATCAACAAAGTTCGCTTGACTTTTCACCTAGAAACCCTAATTTAGAAAGTTTGACTTTTGAGCAAATCTTGAGTTTTCTTGATGAATCATGATCAACCCTTGATCAAATGATGAATGTAACTTCAAAATGAGGATGTTACCAAAAATTATGAAGTTTGGTATGTTGACCACGATTGACTTTTGTCAATACAACCGATTTTCAACCATCTGAGCAATTGTCTGAGGAAACTTGACTTGTGAAGCTTGAAACTTGTCATGGAGAATCTTTGAAGCATATGAGGAGGCATGAAGGCCATTGGAGATGTTGGAAGTTCATCTTTGACTTGAGAGATACCAAACCCTAGTTTGGGTTGATTGTCTAGGAGAGAGTTTGTCTGATCAACTCTTGAGGAATCCTTGAGCATAGATGTATGAAATCTCTTGAGTAGATGGAGGGCAAATTTTGGGGTATGACAAGGTGTGAAAAGTATTTTGTTTGAGCAAGCAAATAAAAGTCTTATTACCTACTCAGAATGGTCGTTTTCGTGTTGTTTTACGTTTCCTTTAGAATAGTGTTATCCATACCAATAGTTGGTAGGTAACCCTATTCGTTGGATGTAGAAGGGACATTCGAAGGGACATCGGATGGTCATAGAAGGCAACTTGTAGGAAGTATCCTAGCACATTCGAAGGGACTATCATCATTTTTCGTAGGCGACAATCGAGGGTCAAGATCATGTATTCATAGGCGACATCGTGGGTCTATGATCTTTGTATCGAAGGGACTATGATGATTTGTTTTGAAGGCAACGGTGCTAGAATACCTCTACGTTCGAGGGACATGACCATTTGTATTCGTAAAGGCAACAGGAGAGAATTACCCTAAGGGGTGCATGTGTGAAAAGAGTGTGTCAAATTCAGATATTTTATCTTGAGGGTTATGAGTGATCTATGCCCAATTTTATCTTGCCATACACGCCTAATTACTAACAGTTTATAGGGTGCAGAAAGTAAATTGCGGAAAGTAAAGTGCGGAAAGTAAATTTCCTACGCTATTACATGGCTTTGGGGCAGATATATAATGAGAGTGCGGAAACTAAAAGCCCTAATTAAACTATTACATCCCATAGGCAATTACATAATTGAAAAAGAAAAGCAAGAAAATCGTCAAAGCGTTTGACTGTGAATGATACAAAATCGGAAAATACGAGAAAATTGCATAAGAAGAAAATGTTAGTAAAAATAAGTATTTTTGAATGAGGAAAAAGGTTTTATGTTAGTAATGACATTAATATGATAAGATAAATTTTTGGTAATTTTCTGAATCGATTTGGTAATTTAAAAACAATTAAAAGTCATTTAAATGATTAATTAGTAATTAAATTAAATATGCATGCAAAAATAATAATTTTTATATTAAAAATTAAATAAACATTTTTCTGATTATTATGCAAAAAATAAATATTTTTGGTGTTTTTTAGATGCATGATAAAAATATTTGAAGATAAATTAAAATAACATGAAAATATTAAAGAAAATATAAAAATATGAGTTAGTTTGCAAAAGAGTAAAAACATTTGGTCCTGACCAGGTTCGAACCAATGACCTTTGAGAGAATCTTCACATCCACTTGCCTTTACCACTCAGCCAGCGTGCACTTGGTGTCATGGAATTACAAACGTGTGAATATAAGTGTACGCGTGTCCTAGATTTGTGAATTCAACGCACAGTCAGCCATGTGGGGTCCAGGTTGAACGGATGGACGAATCAGGAGGCTCGCTTTCGCCATGCACGCTCACGCAGGTCAACACACGTCAAAGACGCCGGAGCCCTAGCTCCAGTCGTCTTCTCCAGCAGCCAGAAATCCCAAACCTGACAAATACACGAAATAAAAAGACAAGAGGTACCCTACCCCCCTAAATCGAGGGTTGCGAACACGATGGTGGTGTTCGTTTGCCCTGAAAATGCTTGGATAAGCCGGTTCGATTCAAACAGCTTCAAATGCCCTAGCCATGGTGATTCGTGTTTCCTACGTCTAAGCTTGCATGAGATGCATCATTCATGACCTATTAGATGTACTGAATCCATACAAACACACAAAAGCAGTTAACAACACATGAAATAAACAAATCGAAATTATGAAAAATACCAAATCGGAGCTTGATGTTCTTCACGTTCTGGGCAGTTTTAGCTTCGAGTAAGGGTTAGTTTTGAACCCTGGGAACCTCAGGGACACGTTTGGGTGGCTAGAACTCCTTGAAACTTCCTGGAAATTGAAATTCGAATTTCACAACTTTGAAGAAATTTTTTAGAAAAATAAGGGTTGTTGTAAGGCTAGGGTTTCGTCCTTTGTCTTGTGCAATGTGTTGGGTATTTATAGAGTGAGGAATGAGAGCAAAAAGAAGGAAAAAAGATATGTCATTCAATGCAAAATAATTTCCTTTCAAATCAAATCAAATCAAATCTTTTTGAAAATTTGATTTTCTCTTCCATATGCAAGCTAGCACAAATTTGGCAAGTTATATGGGCTATCTTGGACCTCAAGTTTGATAAAAATCCAATCCATTTGAAAATATATCTTGTTTTCATATTTTTTATAATTTAAATTTGAATTTAATGCTTTTTAAATTAAAAAATAAATCAAAAAAATAGAATGTGGTCATGGCAAAGCATTGATAGGTCACAAATAATATTATGAACAATTTTGGATCATAAAATTATAGGCCCATTTGGAAAAAATTGGATTTTGACAAATATCTCTCTTTGTGCAATTGTCCAAAAATGCCCAACTTGTACAAGGTGTATCTTGCTCAATTTTCCATATTTTTGAATGTTCTTGGACTTTTTAGAAATCTCTAAGTGTCCTATAAACAACCTCTTTGTTTTCATCTCAATTGGAGTTTCCATGCTCAATAAATCTTCAAAACAAAAAGTTGACTTTTTGTTGACTTTGAAAAGGACCTGTAATGTTTTGACCCATACCTTCCAAATGAAGCATTTTTTGAACATTCTTGTGAGACATGAAGTTGTAGAGAATTGAATTTCCTTCAAAATGAGAGGTGGTGGACAAATTTCTGATAAAGTATGAAGAAGTTATGCTCAGTCAAAGTTCGGTTGACTTTTCACTAAAAAACCTTAATTTGGAAAGTTTGACTTTTGTGCAAATTTTGAGTTTTCTTGATGAATCATGATCAACCCTTGATAAAATGATGAATGTGACTTCAAAATGAGGATGTTGACCAAAAATCAGGAAGTTTGACTGTATGTTGACCACAATTGACTTTTTGTCCAAAACAACTGATTTTCAACCATCTAAGCAATTGTCTGAGGAAATTTGACTTGTGAGGCTTGAATTTTGACATGGAGAATCTTTGAAGCATATGAGAAGGCATGATGACCACTGGAGATGTTGGAAGTCCATTTGGATCTGAGGATAGCCAAACCCTAGTTTGGGTTGATTGTCTAGGAGAGGGTTTGTGTGATCAACCCTTGAGGAATCCTTGAGTATGGATGTATAAAATGTCTTGAGAAGTAGGAGGGAAAATTTTGGGGTATGACAGACACACTCGTTCCCAGCAGCTCAAAAGGATCCTCGAATTAGCACATGAAACCGGTTCTAGATGGGAAATTTGAACTCGTACCACTCGGAGACGAATATAACAAAGGAGTCAAGATCGGAGCGGACCTCCCAGAGTTAGCTCGAAACCAACTCAAAGCATGCTTGAAGGACAACGCCGATCTCTTTTCTTGGAGTGCGGCCGAAATGCCTGGTCTCTATAATACGGTGAACTGACTTTGAGAATTTGTTTTGCTTTTTATCGCAAAAATGTTGCGGATAGCAAGAGTCACCACCGACTTTTCATTTATCCAATTAAGGGAAGGTGAAAAGAACAGGAAAAGACCTTCGTTAGATTTTGAGTAAGGGGAAAGGTTATGAAAAGGGAAGGTATTAGCACCATTTTCCATCCGTAGTTATCTACGGGCTCTTAGTTGCTTCTAGCTCACTTTAAAAAATGTTTTCTGTGTGTTTGACAAAAATGTTTTGAAAAAGGAATTTCGCTTTGACTTTGTAATGATTCATGTAGGAATGTATACAAAGTGTTCGGAAATGTTTCATTTTGAAAAGAGTTTGAACTTTGACAAAAGTGTGTGGTGTGAAAAGTATTTTGTTTGAGCAAGCAACTAAAAAGTCTTATTACCTACTCAAAATGGTCGTTTTCGTGATGTTTTATGTTTCCTTTAGAATAGTGTTATCCATACCATTGGTTGGTAGGTAACCCTATTCGTTGGATGTAAAGGGACATTCGAAGGGACATCAGATGGTCATAGAAGGCAACTTGTAGGAAATATCCTAGCATATTCGAAGGGACGATCATCACTTTTCGTAGGCAACAATCGAGGGACGAGATCATGTTTTCGTAGGCGACATCGTGGGTCTATGATCTTTGTATCGAAGGGACTATGATGATATGTTTCGTAGGCAACGGTGCTAGGATACCTCTATGTTCGAGGGACTTGACCATTTAATCGAAAGGCAACGAGAGAGAATTACCCTAAGGGGTGCATGTGTGAAGAGAGTGTGTCAAATTCAGATACGTTATCTTGGAATTAGAGGTTATCTATGTTGATTTTTATCTTGCCATACACGCCTAATTACTAACAGTTTATAGGGTGCAGAAAGTAAATTGCGGAAAGTAAAGTGCGGAAAGTAAATGTCCTACGCTATTACATGGCTTTGGGGAAGTTACATAATAAGAGTGCGGAAAGTAAAAGCCCTAATTAAACTATTACATCCCATGAACAGTTACATAATATTGAAAAGAAAAGCGAAAAAATAGTCTGAAACGTTACAACCTGTGAACAGATACATAATCAGAAAATATGAGGAATTCGCATAAGAGAAAAAATGTTAGTAAAAATAAGATTTTTGAATGAGGAAAAATATTTTAGGTTAGTCATGCTGATTAGATGATGTAAAAAATTTTTGGGAATTTTCCTGATCGATTTTGATAATTAAAAGCAATTAAAAGTCAATTTAATGGTTAATTAGCAATTAATTAAAATATGCCTGCAAAAATATTAGTTTTAATGTCAAAAATTAAATAAACATTTTTCTGATTAAAATGCAAAAGGAAAATATTTTTGGTGTTTTTTAAATGCATGAAAAAAATATTTAAAGATTAATTAAATTAAATGAAAATATTAAGAAAAATAAGGAAATAGAAAAGCTAGTTTGCAAAGTGTAAAAAAGAAATTTCCAGGGCCAAGGATCGAACTCGTGCCCTCTGGAGAAATCAACCAACGCGTTGCCATCTGAGCCAAGGTGTCTTGGTGTTTGTAATCTGCAAACAATGTATTATAAAGGATGCAACGTGTCATATTTGTGATTTTCAAACACAGTCAACATGTGGGACCCAGGTGTAACGCGTGAACGAATTAGAGAGAGTCATAACGCCACGCACGCAGCCCACCGGTCAATTGAGTCAGCGACGCTGGAGCCTTAGCTCCGGTCGTCTTCTTCGGCGAGCAAAAATCCCAAACCTGCAAAATACTGAAAATTAAAACTTAGGGTTAAGGCTACCCCCCTTAAATCGGGGTCTGCGAATCCAATGGTGACCTCTGTTTGTCCTGAAACGAACTGTAAATTGGGTTTCAAAGCAAGCAGTTTAAAAAACCCTAAACATGGCAGGTCACGATTTAGACGTTCAAGCTTATGAACGATGACCCAGATCCTGTCTCTGATACCTCATGATCATGTTAGAATGGTTAGTTTCGATGAAAACACACAGATATTAAAAATTTGAATCCAAGAAAAATATGAATATGTATGTTCATGTACAACCCGATTCAAGCGTGTTTAACCATGGATAGTGATGCATACTTACTCAAACTTACCTCCAGAACACAATGGGATGCTTGAGAGTGGCTGGAAGTGGCTGAAAAATCAAACTCGAATTTGCCAACTTTGAGAAATTTTTTGAAAAAATAGGGTTGCTTCAAGAGGCTAGGGTTTCGTCCTTGGTCTTTGTGAATGCAATAGGTATTTATAGAGCAAGAGGTTGGAGCAAAAAGAATGAAAAAAGATATGCTTTTGAATGCAAAATATTTTCTCTTTCAATTTTGATCAAATCTTTCCAAAATTTGATTTTCTCTTCCTTGCATGAGCTAGCACGAATTTGGCATGTTTTGTGGGCTTCCTTGGTCCTCAAGCTTGATAGAAATCCAACCCAACTTAAATTATACCTTGTTTTCATATTTTATTTAACTTAAATTTGAATTAAATGTTTTTAAATTCAAAAATAAATCAAAAAATAGAAATAGGTCGTGGCAAGGCATCAAGGGGTCACAAATAATATTATGATCAAGTTTGGATCATAAAATTATAGGCCCATTTGGAAAAAATTGGATTTTGTCAGATATTTTTCTTTGTGCAATTCTTCAAAAATGCCCAACTTGTGCAAGGTGTATTTTGCTCAATATTTACATTTTTGAGTGTTCTTGAAATTTTTAGAAAGCTCTAGGTGTCCTATAAACAACCTCTTTGGTTTCATCTCAATTGGAGTTTCCATGCTCAATAACACTTCTTTACAAAACGTTGACTTTTTGTTGACTTTGAAAAGAACCTGTAATATTTTGATCCATATCTTCAAAATGAAGCATTTTTTGACCATGCTTGTGAGACATGAAGTTGTAGAGAATTGAATTCTCTTAAAAATGAGAGGTGGTGTAAAAATTTCTGATAAAGTATGAGAAAGTTATGCTCAGTCAAAGTTCAGTTGACTTTTCCTCAAGAAACCCTAATTTGGAAAGTTTGACTTTTGATCAAATCTTGAGTTTTCTTGATGAATCATGATCAACCATTGATCAAATGATGAATGTTACTTCAAAATATGGATGTTGACCAAAAATTATGAAGTTTAACTGTATGTTGACCACAGTTGACTTTTTGTCCAATACAATTGATTTTCTACCATCTGAGCAATTGTCTGAGGAAACTTGACTTGTAAGGCTTGAAAATTGACATGGAGATTCTTTGAAGCATATGAGGAGGCATTATGACCATTGGAGATGTTGGAAACCACCTTGATCTGAGAATTTCCAAAACCCTAATTTGGGTTGATTACTTAGGAGAGGGTTTGTCTGATCAACCCTTGAGGAATCCTTGAGTATGGAGGTATGAAATGCTTTGAGAAGTAGGAGGGCAAATTTTGGGGTATGACAGTCTCGATCCAGAGGTGGAATGTCACCATATAACTATCAATCTTGCCCTTAAGGCTGTAGCACAGCGTAGGCGAAAGCCGTCCTGGGAAATAACTGAGGTTGCCACGCAATCCGTTAGGGACCTTCTAGAGGCTAATTTTTTATCGAAAACCCAATATACTACTTGGCTATCCAACCTTGTACTTGTGAAAAAGAATAATGAAAATGGCTCATGTGCATTTATTACTCTGATCTCAATAAGGCATGTCCAAATGACGCCTACCCCCTGCCTAACATTGATAAACATGTTGACAATTCTGCAGGTTTTAAATTGCTTTCGTTCATGGACGCCTATTCGGGCTATAACCAAATTCCCGTGGCTAAAACAAACAAAATTTATACGGCCTTCATGACCGAATTGGGTCACTATCACTACAAAGTGTTGCCCTTCGGTCTGAAGAACACCGGTGCGACATACCGGCGAATGATGAATAAAGTTTTCAAAGACGAAATTGGGGACATGCTCGAGGTGTATATGGACGACATGATCGTAAAATCCCAAGAGGAAGTCGATCACGCCCTACACCTCATGAAAGTCTTTGATCAAACCAGAAGAGTCAAAATGAGGTTCAACCCCGAGAAGTGCACCTTCGGAGTCCGGGTTGGAAAGTTTCTCGGCTTCTATCTCACCGAGCGCGGGATAGAGGCCAACCCCGACAAATGCCGGGCATTCTCGGAATTGCCCACTCCAAATTCTAAAAAATCCATTCAAGTCCTCAACTGGATGCTAACCTCGTTGTCACGATTTGTCGCAAGGTCGGCACAACACGCACTCCCATTCTTTAAACTATTAAGAAAGGAAGATGTGTTCGACTGGACCGAGGAGTGCGAGCAGGCCCTACTCCATCTCAATCAAACTCTATCCCGACCTCATGTATTGTCTCGACCTAATAAATAAGAGATATTATATCTATATCTGGTCGTGACTTCCGAATCCGTTAACGCCGCCCTAATTCGAGAAACTCGGGAAGGGAAAAAAATTGATCTACTTCACGAGCAAAGCCTTACAAGGGCCTGAATTGAGATACCAACAAATCAAAAATTTTCCCTCACACTAATCAACACTGCAAGACGACTCTGACACTATTTCTTGGAACACACCATCATAGTTCGAACAGATCATCCCATCAAACAGCTACTGGGTCGACCAAACATGGCTTGATGAATGCTCAAGTGGTCTCTAGAACTGTCTGAGTTTGACATCAGGTACGAGAGCAGAAAATCCCTAAAAGCACAAGTCCTAGAAGACTTCGTAGCAGAGATGACTTTCCCAACACTCCAGGAAGGGGCCAACAAGTGGACGATATTCGTCGATGGTGCCTCTAGCTCGACAGAAAGCAGAGCAGGTATAGTTCTAGAAAACGGGGAAGGGATCGTCATCAAAGTATCCCTTGCCCTATCGTTTCCCACGTCCAACAACCAAGCAGAATACGAGGCTTTTCTCGCTGACCTACGTCTCTTCGAGGACATAGGAGCGAAAGAGGTCAAGATCCTCACAGATTCACAACTCGTAGCCTCTCAAGTCCGAGGATAATATCAGGTAAAAAACGACCAGTTGGCCGAATATTAGGCCCTCATTCAAGACCACTTGAAGAAGTTCACCTCCGTCGATATATAACACATCCCTCGAGAACACAATTATCGAGCAGATGTTCTATCCAAGCTCGCCAGTACAAGGACAAAGGGAGGGAATAAATCGTTGATCCAGGAGATACTCCCTCGACCAAGCATCGAGAAAAATTGCCCCAGCTACAATGTGCTCGTCGTCGAAGAAGGCACCTCCTGGATGACGTGAAGGTTGAAAAACACAAGAAAGGGGGTTTGAATTGGGTTTTTGTAAATTAAAAATAAATCGACACAACTATTTTTATCCTGGTTCGTCTGAACTCAAACTACTCTAGTCCACCCGTCAAGGTGATTTGCCTCTCTCAACGAGGTCTTAGTCCACTAATCAACAATTGATTACAATTCACAAAGACAAATGCCTTTGTCTTCTTGAGATAAACCACAACTTGGTTCTCAAGGAAAGACAATTGTATAAGCAATTACAAACTGTGTATAAAGGATGCTTCTAATAAGCTATATCACTACTGTGATATATTACACAATATTTTAAGCACAATTGAAACTAGAGAATTTGAATGATTTTGTTGGTAATTTTCTCTTCAGTATTCGTGTAAGTGTTGTTGGAATTTCTTCATGAAATGTGCTTTATATAGGAGTGATGAAATTCAACCCGTTGGAGACATAGAATCCACATATGGAAGGATGATATTTGAAATCAATTGCGTTTTCTATAAAAAACGAGATCCTGTTTGAAATCAGCCGTTACAACAAATATTTCCATTTGAGTCTTTGTAACGCATAAGAATTAAGCAGACATAACATAGAAATCAGAGTTTGTAGTGCAGCATGGTGCTTTCAGAAGTTTGGTTTTGAACATAGCATAACTTCTTCTAAAGAGCGTGATAGTCTTGAAGACTGTTTTTACATGCGTATCTTTTTAAGTTCTCTTTCATAATATCAGAACTTCTTCTATATTCAAAATCTTAACTTGTTCTTCTTTTCCTTCCAGAATCAGAACTTCATCTGTATACATTAAAAAATTAGCGACAACCATATTTTGTACAAGATATTTATCCATCAGAGTCAGAACATAATTGTCATAAAAAGTATTTGTTATCATCAAAACTTCTTAAATAGATGTAGAACCAAACTATGTTCTAACATGACGCCCTTCTATAAATACCTGACAAATGGAACTCTCCCTGACGATCCCAAAGAGGCAAGCATTATCAGATGAAGGGCATGTTCATATGTCATCCTCGAAGATAAACTCTATAGAAGGGGATTCTCCATCCCTCTCCTCAAATGCGTAGAAGAAGTCGGAGTTCCATATATATTAAAAGAAATACATGAAGGCATCAGCACCCAACACCTAGGAGGCAAATCACTCGCCCGAAAAGCCCTCCAAGCTGGCTATTATTGGCCGACCATGCAACTCGACACCAAGGAGCACGTGAAGAAATGCGACAAGTGTCAACGACACAGACAAATGCATTTAGCTCGTTCGAGCGAACTCAAATCCCTCTCTTCTCCATGGCCCTTCTCATAGTGGGGGATCGACATCCTCGGGCCATTCGTCTTGGGAGCATACTAGAAAAAATATTTGATAGTAGGTGTCGACTACTTCACCAAATGGATAGAGGCCGGAGCATTGGCCAAAATCACCGCTCTAAATATCCAGCGTTTCTATAAGAGAAACATACTAGCCCGATTCGGCATCCCACAAGCTATAGTCACCGACAAAGGGACACAATTCACCGATAAAAACTTCCAAGACTTCATTGCCCATCTTGGAACTGTACAACAATTCGCTTTGGTCGAACACCCGCAAACGAAAGGGAAGACCAAATCAGCAAACAGGGTCATACTGGGCAGACTCAGGCAAAGACTAGATGAATCAAAAAAGAAGTGGGTCGAAGAACTACACAACATACTTTGGGCCTACCGAACCACTCCCCACTTATCCACCGAGGAAACCCCATTCCGACTTGCTTATGGAACTGAGGTCGTCATTCCAATAGAGATTGTCGAGCCTTCAAGGAGAATCGAATCTCCCCTCGACATGGAGATGAATGACCAATCCTTGAGAGAATAAATTGATATTTTCGAAGAGATACGAACGGAGGCTGCCCTTAGAGAAGCATCACTCAAACATAGAATAGCCCTCCACTACAATGCCAAAGTCATTCCTCGCGAATTCAACGTCGGAAGCTTAGTCCTTAAGCAAAACCTCAAGAGCTCCACTAAAGGGAAGCTCGCTGCAAACTGGGAAGGCCCCTACTGTGTTTATGCAAAAACGGGAAACGAGGGCCTACTACTTAGAAAATCTTCAAGGGGAACAACTCACTTGATCATGGAACACCGAAAAACTTTAACAATATTATAGTTGAGGCACGAACAGTCGACACACCTCAAAAAACCACCTAGGTGCTTATAGCTCGACGCCAAACGCTCTCCCCGGTACCAACGGTGCGTTATATCATGGAAATCAAAGAGATACTCGTTCTATCCATATAACGAGCTAGATCTCTGCCCCGACATGGGGGACTCAAACAAGCACCATTGTCTAAGTACCTTGCTCAGCAGAACACCCAGCTCGCGATGGGACGTGCACGCCACCGACCTCAGGCTTTTAATCAAAGCTTGAGTTTCGGACCAAGACCAGCAAACGAACTGGCCCCCTTCGTTTAGTTCACCCACAATATCGAAGATCATACATAATTAATGAGTATTCTCCCAACACAACAAATATCACAAGCATATAACAGACAATAAAAGGAAAATATTAAAGTTACATTTACGACCATACAAGTCGAACTTGTCTCGGAGTTGAAAGGGGGACCCCACCCCGGAAAAATTAAAGGATCAAAACGACCACAAGGGTCGAAACTATCATTACATGAAAAAGGGCCATGTCCAAGCAAACACAACAAAATCAATAAGAAATCATTCGACGGGCTGAACAGACTCTTCCCCGGGAGTCGATTGCTAGGGAGTGTCATCCACAATTATACCATCAAGGAAAAGGCCTATTTATCATACCACCCTCAATGTAATAATGGACCCCCATTCCCTCGGTCACCAACTCCATGCCCAGGTTCAAAACCCGTATCTGAACCAAGGCATTTTCGAAACTCCCCGTCGAGGCAGTCACTGCATCATCTTAAGCCAGTTGTACACAACCCGATTAGATCTACTAGGGTCCTCGACTCTGCGAAATCCTCAGGCTTTCCCTTGATCGGAGCAGAATCGGCCTTTAATTGTGCAATCTCGTCGTCCAACTGCTGCTTATCCTTTTGGAGCGCATCGCGCTCCTCGACAGTCCGCTTAAGATCAGTGGATAACTTATCCTCCCGACTTTTGACAACCTCTTTCGCCTCCTTCAACTTGGTCCTAAGCTACCGAATCTCAACCTTAGGAGATTGACCAAGTTCGAAGTAAGTGGCCGCCATCTCGAAAATGCGCACCCACGCGCCCACATCCTTTGCAAGAGCTGCCTTTCTTTATGGCCAATCCATTTCTTCCAACAAGAGAGACTCTTCCCGAGGAAAAATCACGCTCGTATTCTCGAAATAAGTTTGGTCGTGCCAGTAGGGAGGAAGATCAAATTTCGTCTTGCCTCTCTCCCTGATCAGATCCACCGTTATGTCAACACGAACCCTCTTGTTCCTCGAAGGAGTCTGTTGGTGGGACAGAGCCCCAATCGCCTAACTTGTAGATGACTTCCCCAGACCAGACTTGGAGGTATCCGCCGGTTCATTCGGAGACCCCGTTCATTTCCCTTTCTTTTTCTACAGCAAATTTCGAGTGATACGTTCCTGCACGGGATTCATCCTAGCTGCAACAAAAAGAATTCACATTAGGACCGGACAAATATGAAAACATCCAGCTATAACATAAAAAGAAAAAGATGCAGGAATATTAATTGCAAAGTATCTACCCTGATAAACCTTAGGATATTCGCTAAGGAGGAGATCCCTCACATTGAAAAGTGGAGGTTCAAAAACATTACCCCCATCTTCCCCCACGAGCGCCTTTTCTCCTCGTCCCATACGCTGGACCAGAGGAAGACCCTTGACATAAGATGACAACACACCAAGACTGCCCAAATCCTCAACGTCCAACCCCTCTTTGGCCCACACGTACTAATCAACATTTCTCCTGAAATGCTCATATATCCGATGAAAACTAAACTTAGACACAACCTGGTACACACGCTCTCCCCGCTCGTTCAGCTTCAGAGAACCATCCTCCTCGACGGCAGGAGTCCTCGTAAACACGTTAAAAAGAGCCCGTTCCGAGATCGGTCGGACTAACATATACATGTCCTTAAAAAATTGTACATACTATTGGTAAGATTTGAAAATCTTCCCATTCTATTTTCGAAACGACACCCAACTCCATCGAACTACCCCGTCCGCCTTATCCGAACCCCTTTGGAGGCAGAAGATATGAAAAAATAAGGAGAGGGTAGCACCTATCTCCAAATATTCACAAACAATCTCAAACTCCATGATAAAGGCTATCGCATTAGGGTGGAGTTGAGATGGAGCCAAGCGAAGGTGGTCGAACACCGCCACTTGCAAATCAGTGACGGGGAGACGAAATTCCAGCTCCTTGAACCAAATATTAAATACTGGAATATGATCATCCTAGTATATCGAGCAAATCCGATGCTCGGCCGCGAGGATATATATGATTCAATCCCTTCGACTCTCCTCCATGTTCGCTTCATCTCCCTCAGGACCGTACCAATCCACCTCGTCAAATATCTCACTTTGACGAGTGGTGAAATACAACCCTCTCAAACGAGCGTCTGGAGCCACCCAAGTGGTCGGGTCTTAATGGCCGATCGGAACAGTTGACTCGGCCGCGCCCTCGGCAGAATGGGGCTCCTCCCCTAGGACTTCCTCTGAGGAATTTTCCTCATTAGTGATAATGTTAGAATACTCTGGCTCAGAACTCCCCAAGTCTTTGCGACTATCGTCACTAATGTCCGCCGTGATACCTGAAAAGCAGAGGAACTCGATGAGCTCGACATAAACGTCAAATCCACCCTTCCACCACTAATCAAGTGAAAGGGCTCAAACGAACGAGGATCCACTTCCTCGGTCAACAGCCCTCTCTCAAAACGACTTTCACTAAAAAAAACCTCAACTCATGAAAGAAGACACGCAGGGACCCCCGACGTTATGAAACACCAGGGAAAAATGGAGCAACCGCTCACCATCAAAGGGATTTCCAGAAATACGAAGCCCTAACCACTTGCATTTACAGGAACAAGAAGGATTTCAAACTTAATCCAAAAAATTTGAACAAGAGTTTAAAAATATAACGTATAAGAGTGACTGAGACGTTGTAATAGACGATCGGACCACTGACGCGGCGGCAGAAGGAGAAGATGGTTCTGAACACGTTAACTTAGGTTTCTCGGATTAATGATTGTTGATGTCGAGCATCCGCGAGCAAGATCAGACAAAGAAAAGTTATCAAATGACGAATCTTCATCCCTTTTATAGACCCCTACTCCGCACGTGCGTCTGCACGCGCCTAGGTAACCTAGGGGACTCATCATTACGCCCTAGCCCCTAGGCCTTCCAGGCAATTCAATGCACACGGCTCGAGGCCACATAAGCATGAACCCTACAAATTCTTCAACCTTTCGTTTTCTCGACAACTTCTCATCTCCCCGGATAAAGCGACCCCGACTACGCTCTCCAAAATCAAGTCATCGCCCCCACAGACGGACACGACGACTTGGGGGCTACTGTTCTGGACTGTCCGAATACCTATCGGGCAAATCCTTCTAGCTCGGGATACTTCTATCCGCCGATATCCTATAACACACTGGGGGCTTCCACCTGCCCATTTAATCAGCCACGCGACATCCTCAGCTCGACACACGTCGAGCTAATCTGTTGTTTATCTCACTAAGGACTATGCCTGTCATGCCTCCTTTGCTCGATATAACGGCTAGTTACGGGTATCATCGCCCGATTTGACCTAGTCAGCTCGGACAACTATATTCGCGAATCTTCATATCCTGACCAAATTATAGCAATCAATGATAGTCCTCCTAAGATCATTATATAAACCCTCATATCGTTGAGAACATGGTATCACTTTATTACACTAAAAACCCTAATATTCATTATTCTCTCTTTTTAAACATTTACTTACTTTAGCATCAGAGTGTCTTGCAGGTACACCACCCCCTCTTCAACATCAACTTGCTCGAAAGATCTTCAACCGTTCTGACCGTCTTCAATTCGATCGTTGCTCGATATATATATATATATATATATATATATATATATATATATATATATATATATATATATATATATATATATATATATATATATATATATATATATATATATATATATAATAACAATAAAATACTTTTATTCTAACCATGAATCAAAAATATATATTCCACTAAATCATATTTTTATTTTTAAAATAATGATATAATATAATTAAATGTTAAAATTCTATTGAATAATAATATAAAATTATTTCACATCAACTAACAAATTAATTTCATTGATGATAAATAATGATATCCTTTCTCTCTATCATTCAAGTGGACCAGTGTAGCATTGTATTGTATGCAACAAAATAACACGATCCATCAAAATCAATCAAAAGATGAATACAAGGTACAATAAATTTCACTTTAATACAACTTGAATGAAAATTTCAAAAGAAATTCAATGCGATGTCTCTTAGAAGTAAGGTTCTTGGCAATGACAAAAATAAAAGACAAAATCGAAAGCTCTGAAATGTCAACACAACACACCATAACCAAGAAATGTGCTTTTCTTGGCCCACTTCACTATCATTAGAAACTGCATCACATTCCATCAAAGTCATTCATGTTATAGAGAGAGTTAATAGTAAGAATATTTATATAAAGTTGAGCAACAAGGACTCTTGTGAGAAATATATTATTTGTCTATTTAAAATTTTAAAGTGATAGGTGAGTGGATTCTCCCATTTATATATTATTAAATTTTCACATTCTTATCTAATGTGAGACTATTTTCTCACTTACTCACACTTGCATATTATTCCAATAATTAAAGATGGAAAACTCTTTGTCTTTATTTTAGAGGTAATTGCAACCAACATAGGATTGTTAATTACATCAATTCGTCTCCATATTGAAATTGAAAGATTATAAATTTTTTACACATGCATATGACACTACTAGGGTGGAATTGAAGCAGTGTAATTGAAGGTGTGACTCTTAAACTTTAATTCATTTCATAAAACTGAGACGGGTTATGCACGAAACTATTAATAAAAAATCCGTGCGATAGCACGCGTCTCGTCGTGATTCACACTACATGTCTATTAAATTAATTTTTGTAAAATTTAAATTTATTTTTCAATCGGTTAACATTCTTATAGTTATAAATATAAGTTAATAATATACATAAATTTTTAAGCATTGATTTGTACTTATAATAAATCGTACATTCGATTCTCCAACTTCAATTATATAAAACAATAGCAACATATTTTTTTAAAGATGAATATTAAAATGAACCATCTACCGTTGCTTTCTCATAGATACGTTCACATCTACCCATGAATCCAGATTAGTTAACAAACCAGTTGAATCCAAATGAGTTAATTCTAAAAAAATTACATCCTAAAATATATGACAACTTCTCGTTACATTTCAATTTTAAAACGTTCTTATTAGATCATATTTATAAATTTTACATAGTTTATAATTTTTGACAGTACCCCGTCAAAAATTAATAAACTATGTAAATATATAACTTATTCTAACTATACAAAATATTAATTACATCTAATATATGTGGCTTATTCTCATTTATACATGTCTACTAAATCATTATTTGTAAAATTTGAATTCATTTTTCAATCGGTTAACATTCTTATAGTTATAAATATAAACTAATAATTACACAAACTTTTAAGTATTGATATGTACTTATAATAAATCGTACATTTGATTCTCTAATTCAATTATATAAAACAACAGTAAAAGAAATTTAAAAGATTGAAATTAAAATGAACATTATTCTACCGTTGATATCTCATAAATATGTGTGAATCTATATGAGTTAACAATCCCATTAAAGTTGATATGTTCACATTTATCCGTGAATTCATATGAGTTAACAAACTCAGTACAGTTGATATCTCATGGATACATTCACATCTATCCGTGAATCCATATGACTTAACAAACTCAGTACAGCTAATATCTGATAGATACGTTCACATCTACCCGTGAATTCAGATGAGTTAACAAACCAGTATGAATCCAAAACATTACATCCTATAATGTATGACAGCTTCTCCTTACGTTTCAATTTTAAAACCTTCTTATTAAATCATATTTATAAATTTTACATACTTTATTAATTTTTGACACTACCCCGTCAAAAATTAATAAACTACGTAAATATGTAACTTATTCTAACTATATAAATAATCATTAATTCATTTATAATTTATTCTCATGTATACAAATAATTGTATAAATAGTTCGATTTATTACATTTATAATATTATTTTTAATTTATTCTCGTTTATAAAAACAATTATAACTTATTCAATTCGTATGGGTTCACATTACACGTCTATCAGACTATCGTTTATAAAGTATGAATTCATTTTTTAATTGATTGACATTTACATAGTTACAAATATAGGCTAATAATATGCATCAACTTTAAAACATTTATTTGTAATTATAATAAATTGTATAACTGATTCTCTAACTTCAATGTGACATTTGATTAATTTTATACCTTACATATTCCTTTGAAACTATAGTAATGGAGAGGAGAAATGGAGAAAGAAAATGGAGAGGATCTTGACTCGTCATAGATATGTTCACATCCACCCGTTATGACATACAAATTACATGTTATCTATAATATCCTTTTTGAATTGAAAATAACATTTGTAACGTATTTCCGTTTATAAAAATATTTTTAACTTATTCATGTTAAAAACAATTGAATAAATAGTTGAATTTTATCGTTTATAAATTTTTTTGAAAGTTATTTATGTTTCTAAAAATAATTGTAAAAATAAATATTTATCGTATTATCATAAATTTATTTATTCAATAGCGATAAATATGTGTCTCAAAAGTTTATACTTTTTATCATTAATTTTTTATCATTATCATTTATCATTAAATTTTCATGAATACCATTTAACATTTTTTTATCATGATTACAATTATAAAGTTAGTTTAATTTTCTTTTATATGTTTTAGTTATTTCATAAGTCTAAAATAATTACTAAATCTCAATTAATTTTATTTTGTTTTATTAACCTTTCTATAAAAATCTAAATAATTTTAAAATATATTTTATTTTAAATAAAGAATTAACTAATTATAAAATATTTAAGTTTGGAAAAAAGTTATAATTTATAGTAAGAAGGATATTCGTGATTTTTACCGATACTTTAGTCTTATGTTTTATATTTATTAAAAATACATGATATTTTAAATATTTTTCTAGTCCTTATTTATTATATTTACAATTTTTATAAACCTACAATGGAGGACAACTACTTTGTCAAATTTCAGTTGTAAATGAATATCTACACTTCATGATATCTTGAAATACAATATGTAGTTAAAATTAGTAAGAATAAAAATATATGAATTTAATTGAAATACAGTGTAAAAAAGTATTACACCGTCAATGAATCATGACTATTAGATTATAAATTATATTTTATTTTTAATTTAATTATTTATTAAATAGCATTAGTGGAAGGTGGTGATGCAGTGACTGTGAAAAAAAGTATGCATAATAATTAATTTCAAAAGATATTTGTGTTTATAGTATAATATGAATCTCTCTCATTTATAGATCTTTTAACATTAATGATTAAATATTTATTTCACCGATCTAAATTGATTTAAAAAAATTAAAACTCAACTTTGATATTGAAATAAAATTAAAAAATAAATAATAATTATGAAAAATTATTTAATTTTTAATTCAATAATAATAATTTCACTCGATAATAAAATTTCATAAAATCTATTATTGTAATTATTATTTAATTGTCTTTAATATTTAAGAAAATAAAAAATTTGAATTTGAAACTAAAAAAAAATTGAATCTCCATATCTGCATTAAAAACAATTTTTTATGTTAAAAATATTTTAACTTACTCATGATAACAAAAATTATATTAATATTTGAATTTATAAAATTATATTAATATTTGTTCTTCTTATTATAATTGCTAAACCAGCCGATGTGAGAATATATATTATGCTTATTACTTTTCAATGTACTCATATGCCAACCATTGCAGTGGAGAAGTCCTATTTCACCGATTTCCTGCAAAACAAATTGGAAAGAAAATAGAATCTTCAGCATGTACACATCCAGTCCCTCACGTACATCATACTCGGCTCCATCATGCTTATCACGTGGCTTCATAATCCAACCTTGTGCATTTCTTTGCTCACCATCATCATCTGCAGTAACAAAACAACAATATTTCATCAGCACACCACCATTCATAACCAATACCTCATCCACATACATTCAACCAAAACCAATTCAAAACTAACCTCAAAAGAAAAGCAATTCAAAAGGCATTTCAAATGCAAACAGAAAATCCAAATTCAAATAAATAATTTCCAATTCACAAATTATCAACTAATCTGCACCATACAGTATCATTGCCAAATCATTTGGATCATATTGAGAGGGATTAAAAGCTTAGAATTTTTTTTTGTTGCAATAACCATGTTTTAAAAAAACCGCAAATAACTATGTATTGAAATTAATTACCCAAATAACCATGTTTCAGGTTTAACATACAAGCAGGAGTCATCTCAGATGGCTCATGCATTGATTTTTAACAAGCAGGAGCCACTCAAGATGGCGCCTCCATGTAAATATTCTCCTAAAAGCCATCTGAGATGACGCCTATGTGTAAATCACATGGGAAAAGCCATCTGAGATGGCGCCTATGTGTATTAGGTAAAAAAAATTCAATTTAAATTAAAGTGCAGGACAATATTGTGAAATAAAACTTGCATTATAAATTATCATTACAACGAATAACAAGTACATAAATTTATTCTCGGCGACCCGGGACGTGTAGACGGTCACAGGTTCCACATGCGCGTGCTCTCCTAACTCGTGTGATGCGAGGTTCTTGATCCGGCTGTTGTTGGGTCGATGGCCCCTGTTCATGGGTTGATGGTTGCTCATAGTGAATGCGATCAGGATCCATGAATGCCTCAAGATCTGCATTGCTTGGTGTACCGCTTTCGTATAGACGTGTTCCCATGTTCTCATAGCTCGGTCGTTGTGGTGGGGGGTTAGGTTCCATTTGGGGACAATAGCAGTCGTCATCCGTATAGGTGGATTGTGAATGAGTGGGGTAAAAAGGAAATTGGGTGTTTGGAGACTCGTACCCATATGAATGGTGGGGGGTTTGGTACGGTGATGGTTGGTGGTATGTTGGGTTGGTTGGGGAATATTACTCGGGGAAGCCAGTGTCTGTGCTGAGGTGAGATGTTGATGGACCCATATAGGGGATTGGACATATGCTCTTTGTTTGGTGTATCGTACTTGGGTGTGTGGCATATGTGAGTATTGAAATTATGGGTCGGGCATTTGGTTGGGTTGGTAGTCAGGTTGAGGTTGGGGTTGCGATTGAGTGTTGGTGGTCTTGTATCGTTGGGTTGGTTGGCGGGAGGTTGATGGATGTTGGGTCTGTTGTTGGTAGTGTTGTTGGGGTGGTTGTTAGTATTGCTTGTGTGGTTGTTGTTGGTATTGTTGGTGTGGTTGTTGGTGGTGGTGATGTTGTTAAGGTTGTTCTTGGTATTGTTGTTGAGGTTGTTGTTGGTGGTAGTTTTGTCGCGGTTGTTGTTGTGGCTCTAAAGGTTGGCCCTACTGGGTGCGAGGGTCGACCAAATAGTGGGGGTGAGAAACATGCATTTCTGGATTTGTCACTGACCGGTACCAAGCAATGTATTGACGAGAGTGTTGCATAATCTCGTCATCTTTGTAAATAGGAAATTGTAAGATATGGTCTGCTCGGGTTTTCCACATCCTACAATACTCCTTGGAAAAATTTCTCCAATTATCATATCCCCATTGGGCATCGACCCTTCTAAGATGCCAAGGATCCAAACATATCGGATCGCATGGTATGTCTTGGAACATACCGAACTGCATCTTCACACGGTCGCTGTGGTGCATTTCCACAATGTTAAACCGTATGATAGCAGTCTTCGCAGTCCAAACCTCTACATCATCATCATTGGGTACATGGTCCAAACCCAAGTATGGTCTCCATGTAAACTGTTGATAAAAAAATGCAGATTAATGATAAATTTTAAAAATATATACGTTAAAGTTAAAATTAGTTGGAGTTAATCGAAATTACGCACATTAGTTGCACCAATGTGGTCTATTAGATTACGATAGAGGACAACATTGTGTCTCGGATTCTTTCTGTAATCCATGCCCGTTACGCTATACCTAAATGAATTAACATTTAATATATTAGGATTTTATATATATGAAAGATATAAATATTTTAATAATTAAGCAATGTACTTACTTTGTTGCGTATGGAAAACTAAAGGTAGGTCGTTGACGGAATTCAGTGATTACATTCTCCACCAACCCCATGTTTGAAGTAAGAAAGCGCATCCACTAAAAGTTGATGTGTCTTTCTTACATTTCTTACACAAGAAACTGTATAGCTGGGCTAGAATAGCGGAACCCCAACTATATTTTCCTATCTTATCAACGTCCCCAAGTAAACTCAAGTACATAAAATTTACACTATTTCTTGTACTCTCGTGGAATAATAAACTCCCAAACATTAACATAATATAGTTTCTTGTTTTTATTATTTTTTCTTCCTTGGTGGAATTTTCGTCCAAATCAAGGGAATAATAATGCGCTCTAAGTGTGGATAAAAATATACATTGGCCTCTTGTACTAGGACCTTCCATCATATCTCTACCCAACATCTCCTCGCATAGAGTGTTTGCATGTTGGACCGGACCATTAACTGCCTTATCATTAATGGAAGACCCATCAACATGTAAACGTCCTCAAGTGTGACAGTACATTCACCTACACGCAGATGAAAGGTATGTGTCTCGGGTCTCCACTTTTCGCACAGTGCAAGAATAAACTTTGAATCGATTGTATAGTTGGAGATTTTAATATCCCCAAAACCGGCACGTACAAAGTATGGAACGATTAATGGATTGGGAGCAACATAATAATGTGAGTGGCATCTAAATTTTTCGTGTCCTAAATATAATGTGAATAAATTGTGTAAGAAAGTGTAAACAATATTAAAAACATAATAAAAAAAAGAATGTAAGAAAAAATAAGAATATAACGAATAAAACTTACATAGGTAGCAATGTTTGCCCTTGTTCCTCGGTGAGATTCTCCTAACGTCAAAAGACTCATGCTTGAAATTTTTTCTGATGATATGAGAATTGTATTAGAGGTAGAGGTAGAGTGAAGAGTGGTGATGGAAAAAACACAAATGAGAAGCCATATTGATAGGCGATTCAGGGAACAGAGGAATAAATGAGGTGGTTGGGGCCTTGCATGCATGCAGTCCACGTGTCATGGAGGAGCCAAGTGAGATGGCGCCTCCTCTCTATATTAACACTAAGGCGCCATTCAAGATGGCTCGTGACAGGCTAGGTGGCAGCTAGGGTTAGCTAGGTGGTAGGTTGCATGCATGCAGACTAGGGTGGCAGCTAGGTGGAAGACCTAATTATAACTAGGCCTGTAAAAAGCCAAATGAGATGGCGCCTCTCTTTAGACACCTAGGCGTCATTCAACATGGCTTGTACATGTCATTTCGAAATTTGAATTTTGTCCCATATATTCTCATATAATCATATGCACCATCTATAAATATCTCACACAATCAAACATTTTCAAACATACAAACATCTCAAACACTCAAACCCAGAAAAAATGTCATTTGTACCACAATATATTATCACTGTACATTTCAATGGTGAGACGTACAACAGTGAGGTAGCAGGTTTTTTTATTCAGAAACACCGAAAATACCCAATTTGGTCTAAATAGCACTGCGAATTTTTCGTATTTCAAAAAAAGACTCGAGACCAAACTTCGGCGAGGTCTGACGTCACACATTTTCTACCCACATCCTGTTTTTACTGGTGAGAACCAAGTAACATTTTACCAGGTAGCTATTGAAGACGACGAAGATCTGCAAAATATGTTTTGTAATCATGAATATTTTGGGTACGACTCGATCGAGTTGTACGTTGTGTTCCAGGATATAGAGAGGGTTGATCCTACGGAGGAGGAACAAGCTGAGGTGGATGTTGCTGACGAAGAAGAGGAAGCTGGCGAGATGCAGTTCAACATCATGGTAAACGAAGAATCGGAGGCCGATGAAGAACGCCAATTGCCTTCACATGAGATCGACACACCACCTACATACATGACCACCCTCAACATGTGCACAAATGACCCATCATCTGATATATTCTACAACCCTGAAATGCAGTCAGATGCAAATTTAAAAGTCAAAGACAAATTTCGTTCAAAAGAAGATTGCGTGCGAGCAATAAAAATTTTCCACATGATAAACAATTATGACTTTCATGTGGATCGAACAAATGCAGAGAGATACAGAATCATCTGTGCCCATCCTGAGTGTAACTTCCATCTAACTGCATCGTATAGATTGCGGAGTAATTCTTGGGTGATAGGTTCTATGACGGAACACACTTGTTTTAATTCCACACAATCACAGGATCACCGCAAATTGAGTTATGATCTCATTTGTCAAGAAATCTTACCTCTTGTTAGCTGCGATCCTTCATTGAAGGTGAAAATAATAATCTCGCACATCACTACAACATACAACTATACCCCTTCGTATAGAAAGGCCTGGTTAGCAAAAAACAAGGCTATTGAGCAAATCTACAGAAACTGGGAGGGTTCGTACAAAGAGTTACCTCGCTACATGAATGCACTTTGAATGTATGCTCCTGGAATAGTTTATGTTATGGAGACGACACCGGCGTATGCCCAAAACGGTACCTATGTCAGCGGACATGGTCTATTCAGTAGACTTTTCTGGGCTTTTCGACCTTGCATCACTGGGTTTGCACACTGCAAACCTATCATACAGGTAAATGGAACATGGTTGTACGGGAAATACAAGGGCACCCTACTGATGGTCGTCGCACAGGATGACAACAATAATGTGTTCCCAATCGCATATGCTCTTGTTGAGGCAGAGACTGGAGCAACTTGGAGTTTCTTCCTAAAGAATCTTCGAACACACGTAGCTCCACAACGTGATCTTTGTCTAATTTCTGACAGACATGCCTCAATTGATAGTGCGTACAACAATCCCGCTAACGGTTGGCACGACCCACCGTCTACACATGTTTATTACGCAAGACATATCGTTCAAAATTTCATGCGCGAGATCATAGATAAGCGTCTTCGGAAAACAGTTATCAATGCAACATACGCACTAACACAACCAGGTTTTACATATTATCGCAGCCATATCAGAATGGAAAACCCAGATACAGGTGCGTGGGTTGATAATTTGCAAGTGGAAAAGTGGACACGGTCATACGACAATGGAGTGTGTTGGGGCCACATGACAACAAATCTAGTTGAATCAATGAACGACATCTTCAAAGGCATAAGAGCACTCTCAATAACTGCTTTAGTGAGTACAACATATTTTAGGATGACCTCGTTGTTTTAGGATGACCTCTCATATCATTGCGGCGTATGCACATGTTCATCAAGATGCACTAGTACTTCTTTCTCCCATTTACAAGTCTGAGACCTTGCTCAACGTATACAACAATGCCTTTGAACCAGTAGCAAAACCAGATTATTGGCCTGCGTACGAAGGGGAAGGAGTTTGGCATAACAGTCAAATGTGGAGAAATAAAAAGGGTTGTCCCAAGAGCAAACGTAAAACAACTAAAATGGACGATATTGACAAACTAGAAAGAAAGTGTGGTCTATGTCGTCAACCCGGACACAATCGAAAAAATTGTCCCCAACGTGCTACAAGCTCAACATCCTAAAATTTGTATTTAATTTATCTGCACTTTTACTATCTAGCATTTAAAGGAAAGGCCCGCCACCTTCCCGAATTTGCCCTTCACCTTTTTGAATTTTACATGCTAATAAGGGTGGTTTTGTCAATTCATAAACTAAAATTTTATTCACTCCTTCCACAATCAAAAGACAAATGTGCCTCTATTTTTCAAACTTTTCCTCTTCCCTTCAGACGTTGCAACTTCTGACTCCTCTTCAGGCGTTGCAACTTCTGACTCTTCTTCAGAAGTCTCAACTTCTGACTCTTCTTCAGAAGTCTCAACTTCTGAATCTTCTTCAGAAGTCTCAACTTTTGACTCCTCTTCAGAAGTCCCAACTTCTGACTCCTCTCCAGAAGTCCCAACTTCTGACTCCTCTTCAGAAGTCTCAATTTCTGACTCCTCTTCAGAAGTTGCAACTTCTGACTCCTATTCAGAAGTCTCAACTTCTGACTCCTCTTTAGAAGTCTCAACTTCTGACTCCTCTTTAGAAGTCGCAACTTCCGACTCCTCTTCAGAAGTCGCAACTTCTGAAGAGGGACCATTTTAGCTACAATTTTGCCACGAGGGACCAAAAGTTAAAATTTAAATTTTTAGGAGGACCATTAAAGTTAAAATTTGAATTTAAATTTAAAGGAAAATTTTAGAGGGACTAAAAACAAAATTTGAGATATTTATAGGGACCAAAAACTTATTTAACCCTTGAATTTAATCATTCTTACACTTTAATTTGAATTAAACGGGACTTTAGTGTAAATTAAATGTGGATATATTGTTTTAAAAAATTCTCTACTTCATTTCTATTCCTCACTCTATTTTCACAATTTTAATAAATTGAATTAACATAATTATTATAAAAAAAAATTGCACATGTTAAAATTTTTACTTTTCACACGGATCACTATGAACAAAATATTTATTTTATTTAGTTAACATTATACTTATTTGAGACACAAAATTCAAATTTTTTTATTTTTCTCATGGGGCACTATAATTTTATTTTAATTAATATTTTTTTATATAATTATATTTATCATCCAATATTATAAATATCAAAATAAATCTATCTATCTATTCCCTATTTTTCATTGTTTTTAATTCATTACAATTCGTTCAACAACTTAACAGATATACCCGTGCGGAAGCACGAGTCTGTTACTAGTTTTAATATTGTAACAAAACCTTAATCTTTCCATTAATAGCATTTTTTACAAACACCAATACGCAGACAACAAAATAAAAAACTACACGATTAAAACAACAACATGAAAATGACGCATCAACAACATAAAAAATTATTTAAGACACTACAACCGTCAAAACAATTTCATCGGAACCATACATCATCGCAATAACGTCGACATCTATTTTGACTTCCTCCAACCAAATTCGAAGTTGTCCAGTTGCGTAGTTCATGGTTGTTCTATTCCTCTGGATCCTTCTAATTTCTTCACCAACTGCTATTTCTCTCTCTAACCAACGCGTCAACTCTTTTTTCAGTTTGGTCATGGTAAATATGTGCCAAACTTTCATTTTCATTGGAGGTTTGGAGACCGAGAAAACAACGTATCCATCTCTGGTATGGATGTATGGAGATGTCATGATAGAAAAATAAGAGAGAATAATAGAGAATATGAGAGAATATGAGATGAGAAGTTAAAAAAATGTGAAAAATGAAAGAGACATGAGTGTTTATTTATAAAAAAACACAAATACACGTAGGAGCCATCTGAAATGGCTCCTACATGTAAACAACAATAAGGAGGCATCATCTGGGATGGCTTTTTCATGAAGAGGAGTCAGACGGGGTGGTGCCTATGTGCATTGTTTTAATACAGGAGTCATCTCAGATGACTCTTATGTGTTATTTAGTACTGAAAGTTGATTATTTGCGTAAAAAAATTTAAAAATTGATTTATTTACGTTTTTTTTTAATAATTGGTTATTACAAAAAAAATTCTAAAAACTTAACTCAAACGGATTGCATCACAATATCACAAAAGAGATTTCAAATTTTTTACACAGACAAAATTAGAAAATATTTCAGGACCAAATCATTTGGAAAATATTGCCACGAATTGAAATATTAATTCAAACAAATTGCATCAATATATCCCAAAATATATTTAGATTTTCCACAGATCAGAACCGCATCTGATCATGCTTCCTGCATCAGAAAAATTTGAAGTAAAAAACTTGTGCAAGATTTTAAAGATGTAGAGAAAATTAAAGTGGATTTGAATGGAATACCGAGATATTTGTTTGAATGTCTTTGAAGTATTCATCTATGTTATTGTCATAGAATCTTTCTTGTGTTGTTTCAATAATGTTAGCATCCCAAACCTAAATGGTACAAAGCTAGTCAGTAAAATAGATAGCGAAATTAAATAAGTCGTAGAAGCAACATAAATAGTAAAGTAGATAGTGAAATTTAATAATGTTCACCACCTAATAAAGGAGAAGAAAGATTCAATTGAATAATCAAAGATTTCTAAATTTATGATCACATTAATCTCTTTCATTAGCTCAACCCAAGATGCATCAAGCTTAAATGTGATATTTCATTTATTTGTGCAGAGGATGAATATACCTTCCAATATGAGACCTTTCAAGTGCTTTGGAGGCATAATCATAATTGTTTCAGATGAAATTGCTAGTTTGTGTATTAAGATATACATTTACATAATTAAAGAATTTCTATTTTGATTTTTCTTTTCATGGAACAAATACAGGAAGGAGATTACCCTGTTTATGATTACCATGTAATTTGAAAAAAAATTTCATCAATTTGAGTCTTGCCGTATAAATATGCTTACCATCTAAATCGATCTTAACAAAGGCTTGCTAAGTAAACAAAAAAACAAATAATAAAAAAAACAAAAAATCGTCAAAGAAATCCTAGTTTAAACCCCCAAATCATGAAACACCAACACATACAACACAAAATCGATAAAACAACGATTATATCTAAAAATAATCAAGTTAATAACTAACCAGGATGAGATCGAACAACTTTGACTAACAAACTCGAAATCCCACGCCTCGAGTTCATCTCTTCATCAGGACTCACCGCATCAACGTGTTTCTTACCGTATTCAATCACTTTAGCAAAGACTGTTTTCATAACTTTGGGAAGAGGAATTTCGTTGTCGGCACAACCATCTTCAATCACGTGCTTATTGTCTGCGACTCCAAAGCCACTGCCTCATCAACCTGTACGACTTTGCACAACTCCGACGAAACTGCACGAATGCATCCAAACTTCTTTTTTTTTTTTGTTTTGTTCTTATTCCTATACCTAGGGTTTGAAGGGAAAATAAGAGAGGGAGAAAGAGGAAATAAGTTTGAAAGAGAAAGAAAGAAAAATTTGGAAGAGAAAAAGAGAGACACGGAGAAAAAGGGTAGACGAGAAGAGAGGAGAGAGGGAAATTAGATCCAATAGGTTTATGATAGATGCAGGAAAAAAGTTGTGTTTCATGGTGTGTTTTGAATTTCAAACTTTCTTTTACCCGGGTAAAAGAAGTGTAATTTTTATTTGAGTTCTTTTTTGAATTTCTTCTACAACTATTGTGCCACTTGGACACATTGAAGAATATGATTGGTTTAGATTTATTGAATTAGCAAATTATCATTAAGGACATTTAGTAGTGCAAATTATAAATTTAAGAAAGGGTAAGATTGAGAGATTGGTAGCATCTCCCAATCTTAGTTAGGAAGTTGATATTAATGTCCATGTCCGCAAGAAAAATAAAATGGAATAGACATTTTAATAGATGAATGAGGTTAAATTCTTAATTTAGCTCATACTAAAATGTAGGCAAAACGAACACATTCAACAAATCAGACCCGTTTTGACAAATGATAAATTCTAACCTAAATTATTTTGATATATAGTGCTCAACTCAAATTTAAATATAGACATCATACAACCCTTGAAACTAATTAGGAATGTTTGCAATCAAAAATCCTGCAATTACACGGTTTATATTATGTGTGAGCTAAATCTAATTTTTGAAAGCAGTGAGAAAATAAATTTTAAAACTTCAAAAATTGATTAGGATAATTTTGTGAGTGAACCACAATGGTTACAGGATAAATTAACTCTAATACACATACACTCACATCAATAATAATTTTTTTTAAAAAAAATTATTACATAAATCAGGATTAAAAATCATTGTCCCTAAAACCCTAATACACTCACATAAATAATAATTTAAAAAATAAATAAAATAAAATATAATTATACATATCATGATCATAAGATGTAGGTGATACAAAGAAATAAACTAAACGAAACTTCGCACCTAGTGGAGTTTCTTCTCCATTCCTGGTGAAAAATCAAAAATACTCTCAAGTTTCATAAGTTAACTTACGAATTTTTAAAATAAGCTGAATTCGTAAATATACTTACGAAATAATTCAAAATTTTCAAAAAATAAGGTGAATTCGTAAAAAAAATTTAAAAAAAGTGAATTCGTAAGTACACTTACGAATTCACTTGTTGGGACCCAAAATTTGTAAATACACTTACGAATTCACTTTATTTAGTTTATTTGAATTTTTATTATTATGAGATATATTACATTTCATTGTTATAATTAAAAAATTAATTATTACATTCATTGTTTAATTTCATATCATAAATTTACTTTAATAATTTTTAATTTAAGTTATTTTTTATTAATAATAATTCAACTTAATTATATCATTAGAAATATATTATACAATTAATGCATATCGAGTAAATCAAGACAAAAAATCAATTGTATCTCTTCATAATTAAAAAATTTCCTATGAGATATATTATATTTCACTATTATAACTAAAACATTAATTATTACATTCATTGTTTAAATTCATATCATAAATTTACTTTAATAATTTTTAATTATAGATTTAAGTTATTTTTTATTAATAGTAATTCAATTTAATTATATTATACAATTAATGCATATAAAGTAAATCAAGACAAAAAAATCAATTGTGTCTTTTCATATAAAAATTGATATCAATAGTATTAATAAATTTTTTATTATAGACCAAATTTGATATTGATATTGATTATATTAATAGATTTTATTATTATAAGCTAAATATAAGTTAGACTTTAATACATATATTTTTCTATTTTTTTAGTACATGAAATTGTGTATATATGTAATAGAAATCACGTTAAATAAAAAAAAACTATTTTCTTATATATATATATATATATATATATATATATATATATATATATATATATATATATATATATATATATATATATATATATATATATATATATATTGAAATTAAATCTAATAAATTTGAAATATTTGGTGAATTCATAAATTAACTTACGAATTTATTCAAAAAAATTAATTCGTAAATTAACCTACAAATTCACCCAACAACAAGATGAATTCGTAAATTGACTTACAAAAAACATTTTTAATTTTTCAGAAGTGTGGGAGAAACTTGTTAGATGAGTGAAGAAATTTCTTAATCTAAATTAGGGAAAGTTAGTTGTAGTAGTTAGTAAGAAACAAAAGTTGGTTAAGCTATAATAATAGGTAGTCATAGGCATAGCATCAATTAGTGGTGAAGCTAACTAATGTTGAAAGCAACAGAAAATATAAAGAAAGAGGAAGAGACAGAAGTGGGCACTCGTGAGATTCAGCGCAGTGAATGGGATTTTGTAAGATATACTGACAAATGAGCCGGTCGGTTAGGTGTTTGATATAATGTCTCATCGAGCCAAAACTCAAATGTTTTAAAACTACTTCTTTTATTTTTAATATCACGTAAGTCTCAAAATAAAAGTCATTGTTACACACAGAATTTAAAAAAATAATAATTGTGTTAATAAAAATAATATTTTTATAAAATTATTTTTAATTATTATTGATTGTTATATATTATCATATATTAAAAAAGGTGTAGATAATGGATAAAATTATTAAAAGTTGCATTGAAAAAATAAAAAGACTATTTTGAGACAAAAAATTTATAAATAAAACACTTATTTTAAGACAGAGAATACAAAATAATAAATCTAAACCAATTATAAATCAGATATATTATTTGTTTAATAATAAATAATATATTTTAAATCTAGACCAGATATTCTCTGTATTGACAAAAATGTTTTAACTATTTTTGAGCCAAAAATATTATATTTTTTAATGTCTATACACCATTAAAATTTTTATTATATTTTCTTATTAATTTTGTTCTATGGAATGGATTAAGCCCACATAGCATTTTTTAAAATTTAATAGAGAGAGGGGGAGAGACTAATATATTTAATTATTTTAAAATTTTTAAAATAAAAAAAGTTTTTAAAAAATATTCAATTGAAATGATAATTTTATACATATAAAAGTTAATGAAAAATATTTTACATATAAATATTATATATTAATAAAAATATATATCTTTTTAGATTTCATACATCTGACTTGGTGTTGGTTGTCATTTCATATGGTCGAAGAGAGCGGACAATATTACATTAATCTATGTGTCTAATAAGTTAGAAAATCCATTATTTTCTTCTTAAAGTTTCATCTTGCCTCAAATATGTAGGTAGGTATCTAAGATTACTTGGATGAGATGGTAAGAGATATTTTTCAACTTATTCAGAAGTTCTAAGTTTGAACACTACCCCAAGCACCAGTGTTTTAAAAATCAGACCAGACTGTTCAGTTAAACCGATTGAATTAGGAATCAGAAAGGCCATTAGTCTGGTTTGATTGCTAGATCGAATAAGCTATTGGATCAATGAAAATCGGGCATAATCGATTAAATCGATAAAAATTGGAGAACCATCAGTTTTGAAAGTTTATGTTAAATTGCGTATTTGTTAAAAAATACAATGAGGATAGCCATGTATTTGGAGGCATGTTTGTAGTGTTTAAGTTGGTTGATGGTGTTTAGAGCTAACTCACACAGGGTGATGAGAATGCATGTATGTGTGTTTCTCTAGGTGAATGATTTGATCTCTTTATCAATCCTAATGTTGAGATATTTATAAGGGATTCTTAGAGCCTTGGTCAAAGAATCATAGGAGACATATTCCAACTATATGATTAGGAAATATGAAGAAAGTAGATTTCATCCTTCCTTAGATCATGGAGAAATGGTTTCTTTTGTCAATAATTATGAGGACACATCATCCCCCAAGTTTAATGAGTAAATGGTCAATAGGAGTTCATTTAGGGGCCCAAGCCAAAATGGTTGGTCAGTCACATAGATTTGGGCAACTTTACATCATGTTCGACAACATGTTTACCTATGTTGGATGCTCTCCAAAGTTAAGGCAATGAGCTTGCATCTTATCTTTTTGGGCCTTCCTTTTTAAGGTCCCGTGAAATTATATCAATACATAGTCCCTCAAGCACGAGGGCTTGAAAATGACAAAGTGGTTTAGTTTGTTCGATTCTTGTATGGGTAGGGTACTATATAGTACCCGTCCTTATATCTACGGTTTGAAAAAATCCACATACTTGTGTGGACACCATTTTTTGCATATGTACTCATACTATATGGGTACCTAAGTACCCATACTCATACATGTTTACGTGCATTTATAATATAACAAAATTATTAAGCATAGTTTATCATGTAATTTTAAGTTTTTATCAACATCTAAAAAGATTAAGAATGTTATTGTTGAGTTAAGAAATTAAGAAACACTTATATTAAAATATGTACAAGTTTAATAGCGTTGCATTTAATAAAATTCATAAGAAAACATGTGCATATACATGTATATATAATAATAAAAATAAAAATATATAAATACATTATGTCGGTAAGGGGTGAGTACTAAGATACACATACTCGCGCCTATACCCACTTTTTTAGTGGGTAATTGCCAGCATCCATTTATAGAGTTTTACCTTATATATTGTGGGTAATTTTTGAGGGTATGCATTAGGGATGGGTCCAATTGACATCCCTAACCAGAGCATCTTCAATACAAAATGATAGCCCTCATTGAGACTCTCCCTTCAAAAATCTTGAATTTATATGGGCGTGGTGGTAGTTCTTCCTCAGCCCGTAAGGAGAACGTTAGTGTAATCCTCGAAGAGGATGAAAAGGGCAAAAAAATACATACTAGCTCATTAATTCGTGTTAATCAATCATAACATTTTTCTTCTTCGACGTGGAATGATGTGGTGTTCGACACGAAGAAGTATACTAGCACTCGACTCCTCTTCCATGAAGACTTCCCTATAGACTTCCTAGCCGTCAGTTAGACTGAGACTCAGAAGCTGGCTAACATGATCGAAATCCATAAGTTGGAGTGCCTAATGATGGAGTAAGTGTTATTTGATGCTATTGCCAAAATTGTGGGAAACTTGCATGTTAAACTTGCTTCCGCCAAGGAATCTCTAACTCAAGGGCAAGAGATAGTGAAAATTTTGTTCAAGGTGTAGGATGAGTTGAAGTGTTCAGAGAGGAAGCTCAATGAGGTCATCAAAAGGGAAGAAATAGAGGCCAAAGTGTTTGCCCTTTAAGTGAAAAGTGTAACACCCCGGAATTTAGAATTATTTACTTAATTGATTATTTATGATTATTTGTGTGATATATGATGATATGTGTTGAGGTATTAGCGAGAGATAGACAACAATTAGAATTATATATATTTAAATAGTTTTAGTTTATATTATTTATTACTATAATAATAGTTAAATGGAATAATTAGTTGTGTAGAAATGTTAAGGACGTGGTGGTAATATAAGATGATGAGTCAGGGCATAAGGGGAATAACATAGAAAGGGCCTAAGAGTAACAAGATAAAAAGAGAAAATAAGAGAGATGTGATTCATTTTGTACGACCAGAGAATTTTAGAGAAACTGTGAAGTGAGAGCTAGGGCATAGTGAACCTAGAAGAGGAATTCTAGAAGAATGCGAAGAAAGAGATTAATTGTTAGAAATTTAAGGTAATTGGTGTAATCCTGATATATTATGACTGATAGGAGAATAACGTAGATGTAGGGTTTTGTCTGTATGATGATTTGGTGAAAACATGATGAATTCTATGTGGAAATTGTGCGACGATGATGTTGTATATTATGATTTATGTCTATATGTCTATAATGATATAATGATGTGTTTTGATGTTAGATTGTGATGTATGGTGATTAAAATGAGTATGATGGTATGGCATGGACATAAGCAAAATTGCAATAGAGAAATTTTTGAATTGTTAGCGTCGTCGGGCGAGCCAGTCGCCCCAACATCGTCGACAGAACCAGTTGGTGAGCATAATGTTGAAAAAGGGGGCTCTTGGAAAATGTATGGGGAGGGGTTATCCCCAGAGCATCGTCGGGCGAGTGAAGCAGCAATGAATCCAATCACATAGTTCATCGAGCGAGCCTCAGGCGAGTAGAGCGCTTCCAGGGTCGTCAGGCGAGGCTTAGGTGAGCAGTCTGGTAGTAGAACTCCAAAGTGTCGTGACTTGAGTTTCAGGACCCTGCTTGACGCGTCATTTGAAACGTTGGATAGCTAACACACAAAAATATTTTATGGAAGAATTTCATGGAGAATTTGGTGTATTATTAATGTGCTTATATGTTTATGGGTTTGGATTATTGTGTGTTAGTATACTATGATGTCTTGTTGAAATGACGTAACTTGATGTATTCTAATTATGTTACCTTGGTGTTGGTATTTTATGATAATGTGTTTATTGGTTTTTTAATGATGTGCATGTTTAATATGTATACATTCTATGTGAATATGAGTATGTAAATGATGATTCAATTGAGTAGTTGTGGTCAAACTTATTGTGACGTTGTTGTGCATCATGCATTCATAGTATTTTTGGACGGTGGTACGCTTGTGATGGACATCAATCCCATTGTGTAGATTGAGTGCGTTTGTAATGTTCTCTAGTTCCAAACAGGAATCGATAATATGATGGGTATCATGGGTGATGATAAACTAGGTGTTCATAAATTTTGGTACCACATACATTGAGTCAGTGTTGTTGCATTATCATCCTCTGTGACATTGCATGAATTTGGTTAATGAGTTGTGATGTGATGATAATTTTGAACTATGTGATTAAATGATGATTTGATGATGAAAGATGTCTAAGTGCTATTATGACGTATCAATGAGTATGAAGTGTTGATAAATGATATATGTTGATTATATGATGATGTTGCTTATAACTACTAATCTTTTCCTGATATCTTTTATAATGAATTGTAATTATTCACACTTTTATTTGAATGTTGCCTCCACATGCAGATGCTCAAGAGTAGATGATAAAAGTATTAAAGATACAGTTTTTGACGTATTTTATGATTTCTGTTATTGTAGTGGTGTCTTGCTCTGATATGTAACATCGGGTTGGGAATGCTTTAGTTTACGGATGTTATGTTCCTTTTTATGATGATATACTTTATGATGGTTTTGATTGTTAAAATATTTTTAATTCTAACTTTTTATGAGATCAAAACATTATGAGTTTTGTTTTAGTAAGAAGTTTATTCATGACGATGAATCTGTTGCGATGTTGTTGAATGTTTGGTTTAAAGTATAAGAAGGTGTATCTACTATTTATGTAACTGATGTTACAAAGCAGAATTGTTATTATGGTGTTTTCTATAAAGTGTGACACTCTTGAGTGGTGATTTTACTTGATTTATTTTGTAAGTTATATGAAAAAATGTATGTGGGGTTATATGGGGTTACAAAAAGCCTGAAAAGTCCCCTGAGAATGAGGGTTACTTGGTATTTAGAGGGTTGTTTCACAACTTCAAATACTACATTTCCTTACAAAAATTTGTATAACCATGTTTTGGCGGTTAGTAATTATTATACCCCAAAATTTTCCCTCCTATTTTTCAAGTCAATACACATCTTCATGCTCAAGAGTTCCTCAAGGGTGGACCAGATGAACCCTCTCCTAAGCAATCAACCCACAACTAGGGTTTTGTTCCTCTCAAGTCAAAATTGACTTCTATTTCCTCAAGTAAGCATCATACCTCCTCATATGTCTCAAAGTATCACCATGTCAAGTTTCAAGCCTCTTAGCTCAAGTTTGCTCAGTCAATTGCTCAAATGGTTGAAAATCAACTGTATTGGACAAAAAGTCAATTATGGTCAACATACAATCAAACTTCATAATTTTTGGTCAACATCAATATTTTGAGGTCACATCCATCATTTGATCAAGGGTTTATCATGATTCATCAAGAAAATCAAAGAATTGATCAAAAGTCAAAGTTTCTAAATTATGGTTTTTTGATAAAAAAAGTCAACAGACATTTGACCAGGCATAACGTTCACATACTTCATCAGAAATGTTTCCACCAAATATCATTTTAAAGGGAATTAAATTCTCTACAATTTTGTGTCTCACAATCTATGCCAAAAAATGCTTCATTTGAGAGTTATAGGTCAATACATTATAGGTCCTTCTAAAAGTCATCTTTTTCCAAAGAGGTGTACATGAACATGGAAGCTTCAATGAAGTTGAAACCAAAAGAAGAATTTAGAGGACATCTTGAGCTTTCTAAAAAGTCCAAGAACACCCTTCAATGATTAAAATTGAGAAAGTTATGGTTTGAGCAAAATTGGAAATTTTGAATAAGTGCATGAAGAAAACATTGATCAATCTTGAATTTTTTCCAAATGGGCCTTGGTTTTTATGATTTGAACTTACTTCTAACATAGCCCATGACCTCTAAGTCCAATTACACGCCCTCCTTTCATTTTTTTTTGAATTATTTCATTTAAAATTCAATTTTAATTAAATAAAATACCAAAACAAGAGGTAAGGCGTGTTGGGCTTGATATTTGCATGCCTTGAGGTCCAAGAAACACATTGCAAGTTGAAAAAAATCGAACAAGAGATGATTGCATGAAGATTGAGAAATTTTGGAAATATTACATTTGATTTTTCAATCAAATATTTTTCAATGAATGCAATATATTTTCTCACAAGTCTTGACCTAATTTTGTTCCTCTATATATACCCAACAAGACCATATGTAAAGAACAAGGTTTGTTGCACTCAAAACCCTACATGAAAATTCCAAAAAAATTGAAAACCTAGGGAAAACTCGAAACCATACTTCCAGCCGTTCTCAGGCCATTCCAAGCACTCATTCATCATCCTGAAGTTGCCAGAAATCAATTCAAGCCCTTACACAAGCCTGAAGCATCCCAGAACATGCCAACCAAGTTGCATCGGTTTTGTAAGATTCTTGAATCTCAAACTATCGATTTATGCAACATGAACAATTTTGATTCATATAATCATGTTCATAATAAAGTTTGTGATTTTTTAGAACCATCGTTTGCAAGGTTTGAGGCCAGAGTCGTGTTTCACCATTATTGGAGCATGAAGCTTTTGCTTCATCATATCCATGGCTATAGGTTGATTTAGACAAAACTAACCACACCATTAGATTCGCAGGGTCCTAAATATGTGATATGGTCAATTTTGTTTTGTTTTTTGGTTAATTATTGCAGGTTTGATGTTTGAATCAGGGAATCCCTCTCTGGCGTCTCTGACTGGTGTTTGACTTAGGGAAGCATGCGTGGCTTGCCTTGATTGGACGATTTGAAACCATGGAACCAAGCGCGCGTTTGGTTTTGATTGTTTCATTTTTAGAAAATAACATCTCTTATATATTTATCAGTGTATCATTATTAATGGATGTATCACCACCCCAATGGTTAACCATGGCGTGATGGCTAGCTTTTGGCTCAATAACCTTCAGGTCCTGGGCTCAACACTTCCAGGGACCAAAACTATTTTTGAACACATAGTTTCGTTGCATTTTTTCTTATTTCTTAGTTTTCTAAACTATTTTAAATTGTTTTCATAAATTAATTTTTCACATATAAAAAACCCTAAAAAAAATTAATTTTTTGATTTAGGTTTTAAAAATCTTTATTTAATTTTTGACACAAAAACATTTGATTTTTCTTCAGATTCAAATTATTTTCATAATTAATTTCTAATTAATTTAGAATTAGGTTTTCTTAATTAAAATCAATTCCAAAAAATACCAAAAAAATGTTTTTCTTTAATAATTAGGATTTAGAATATTTTCATAATTATTAAAGCATTTTTCTCATTATTTATTTTATCGTTTTTGCATTTAAATTCTAGAAATCGATGTATAGGTCGCAATGATATTTTTATAATAGCGTAGATTTACTTTTCTCGCACATTTACTTTCCGCACCTCTTATTTTGTGACTGCCCCAAAGTCATGTAATAGCGTAGGACTCTATTTTCCGCTTTTACTTTCCGCACTCTTATAAACTGTATATATACTGCTTAGATGTGTGGCTAATAGGATTGCATGACAAGACATAAAATCAAACTTAGATCACCCTAACAATCAAGATAAAATATCTAAAATCAATACATTGTGCACACTCACACCCTTAGGGTATCCTCTCTTGTTGCTTTACGAATAAAGATTGGTCATGTCCCTCGAACGTAGGGGTACCATTATCAAAGTCCCTCAATTCAAAATCATCACAAATATCATAGTCCCTCGATGACCCTCGATGTTGCCTACGAATATATCATCTCATCCCTCGGTTGTTGCCTACGAATAAGTGATGATCTTTCCTTCGAAATGCTAAGGTATCCTTACAATGTTTCCTTCAATGACCATACGATGATCCTACACGTGTCCCTTTACATCCAATGGATAGAGTTACCTACCAACTAATGGTATGGATAGCGCTGTCCTAAAGGAGAAGGAAAATAATAAGAACGACCATTTCTGATTAGGTAATAAGACTCTTAATTGCTTGCTCCAATCAAAACAAATAATTTTCACACCTCACACTTTTTTCAAAATTACTTTCAAAAAACACTTTGTATACATTCATACGAGAATCATTACAAAGTTAAACTTTCGAAATATTTTCAAATACTTCGTATACATTCTTGAGGACTGATACAAGAATCATTACAAAGTCAAAGAAAAATACTTTTCAAAATACTTTTGAAACGCATAGAAAGTAAGTTTTCAAAAAGTGAGATAAGCAATGAAGAGCCCGTAGATAACTACGGATGAAAAGGGTGCTAATACCTTTCCTTTTCATAATTACCTCTCGTACTCATAATTTATCAAAGTTATTTCCTGTTCTTTTCACTTTTCCTTTATTAGATAAAAGAAAAAGTCGATGGTGACTCTTGTTATCCACATATTTGCGATAAAATTCAAAACAAACAAGTCAGTTCTCCCACCGTGTTACAAAGTTGGCGACTCTGCCGGGGAGAACACCCAAAGAGAGGTTACCTTAGGGCTTTATATCACTTTTAATCACTTTGTGTTTGCTTTGTATGCTTTACTTTTAAGGGTTACTTTGGTATCATGCTTGTGGGGGATCCAACACTCGGATCCAGGTTTCCTTAAGTAAGTAGCAATAGACCATCGCAACTGTCTGGTATAGACCAAAACGGTTAAAATGATGGCTACGGTTAGTGTGATACTTTGGATGTCCTGATGTTCCTCATGTCCAGTTGAGGAAATATTTGGCATCTGCATGGTGTCATCAAGCACTAACTAAAATTTTAGAACCCTAATTGACCCATCTTGTCCATTGAAAGGTAGTGAGGTAACCGACTTCGGTGCAGACTTCAGAGGTTGGTTGATACTTGATGCTACGCTCATTAAGATTCGACTTTTTGGATGTTTCGATCGACCATTTGGCAGCCATACTAAAATAAAGCCTGCGAGAAAGATCTGTGATATGAGATTCCTAGAACCTGGTTACTACTGTAGGACAGGTTGAACCAACTTAAACTTTTTAGGGTAGACACCTAGACTTTATGCAAGCCCTAAAACTAGGGCTATTGTGTGAATTTTTTGTGCTTGCTACTTGAACATGACATCATGACATCATAAAATTTCTAACCATTTCAAGGACCTAGGGATTTACTTTTGCTTTGTGTTATAGGGTTATGGCTTCCAGGAAGACTATCCGAATCAAATTTGTGGGTATATCTTCTCAACTCAAGGAATTAGTCTCAAAAGTTCCCAATCACGCTCAGTTCATCAAGAGGTATGGTTATCTACTCGACTTGGTTACCTCCAGTTTGAAGAAGATATGATGAGCGTCATATTCCAGTTCTTTGATCCGAAACATCACTGCTTTACGTTCCCAGATTATCAGTTGGTACCTATAATGGAATAATTCTTTAAGCTACTTGGGAAACATATCCTTGATCAGATACCTTTCACCGGTTCAGAAAAAGTTATGAGGTTTGAAGACATCGCATCAGCCTTACATCTAAAGCAGTCAGACATTGAAGCTAATTAGGAAACAAGAAGTTGAGTTAAGAGTTTTCTTGCTAAGTTTCTAATTAAGAAGGCTCGAGAATTCTTAAAGGCTATGAGTTTCCATGCTTTCGAAGATATTTTAACTTTACTAATCTATGGTTTGGTGCTATTCCCAAATCCGGACCAATTCAAAGACGTGAACGCCATCAAGATATTCCTCACTCATAATCCTGTGCCTACCTTACTTGGAGATATTTTGCATTCTCTCCACACTCATACTATGAAAAGACAAGGGACTCTTATGTCTTACATACTCTTATTATCCAAGTGGTTTATTTCGCACCTTCCTTGATCAATGATGAAGAATGAACAAGGTCTGAAGTGGTCTCAAAGGTTGATGTTACTCTCTCATTCAGATATCTGTTGGTGTCTCTACTCTAAAAAAGACTTCACTTTATTAAGCGTTGTGAAGAATTCAATAATGTACCACTCCTTGGCATAAGGGGAGGTATCACTTACAATCCTTCTCTAGCACTACGTTAGTTTGGTTATGCTCGAAGAGATGGTCCTCATGATATGCTTATCCAAGGCATTATGTTTGACTACGACAACGATCCTCATGGTTACCATTGAAGATTTGTGCACGCTTGGGGCATGATGAAGAAAACGGATACCAAGACTTTGGGGCATAAAAACTCCATTCCTTGGGAACCTTACCTCAAATGGGTGTGGGCTCACGCTCAAAATCTCATGATGCCATATGCTGATATTCTACCAGTGGTTATGGAACCTGTTGCCGAAGGCGATGAATCTCATACCATTATCTATCCAGACATGCCTACTGATTTTAAATAATTGAAGAGATCCTGGATTCAACTCAAAGAAGAAAGGGATACATTCGAAGCTCAATTCTATGCAAGTGAGAAAAGAGTATTAGAGATGACGAAGCTACTTCACGAGGAACAAAGCATTAACACCTACGTCAATACAAAGAGGAAGTGTCCATGAGAGGCCTAAGCACTAGGAGTTTTACTTTTGTACTTGAACTTTCTTTTATAGTTACTAATCAGACTAATAAAAAGTTTGTTCTTGCTTGTTTACCAAATTTAAATTCCTAAGGTCCTTGAAAACATTGCATTGCATAACATTGCATATCATAGCATATCATTTCATAACAGGTACTCTGAAGACTGATTTTCTTATTTTCTCGTTGTTTATTTCAACAGAGATGGCTCTTGAACAAACTGTCAAAGATCTCCAGGCTCAAAATGCTCAGTTCTAAGAGATGTTCACCAACTTGGCCCAAGGACAAAAAGATCTGAAAGAGCTCATCATCAAGAAGAAAGAGAAGAAGATCGCTGGTATTCTCAACATGGGGAAAAGGTTCAAAGGTCCAGTCAAGGTAGTTAGACAACTTGAATTCTCAGACAAGAGCGGCAAAACTGAAGGAAATGACAAGGCCAATGAGGGAAGCCATCATAAGTCTCAAGAAGAAGAAGGAGAAGACTATATGAGCAAGCAGTATGTCATACCCCAAATTTTGACCTAATATACCACCTTACATTTGCATCATTGCACAACTAACAGTTCAAACAACATTAATCGGGTGTAGCATTCACAGGTAAAAATTAGGGTTTCATCAGATTTTCATCTGATTCAAGAGCTAACCAATTAGGGTTTGAGATTTTCTCATCTTATTTGATCTATCTTGATCAAATCATCAACCTTCAATCCTCAGATATCAAATTTTCTCACAGATCAATCGAGGATCGACCAATTAGGGTTTTGATCGGGCATGAGAATTCTCTGACTTTTTGAACAAGAAATAACTTTTTTGGATATAGATTGGTCATTATATCTTAGATACAACATCTTGACCTAATTTCGGATTCAAAACATCACAGAGGTTCACAATTCATCGATCGTTTTAAACATCGATGAAATTTCATCTACACAGAAAAGTCAAACTTTGACTTTTGGTCAAATTTTTCAAAACAAAACTTTTTCCATCATCAAAATACTTCACATGATCCATCATGATCATAAAAAATCAAGAATTTGAAAAAGTCAACAAAAAGTCAAAAGTTTTTATACTTAGAAATTTTTCTAAGTGTTGAAATTTCTTACTTTTTCCAAACTTCAAGCCATTTTTTCACCAAGTTCCAATTGGAATTTGAAAAAACTCAAAACATGAAAGTTGTAGCTTGTGGAAAGATCTTTCCAAAATGTCCAAGAACTCTCAAATCCATGGAGTCTAGCTATACTTTTGAAATTGAAACATAAGGCTCCATGACACTTGATTTTCAAAGTCAAAACATCAAAACTATAGTTCATTTTTGTGTTTCTTCATCTAGAAGCTTTCTAACCTTGCCAACTTGACTAATGAACTGATAAATATCAGCTTGAAGATAAGAATTGAAGATTGGATCAAGATTGTAAAAAATAGCACATGGTAAAAAAGGAAGGTTCCTTTTCTTTGGCAAATACCATTCTTGCCCCTTAAGCAATCCATGATTCACCAAATGGCTTGTCCTTGTTGCCTAATTTTTCAGAATTCTCTTGCCTATAAAAGGGTCACATTTCAAGTTCAAATATACACCAAAGCTTCACAAATACATGCTTTCTTTCCACTTTCTTCAAATTCAAGTATCATAGCTCAATTTGCCAAACATTGCAATTTTCAAATTTAGCAAGAACTATGATGTTCTTTGGTGTCTAACATATCATAATATCCATATGGAATCTGTTTAAACATTAAAATTAACATAGGGCAAGCTAGAATTCAGAATCACATTTCATGTCATTTTCTTAACCAAAACTGCCTTAAGACACGAATTCATGGCTAGGTTTGATTCCTTTGAGTTTTGATCATCCAAACACGATCCATATACATCATAGAGGTGATTCAAATCAAGAACAACAACTTGTAACATGCTTAACCCAGAATTCGAGTTTCTATTTCAAGCTTGTGCAGGTGGACTTGTGTAGCACGATTCAGCTTGATCCAAAGGGTGCAGACCACTCACATAGCTTCCTTACATGCCGTTGGAGCTCACATGATCAAGAAACAACAACTGGAAACACTCTAGCATCGTTTTCGATTCTCATTTTTCCAGGTATGAACACGAACTTGGTTATCATGATTCCTTGATTCTTTTGACAAAAACTCTTGGCCAATTGTTTTCTGCACTCATAACGATTGATAACCCTCAATAAAATCAAACAATCATCCAACATACATCATTTAATTTAAGATTTTCAGTTTAGGGTTCATCATGTTCTTCGAAACCTAAATCATTCTAGACTGAATATAAATGAAATTAACAAGTACCATCATGTTCGTGATGAAAAACCGATCAAGTTTGATTTTTACATCACTCAATTTCATGGAGAAACGAAGATTTTGGATCGGATTTGGCAAACTGAAAATCAAAACACGAACCCAGAATTACGCGCGTGTTCTTGGTGTTCTTCATTTTCAAAAATTCAAATAATCCAATCCTTTTTCAACGCGTGTGTTAGTCCACTAAACAACTCAGCGTTTGGCCCAGTGGTAGTATGCTTGCCTTTAAGTTCTTCTTGCCACGTGCCCCACCTCATGGTCATGGGTTCAAAACCCACCAAGACCATTCTTTTTACAAAAACTTTCCATTTTTCATGTTTTTTTATCAAACTTTCACAATTTTTTTGACCAATCAAAACTTCTCATTTTGAGATGATTTTTTAAACACTTGTCAATAAATACATCTATTTTGTGATAATGCAAAAATTTTCAGAAAAAAACTTTCATCTGATTAAATTTTGATCGAGCCGAAAACGACGTTCTAAACACTTTTCAAACCTCCTTAAAAGGTGAATTTTTCAAGTTTTCGACTTCCGATTTTTTTCAAAACTTTTCATAAATGAACCTCACATTTCAAAACATTTTCAAAACATTTTCAAATCATTTTTCAAAACATTTCATCAAACTTGCATCTTTTACCATGATCAATCCGATTTAAAACGATAAAACTGATTTCGTCTTCTCTCGAATTTCTCGATCGATCATGGGCCACCCTTATGGTGTAAGTCCCAATCCTTTATGTACATATTTAGTTTTACTTGTACATACTCAAATCATCATTGTTAATATTCAAACGTAAACAAATTTCTTTCGTTTTCATTCGTTTGTTTATCTTGAATCCATTGGTTCTAAAGGAAGGTTTCTTCTGAGCGAAATTTTTTTGACCAATGGGCCTCCATCACGGTGTAAGTCCCATAACATTCTTTTATGTACATAATATTTCTTTGTACATATCAAAAACTTTCAAAACACATACAAATTTTTATCTGTACATAATACAGATACTTCTTTTTATACTCAAGTACAGACAAACTTCGATCGTTTGTTTTCACTTCACTTGTGTATACACAAACCAAACATTCTTTATGTACATACACAATCTTTTCCTTGTACATATCAAACTTTTTATCTGTACATAATACAGATACCTTTTACAGATAAAACTTCAATCAATCATTTCCGTTTCATCTGTACATTTTACACTGAATACCATTGACATTGAAAGGAGCATTATTCCCTGTGAAACTACTTTCAAATCAATGGGCCTCCCTTATGGTGTAAGTCCCAACCCTCCTATGTACATCCATCTTTCTTTGTATATAAAAACTCGTCCGTGTACATATTCATTTCCCTGTACGCAGTTCAAACTTGTGAATAATCAAGTTACGCTCGTTTTAAACGTTCGTTCACAAACACTTGTTTATATTTCATAAACTCTTGTAAAATAAACATCATGCATTGTTTATATTTCCTTCATAAACTCCTGTGAATACATATCACACACACACACCTGTTTATACAACCGTCTAATAATAACATAACAATTAGACTAATCAATAGGTTCCCCACAGTTATAGCCTCCGCTTGGGCTTCATACAAGATAACTCATCCCCAGTTGAGTTTAGCCTCCGCTTGGGCTTCATACAAGACAATCCATCCTCAGCATGGGTTAGCCTCCGCTTGGTCTTCATACAAAATATTTTATCTCCAACAGAGTTTAGCCTTCTCTTAGGCTTTGTACAAAGAAACTCTCCCCGCAGAGTTAGCCTCCGCTTAGGCTTCATATAAGACAACACTCCCCTGTTGAGTCAGCCTCCTCTTGGGCTTCGTTCAAAAGAACTCCTCATTGAGTTTAGCCTTCTCTTGGGCATCATACAATGAAAGAGACAGGAAATCTCTTAACAGCCTCCTATTGGGCTTCCAATACAAAGAATCACTCGCGCTAAGATAGAACCCTGAAAGGACGGTTTCCCGGTGAAATCACTTTCAAATTCCCCAGAGAGTAAAATTTCCCGGTGAAATTGCTCTTATTCAGAAAAGGATGATTTCTCGGTGAAATCCCTTTCAAGCCAAAACCAGCCATACCCTATAGCTTCCTCTTGAGCTTCATACAAGGACCCTCGATGACCCTCGATGACCCTCGGAATGCCTCTTCTTGGGCTAACAATACAAGGACCCACGGGCTTCTTAAAAGCATCCCTTTAAACCAATCAATTTCTCCTCGAGATTTAGACATCTATCATCTTTATGGAAGAAGTATCTCATCCATTACATCACATACAGTCAAAAACTTTTCAAAACTGTTTTCAAACAAAAACATCTCTTAATTGTAAGTGGTAACGCTTGTACACTCAAGCAAAACACTCAATACTTACAGTTAAAAGATTTAATCATCTTTTTCAAAACATCTTTCTTAAACATGTAAGTGGTAACGCTTGTACACTCAAGCAAAACACCTAATACTTACGACGAAAGATTCCAATCAATCAAACTTTTCAAAAATGTATGTGATGAAATAGATTAGATACATTTTTCATTAAGACGACATTTGTCTGTCTCTTACTAACATCCCGTTGCTTTCCACTAGCATAAGTGGGAACTACGATTGCTCTGACTTTCTCAACATCCCTTTGAGAATACGTAGGCACAAGGTCTCATCCTTGGCGGTAAATTTCTTTCTCCTCGGACCAAACAAACCATAGAACCCGTAGATCCGAGCTACAAATGCTCGATTCCCACTGGGGATATGTATGCGAAGATCCACGATCTTTGCGAGCATAATAATAACAAAACCTAGAATCCCACATCTCTTTTCTTAAAATCCAAAGGAGAAACTTTCCCAATCATAGAAATAGCAATTAAAACACACAAACATATCAAATGTATTCATATATAAAGTTGTAGATAACTACATATATTTAGGGTGCTCCATCTATTTCCCTTTATATAACAATCCCCCTTACTCAGAATCTCCCCAATGCGTTATGTCTAGTTTGCGCTAGTCGTTACACATACCAATATCAATTGAGGGTATTTCAGCTTTCCCCTTTTTCATAATCATTAAATCATCTTTCTTGTGTTGAAAATAATAAAGCTTGATGCTCGCGGCATCTTTATAAACAAATCAAAAGATTTAAATCGTTGCGTTAAGATCCGAACTCACGTTCGCATCCTCAGCGTCACCTTTAACGCGAACAGAAAATGGCGACTCTGGGAGTACGCTGAAACTTTGATTTTTCAAAAAAAAGCGTTACTCGCCGAGAGCACCAAGCTTTTTGTTTTCAAAAGAAAAGAAAGGGATAAGCTTTTCATATTTTGCATATATCTTTTTCTTTATTGTTTGTTTCGCGATTTCGCTTGATGGAAAGAAATCCTAACCCGATTTGAGAAACATTTTAAGATCTAGGTGGAGATATTAATACGTGCGCGTTCAATGCTTTCGAGTTAATATTTCCATGGAGGTTGTCTTGAGGGTATTGTGTTTAGCAAGTAATTGCGCTGTATTTTAAGGGAACTTAAGAAGGTGAGTGGGTGTAGAACACATAAACCATCCGGCCATTAGGATGTAGTGCAGAGATTATTCGGGTGTAAGCCTAGAGTAATTGTCATGCGATACTACGATCAGGCGAGTTTCTCTTGAAAATATTATTGGACCATCGAGTATTCAACAAATCCAATAATGTTTTGAAGGGGAGTGTTGAGCTGTATTATCGAGAACCCGATTCACAGATGAATAAGCCCTTAGAACTTAACCCCGTTGATTCTTATCGTTGGCTTCATGCTCGTGACTTCGAACGCTTGACCGTGTGTATAACTACTAACCATGTTTGCTGCATTCATGCATTCATTCATTCACAAAAACAAAAAAAATTTCATTTCTCTTCCCATTTCCAAAGAATTTAGAGATTTTTCTTTGTAAAATATTTTAGGTTAGAGTGATGGACGTCAGAGGAAGATTCACCAAAAGATACAGTTTTAGGATTCCTGACGTAGGAAAGTTGAAAGAGTTAGCATCCTTGGTAGAAGATCCCTCGGATTTCAGAAAACGCTATGGAACTCTTTTAACTCTTCTGAACGCTAACGTTGATGAAGGACTTCTCAAAACCTTCGCTCAATTCTACGATCGCCTATCATGTTCACTTTCCCGATTATCGTTGATGCCTACTTTGGAAGAGTATGCATATCCTAGGAATCTCATCGACAAAGTGCCTTTCAATGGTTTGGAAGCCATTCCTAAGTCACAAGTCATTGCAACAATGACTCATTTAAAGAAATCGAGATAGACAAAACCTAACTACCGGAGGAAAACTCTTAGGACTAACCTCAAAGTTCCTAATAGAAGGCTCTCAAGTTCTCTGAAGCCGGTAGTATGGTAGCCTTTGAAGCTATTTTAGCTTTACTCCTCTATGGATTGGTGTTGTTTCCCAATGTCCCAAATTTCGTTGATATCAACGCCATAAGGATCTTTCTGATTGGAAATCCCGTTCCCACTGCTTGGTGACACGTCGCCTCTATTCATCATAGGAATCAAGGAGACGGAACTATCGTGTGTTGTGTACCTCTGTTTTCAAATGGATTGTCTCACACTGCCTAAATCTCCTATCTTCCGCGAAAACAAAGACGAGTGGCATTGGTCCAGAAGACTCATGTCTCTAACAAACGACGATATCCATTGGTATACTTTGGCAAACAATGAGATGGAAATCATTGAGAGCTGTGGAGAATTTGCCAACGTACCTCTCATTGGTACGAAAGGAGGAATCAACTATAACCCATTCCTAGCGTCGTCCCGGATCGCAAATTCGGTAAACCTCCGGTTTTAAGAGAAAGCTACTATCATGAAGGAGAGGATTCCCAAGGATTGAAGGCTAGGATGATTAAAGCTTGGCATCACATCCGAAAGAAAGGAAAAGGTAAGGCAAAGAATTGTCTAGCCATGGAAACCTACACTTCTTGGGTAAAGAAAAGAGCAAAGGAATTTCGAATGCCTTACGCTTATGAGGATCCCATGTTCTCAATTGCTTCCAAATCAACAAATTTTCCCGTCGAAGCTGTGGGAGAATACCAAGAAGCCTTGACCAAGATAAGGTTTGAGAAAGAAGCTTTGGAAAACAAATTCCTTAAGGCTAACCTTGAGAATGAGAAGCTCAAGAAGCAAGTCAAAGATCATGAAAAGACGCTCTACTTACAGGATGAATGGCTCATGGAGAAAGATGAGAAGATTCGCCAAAAGGATAACGCCATCCAGAAATACGTCAAGGAAAGGAAAAGAAAGCTCGAGGAAATGAAATCCTGAAGGAAATCCTAAAAGTTGAGAAAGCCAAACTAAAAGCTCACTATGGGAAGGAAATCCTGAAGCTGAAGCTGCATCAAGCCTTTGGATCGTCATCCGACGAAGACGTTTGATTAGTTTAATTTAGTTTGTAATTTTATCATTTATTTTATCATTTGTGTGAGCAATGCTCCAAAAAAAAAAATTGTTGTAATCTTCCTTCATTAATCAATAAAATTCGTGTTTTCCATCCAAATATTTGCCAGAAATATCTCGTTTAGCATAAATTCTTTGGAAATTTCTTTTCTTTACAATCATATTCATGCATCATACTTTGCATTTAAGTCTATCATCTAGAGTCTAATCATTCACAGTTTTGAACTGTCATTTTTCCAGATAGAAAAATTGTCAAGCTGTCGCGTCTTAGAGTTTCTCGACTACGTCCGCAGCCAACTTGAACGTACGATACCAGATCAAAAAGAAGAAAAGTAATGGAGAATTTTGAGCAAGAAAACGTTGAACTCCGTAGTACGGTAACTACACTACAAGAAGAAGTGAGAGACTCACATCTTTGGTCAACTCGCGCCACAAGAAAGTCAACAAGCGAGATCGGCGGTCAAAACCAAATAGCAACTTCAGAGGATACTACTACTCCGGTTTCATCACATCGAGTTCACCTTCGGATGCCGAGGGCTATCCATGGGAATGCCTTTTAACTCGGCATTGAGTTCGCCAACCGACTTCTCAAACAACCTCGCTTGAAATACCTACTGCGGAAAACGCCACGCTCACTCCACAACGTGGAATAACTTTTCCACAAGTAACAATGTCGGTTTCTCAACCGATCATGTTGAACTCGACCGTAGTGCACGCTACCACGACGAAGAAGTTCATCACACTCCGAGAAATAGCACGAACGCTCGTGGTTCAATGGAGAATCTCCGTGAACAACTCCTCAAAATGCGACTTGAGATAAAAACGATTCAAGGAAAGAATTGTTTGGGAAAAGCGCCAGATCTCTTAGTTCCTCGTGTAAAAATACTGCGAAATTCAAAATCCGGATTTTGAAAAGTACAAAAGGAATTCTTGTCCTCGAGTCATCTTACAATGTATGCTAGGAAAATGTCTACGTACAATGAGGATCATCACCGTTAATTCATTACTTCGTGATAGTCTCACGGTGCGCCATCAAGTGGTACATGGGTTTAGACAACGAGTATCCAAACATTCAAAGACCTAGGCAAAGCCTTTATCCAGCAATACAAATTCAACTTGGATATGGCTCCTGATAGGGATCAACTCTGCTCCCTGTCTCAAAAGGAAAGAGAGGCATTCATGGAATATGCGCAACGATGGAGGGAAATTGCTTCCCAAGTCAACCCGCCCTTGGAAGAGAAAGAGATGACTAAGGTATTCTTGAATACTCTAAACTCATTCTACTATGAGCGAATGATCGCTAGCGCCCCCGGAGACTTCAACGAAATGGTAAGCATGGAATGCGACTAGAAGAAGGGTTCGGACAGACGTCTAACCAAGGAAGTAGGATCTTCTAGTAATACCAAGAAAGTTGGAACCGGTTTCCCAAAGAAAAAGAACATGACGTAGGAATGGTATCCCGAGGGAAACCACGCAAGAATGTCATTCAACAACGACAGGTAGCTGCCATAGCACCCTCTGTCAACACAACTCCAGGAATTGCTCCGCAATTTCAACAAAATCAACAAACTCAACAGCCTCGTCAACAGGCTCGGTTTCACAACCAACCAAACGCCTCGGTCACTCGGTTCGACCCAATTCCATGGCGTACGTAACTTTACCTGCGTTTATAGAAAGGAATCTAATACGAGACAAGGTTACCACCTCGGTCCCTAAAACTACCATGGTGGTACAAGGTGACATATCTTGCCCTTTTCACCGGCAGGCCATGACCTTGAGCATTGCATAGCATTAAAGGCGTATACGAGATTAGTGAAGGCTAATCTTCTTTCCTTCGAAACACAAGTCCGAATGTGCAAGGCAATCCACTTCCCCATAGTGGACACTCGGTGAATCTAATGCTAAGGAATACAGACAGTACCTTGTCACGTATGTAAACTTAGTCAAAGGAAACTTGGTGCATCTCCATGAAGCATACATAAAATGAGTACCTTCACTAAGCACAATTATGCTTGCTATATCGCTCCAAGAATATCCATGGATGTCCCACCATAAGAGCAGATATTCAACATTTGTTAGACATTGGTGACCTACAAATTTACAAAATAGAGATGACCATGACGTAAATACAATAGGGCATTTTCGCATGAGCTTTTAGTCTCGGATATCAACTCGAAAATCCAAGTAAACGTTGTGATCCCTTGTTTCAACATACCCGAGCATGTGGAGATCGCGTGCGGTGGTTCCAACATTCCAACATCTCCTTTGGTGATTTGCCCACCGGTCCTATTCCGCAGTTCCGAGCAATTCCTTACCAAGACAATGCAACCTTGATAGAGGATGGAAGGAGAAACCCATGCCTACACTTCAGCTAATGTCAATATAATGTAAATCGGACGAGTAATGCGAAGTGGACGTGTACACGCTCCATTGCCACCAAAATCGCCTTCACTCCGTTGTTAAACAAAACCAAGTTAACATATCTTCGAGAATCCAACGATTCCCATTGTTAACCAGTACAAACATTGGTTCTTCTGATGGAACCAACATCAACTCGACTTTGACGAGATCTGAAACTAATCAAGAAGAGCGAATATCGAGTCGTAGACCAATTGATCGAGACTCCTTCAAAAATTTCAATCTTGTCTTTACTCCTTAACTCAAGCTCAGAAGCTTTGATGAGAGTACTAGACCAGCTTATGTGGATCACGATGTGACTACAGGCCAATTTGGAGGATCGTCTCAACATAACACCGCAATAATCGAGTTTTAGTGACGAAGAACTTCCTAAGAAGGAAAGATCACAACTTGGCCTTGCACATCTCGATGATTTGCCGATTCCCTATCCAATGTATTGGTGGATACAGGTTCGTCTTTAAACGTAATGCCAAAACGCCGCTGCTTAGCTTACAAAAAACGCCAATGAAGTTCAACGACATCATAGTAAGAGCTTTCGATGGATCGAGAAAGTCGGTTATTGGGAAGTTGATCTCCCAATGACAATTGGCCCACACTTTCAAAATTACGTTCCAAGTCATGGACGTACCGCGATAGTTGCTTGCTAGGAAGACCTTGGATCCACGATGCAGGGTAACTACTCTCCATCGATTAAAATTCACGAAATGGAAAGTTGGTGACCATCAGTGGTGAACAAGCTTTACTTGTAAGTCATCTATCCAGTTTCTCCTTCATCACTGCCAATGACATTGAAGCGCCGCATCTCCCAGAAAATCCGTTAGAAGATGAATCTACTAAAAACAGATCATCTATCTCTTCATATAAAGAAGCGGCACAAATGGTGAAAGATGGCAATACTCGAGGATGGGGACAAGTTATCAAACCTGTCAAGAATGAAAGAAGCGACCGGGTTCACACCCGTATCCTCCAAAGAAAAACAGAAAGATGAAACACTTTCCCCGATCAAGGAAGTATTTCATAGTGGAGGTTTCTTAAACCCTGTTCCGCAAGAGGTTAATGTTGTAACCATTGAAGAGGATGAAGATGATCCATCTGAATCTGAAGAGTGGAGCACTTATTTGAATAGCCCTGAGTATGTGTCTCAAGAGGAATCATATGCACCGACTGATCAATTCAAAGACATGTCCTTGCAGCAACATGAAAATCCGCCTGCCGAAGTTTGGGATACCTTGGGAGAACCAAGTGGCAAATACGACTACATGGTGAAATACTGCGTAAAGCTCGAAAATCCGGATCGAAGATATCCAACCCAGGATGGGGTGATGACTTTGACTACCCTAGTCAATCGAAGAGGAATACTCGTCTTCTCAAACTAATCAAGATCGAGGTCCCAAATGAAGATCTCTGTTTCAACACGTCGTGGATTTCACCAAGCCGGATCTGGTTACCACTACATTAACATGATCATCAAGATCAAGAGTATGATTCAGATACGATGCGGAAAGTGTCGACAACGAGTCTCTTCACTCAAGTGGAAGGAACATCCCAAGATTCAACACAAAGATCAACAGGAAGTACAAAGGCTATCTCTCATACTTCCCGATCTGTTAATCAAGAAGATCGCTTTAGACACCAAAGGCAAAGGCCATCGCCCAGAGTCTTCAAAGCCTGCTCAGCTAGCAATCAAAGTTTACTCGAGGGTTAAACCAAGCGGAAAATTACCCGAGTACCTCGATTTCCAAGGAGTTCGTCACTATTGGAAACCTGTTGAAGTTAGGACTAATGTTCATAGCTCTAAGTAGTTTATCTTTGCTTTTGTTTTGAACTCTCGCCGCCCAAGCGAAGAGATGTTTTATAGGGTTTAGCTTTTAAATAATTTCTCTTTGTCTTGCCCAAGACAAATGAGTTTGTATTTTAGGGCCTTGTTCATATTGTGAAACATAAATAAAATGCGTTGTTTTGTTTCCACACTCTGTGTTTATTTTCATTTTTACCCTTTTCCGGAAATGATAATCCTAAAAAACATAATAAAAAAAATCTTCAAAAAAAATCATAATGAAAAATTAATCTGCAACACTTTCACATTAACTTTCAAAAAAAAATGATGATAAAAACTTTTTTTTTTAATCAAACATAAATCAAAATTGCAGATTAACAAATGGACAAATCCATTGAAAGCAGTAACCCTACGCTCTTTCTCAACTTTGAAATCCCCTGTGAATTCGCCGAAGAAGAAGTTGAAGAAGAGATCCCAGATGAGATTTCTAGACTGCTAAAACACGAGAGTACCCACTCGGGGCATCGTACAAGGATAAGAAAACTCTAAGGAGGCTTTCCAGGAATTTCTTCCTCAATGAAGATGTTCTATACAAAAGAAACTTCGACATGGTTCTGCTCAGATGCGTCGACAGACAAGAAGCAGATACGATCATCCATGAAGTGCATGAAGGGTCCTTTGGAACCCATTCAAATGGGCATGCAATGTCCAGGAAAATCTTGAGAGCAGGATACTATTGGATAACGATGGAATCTGATTGCTGCAAACACGTTAAAAGATGTCACAAGTGCCAGATCTACGCAGATAAGATCCATGTGCCTCCGACTCTACTCAACGTTCTCTCCTCTCCGTGGCCGTTCTCCATGTGGGGCATTGACATGATTGGAATGATTGAACCAAAAGCGTCCAACGGACATCGCTTTATTCTAGTGGCTATTGATTACTTCACCAAATGGGTCGAAGCAGCATCTTACGCCAACGTCACAAGACAAGTGGTTGTGAGGTTCATCAAGAACAACCTCATTTGCCGATATGGAATTCCAAGCAAGATCATTACAGACAATGGATCTAACTTGAACAACAAAATGATGAAAGAACTGTGTGAGGAATTCAAGATTGAGCATCATAACTCATCTCCTTACCGGCCAAAGATGAACGGCGCTGTTGAAGCTTCCAACAAGAACATCAAAAAGATCGTCCAGAAAATGGTCATCACTTACAAAGACTAGCACGAAATGCTGCCATTTGCTCTGCATGGGTATCGTACCTCAGTACGCACTTCAACAGGGGCAACTCCTTTTTCTCTAGTATACGGCATGGAAGCAGTACTCCCCGTAGAAGTTGAGATCCCGTCAATGAGAGTTCTCATGGAAACAAAGCTATCTGAGGCTGAATGGTGTCAAAGCAGATACGACCAACTGAACTTAATCGAAGAAAAGCGCCTGACCGCTCTGTGTCACGGATAACTCTATCAAAGAAGAATGAAAAAAGGTTTCGACAAAAAGGTCCGACCTTGTGAATTCCGAGAAGGCGACCTCGTGCTTAAAAAGATTCTCTTTTCAAGCAGATTCTAGGGCAAATGGACTCCTAATTACGAAGGCCCATACATCGTCAAGAGAAGCTTCTCGGCGGTGCTATGACTCTCACAACCATGGACGGCGATGAACTCCGTACACGTGAATGTTGACGCATCAAAAATATTTTGTCTAAAAACAAAAAACATCGGTAAGTCGAAAACCGAAAAGCGGCTTAGGCAAAATGAGCGTCTCGGTGGATTGAAAACACGAAAAGGCGATCCAGGCAAAAATTAGAGACAATAAACAGAAATTATCTTGATAGATCAAAAACCTGAAAAGGCGATCTAGGCAAAAACAAGGATACAAAAACGACAAAGTAACTGCAGTCAGTCTATATTTTGTCCACATGAAGAATCTTCCATCGACGGATCTTCAATCAACTCTTACAAGCAACAAGGTTGGAATTCAAAGTTGTTAGGGATGGTAGCGGTTATTTGCTTTCAATGTAGCCTTTTCCTAATAAATTATCATTTCCAACTTTTGTAAACAGTTCATGGAATCACGCCTTTGGCTGATTACCATTCTATCAATAAGTTTGAGCCTTGTGCCTTTTGTTTGCAATTCCTACTTTATTCTGTTTTGCAAAATAACGCTTTTATTGTGAAAATCACTTTTTGAAACTAAAATGTTTTAAATGAATTTTTACTTCAAAATTTTGAAACAAAAGCAAAATTCTCCTTTGAAACTATGAACACGGAAATAATTTCAACAGTTTCTCCATGAGTGTTTTGATCTCCGAAGGATAACGAATCACATGCTGATCTTCTCCTCAGAAATCATCAAAGGACGGTATTCTTATCCAAAAAGAATCCCCGACCAAGTTGCCAATGAAATACCTTTCTCGGAAAGTTTAAAACATGCAACTCAAATTCTTCATTAGTGAATATCTGCACCATTGCTGCAATTTTCACCAAGTATTTGTTCGAACTGTGACGCGGTCCTTTTCCCAAATATCTCTTTAGTGTCTTTGTCAAGTATTGTTAGCATGCATATAACATTCATGACATTCATACATAATAGCATCATTCATTGCATTTTTTGCATCTCTCAAAATGTTTGCCTCCAAATCACTGGTATAAATCATACTTACTCATACGAGTACGAGTCATTCCCGAGAGAATATCTCCAAACAGAAAAGATACATTTTTCTTTTTTCCCCAACGGAGTATTCCCAAACAGAAAGGATACGTCTTCCTTTTTCCCCAGAAAAGTCCCCAAGTAGAGAAATACATTTTCTTTTCTCTATCACATTCCTCAGCTGAGATTATCCCTCGTTGGGAACAATGTTTTGATTAACTTCTTTCTTTCCAGTTCATTCCTGGATAGAACACATCTGTTATTCACAAAATCAATAACAACTCATTTCTCAAGATTTACCTTGTTATAATTATCACTTCGCTGATAATTGGTAATATCTTCAAAACTCATTACCATAAACTATCACATGGCTGATAATTGGTAATATCATCTTCACTTACCTTAAACATTGTCACAAGGCTGACAGAAGGTAATCTCTTTGTTTCCCAAAACGAAACAAATGTTCACATATTTTGTGAATCATTCTTTCCTTAGCAGGGACGTATTCACAAATTTCCATTCACTGTGTCATTTCTTTGATATCCTTTAGGGTAAAACTTTTTGCGATCATTTTGCATCATCCGCATTTTTTGGTATCTTAGGTCCAAATTTTGCGTATTCTGATATTTAAGTCTCTTTACACCTATCAAAACGAAGATATTCATCTTCATCTCTCAGGTTAAAGAAACTTAAATAGGGGCATCTGTCATACCCCAAATTTTGACCTAATATACCACCTTACATTTGCATCATTGCACAACTAACAGTTCAAACAACATTAATCGGTGTAGCATTCACGGTAAAATTAGGGTTTCATCGATTTTCATCGATTCAAGAGCTAACCAATTAGGGTTTGAGATTTTCTCATCTTATTTGATCTATCTTGATCAAATCATCAACCTTCAATCCTCAGATATCAAATTTTCTCACAGATCAATCGAGGATCGACCAATTAGGGTTTTGATCGGGCATGAGAATTCTCGACTTTTGAACAAGAAATAACTTTTTGGATAACGATTGGTCATTATATCTTAGATACAACATCTTGACCTAATTTCGGATTCAAAACATCACAGAGGTTCGTAATTCATCATCGTTTTCGAAACATCTGATGAAATTTCATCTACACAGAAAAGTCAAACTTTGACTTTTGGTCAAATTTTTCAAAACAAAACTTTTTCCATCATCAAAATACTTCACATGATCCATCATGATCATAAAAAATCAAGAATTTGAAAAGTCAACAAAAGTCAAAGTTTTTATACTTAGAAATTTTTCTAAGTGTTGAAATTTCTTACTTTTTCCAAACTTCAAGCCATTTTTTCACCAAGTTCCAATTGGAATTTGAAAAAACTCAAAACATGAAAGTTGTAGCTTGTGGAAAGATCTTTCCAAAATGTCCAAGAACTCTCAAATCCATGGAGTCTAGCTATACTTTTGAAATTGAAACATAAGGCTCCATGACACTTGATTTTCAAAGTCAAAACATCAAAACTATAGTTCATTTTTGTGTTTCTTCATCTAGAAGCTTTCTAACCTTGCCAACTTGACTAATGAACTGATAAATATCAGCTTGAAGATAAGAATTGAAGATTGGATCAAGATTGTAAAAAATAGCACATGGTAAAAAAGGAAGGTTCCTTTTCTTTGGCAAATACCATTCTTGCCCCTTAAGCAATCCATGATTCACCAAATGGCTTGTCCTTGTTGCCTAATTTTTCAGAATTCTCTTGCCTATAAAAGGGTCACATTTCAAGTTCAAATATACACCAAAGCTTCACAAATACATGCTTTCTTTCCACTTTCTTCAAATTCAAGTATCATAGCTCAATTTGCCAAACATTGCAATTTTCAAATTTAGCAAGAACTATGATGTTCTTTGGTGTCTAACATATCATAATATCCATATGGAATCTGTTTAAACATTAAAATTAACATAGGGCAAGCTAGAATTCAGAATCACATTTCATGTCATTTTCTTAACCAAAACTGCCTTAAGACACGAATTCATGGCTAGGTTTGATTCCTTTGAGTTTTGATCATCCAAACACGATCCATATACATCATAGAGGTGATTCAAATCAAGAACAACAACTTGTAACATGCTTAACCCAGAATTCGAGTTTCTATTTCAAGCTTGTGCAGGTGGACTTGTGTAGCACGATTCAGCTTGATCCAAAGGGTGCAGACCACTCACATAGCTTCCTTACATGCCGTTGGAGCTCACATGATCAAGAAACAACAACTGGAAACACTCTAGCATCGTTTTCGATTCTCATTTTTCCAGGTATGAACACGAACTTGGTTATCATGATTCCTTGATTCTTTTGACAAAAACTCTTGGCCAATTGTTTTCTGCACTCATAACGATTGATAACCCTCAATAAAATCAAACAATCATCCAACATACATCATTTAATTTAAGATTTTCAGTTTAGGGTTCATCATGTTCTTCGAAACCTAAATCATTCTAGACTGAATATAAATGAAATTAACAAGTACCATCATGTTCGTGATGAAAAACCGATCAAGTTTGATTTTTACATCACTCAATTTCATGGAGAAACGAAGATTTTGGATCGGATTTGGCAAACTGAAAATCAAAACACGAACCCAGAATTACGCGCGTGTTCTTGGTGTTCTTCATTTTCAAAAATTCAAATAATCCAATCCTTTTTCAACGCGTGTGTTAGTCCACTAAAAAACTCAGCGCGTTTGGCCCAGTGGTAGTATGCTTGCCTTTAAGTTCTTCTTGCCACGTGCCCCACCTCATGGTCATGAGTTCAAAACCCACCAAGACCATTCTTTTTACAAAAACTTTCCATTTTTCATGTTTTTTTTGTCAAACTTTCACAATTTTTTTGACCAATCAAAACTTCTCATTTTGAGATGATTTTTTAAACACTTGTCAATAAATACATCTATTTTGTGATAATGCAAAAATTTTCAGAAAAAAAACTTTCATCTGATTAAATTTTGATCGAGCCGAAAACGACGTTCTAAACACTTTTCAAACCTCCTTAAAAGGTGATTTTTCAAGTTTTCGACTTCCGATTTTTTTCAAAACTTTTCATAAATGAACCTCACATTTCAAAACATTTTCAAATCATTTTCAAAACATTTCATCAAACTTGCATCTTTTACCATGATCAATCCGATTTAAAACGATAAAACTGATTTCGTCTTCTCTCGAATTTCTCGATCGATCATGGGCCACCCTTATGGTGTAAGTCCTAATCCTTTATGTACATATTTAGTTTTACTTGTACATACTCAAATCATCATTGTTAATATTCAAACGTAAACAAATTTCTTTCGTTTTCATTCGTTTGTTTATACGCTGAATCCATTGGTTCTAAAGGAAGGTTTCTTCTGAGCGAAATTTCTTTTTGACCAATGGGCCTCCATCACGGTGTAAGTCCCATAACATTCTTTTATGTACATAATATTTCTTTGTACATATCAAAAACTTTCAAAACACATACAAATTTTTATCGTACATAATCAGATATTCTTTTATACTCAAGTATGAGACAAACTTGATTGTTTGTTTTCACTTCACTTGTGTATACACAAACCAAACATTCTTTATGTACATACACAATCTTTTCCTTGTACATATCAAACTTTTTATCTGTACATAATACAGATACCTTTTACAGATAAAACTTCAATCAATCATTTCCGTTTCATCTGTACATTTTACACTGAATACCATTGACATTGAAAGGAGCATTATTCCCTGTGAAACTACTTTCAAATCAATGGGCCTCCCTTATGGTGTAAGTCCCAACCCTCCTATGTACATCCATCTTTCTTTGTATATAAAACTCGTCCGTGTACATATTCATTTCCTGCAGTTCAAACTTGTGAATAATCAAGTTACGCTCGTTTTAAACGTTCGTTCACAAACACTTGTTTATATTTCATAAACTCTTGTAAAATAAACATCATGCATTGTTTATATTTCCTTCATAAACTCCACATATCACACACACACACACACTGTTTATACAACCGTCTAATAATAACATAACAATTAGACTAATCAATAGGTTCCCCACAGTTATAGCCTCCGCTTGGGCTTCATACAAGATAACTCATCCCCAGTTGAGTTTAGCCTCCGCTTGGGCTTCATACAAGACAATCCATCCTCAGCATGGGTTAGCCTCCGCTTGGGCTTCATACAAAATATTTTATCTCCAACAGAGTTTAGCCTTCTCTTAGGCTTTGTACAAAGAAACTCTCCCCGCAGAGTTAGCCTCCGCTTAGGCTTCATATAAGACAACACTCCCCTGTTGAGTCAGCCTCCTCTTAGGCTTCGTTCAAAAGAACTCCTCATTGAGTTTAGCCTTCTCTTGGGCATCATACAATGAAAGAGACAGGAAATCTCTTATCAGCCTCCTATTGGGCTTCCAATACAAAGAATCACCCGCGCTAAGATAGAACCCTGAAAGGACGGTTTCCCAGTGAAATCACTTTCAAATTCCCCAGAGAGTAAAATTTCCCGGTGAAATTGCTCTTATTCAGAAAAGGATGATTTCTCGGTGAAATCCCTTTCAAGCCAAAACCAGCCATACCCTATAGCTTCCTCTTGAGCTTCATACAAGGACCCTCGATGACCCTCGGAATGCCTCTTCTTGGGCTAACAATACAAGGACCCACGGGCTTCTTAAAAGCATCCCTTTAAACCAATCAATTTCTCCTCGAGATTTAGACATCTATCATCTCTATGGAAGAAGTATCTCATCCATTACATCACATACAGTCAAAAACTTTTCAAAACTGTTTTCAAACAAAAACATCTCTTAATTGTAAGTGGTAACGCTTGTACACTCAAGCAAAACACTCAATACTTACAGTTAAAAGATTTAATCATATTTTTCAAAACATCTTTCTTAAACATGTAAGTGGTAACGCTTGTACACTCAAGCAAAACACCTAATACTTACGACGAAAGATTCCAATCATTCAAACTTTTCAAAAATGTATGTGATGAAATAGATTAGATACATTTTTCATTAAGACGACATTTGTCTGTCTCTTACTAACATCCCGTTGCTTTCCACTAGCATAAGTGGGAACTACGATTGCTCTGACTTTCTCAACATCCCTTTGAGAATACGTAGGCACAAGGTCTCATCCTTGGCGAGTAAATTTCTTTCTCCCTCAGACCAAACAAACCATAGAACCCTGTAGATCCGAGCTACAAATGCTCTGATTCCCACTAGGGGATATGTATGCAGAAGATCCACAGATCTTTGCGAGCATAATAATAACAAAACCTAGAATCCCACACAATCTACTGTTTCTTAAAATCCAAAGGAGAAACTTTCCCAATCATAGAAATAGCAATTAAAACACACAAACATATCAAATGTATTCATATATAAAGTTGTAGATAACTACATATATTTAGGGTGCTCCATCTATTTCCCTTTATATAACAATCCCCCTTACTCAGAATCTCCCCAATGCGTTATGTCTAGTTTGCGCTAGTCGTTACGCATACCAATATCAATTGAGGGTATTTCAGCTTTCCCCTTTTTCATAATCATTAAATCATCTTTCTTGTGTTGAAAATAATAAAGCTTGATGCTCGCGGCATCTTTATAAACAAATCAAAAGATTTAAATCGTTGCGTACCAGAAGATCCGAACTCACGTTCGCATCCTCAGGCGCGTCACCTTTTAACGCGAACACAGTATGCTCCTGACGGAGGGAAATATAAGTTACTCGAAGACCGTCTAAATGTTGTGGAAAAACTGAAAATGTCAGGGTTAAACTTTGATGACTTAAGTTTGGTTCTTGGAGTGGTCATTCCCCACAAATTCAAAGTTCCTACTTTTGCTAAGTACGATGGTATTTCTTGTCTGAAGCTTCATCGGAAGCCCTATGTTCAGAAGATTCAACCACACACTACTGATAAGAAATTATGGATGCATTTCTTTCAAGAGAGTCTATCCGGAGCATAGTTAGAATGATACTATCATCTAGATAATACTCACATTCATACTTGGAATGATTTGGCAGATGCTTTCTACAAACAGTACCAGTACAATGTTGAATTTGCGCCAACCCGCATGCAACTGCAGAATATGTCTATGGGCCGTGATGAGAAGTTCAAAGAGTACGCTAAAAAATGGAGAGATCTATCAGGCAGAGTATAGCCAACTTTATCTAATAGGGAATTGATTGACATGTTCATGGGAACGCTGACAGGCCCATTCTTCAATCATCTAATTGGAAACTCTTCAGCCAAATTTACCAAGCTGATACTGACAGTCGAACATATTGAAGTTGGATTAAGAGTGGAAAGATTCAAGTCGAGACATCTTAAAATGTTGCGAAGAGATCTTTTGGTGGGAAGAAAGAAACTAATGTTGTGTATGATCAAAAGAGCCGTGATAAAGCTGATTTCCATCAATCCGTGGGGGCGGTCCTAATCTCCAATCCCACACCAATACAAACTCAACAAAACAACATGCGTAGGCAGAACGCGCCAAGAAGATAGTTCATGAAAATAAACATGTCGTTGTCTCAAGCATTACAATGCATATTGAAAGTAGAGTTGATTACTTTAAGAGATCCTCCTCAGCATGTCAGCACATCTTCTCTGAAATACAATCCCAATGCAAGGTGTGCATACCACTCCAATGGCCCTGGGCACGACACCAACAATTGTTGGGCCCTGAAGAACAAGATCCAAGACATGATTGATGCTCAAGAAATTGAATTTAACCCTCCTATCGAAACTCCTGAATGTGATCAACACACCAATGCCCGGTCATGGCAAGAGTGCCAACGACATTGATAACGAATCATACGTCTTTGTTGTGAATGAGTTAACCATTTCTTTGGTGACTGTTAAGAAGAATCTGCTACAAGATGGCATATTTCTAGGATGTTCTGACAACTATCGCTACTACGCATCTGAGCCCAATGGATGTGCCTGGTTGAAGAGAGGTGTTCAACGCCTGATAGACAACCGAGAAGTGTTTTTCATGAAAACTCCGCCTGTAGAGAGTTTGTGTGAAGATGTTTCTAAAAGCTTGAAAATCAAAGACGTAAGTGAAGCCATACCATAGGTCTGGGATACCTTAGGGCAGCCAAGTGGTAAATTTGATTTTATGGTGAAATATACCGCCCCCGAAAGCTCCAAGGTTGCAATTAAAGACATCAAAGCAACCGAATAGGGAGATGGCGACTATGCCGAAGAATATGTTGATGTGAACACAATAAGGATTAACTCTATCGACCCTGCACCTAGAGTGGCACCTCTGATTATTACATCACCCGGACCAATTCCTTATTTCTCTAATAGAGCCATACCTTGGAATTATAGAGTCGAAGTTTACTACTATGGCGTCAAGCAAGAGCCATTAACCATCGAAGATAACACAATTGAAGCTACTAATCTTGATGTCAATAATATTACCAAGTCAAGCAAGGTAACCAGAACTGGAAGATTGTTTTCTCAAGATATATCTCCTCCAAAAGACACTACTGCACCAGTCTGCATTCCTGCTGTTAAACCAACCCCCGAGGCTCGAGGAAAAGAGAAAGTGACTCAACCTGCTCAGACGAAAGTACCAAGGGAAGTTGCTGAAGATACCTCCAAGCAAGAGATGGAGGAAATTCTTAAGATTATTAAGAAAAGCAATTACAATGTTGTGGAGTAGTTTGGGCAAACCCCATCCAAGATTTCCATGCTAGCACTGTTGTTGTGCTCTGAGGCTCATGTTAAAGCCTTGGTGAAGTTTCTGAATAATGCCCACATACTGCAAGACATTTCTGCTGACCAATTCAAAAGTTATTTTGCTAGACTGGCCGCAGAAGATGGATTGGGCTTTTCTGATGCTGGTTTGACTCCTGGTGGAAGAAAACACAACAAAGCCTTACACATCTCTATCGAATCTAAGGGCACTACATTGTCTCATGTGTTGGTAAATATTGGTTTCGCTTTGAATATCCTATTGAAGAGTGCTCTCGATGGACTTGATGCTAAAGAAGTGGTCATGAAACCCAGTGACATAATCGTAAGAGCTTTTGATGGTTCAAAAAGAACAGTACTTGGAGAGCTCAGCTTGCCGATCAAAGTGGGTTCCCAGACTTTTAACTCTACTTTCTTTGTGATGGATATTCCTCCATCTTATTATTTCCTGCTCGGACGCCCTTGGATACATGGGCCAGGAGTTGTTACCTCCACTTTCCATCAGAAGTTTAAGTACCAGGTTAAGGAGAAGATCGTTACGGTATGCAGAAAAGAAGAATATATGGTAAGTCATTTGCAGTCATTCTGATACATTAAAATGGAAGGAGAATTTATCGAGACTCCCTGTCAGGCTTTCGAAGTAGTTCCACGAGTCATGTATGTCGACTCTCCTATCACTCCTAAGATTACTAAAGTTCCACCAAAGATGGCCTCGCTAAAGGACGCCAGAGTTGTAGTTGAAGAAGGAGGTTGTATTGTTTGGGGTCAGCTACCCGAGTTTCCCTTCAAATCTGATAAGAATGGTTTAGGCTTCACTTCCAAAGGTCATAATATGATTCGCCACGAACATGATAGTGGAACTCCATTTCGCATCAACAAGAATTGAGTTCATTCTATAGAAGACGATGATAGTGACTTCAACATCAACAACTGGATCTTCCCAACTACCCAGCGATGAACTCAACAATTGGACGACTAAGGATGTTATGCCAATATCCTTTAGACAAGAGTAATTGTTTTTTCTGTTTTATCATTTTGTGCTTTTACGCTTTGAATAATAAGACTTTAAGCCTAGTGCCTTGCCCGGGGCACAATGGCTCATTTGTGAGGGTTATTGTTTGTCATTCGCATATTTTCATTCAATAAATCATTGGACTTTTGCATTCAAATATTGTACTCTCTGTCTTTCTTTTTTACTTTATCACCTTTTCAAAAGCTATGTGTTCTTACACACACCCACATAATAAACTGCAAATATATATTCACTATAGATCCCATAGATAACGGCTCTGCTATTGCTAAATATGACTTTGATAATCCGATCTACCAAGCCAAAGACGAAGGTGACGAAGATTGTGAAGTTCCAGGAGAACTTTCCATACTACTACAGCAAGAGGAAATGGCTATACATCCGCACAAAGAACTGGTCGAGGTTGTGAATCTAAGTACCGATGAAAACATAAAAGAAATCAAGATAGGAGCGGGTCTTGTGAACAGTGTTAAGGAAAGATTGATCCAGATGCTGCGAGATTACATCGAAATTTTTGCTTGGTCCTACGAAGACATGCCAGGTCTAGATATTGGCATTGTGGTACACCGAATACCAACGAAAGAAGGTTTTCTCCCTATGAAGCAAAAGGTTCGCTGTATGCATCCTGAGATGTCTAAGAAAATTAAAGCCGGAGTCATGAAGCAGTTCAATGTCGGTTTCTTAGTCGTTACTTCTTATCCACAGTGGGTTACAAATGTCGTGCTCGTAGCAAAGAAGGACGACAAGGTGCATATGTGTATGGACTATCGAGATCTGAATAAGGCGAGCCCGAAAGACGACTTTCCGCTTCCACATATTGATGTCCTAGTTAACAACACCATTCAGCATAATGTTTTCTCTTTCATGGATGGTTTCTCTGGTTATAATCAGATCAAGATGGCTCCTGAAGACATGGAGAAGACTACTTTCTTCACATAGTGGGGCATTTTCTGTTACAAGGTCATGCCATTTGGGTTAAACAATGTTGGCGCAATATATCAGCGTGCTATGGTAGCTTTATTCCATGATATGATCCATCACGAGATAGAGGTCTAAGTCGATGACATGATAACTCTATCACAAACCGAAGAAGAACATCTTGATCATTTGCGTAAGCTGTTTGATAGACTAAAGGAATACAAATTGAGACCGAACCCGAGCAAATGTACATTTGGAGTCAGATCCGGCAAACTCCTAAGATTCGTTGTCAGTGGTAAAGGTATTGAAGTTGTCCCTGCTAAGGTTAAATCTATTCAAGAAATTCCAGCTCTCTATATCGAGAAGGAATTTAGAGGTTTCTTAGGACGACTGAATTACATTGCCAGATTTATTGCACATCTGACTGCTACTTGTGAGCCAAACTTCAAACTGCTGAAGAAAGATCTAGTACTGAAATGGAACAATGATTGCCAGACAACTTTTGAAAAAATTAAGGAATACCTCCAAGAACCTCCTATCCTGATGCCACTAGTTGAAGGAAGACCTCTAATCATGTACTTAACAGTGTTGGAGAATTCAATGGTGTGTGTGTTGGGGCAACATGATGAGTCTGGTCTAAAAGAGTATGCAATATACTACCTTAGCAAAAAGTTTACCGACTGTGAAACAAGATACTCACAGCTCGAGAAAACTTGTAGCCCTTTGGCTTGGGATGCTCGCCGACTAAGATAGTATATATTGACTCACACTACCTTATTGATCTCTAAAATGGATCCGATAAAATACATATTCGAGAAACCTGCTCTCTCCGGAAGAATAACAAGATGGCAAATGATCTTGACCGAATATGACATTCAATACACTACCCAGAAAGCAATGAAAGAAAGTGTAGTAGCTGATCATTTGTCTCGTCAAGTTGTAGATAACTACCAGTCTATGCATTTTGATTTCCTAGATGAGGATATTATGTTAGTCATCGATTACGAAGAGCTTGGATTGGATGAAGGACCTGAGCCAGGATCCCGATGGACCATGGTCTTTGATGGATCTTCTAACGCACTTGACAATGGTATTGGCGATGTGATCATATCTCCCAAAGGCAGCCATACACCTTTCACCGCCAGGTTATGTTTCGATTGCACCAACAATATGGCTGAATACGAAGCATGCATCATGGGCATCCAAGCTTCTATTGAATTGAGGATCAAATTCTTGCAAGTATATGAGGACTCAACTTTGGTGATTAGTCAGATCAAGGGAGAATGGGACACGAAACATCCAAATCTCATTCCGTATCGAGCACATGTGTTGAATCTGATCCCTTACTTCGAAGAAATCACTTTCGAGCACATTCCACGAGAAGAGAATTAGTTGGCAGACACGTTAGCTACCATGTCATCTATGTTCAAAGTCAGATGGGACAATGAAGCTCCTCGAATTACTATTGAAAGACTAGACGAACCAGCATATTATTGTGAACTTGATACTGAAGGAGTAGATGAGAAACCTTGGTTCTACGAAGTGAGGAGGTATCTCGAGGCTCAAGAATACCCTGAAGAGGCATCTATCAATGATAAGAAGTTCCTAAGAAGATTCGTTTCCAAGTTCTTTTTAAGTAACGACATCTTATACAAACGCAACCATGACTTTGCCTTACTCCGGTGTATAGATTAGAAGACAGTTGAATGAATTATGGAAGAACTACATGAAGGCGTTTTGGTACTCATTCTAGTGGACATACAATGACCAAGAAGATACTGAGGGCAGATTACTATTGGTCCAGTATGGAAGTTGATTGTTATCGATATTCCCGATCTTATCACAAATGCTAGATATACGTAGATAAAGTGCATGTGCCTCCAGTTCCTTTGAATGTTCTAACTTCTTCTTGGCCCTTCGCGATGTGGGGCATTAATATGATTGGAGAAATCAAGTCGACCGCCTCTAACAAGAACTGTTTCATCCTCGTCGCTATCGATTACTTTACCAAATGGGTAGAGGCAGCCTCGTTTGCATCTGTTACCAAGAACATTGTGGCTTGATTCATCAAACATAATCTCATCTACCGATACGACATCCCTGAAAGGATTATCACAGATAGTGGTACCAATCTCAACAACAAAATGATCACCGAACTCTGCACGTAGTTCAAGATAAAGCATCACAACTCTGAATGGCGAATTGGAAGCCGCCAATAAGAACCTTAATAAGATCATACAAAAGATGACAATGACATATAAGGATTGGCATGAGATGTTGCCATTTGCTCTCCATACTTATTACACTTCAGTACGAACATCTACAGGGGCAACCTCATTCTATCTCGTGTATGGTATGGAAGCGGTTCTACCCATTGAGATCCAGATACCCTCGCTCAGAGTATTGAAGGATGCAGAGTTAGATGAAGACGAATGGGTCCAGACCCGACTTGACCAGATAAACTTGATTGACGAGAAATGACTCGCAGCCATCTGCCATGGATAGATATATCAGAAACGCATGGTCAGAGCCTTCAATAAGAAAGTCAAACATCGAGTGTACCAAATTGGCGATCTAGTAGTCAAGCGCATCATCCTACCACAAGGTGATCCAGGGAAAAATGGATTCTCACCTATGAGGGACCATTTGTAGCAAAGACAATATTTTTTGGCGGAGCCATGATACTAAGAACTATGGATGGAGAAGACCTTTCGCCCCTATGAACGTAGACATAGTTAAAAAATACTACGCATAAACGAGACCCACTAGGTTGACTAGCCTAGGCAAAAATAAGGGAGCCCTGGCGATCCAAAAGGGGGCAAAAATTAGGGACCTAAAAAAAATGTGTACACCCGACAAGTCGAAAACCTGCAAAGGCGGCTTGGGCAAAAAAGGTATCCCGGTAGAGTGAAAACCCGAAAGGGCGGTCTAGGCAAAAGTTAAGGATTAAAGCGTATGAATATGTCTCGACGGATCAACTACTTACAGAGTACACTAATATCAGCTTCAAGATTCAAATGATGCGGATCAATACAATCACCTTCTTCTGGCAGCGGGGAGATGAGATATTCAAAAATATATAAGCAATAGCCGAGTTGAAACTCGACGAGATTTTTTCCACATAGCTTTTACTATTTTTCAATGCTTTCGACAATTTCCTCTTACTAGGATATATGTCTCTTTGTACAAATTTCCTGTCTATAGGCCCACTTTTCAAAATTAATACAAAACTTTCTTCCAATTTTAAACTTTTACTTTTATTTGTTTTGTTTGCATAAGTCAAATGATTGCTATGAATGATCATATGAATCTAACAATAAATATCAGTTCACAAATACACAAAAAGTGAACAAAAACAACAATTACTACAGGCTCTAGGAATTGAGATGATAACCCAAGTCACCAACACATCCCTGTAGAGTCAGTTTCATAGAAATATTCCCACAGAATAATCTCTATAATCCCCACAGAGCCATCGCTCCCTCGACAGAGACAAATTTCTTAACAAAATTACTACTCTGTCATTCTCTTTCAGCAGCGTCCACATTTCTACTTGTTACATTGGTCCCCGAGCAATAGCAAAACAATTTCCAGCTCATCACGTTAGTCCCCGAGCGGTGATCGTCTACAATTCATCACGTTAGTCCCCGAGCAGTGATCATCTCAACTCATCACGTTAGTCCCCGAGCAATGATCATCTACAATTCATCATGTCAGTCCCGGTGCAGTGATTATCTACATTCTCAATTCATCATATTACTCCACGAGCAGTAATCATCTACACATTAGTCCCCGAGCAGTGATCATCTATGACTCATCACATTAGTCCCCGCACACTAATTATCTAAATCCTCAATTGTCACATCAACCCCCGTGCAGTGAATGTCAACTTTGTTACATTGGTCCTCGAGCAGTAACAAATTATCAACCAGCTTATTATGTCAGTCTCCGAGCAGTAATAGGCTATTCAAAACCACATCATTACCCAACAAAGGGTATTTCTTCAAAAGCAATACACAAGATATCCATCCCCAGCTGAGTATTGCACTAGGATTGTTGTTCTCCAACATCGTCAATATCCAGACTCAAAACTTGGTTAGATAGTGCATCGGAGGAATCCACATCCCTCTTATCCCCCAGTCAGGGTTTCCAGCAACCATATTTCTCCATCCCTAAACATAAGTCGAAGATCCCCAACAGAACATTCTCATCTTCTTCAATATGGATACATTTTGAAATACCACAACATCTATATTCATACATCATTCATAAAAATCACAACATGTGCATACATAATTCTCGAGCATCATCACATACTTGCATGCATCATGATGTGCATAAAACTAACTTTACTCTTTTAGGTTAAACTCACAAACATGCGAAAGCTATCCATATGCTTCCAATTAGAAGGTCAAAGATTAATGCCCGAAACAAGACAGGAAACTATCTATACGACCAAGCTGGTATAAATTTCTGAAACCATACAGGTTTACCATCAAACAGTAGGCTACAGATTAATACCTAAAACTAGATGAGAAAACTATCTACGTCCTGACAAAATACTCATCTCAGACAGAACCAAGACAAAGGTTTATTTTTACTCTCTTATCATCAATATCTCTAGATGGCATCTTTAAGCCCATTTCCGACTACACATTATTATCTCTACACTTACAGATTGCTGCATATCTGGTTAAAAATCAATGCATACTAATGACCTCACTAAAAGATGGTTGTGGGACGCATTTCCCCTTTTAAGAAGGTTACCATGGAGTCTAATATACGATTCACTCCCCAACATCAATTTCTTTAGATGGAATTCATAAGCCCATTCCAATACATCGTTAGCTGGCGGTCTCATTCCATACACCAGCGAGTGCAAATTTTAAGGGTACTCGAGTGTTCAATCATCTTTTACTTTCAGGTCACGAAAGGAAAACATACTAATCTAACCCTTCAGGTACAAGAAGATTGAATAGGGGCAATTGTTATACCCAAAAATTTGCCCTCTTATTTTTCAAGTCAATACACATCTCCATACTTAGGAGTTCCTCAAGGGTGGACCAGATGAACCATCTTCTAAGCAATCAACCCACAACTAGGGTTTTGTTCCTCTTAAGTCAAAATTGTCTTCTATTGCCTCAAGTAAGCATCATGCCTCCTCATATGTCTCAAAGCATCACCATGTCAAGTTTCAAACCTCATAGCTCAAGTTTGCTCAATCAATTGCTCAGATGGTTGAAAATCAACTATTTTGAACAAAAAGTTAACTGTGGTCAACCTACAGTCAAACATACATCATTTTATCAAGGGTTGATCATGATTCATCAAAAAAATCAAAGAATTGAACAAAAGTCAAAGTTTCTAAATTAGGGTTTTTTGATAAAAAGTCAACAAAACTTTGACTAGGCATAACTTTCACATACTTCATCAAAAAAATTTCCACCAGATCTAATTTTGAAGGGAATTCAATTCTATACAATTTTTTTGTCTCACAAGCTTTTCCCAAAAATGCTTCATTTGAGAGTTATGGGTCAATACATTATAGGTCCTTCTAAAAGTCAACAAAAAGTCATATTTTTCCAAAGAGGTGTACATGAACTTGGAAGCTTCAATGAAGATGAAACCAAAAGGAGAATTTAGAGGACATCTTGATATTTCTAAAAAGTCCAAGAACACCCTCAATCTTGAATTTTTTTCAAATGGGCCTTGGTTTTTATGATTTGAACTTACTTCTAACATATCCCACGACCTCTTATTTTTGAATTATTTCATTTAAAATTCAATTTTAATTAAATAAAATACCAAAACAAGAGGTAAGGCGTGTTGGGTTTGATATATGCATGCCTTGAGGTACAAGAAACACATTGCAAACTGGAAAAATCGTACAAGAGTTGATCGCATGAAGATTGAGCAATTTTGGAAATATTACATTTGATTTTTCAATCAAATATTTTTCAATGAATGCAATATATTTTCTCACAAGTCTTGACCTAATTTTGTTCCTCTATATATACCCAACAAGACTAGATGCAAATGTTGTACCCCAAAGTTTACCCTCTTCTTTTCTGTATTTCTGGCTTATAATTCAATTTCATAAACATACATGTAGTTACATGCATATCATTGATCATGGGGTTACCAGGTTCAAGGTATCCCAAGTATAAAAGAAACAATGAGTTTCGGCTATCTCAGATCATTTTGAGCCAAGAATTGATGTTTCTCGGTTCGTGCGACTATTTGCAAGATTCTCTGGTCACAAAGCTATTTTGGTTTGATTCCATAAGCCCTGGGATTATATCAATATGTACTCCAGTTTATCTGTCCAGATCGGAGGTCGTTTCGTCAAGAAAAAGCATTTATTCGCTTATTTCTCAATAAAGTGGATTTTGGGTTTTAGTGCGTTTTGGGCACTCTAGAAGACGTATCACTCAGATCGTTGGGTATTTTCTGATGATTTTTGATTGGTAAGTCCCTCTCATTATTATCTACAACTTCTGTTTAAAAGATGGAAGCAAATTGTGTGAGGAAAGTCCCCAGAATAGTTGATTTCTCAAGTGGTTTAAACTGAATTTTAGTGTTGTTCCGTGTGCTCAGTACACTGAAACATTCGTAATTTCCAGATGGAAAATAGAAACTAAGCGAGACCAGTCTCTAAAATTCCATATCGAAATTATCTTTGACTTACGTTTGCAACTCAAGAGCTGATTCCTTACCAATCAATACCAGAATTGTATTCTTTGGAGTTGATTTTCAGCTGAACCGAGCAATTTTCATCTAATATGCGAACTTCGAAAAATCATATCTCGCTCGATTTTTATCGAAACGAGGTGGGACCAGTGCCAAAAGTTCACAAATTTTGTTAGCTTCAATTGTCTTAGAAACACTCACTTGCAAATTTTGATCAAAAGACCCTCGTTCGAGGCGTTTTCTTCGAAGAGCACAAATTAAATTCTACATGTGTCTGTTGCCTAAAAACTGTGCTGAAACTTCAAAAATTCATATCGCCTTTACCATTCATCCGATCGCGTTGAAAGTTTTTTCAATATATGTAAAATCGCATTCCAGACATTTTTCGTTTAGAGTCTGACTTCAAATTCTCGACTGATCGGGCTGTTTTGAATTAATTACGAAAATTATCCGGATAATCGCAATTTGGGCTTGATTATGGATCCAAGGCACTCTTAGGCCCAATTCCCCACACTATATATTCACTTTTTCCTTCACAAATAAGGGGAGGACAATCATTTGCTAAAATTTCATTTCAAATCACTCTCTAATTCTCTCTCAAACCAAAGTCAAAACTTAAGAACAAAAATCAAATTTCACTTTTCCCCCCAAGCAACCACCACATGCCACCACCTGGCACCTCCCTAGCACCGGTCACCACCTCTAATCACTCTAAGCCCACCCCCCGCCACTAAGAGCGCCCTGCGAATTTTCCGGAACTTCATCTTCGCATCGAAGCAGTTTCTTCATCGGATCTTTCTCCTCCTCTTTAAATTCTTGACGAATTCAACCTAGAGGAAGCTTTTATTTCTTGATGTCTCCTAAATTCTCCAAGAATTAAGCAATTCCTCTTCATCTTCTTCAATTATCCATTGAAGCTTTCAAGATCTTCAAGAATTCAAGCTTCATTTCAAGTATTATCATCAATTCAACGTTGATTTGGTATTTTCTTTGAAGATCTCAAGGAATTCCTCTTCAATTTGACTCAAGCTTCAAGTGCAAGTAGGTGTTTAGTCCAATTAAACACTTATTTTAAGCTATTTTTGACTTTTAGTTTTCTTGAAATTGAATATTGAAATTGCTTGCAAATTCCGTGTGGATTCTGATTCTTGAATTCTTCAATTTGAATTGGATTTTGTGACGTTATTGTGTCGATGTGAAGGAAATTTGTACATAACGCACATATACACTTGTGTAGTTGCATTTTCTTGCATTTAGGTCACTAATTCATACATTTTTCATCATCTATCACATGCTCATGCATTAGAGAGTGTTTAGATTGATTAATATGCATTTATTCGCGTGAATTAAAGCATAATTTGAACATAAATAGTGTCGAAATATAGAGCTAGGCAAATTTTGATCCTTAGGAGCATTTGCATTGTACATATTTCATACACATGCACTTAAGCATTGGAATTGTTACTTTAACTTACATTTCTTACATGTTCATGCATTGATTTTCATCTATGAGCATTGGCATTATTACCTTAACTTGTATTCTTTGTACGTCATGCATAACATTACATCTTGTGGATAATTCATGATTTTCCTTGACATACATTCTTAAAATTTCATTTGCATCACTTTGAAATACTTGCATTTGCATGCTTGGAGATTGTTTGGTTGCGTTTCCATGTTTTCACTCTCTCTTTGCATTCTCGCTTTCAAACAAATCTTGAGTGTAAGAGCTTCCAATGAGCATTTTTCTTTGTTACTTTGACTGCTTGGATTGACTTTTGGCATGAAAACATCATGGAAAGAAGGTTTGGTTAGCAACAGAAAATCTTGCAGGTTACAGGTCGCGCTTAGCACCACCAGAGACGCGCTAAGCGTCAAATTCTCTGGCTTTTGTGTTGTAGGTCACGCTTAGCGCCACCAGGGACACACTAAGAGCCAAATTCACTGACTTTTTATACAAGAGGCGGCGCTTAGCGCCATATACCAGGCTTAGCGCAACTTGGAACTGAAAACTTCATTTTTCTGACTTCTAGACATGAAATCTCACATGTTCTTTTCACTCTTGATCCTTGTTTAGGGTGTATCTGATGCAGGTGCTTGTGTTGTAAGTACCTATGACACAATCTTTTGATGTTTTGCGTTTGTACACCTATGTGTACATCCTTTTTACTTGCTTTTTGGGTCTAACTCCCTTCTTGCATGTGTTTTGCTCTTGTATACCCACATATACATTCTATTTGTTTGCTTTTTGGGTCTAACTCCCTTCTTGTAGGTGTTTTGCGCTCGTATACCCATGTATACGTTCTATTTGCTTGCTTTTTGGGTCTAATTCCCTTCTTGTAGGTGTTTTGCGCTCGTATACCCATGTATATGTTCTATTTGCTTGCTTTTTGGGTCTAACTCCCGCCTTGCATGTGTTTTGCACTTGTATACCCACGTATACATTCTATTTGCTTGCTTTTTGAGTCTAACTCCATTCTTGCAAGTGTTTTGTGTTTGTGCACCCATGTGTACATTCTTCTTACCCGCTTTTTTGGTCTAACTTCGTTCTTGCAGGTACACTTGATCAGAATGTGTATACACATGTTCCTTGGCTTGTGCGCACATGCGTACATTCTATTGTCTACTTGTGTGGTTTTTCTTGCAGGTACACCTGATCAGAATGTGTATACACATGTTCTTTGTCTTGTGCGCATACATGCACATTCTATTGTCTGTTTGTTGAGATTTCTCCTCCCTTGGAGGTGTTATTACTTCGGATGCGTATGGACGCGTATTCCGCTTACTTTGATACCTTGAGCGTTTCTCACTGGTTTACTCTTATTGCGTGGCTACAATACTTGAAGTTTTCGGGAGTATATTCTTTCGCTCGCAGTGCTCTTCAGATTTGATATCCATTTAGTAGTTTCTACACTGTTTTATTGCATTCTCTTACAACTTTCCTAGATATCATGAGAAGTAGGGCTTTACAGCTTTTCTTTTGCCATGAGAAGTAGGAATAGAGATGCATGATGGGGCTTCCGTATTTGGAGCATGTTCAGGAACCCCTCTAGTTTATTTAAAGACCCGTTTAGGACGCTTCTGTGTGTTACTTGTGCTTGGTTATGTTTAAAGTCCTCATCCGTGCATAGGGAAGCCATTCTCAGTAAGTGTTTATGTTTGTGCTTGCATAGGTCAGAGTGGTTAGGCAAACCGACGTGGCACCACCAAGCAAAGTCCCACTTTTTACATTTCATGCTATCGAGTCATGATGATATGATGGGCAAGCGAAAAAGGTCAGCAATCGACCCCCGCACAGTTCTTGTCTGTGTCAGCTCAGCACACGCGAACCGTGTTGCTTCCTTATCGAGTCAATAAATAATAAAGTGGAAATAGTCCCCTATTCTGACTCTCCACGCTTTCATGGGGTTCACATTTACTGCTGAACTCGCATAATTTACTCTTCACACTTGACAATTCATGTCATGCGGTGATACCACTCACGAGAATTGGAATGTGTTGGTTCCTGGTTGCTTCTGGCCCTCGGCTTGCTGTTGTAGGATATGGAACATCCTCATTTTCCTGTGCTTCTATGACATTTATTTGTGCATTGCATTGCTTGTGTGCTTCTGCCAAAGCACTTGATTGCTTCATCCCCTTGTATCCCATGGTTTTACCACCAAGACAGATATAGGATAGCTTTCCCTCAGGACCGCTTGGTTAGGATAGCTCTCGAGCCTAGACATTAGGATTTACATCCTTGACATGTTGACGTAGGTAGAGATTCCCTTACATCCTCAACCATAGGTCCAATATTTGCATGACAACATTAGGGTTAGTACTAACTAGTCTCCCTTTTGTTTTTCTTGTTTCTTTTTGCATCCTTGCATGTAATTAAAACTAAAACTTGTTTTCTTTTTCTTTTGAAAACAAAAACACTTAATAAATGGTTCGAACCCCTTTCATAAAGGTAAAATCAACCAACCAAGACAAACTCTTTTCGCTTACGGGCGCATTTTCTTTTGTGTTCAAAACCTTTTTATAAGTAAAAAACACAAAACCCACCAAAACAAGTGAGTCGAACTACGACGTTCGTACTTTCCCATTGCACGAGGGAATACGTAGGCATCTTCTCACGGGGCTCGATCGAGCACAACTTGTAAAAACTTCCTTCTTTTCCCCGTGGTTTCTTTTGCATGCATTGTAGCGATTAAACATAGATAGATATAAACACACCCCTTAGTTAGAAAATAGAAGTGGATACCATAGAGTACTACGGGCGTGTGGGGTGTTAATACTTTCCCCTCGCGTGACAAACTCCCTTACCTAGATCTCTCAGTCGTAAGACCGTGGTTTCTTCCCCCTCAGGGTTACTCGATGATTTCCTTTCTCCTCCGCGAGATAAAAGACGTTCGATGGAGACTCCATTGATACACCTTATCGGTCGGAAGTTCAGCCGGGTGGTTTCAGCAAAGAACGAGGTTTGCTGCACTCAAAACCCTACATGAAAATTCCAAAAAAAATTGCAAACCTAGGGAAAACTCGAAACCAAACTTCCAGCTGTTCTCAAGTCATTCCAAGCACTCATTCATCATGCTGAAGTTGCCAGCAATTAATTCAAGCCCTTACATAAGCCTGGAGCATCCCAGAACGTGTCAACCAAGTTGCACCGGTTTGGTAAGATTCTTAAATCTCAAACTTTCGATTTATGCAATATAAATAATTTCAATTCATATATTCATGTTCATATTGATGTTTGTGATTATTTAGAACCATCGTTTGCAAGGTTTGAGGCCAGAGTCGTGTTTCACCATTATTAGAGCATGAAGATTTTGCTTCATCGTATCCATGGCTATAGGCCGATTCAGACAACACTAACCACACCATTAGATTTGCAGGGTCCTAAATATGTGATATGGGTTATTTGCTTTTGTTTTTGGTAGATTATTGCAGGTTTGATGTTTGGGCGATCGGAGAAGACAACCAAAATCCCTCTCTAGCATCTCTGACTGGTGTTTGACTCAAGGAAGCATGCGTGGCTTGCCTTGATTGGACGATTTGAAACCATGGGACCAAGCACGCGTTTGGTTTTGATTGTTTGATTTTTCAGAAAATAAAATCTCTTATATATTTATCAATGTGTCATTATTAATGGATGTATCACAACCCCAGTGGTTAACCATGCGCACACTAGTCCTCTCACTCTCTCAGGGCGTGGTTTCGATCCCTGCCTTTTGCACTTTTTTCTATATTTTCTAATTTTTCACAGGTTTCATACATATGCAATTAGAAGCGTGGTTTAAACACCACAAGTAGATGGCGTGGTGGCTAGCTTTTGGCTCAATAACCTTCAGGTCCTGGGTTCAGCACTTCTAGGGACCAAATCTATTTTTTAACACATAATTTTCTTGTATTTTTTCTTATTTCTTAATTTTCTAAATTATTTTAAATTGTTTTCAAAAATTAATTTTTCACATATAAAAAACCCTAAAAAATATTTTAATTTTAGATTTAAGTTTTAAAAACCTTTATTTAATTTTTGACACAAAAACATTTGATTTTTCTTCACATTCAAATTATTTTCATAATTAATTTTTAACTAATTTAGAATTAAGTTTTCTTAATTAAAATCAATTCCAAAAAATACCAAAAAAATGTTTTTCTTCAATAATTAGGATTTAGAATATTTTCATAATTATTAAAGCATTTTTCTCATTATTTGTTTTATCATTTTTGCATTTAAATTCTAGAAATCGATGTATAGGTCGCAAGGATATTTTTGTAATAGTGTAGATTTACTTTTCTCGCACATTTACTTTCCGCACCTCTTATTGTATAACTGTTCCAAAGCCATGTAATAGCGTAGGACTCTATTTTCCGCACTCTTATAAACTGTATATAGATTGCTTAGATGTATGGCTAATAGGATTGTATGACAAGACATAAAATCAAACTTAGATCACCCTAAGAATCAAGATAAAATATCTGAAATCAATACATTGTATATACTCACACCCTTAGGGTATCCTCTCTTGTTGCGTTACGAAAAAATAATGGTCATGTCACTCGAATGTATGAGTACCATTAGCAAAGTCCATCGATTCAAAATCATCACAAAGATCATAGTCCCTCGATGACCCTCGATGTTGTCTACAACTATATGATCTCGTCCCTCGGTTGTTGCCTACGAATAAGTGATGATCGTCCCTTCAAAATGCTAAGGTATCCTTACAATGTTGCCTTCAATGACCATACGATGACCCTACGTCTGTCCTTTCACATCTAACGGATAAAGTTATCTTCCAACTAATGGTATGGATAGCGATGTCCTAAAGGAGAAGGAAAATAACAAGAACGACCCTTTTTGAGTAGGTAATAAGACTCTTAACTGCTTTCTCCAATCAAAACAAATAATTTTCACACCTCACACCTTTTTTTTAAAATTACTTTCAAAAAAACACTTTGTATACATTCATACGAGAATTATTACAAAATTAAACTTTCGAAATATTTTCAAACACTTCGTATACATTCTTGAGGACTGATACAAGAATCATTATGAAGTCAAAGCAAAATACTTTTCAAACACACAGAAAGCAAATTTTCAAAAAGTGAGCTAAGTAATTAAGAGCCCGTAGATAACTACAGATGGAAAAGGTGCTAATACCTTCCCTTTTCATAATTACCTCCTGTACTCAGAATCTATCAAAGGTCTTTCCTGTTCTTTTCACCTTTCCTTTATTGGATAAAAGAAAAGTTGGTGGCGACTCTTGCTATCCGCACATTTGCGATAAAACGCAAAACAAACAAGTCAGTTCTCCCACCGTGTTACAGTAATCAAAGAAGATCATTTGAAGATGAATATGTTTTTGATGATAACAACTAGTTTTTGATGATAACAACTAAAGTGCAAGTAAAACAAGCGATTAAAGATGAAAGCAGACTAAGCAAAGGTTTAATGATCACTGAAAAGATCCTCTTATGATGGAACTCAGTTAGAATAATTATTAAGCCTCATCTCCAAAAATAACTAAAGCAAGTGTCTGTATGAATGGTTTATCTAACAAGTCTTAAAGTTTCAAATAGTGAAAAGAGGAAGTGTGAAAGTTTACCCTATTGTGTTTGAGTGAATAATATATTGTAAAAGCATACGGATTTTTCGTAAAGTTATACGGCTATCACACACACACTAAAAAAGTTTTATAACCTATTTTTCTTAATAAAATATTTCTAAAAATGTTTTAAAGTCATTCTAGTTGAGTCGGGAGTTATCAGAAAAGTTTTGGGAAATTTTTGTACCGGACAATCGATTTCCACCTATATCCAATCAATTTGGTTAATGCAAAAATTCCCCCTAAATGTTTAATCAATTTGGTTAATGCAAAAATTCCTTCAATATATCAATAACAACAAAACTTAAATGTCTCAATAACATAAAACCTTCAATATCTCAATTACAACAAAAATAATAAACATATTACTTATCGCAGCAGAAAATATAAGAGAAAACTTATAATAACAATCTCAACAACCATAACATATAAAACTTTAGAGTTTAGACTAAACATTAACAAAAACGACACTAAAAATAACATATCTCAACAACATTACTATTACATGCATGGTGGAGATATTTTATGTATCACAAACATGATGAAAAAGTCAAAGCTAAATATCGCATGCGTTCTATCTTTCCTTTTTGCAAGTATTGTTAGAGTTACTTATTCATGTTTTTCTTTGTATTTTCTTGCTTTGTATGAGTAGGAGAGATATTGATGGAGTTTGATCGTGTTTATTGAAGAACTAGTTATAAAATATATGATGGTGAAGAAATATAGATGATAGAATGGTAAACAATTGGTCATGATACTTGTTTAGGGATCTTGTCAATAATGGAGATGATAAACTTTTTAGGTCTCAAAATGGTATTTGTAAGCACTGAATATGGTTTTCGTAAGGCATGGAAAATTCAAGAGATACGACAAGATAAACCTTGTTTCTTGAATAAGAGTAAATCATTTCACCACGGTTGGAAAATTAATTCATAGTGAAATCTTATTTATTTATTTTAATTTGAACAAAGCGTTAGTTTTTTAAAAATTCAAAAAAAGAGCCTAACATTTCACCATAGTTGGAAATTTCAATTGTGGGGAAAAGTGACTTGTTTTTAGTTTTTAAAGAAATTAAAAATAAAGATGTCACTTTAATATAAAAAAGTCACAAATTTGTAGGGGTTGGGGGATTCAAACCCATGACCGTTATAATACTTCCTCATGATTGCTATGTTCAACCCATGACCATTACAAGATTTCCTCAGGATGGGAAAATAAACATTACTTTCAATTTAAAAATAAAAAATAAAGGCACTTGATTTTTAATATGTCACTCTCGAGAATGTAATTTCTTATGTCGAAGCTTGTTGCTCTACAATAGTAAGGTGATGTCTAAGTAGCTTAGTGTGTCGAAATTGTGTAATTGTTGAAATGTCGAAGGCGTTAGCCTTGATAAGGATTTTGACTTAGCCTTATTTTGTAATGTTAGTATAATTAGGTTATTTGGGAGTTTGATTAGGGAGCAAGAAAACTCAGCCTATAAATAGGGAGTTATCTTATTATTGGAAATAACATGCAATTGCATAATTGATAAGTTTCAGTTTTGAGAGCAAAGAAAAACTCTGTAGATATTTTTTTCTCCTTCATTTATTTTCGCAAAAACCCTAATTTCATATCTTCCTCACTTCATCTTTTTCTTCTTCCATAATCCGTATGCATCTAAATCATCTTGTAATCAAGTTTGGTTGATTCACTCGAGTGGAGAGTGAAGCAGAAAAGGTGAATTCAATCGGTGCGATTGAATCTTGTTCATCAAGATTGGTTCGGAATTCTCCATAGGTTTGGTGTAATTGCAACAATCACAACGGTCCTTTTAACAACTATGGTGAAAATGACATCATAGTATGTATTATTTGTAGTAATGATAAAACCATGCAAAATAGACTGAAGATATAGAACATTTTACTCCCAAAAGAAGCAACTGCAACATGGAAAAGTCATATGGGTGCCTACTTGATCATTCATAACATTAGTGTTTATTTCTCCCACTTCAGTTATTCTTTTATTTAAAAGCATTAATAGGCAAAAAAATGAAAATGTAAAGTGATTATTTAGTAATATTTGATATATTACCTTAAAAAGAGTGGCGGAGACAAGCATATAAAGTCATGAAATACTAGGTAATTTATGGAGTTGTGTTGTATGTCCTTTTAAATTATTAATTTACATCTTTAAACTTGGACAAGAATATATATATATATATATATATATATATATATATATATATATATATATATATATATATATATATATATATATATATATATATATATATATATATATATATATATATATATATATATATATATTTGGTCATTGACATGAGATGTATAATCATCTTTTGATGATTCTAAAGCACTTTTAAGTTTTAAAATTTCTCTCTCAAGTTTCAAAATCTTTTTCTTTTCATATGATATTTTAAAACATTTAGAGCATCATCGTGAATTTCATGAAAAGTCTTATACGACACATTATATGAAGATACACAATATGTGTTAGAATCACTTACTCCAATGTCTTTTTGTTTGTGTCGCGCCATCAAACAATGGTTAGCTTCCTGTTCACTCAAAATAGTATTGAAAGATGATCCATATTCAGCTTCTTCCCAAGCAATGTATGCACCACATTATTTTCCTTTGTTCTTGGAATTATGGAACTCGAAATTTCTTTTGTGTTTCAACAAGTTTGGATAATCGTTTTGTACTGACCAGGTTTGCCACATTCAAATGATGTCGCTTGCCTTTCTTCTTTCTTATTGTCTTCAAATTTTATTTGGGGATTAGATCTTCTAAATTTTACTAATTGTTTCGTCAGAATTCTTTATTTCATATGCTTATTGTAACGTTTAACACACAATCCCATATTTTCATCCTTTGAAAAGCCTCAGTCGGAGCTATCTCCATCATCCTATACTCCAACCTTTGAAAATGAGACCTTCAAGGAGATACTTTTATTCTTTTATTTAATCTTCCATTTCTTTTTCATATTTTCTTCACTTGCTTTGGGCCTTTTCAACTCATGTTCATGTTTGGTAAGCTTTCAAAAAATAATAAATATGTCTAGACTTTTAAGGTTGTTAGATTCTTTTACGAAAGTCATCTTCGATTTTCATTCCCTGAACATAGATTGTAATAATTTTTTAGCACAATTATGGTTAGATAAATTCTCTCCTAAATTTTCTAACTTGTTAATTATGTGACAAAATCTCATTTGCATGGAAACTACATTTTCACCGTGTTCCATGTGGAAAAGTTCACACTCTTTGCCAACCTCTTAATTTTATATTGCTTTACCTCTTTAGTTCCCTCATTGAGGACTTAAATAACGTCCTACATTTTCTTATCCATTTTATCAGGTGAAATTGAGACATGCACGTTAGTACTAAAGTGAAGATTAGTATATTTATATCTTTCAAATCATGAGATGCTTACTTAGATTCATCATCAGTCCAATCTCTAGGGGGTTATTAGTTTTAATTCCATCGATTATACTTTTTGGAAAAAATAGACCATCCTTGATAGTGACCCAAATTATTTTATCTACTGACATCAAGTGTACATACACACATTCTTTTCAATGTGCATAATTCTCTCACTTGAATATAAATTCTCTATTATACGAGTGTTTCAGGTTGTCCTTACTTATAACCATAACTTTTGAAGTCACGATACATGATCAAAATACAATCTCTTAGAACTTGATGCTAATTGTTAGGTGGAATATAGGAGTAGAATGGTCTAAAAGGGGGTTGAATACACCTTTTCCGTAAAATGTTTTTACAAATTAGAATTTAAAAGTGCGCAGGGGTGAACATTTAAAAGAGTTTTATAAAAGGAATAATGAAATCTAGTATGAGTGTACAAATGAATACAATAATGATAAGTAAATGATCAATCAAACAAGTCATAATATGGTAATTAATCTAATTTGATCAAAACAAGACATTTTTATAAAATTCGATGAATGAATAGAACAATCTACAATTATAAATTTCCATAATAATCACCAGAAAGAATTTTTAGTAGACAAAATCTTATACATATCCAAGTATAAACATTAAATTACTATAAGCATACTAGATCTATGGGTATTATGTGTATGCATGTTGACTCTAGTGTTAGTTAGAGGTTGTTATTGTAATCCCTATATGTCAAGTTTTATTAGAATTTGATACTTGTATTAATTTATCTATTAATAATAATAAAACATTTCTTTATTATGTTTGTTTTTCTAAAGTAAGAAGATATACTCACAAAGATGATTATATATATTATTGACAATGTACTCCACATATCATGTTGAGGGACATGAGTGACTTAGCTAAAATTTATCCATCATACATAACACGGTAAATGTCTATGGAACCAATATTATACTAGACAATGGTGACACAATCTATTCCTTGTTGACAATATAGACATGGGAGAAAATAGTAATTATATACATAAATATTATCACGAAAATATTCCGTTATATCACATGACAATTTAGTGACTTTTAAGTAGCAATGATGTTTTGTTAGATACCACTTGTTGTTTATCATATTTAATACATGATCTAGTATAATTGACAGTGCCACGAAAACCTACACGATCACACATATTAGGACAATTTGATGAGAGATGAAATAAATAAGTAAAGCTTATTTCATTGTGCGGTCTTACAAAACACTAGTGCTAATTAGAGAAATGTGATACACTCTAAGGTACACGATATACTTAAGTGAAATATGAAATACCGTAAGGTACAATGTATTTAAGTGGGATAAAAAACAGTATAAGGTACAATGCACTTAAGTTAAATGTCTTACACTGTAAGGTACAATACGTTTAAGTGAAATATCATACATTATAAGGTACGATTTAAGTAAATGGACTTTTAAGCTTGCAGTCCAAACAAATAATTCTGTAAATAAAATTCTTGTGCTGAAGTATCCACAATTGATAACAATTAGGTCTGTGAAACCACAATCCTCTCTCTCTCTCACACACATACACACTCAATTTATTTGTGTAGATTAAGTTGAGGTCTTGTTATTCGTTCAATGCTCATGTTTGTTCTTTCATCAACGGTTAATTGTCTCAAGAGATAAGTATTCTACCATTAATCATATTCAATTATAAAGATCAACTCATAATTTTGTTTATTTTTCACTGCGCATCTAATTGCGATTTCTCTTCGAATTCCATTAAATTTCTTTCACTTTTAATGACCTAAATTTATATCATTAGTTTATATTTCTTCAATCTACTCATAATCTACACGAAATGAGATAATTATGGTAAATCTATGTCCATCTAAACTTTAAATTCATAAAAAAAAAAAGAGAAGATAATTAATTATAAATTGTAAGAACAAATCACAATCACACACAATTTTTGTAACAAAAAAAATCACAATCACACAAGGGAAATAAATAAAAGAGAGCTATGATAGCATAACATTGATAACACTACTAACACCTTCCCTCTCTCATCACATCACCCTCACTAAGAAGAGAGAGAGAGAGGAAGAAAACAAGAGAAAAAGGTTCACACACACGCACGCAGAAAACACAAAGCACGTTGAAGCTCCCAATTGGAAAAAATGAAGAAAAAGTAACAACTACTACTTTCTCTTCTTCTTTGTGATGGGTAATGTGAATGGCAGAGAAGAAGATTTCAACGGCACACTATCTGAAGCTTCATCTGATGATGGAGAAAGAGAGGGAGGTTTTGACAGTGTCAGCGATTCCATGTCTGTGCCTGATGGGGTTGTTGAAATTCCTTTACCTTCTGAGGAAATGGGTCATTCTCCACCTGCTAGCCCTAGAACTACTCAATCTCCATTGATGTTCTCTCCTCAAGTAAAGTTCATTCCTTTTCTATCTCCTAACCCTTTTCCCCAATTCACCAATAAAGGGTTTGTTTTATTTTTACTCAGATTGTGATGAAAACTCATAAAGTTTAGTTTTTTTTTTGGTGTGTAAATCTGTATCTATAGTCAAAGTTGATCACTTAGGTTTTTGTTTTTGATTTGATGTTTTTTAATGTTATGTCTGGTTTCTAATAGTGCAATTATTGTGTTTTTTGATTCGTACGTTAGTTTACAGTTCCATGTTTTTCACTTGTTTTTTTTTTTTTTGTTGTTGATAATTTGATCAGATTCAGGGTTTATATTGATGTTTTCACCAATCAGAATGTATTGGAACATAATTGAGTGTTGTTATGATTGGGAAACAAAAGTAGCTTATGCTAATGTTATTGGGATTACGTTAAAGGAACCATATTCCGATATTCTAGATTGTTGTCACTTTCAAGAATCAACTTTCCTATCCCTTTTGTTGTTTTGGATATATGTTCTTTCTTCTTGGATTTGGACTGTTATTGTGTGTGGTGTGGTTTCTCTGTTATCATCGGTTGTTAATCGTTGTTCACTTTTCCCTGTGTTTAGGTTCCGGTGGTTCCACTACAAAGACCTGATGAGATGCAGGCTCCAACCCCTTCCTGGATGCAAACTACTTCAGGGTACGAGGATATGTTTGACGAAATTGGAATTCCGACGATGATTACTTGGAGTTATGGTGGTAAAGAAGTTTCCGTGGAGGGATCGTGGGATAATTGGAAATCAAGGTTTGGAAAATATAGTGTCAATTAAGTTCAGTTAATAATACTGGTATGTTGTCAATTGTGGATCGCAGAAATAGCAGTTTGCTCGAAATATGCTATGGTATAGCACTATAACTGATATTACTTAATGATGTTTTCACTACTCCTTTTGTGGATTGTAAAAACAAAGTGAACCCGGGAACATGTTTCAAGTGGAAATGAAAACAAAAAACAAGCCAAATGTGTTTTTAATATGTTCTTTATTTGTCTTCAAAGGTTTCTATAACTGCTTCTTAGATTCTGATGTTTCTTGTTTGTCAGAATTCCCTTGCAGAGATCAGGAAAGGACTTCACTATAATGAAGGTGCTGCCATCTGGTGTGTACCAGTTTAGATTTATCGTGGATGGACGATGGAGGCACGCACCTGACTTGCCTTGGGAACAAGATGATGCTGCCAATACCTACAACATTCTCGATTTACAGGTACTATTTTGTTGACATTTTTAGTTTGCGTGTCTTGTGACCAAAAGGCATAGTGAATCCATTTTCTCGAGTCGTTAATTTTTCCTGTAGTTTCAGATTTATGAAATTTTGTCGTGGCACTCTAGTAAATGTGTTGTGATCATTTAAACTTGAAAATCCTAAACACGGTGAGGGAGAATACTAGTAACCTGATCTCATAGCATATCTTGTATGACTCAAGCAGCTTTTAAAACTGGAACTTGAACTTGGAAGAGCTTATTTGGTCATACAAATGATATAAGCACTTCTGTGAATGTTTCAAAACAGTTTATAAAAATAGCTTAGGATATGTTCATATCATATTTCATAAGCTGTTTTCATCTTATTTCCACCAGCGCCCCCAAATAGCTTATTTTAATAAGCTATTCTCAGTTTATGCAGAGTTTCTCTTTCATCATAGACACGAATACATTAATTTTCATATGATAAACACATATTGAATAAACATTTTATTCAACCTCATCTTAAAACCTATTTGTATGCAGGATTATGTTCCTGAAGACATTGGAAGCATTGCTAGTTTCGAACCACCAAAATCACCAGACTCTAGTTACAACAACTTACACCTAAGTTCCGAAGATTATGCAAAGGAGCCGCCACTGGTTCCTCCATTCATGCAGATGACTCTTCTCAACGTTCCTTCAACAAATATGGAGTTCGAACCTCTTGTGTCCAGACCACAGCACGTAATGCTCAATCATCTCTATATGCAGAAAGGAAAGAATAGCCCTTCAGTGGTTGCGCTCGGGACAACTCATCGATTCGTAGCGAAATATGTCACTGTGGTGCTGTACAAGTCTTTGCAGCGGTAAAAACATGAATGGCATGGACCATGGACTTGAGGTAGGGTAGCCTTTAACTTTAAAGTCCTTGTATTTGTTAATATGGCTTCCAGTAGAACAATGTTTAGAGAGATACTGGAAGCTAAAGAAGGATATATTTACATGAAACTCAAGACTATGATACATATAATGCAATTGTTTGATGGTTATTCATCATGCAATTTCAGTGATTCTGATTCACCTTTTCAAATTGTTTCATCCATTTATATGTTTTACTACCTTTTTGCTATAAATCTTAAATGTCCTATTATTTCAGTGCTTTCTGGCATCTTATTCTTTTTGGAATTAGATTCTGTAGCACTACTATTCTTGATTCTTCACATGATAATAAGTGAACAAACAAAATAGTACTTAAAAAAATCTGATAATTCATGATTATGATTCTAGGTGAAAGGTTACTTGTCATATGTGAAATGACGTGTCTTGAATTATATACTTGCACATCAGAAAATTATAAGAATTTGACATGTATTATATACATAAATGGTACTACTTTCACATCAGAAATGATAAGAATTTGACATTTGTTCTCATAAAATTCTGTCATTTTCAATCTTTTAAATCATCATTTCAGCAAAGGAAAACAAACCAATACAATGTGGTATAAGAAACTATTGCACATCTGTTCAAGCATGCATACCACTTATTTATTCTTTCATACAAATACATCACACAAGCTTTACTGCTGCTTGTTATTCCTGTTACTTTTCGTATGGGAAACCCAATATCCAAATCACATACAACCACAGCTAAGTTAAATTAATTTAGGCGGACTCATTTAATGAAGCAAAAGCTCTCCTAGTGCCTATACATTCACTCAAATCCACCATTTTGTTTAAGGAATAAACCTTCTCACCACTTAGACCAACAACTTTGCTGTTGTCCTGATCCAGAAATAGAAGCAGTGAAATGTGGGAGCGCGACTAGGAGGAGAAAGAAGATGAAGTGCATGTTTGGTTTTTGGAAGTGCATGTTTGGTTTGGTTTTTGGAAGGGCTAAAAGCAACTCTAGAGGTTCATAATTGATTCTGAGTGATTTTTAGATGTTTGGTTAGATAAAAGTAGATTTGATTCTGTCTTAAGAATTGATTCTACTTGAAGTTAGAAACTGTACCTTCTGTCTTTAGATTGGATTATGAATAATATTTTTACTGAAATTTATTGTTTAATTCACTTTTACATAAATATATTCAAACATAAATCAATTATGTTAAACTTAATTATGATAAAATCAATTCTATCAAATTCAATTATATTAGAATCAATTTTGTCTACTACCAATTCAAACACACCCTTCATTGTTGAATGCGAAAGGATATTTTTGGATTAATTCGAAAGCATGTTTTTAGATTTTTTTCCCTTCAAAATGAAGGTGCGACTCTGCTTACACATAAATTTAGTGTATTTGAGGTGCATCCGAGGATGCATTTCCAAATTTTATGAATAGTTTTAGTTTTTTATTAAGATGGAAAAGTAAGAGTGAAAAAATAATTTCCAATGCAGTATACCTTTGGGGCTTTCTCTCTCTACATAACACTATCTCATCTCATTTTTTTAATAAATTTTTACAATTTCACTTTTCATTAAAAGTGGTGAAAATTAATCAAGGCACCATATCTTAGGCATCTAAGAAATTGATCATTTCCCTAAGACACCATACCTTGCAGATATTCCGACAACTATGCTACCTGCTCATGTCGATATGAGTACTTAGGTCGAAACCCATAAGCTATCCATCAAGAGTACACATATCACCTCTAAGGGTTGTGTCTCGCGTGTTCATCGTACGACATGAAATTGATATCATCAGGCGTGATGTAGTTAAGAGAAACTCGAAATAGCTCGGTCGCCGGATTCCCCATGACCGGATTCCCCGTGACCGGGTTCCCTATGAGTGGGATAATCATGTAGGCACATGGTAATTCTTCAAAGTAGCCTTGAACATATTCCTATTTGAAGAGACGTGGCAAATGCTGGTGGATCCATTTTTGAAAATGTTTTAGATGAAATATTAGTAAGAATGTAACACATGTAAATTAAATAGTTGTTTGTTGTCATCTGTCTTGTCTTCGATAAACTAGTTTCACCTAACTTAGATTAGATGTAAATCAAGCAAGCTTCCCCCAATTATACTCATGGATCCTCACCAATTTGAAGAAGTATTTAATGTCAACAATGCCGACATAAGCCACACTTTTGTCCTTAAATATGCACATATTGACCAAAATAATGAAGTATGACCTCAATGCACATGTTTTATGATATGAAACTCATGCATCAACACTCACATCTTCCACAACTGCAGTCAGGTGGTCATCTTACTACTTTAACGAAAACGAAAATCTAGCATGACATCTTCTCTCGTCAACTATATTCTATTGGATTTTACTCGAGTCAGATCCTAAATATGTCACCGTCATGTGCAGTGCACCAGTTCTACTGATTCTAGATTAATCTAATAATATTTTTTTGATTAAGGGATGCAGGATGAATGATACATCATCAAGTGTGATGGTCATTTCACCGATCAAAAGATGAAACAACGAAGTCTTTCCATGCCATTCCTCCACAATCACAGACAATAAATCATGGTTAATATTACCAAACTCAATCATGCATAAATCTTTCAACCTAAATGGTTGCAAGACATCATAAAACCATGGTTCATCAGGTTGCGACAACTTTGAAACCTTTTTATCATGGTTAATATATTTCAGCATACCATGGTAATACAAAAAAAACACATCATCGTCTAACAATTCAATTAGTATAAAATAAGTGTTTAAAAGAGAAATTAAGGACTTATCTTACCTCTTTGTTTCACACGTGCCTACTCTAGTATGATGTACATATAGAGATAGTAATGAAAGGTCTAATGGGACTCCCGAAAAACTATCGGGTACGACAACATCAAGTACATCAGGGAAATATTGGCTTCATAATGAGTCAAAGACACATGAATTCACGATGACGATGTAAGAGATTGATGATCCGAGAAGAGGATGCTTATTCATCAAATGAAGTTTTTCCAACCACGAGTCACGAGAGTCTAGATTTCTCATTTATAATGGAAACATGTTGGACCACTCTACCATGTCTCATTCTTTCTTGGTTGTCAATCATTTTTCTATGATAAAACAAGAAAAATCACATCCTAATGAAATAAATTATTGAAAAATCGAACCAAAAAACATAATACATAATAGATAAACATATATTTTATTATATGGACTAAAAGACCGAATTTCAAAATATGGAATGAAAGAAACCATAATAGAAGAAGTAGAAACAAAGCATACGAACCCTAAGCCACAAAGATTCAAAATTTTAAACTAAAACAATTTAAGACAAAACACATATGGCTGTCTATTGCATGTAATATAATGTATCTTAAATATAATCTATTTAGATAATGCACACATCTTAAATAAAAAAGGTAAGAAAATGAGAAACTTGTCAAATGTGAGAGATGAATGATCTTGAACGTAGTGGAGTATAACTTGAGATATGTGATAAGGTCGAATATAGTGGAGTAGAAGTTGTGGAAAAAAAATAAAAAATGTTGGAACAAGAGTATGTTCACGAGCTTTGTTTTGTTAACTTGCTGAAATACAAAAAGGAAAAGAGAGGGAAAGGTCTGAACGGAAATACTTAAACAGAAGCGTCTAGATTTCAATCTCTGTAGGAATTTCAAACATTGAAATCCAAATTTTATTTATATATGTGTTTTTGTGTGGTTCTGAGATTGGACATATGTGTGATGAGTTAAGGCACGTCTGGAGTTCAATCTCTGTAACTTCTTAATCTAGATTCTAACAGATCCCTTTTTTAACATTTGCTTTGACGTATTTTAGAAAGACCTTATTGTGTATTTTGATGCATATGAATTATAATATCCTAAGTCTAGAGATATTTATGAAATTTTGTCAAAATGTGTGAGTAAATTCCCTAAATTAAAGTATTACTCAATCATTATATTTTTAATCTTACGCATTAAAATAGATATATTAGGTTGTTGGATATGAAAGATTAATATATAATTCAAAATAATATGAATGAATATTTAATATTGTGTGTTTGTGTGAATCCATAAAATAATACTTTATCAAGTCACTATTATAAGAAAAATAAACTTAAATTTGGGTCATTATTATAAGGAAATCATACAATATAATAAAGCAAGATGAGTTCTTTAGCAAGTTTACCACTTGTCAGCTTGTCATGCATTCTTTTATTTTTAAATCAACTATAAATAGAAACTTTTTTTTAATATAAAACTATTTATTTTATTTTATTTCTTTATTTATCTCATTAATATTTCTGCTCTGTCACGCTAACACAATATACTGTGATTGGGCTTTTGTAGAATATGAAGGGTCAACAGCCATATTCTTCTCTCACGCAATAAATTTTTGTGTCTTCTGGTGCACAATTCAATCTTTTGTATTATATTGGCAGTCATATTATTGCAATGAAATTTTTCGTCTTCTAGTGCAAAAATCCTTACCTCTTCCGCCAGATTTCTATGAGAAGCTTCTATCGCTACAGATTTCAACCTCAGTTCCTCAAGTATAAATAGGTCAAATCCTGAAGAATTCCTAGATATAAATAGGTCAAATTCATATCCAATTTAAAATAGGTTTGGATTTCATCTGGATTTCGTCTCCAAATATCAGTGTTATATTCACGGATTCTCCTCCAAATTTCGGTGTTAGGTTTCAATAATGGCTTTCGCAGGACAAAACTTTGTTAAGGAAATTGTTGATGGCCTCTCTTGGATCATCACGTCCCTCAACCTAAACTCCAACACATTGCATGTCATCTCTTTCTTCTCAATTAATTGACTAGAGTTTATAATATTCGCCTCTCTTTTCAAGGAAAAATCTACTGGATTTGATCTGCTACGATGTGTGATTGTTTTATCCATAATCTCATTTTTCACTCTTTGATTTTCATGATTCAGTTTCATTCATTTCAATCAACAATGTCATATGTATTTTTGTTTTTCATGAATTATGGATATTAAGCAGGTAGAGTTGCTGAAAATAGCTTCTAGAAATAAGCTGGAAATAGTTGCTGAAAATAAGCTGGAAATAGTTGCTGAAAATAAGCTGGAAATAAGTTGTTGAAGCAAATTTGGAACACAACCAAATGCTTTTAGGCTGCAAATTGCAAGCAGCCCTAATGGAACACGTGATAACAGGTAAAACTTGGCATTATTAAGACATTAGGATTTGGGAAACTGGGTTCATTAGGAGTTGACAATTACTCCCAGTTAAATTAAAATATGCATTTAAACTTGGTTTTGTATCTTCATTCAAAATGATCTATTATACGTTCCTTCTGATTTGGTCCAATGTGTCCATTTCAACTGAAGTCTATTTCTTCTTCTTGCATATAAAAATCTTCTGCCTTAAGATTTTGTTTTGATGTATTGCCTAGGATATTTTTCTAATTATCGTCTATAATGTAAATCTTCTGAGTGACCTACAAGCAATTAAAACACGAGAATTTTTTTATGTCATTTCAATTGATTTTGTGTCTTTTTTCACTGAGCTTTCATGTTCTATTAATGAATATTCATAAAATAATGGGGAAAATAAACAAATCAATTGCGTAAGAACTCTTACCTACACAACATGTAAATTTTCCTATTGAATCTTGGTGGGAAGTTTGTCTGGTGAACTTTATTTTGGAATAATTTAATGTTAGGCCTTAATCACCCTTACTAAATGGTGGTGGGTTCACTTACAATAATGGTGTTCCTTATGTTAATTTGTTACTGTGAATTAATTATAGTATTCCATTAATGAATGTTTTATGTTAATCTTTTTTACTTTGTCATTTTCCTTTATTGAAACTTTATAAAGTGGAAGTTTTTATTTATCCAGTTTGATCCATAAGTTAAAAAGGGTCTCTATAGACGTAGACTGATCTATTTTGATGTTCCAGTGTATCCGAGGATCGGTTCAAATGTGTGTTTTGTGTTAATGTTTAATTTTGTATTTTGACTTTCTATGTTTTACTTTCCTAAAATCATTCCTAGGAATGACACCTAAAAGAAATTAAGTTATCCCTAATGCATTTTAGGTTGGTGACATGCCTTGGCAGATATATACTACAGTAAATCAAAGTTGTTGATCAATTCATTTTTGTCTATTTAAAATTTTGAGGAACTTATATTTTTACCAACCCAACTGACCTTACTGGTTCCCCTAAACTTTTGAGGAACTTCTACACTTTTGTTTATGGTTTCACAACTCAACTATGGGCATGGAAACACTACACCTAAAACAAATGTATACTAAACCAAAACTTCCTCATATTTAAATAATCTAAATGAATAAAACGACTAACCACTACAAACGTTGTAGTAACAAAGATACACATTAATGAAACAACCAAGCCCATAAAACTTCCTTTCCAGATGTTGAGAAATTAAAACAAAGGAATTGACACCGAGAAATGAAGCAACATAAAATGTCAATTGGTGAACAAATCAATATAATTTTTTAAAAGCTTCAATGGTATTCCTGTTTCTCTCAAAGATTGGTTGCTGGACTTATTAGCATGTTCTGACCCTGTGTTCCTAACAACAACTTCACTTATTCAAAGATGTGGTTGGCATGCTCTGTTGTCATGTTGTATTGTTATGATAATTATTCTATTTTTGTTGTGTAGGACTTGATATTCTGCATTATTTTCTGTGACATTTTAATTTTTTACACCGTAGTGTCTGGTTTTCTATTCAATGAAACAACTAGAGGTAAAAGTGATGGAAGTGATAATTTCGGTAGTGACAACAACACCCCCTTCTTGCTGGCAGTTAGACTGATTAATGCGCATAGAAGTGAATGTCAGCGACAATTTCGGCAGTGACAACAACCACACCGACTTATTTTATGTATGTACCTAAAGGAGACCTATTTGCAAGTTTTTCAATTTGGCTTTAAATTTGAGTTTAATTCTCAAAGTTACTAGGGGATGGTAGTTTCCCTGGCCTGACATTATTTTTTTACTATAAAAGTGTATTTTTTTTTTGTTTTCACGACTTGAATAACACATGTAAATGTTTACTTGATTAGTTAGCAGGAAATGAGGCAAACAACAGTGCAATCATTCGAAAAGAGTGTATGGACAAGCTAATCAAGGAGAAACATCGGTGATATTCTGAGGAGTTTTGATCGGTCACCATTTCTACTGTATGTTGTACTCGTTTCGGTATAAGTTTATCTAGTTTGCAACATTTTAGTTAGTTGTTTCTTTCGTTGAGTTTCTAAAACCTTTGTTGTGATGTTTATTTGAGTTTTATGGTTCTTTCGACGTTTTATGGTCTGGTTTGGTAGTATGTGGCATTTCAGGTACACAGCTTAAAGAGTCAGAAGCTGGAGCATGCCGAGAAAAGATATTTCCATGTTCATAGAACCTGACACGGCCACCCGTGTCACCTGACACGGACCATGTCAGGAGAAGGCGAAAAACATGGTTCAGGGTGAAGGACATGGGCGCCCATGTCGCTGGACACGGCCCGTGTCAGAAGGCGCGAGTGCAATTTTCCAAATTGTGATTTTTGGATAGTTTGTGAGAACGAAGGGCATTTCAGACATTGCACGAGGCTGAGAGATGACCAGGATTACTAAACCTGACTAGGAGAGAAAAGAAAGACACTTTTTGGTGGCAGAGCAAAATTGACGATTGAGGATTGGAGATTCAAGGCCATTGGGAACAAAGAATTCTTTATGTGCGAGAGCAATAGAAGATCGAAGACCCCAATTTCTTGTAATGTTTCAATTTGATATTTTGATTATGATACCTTTAACTTCTACGAGAGGCTAAACCCCTCAATGCTAGGGGGTGTCCCTAATTTGTCACAATAAGAATACTTATCTCTTTGTTTTGATTAATCAACAACGTAATTTATTCCTGCATCAATTTGATTATTTAGATAATTTTATCATTTGACCCTATGGGACCATAGGATTGGATTGATTTAACACAATAGAGCCGGATGGCCGTGTTATGATTTTCTAGATGATGATATTATTAAAGATTTCACCTAAGACTAGGGATATATTATAATAACCATAATTGTTCTTGATAATTGCTTGCTTAACCTTTCTTCTAATTTGAACGGAAGTGAAAATTAGGATTAGAGGTTAAAGTTCTTTTCACTAAGGAATTAGGATTAGATATTAATGAGAATCGGTAATTAAGAAGGATGGACTTGCAGAGTTGATCAAAGAGTAAGAACATTAACTGATAAATTCTACACCCTCCCTAGCATATTTGAATCAAACAAAAGTCAATTATATTTATCGTTTTAATTTACGTCTAGAAAGGATTTATTCCAATCAACCTCAAACCTTTGTTTTTGTTCAACTGGTGAGACATCATACTTTGTATTTACCTCGCAATCCTCGAGATCGATATCTTTGGGGTAAAACCCACTATTACTACATCGATCAAAATAGTACACTTGCTATTTTTCTGATCAAGTTTTTGGCGTTGTTGTCGGGGATTGCCAAAATACAAAGTTGATATTAATTAATTGAAATTTTATTGCTCTGCAATTAAAATTTTATTTTAATTTTTCTTTAATAATATATGTACTAACATTTTGTCTCATCTTTTATGCGAGGTCAGGCCTCAGTTGAATTTCTTTTTGACGTAGAGATAGAGAGGACATTTCACGCCCGACAGAGAAAAGCAAAGCAAGCAAAACTGGCAACATAAGGAGACAGAGATTCAGTATATTCGGGTTCAGAATCAGAACCTGAAACCATGAAAATCACTCTAGAAAGACTACTCAGCGACTACGGAGGCACAAATGCACCGGGTGGTAGATTGACCATTGTGAACCAACCGGTGAATGTTCCTAACTTTCAGCTCCATCTGAGCACCATCACTCAACTGGAGAAAAGATCCTTCTCTGGAAGAGTTAATGAAGACGCTAAGAAGCATTTGTAATGTTTTCTGACGATGAGTCTCACTTTAAAAATCGATGGACATACTGAAGAACATAAAAAGTTGTGAATGTTCCCGTTCACTCTAGCAGATGAAGCAGGAGAATGGTTCTACTCTCTTTCAGCAGGCAACATTACATCATGGGAAGAGATGGAGACAACTTTCCTCATCGAATACTTCCCAGCATCGGTGTTCATGAGAAAAAGATATGAAATACTGAATTTCAAGCACAAGGAGGGTGAATCATTAGGGGACTCTTACAAGAGATTTAAGAGACTCCTGGTGGCGTACCCTACTCATAACTTAGATCAAACTGAGCAGATGCAAATGTTCGTGAATGGTCTTAGAATTAAGACAAAGCAACTCATTAATACAGTAGTTAGTGACTCATCTAACTTCTCAACAGCCACTGGTATCAAGAAAATTATTGAAGCCATAGCTGCAAATGAGCATTTAGAGTTATATGCAGGGTTGCTAGCAAGCCAGAGGGAGTAATTGACCTTAAATTAGAGGCTAATAAGTAGTTGAAAATTGAAGAAACAATAGCTTCCGAAGTAGAAAAGAAACTGAAAGCGATGAATATTACTACTCAGCAGGTGGCTCAAACTCAACAAGGCCAAATTGCTATATGTGATATATGTGGCGGACCTTATTTGACAGCGCATTGTCTTGCAACTGCTCAACAAATTGAAGAAATCAAGTTCCTTAAGCAGAATAATCCTTATTCTACTACATACAATCCGGGCTGGAAGAACCATCCAAATTTTAGGTAGAGAGATAAAAAACGTAATAATCAGCAACAAGGCTAGAGTCAATACCAAAACTAGTACCAACAGCAGCAACATCAACAACAGCAACATCAAACCCCAAAGAAAGCAGATTGGGAATTAGCTATTGAGAAGATGGAGGCTCACAATATTCAATTCCAAGATGAAGCAAGGAATAATCACAAGAACACGTCCGTCTCTATCAAAAATTTAGAGGTTTAGATGGGTCAGATAGCACAATAATTGGCAAATGTTCAAGCACTAGGTTCTCTTCCTTGTTCAACTATACAGAATCCAAGGGATAACCATGGTGTGAAGGCAGTTGTGACAAGAAGTGGAAAATTTGTGGGGGATGTTGAGAAAAAGGTGGTTGAAGATGAAGGGTTACTTGAAGTAGACTTAGAAATTAGAGAAGACCAAGAAAAGACTGAGGAAGAGGTAAGACAACCGGTAGTAGAAAAAGAAAAACCTAAGGTTGTTCTGTTGTACCCTGCAAGGACAAAGAAAAAAGATCTTAATAAGAAAAACTTCGAAATTTTTTTGGAGTTGTTCAAGAAGCTTGAGATCAACATTCCATTTTCTAAGGCTTTAGAGCAGATGCCAATATATGCCAAGTTCATGAAGGATATTATCTCAAAGAAGCACTCCATAGATACTGAACCAGTGGTGCTGACTGAAAGATGTAGTGCTATTTTGCAGGGCCTAAAAGTTCCAGTAAAGAAGAAAGATAAAGGCACAGTTACTATTCCCTGCGAAATAGGGGATAGGTCGTTCAAAAAAGCCCTAATTGATCTTGGTGCGGGAGTAAGTCTTATGCCACTTTCAATATATAAAAAGTTGGGCATTGGTGAAGTAAAAGATACAAGGATGGCATTGTAGTTTGCTGATAATTCAATGAAAAGGCCACATGGGATAACAACAGACGTCCTCGTTAAGATTGACAAATTTGTATTTCCAGTTGATTTTGTAGTTCTGGATATGCCTGAAGATAAGGAAATTCCAATAATTCTGGGACGACCTTTTCTTGAGACTGGTAAGGTAATGATAGACATGGAGGAGGGTACGCTAACCCTCAAGGTCTATGATGAAGTGCTAAAGATCAATGTTAGGGAGTCTATGAAGTTCAAAGAAGAGATTGGCACAAGTAAGAATATTGAAGTTTTGGATACAGTGTTTATTAAATCTGTGCAGTGTCATGTGTCTGAGTTGCCTCTCGAGAGAGTTTTGAGTTTGTCTATCTTTGAGAAGGACGAAGATATTGATGAGAGGGAGTTAGAAGTTTTAGATATGATGGAAGCTCCGCCTCAGTGGCCAAGATCTAGACCACATCGGTGGGAAGATTTAAGTCAGCCAAAACCTCTTGAAGAAAATAAAGAGGCAAAGAAAGATATGGAGTTGAAACAATTGCCGGACAATCTGAAATAAATTTTTCTGGATTCGGAAAAGAAGTGTCCAGCCATCATTAATTTTTCTTTGAAAGTTGTTCAGGAAGAGAAACTTATTCAGGTACTCAAGAAGTACAATGGGGCAATTGGATGGGTGATTGAAGACTTGAAAGCAATCAGTCCTACAGTGTGTATGCACAAGATCTTAATGGAAGAAAACTAGAAACCAGTAGTGCAACCTCAGAGGAGACTAAATCCATCAATGAAGGAAGTTATGCGCAAGGAAGTAGTGAAGTTGTTGGATGCAGGGCTTATCTACCCAATCTCTGATAGCGCCTGGGTCAGTCCTGTTCATGTAGTACCAAAGAAGGGAGGAACAACGGTAATACTGAATGGGAAGAATGAGTTGATTCCCACCAGGACCGCAACAGGATGAAGAGTATGCATAGACTATGGACGATTGAATACTACTACGAGGAAACATCATTTTCCCCTTCGTTTCATTGATCAAATGTTAGAGAGGTTAGTTGGCCATGATTACTACTGTTTCTTAGACGGGTACTCTGGTTACAATCAAATCGTTGTAGCCCCGGAAGATCAAGAGAAGACAAATTTCACGTGTCCATATGGTATCTTTGCCTATAGAAGGATGCCTTTTGGTTTGTGTAATGCACCAGCAACATTTCAAAGGTGTATGACATCAATATTTACCGACATGCTTGAGAAGAACATGGAGGTGTTTATGGATGATTTCTCTGTGTTTGGGCCTTCGTTCGAAGAGTGCTTGACAAATTTGTCTCTGGTATTAGAAAGATGTCAACAAACCAATCTGATCCTCAACTGGGAATAATGTCATTTCATGGTAAGAGAAGGAATAGTTTTGGGCCATAAGATTTCTCATCGAGGAATTGAAGTCGACAAGGCGAAAGTGGAGGCGATAGCGAATCTACCTCCACCTGCCAATGAAAAGGGTATAAGTAGTATCTTAGGACACATTGGATTCTACCGCAGGTTTATAAGAGACTTCTCAAAAATTGCCAAGCCTTTGACAAGTCTGCTTGTGAAAGACACTCCTTTTCTGTTTGATAAAAAGTGTGGAAAAGCTTTCAAAACATTGAAGAACAGGTTAGTGTCCGCTCCTATAGTTATCTCCCCTGACTGGTCTCTGCCTTTCGAGATCATGTGTGATGCAAGTGACATAACAGTGAGAGCAGTGCTGGGTCAAATAAGAGAAAAGCTCTTGCATGTTATCTACTATGCGAGTCACGTGTTGAATTCAACACAAATGAATTATGCCACAATTGAGAAAGAATTGCTAGTAGTGGTGTACGCGTTCGACTAATTCAGGTCCTATTTGTTAGGGACAAAGGTAATTGTGTATACTGACCATGCTGCTTTGAAGTATCTTTTTTCCAAACAGAATCGCCAAGGTTCTTGAGATGGATTTTCAAAGTTTGACTTAGAGATTCCAGATAAGAAGGGGTGTGAAAATACCGTAGCAGATCACTTATCTCGAATGTCACCAATAGTAGAGACTGAAGAGACATACCCCATCAAGGATGAGTTTGTTGATGAACGAATCCTTGTTGTGATGGGAGTTCCGTGGTTTGCAGACTATGCAAATTACCTGGTAGGTGGTGTCATGCCTGATGATTTTGATTATAACAAAAAGAAATTTTTTTTGCATGATTGCAGGTTTTATCTCTGGGACGGACCAAATTTGTACAAGAGAGGAATAAATGGATTAGTTCGAAGATGTGTTCCCGAGGAAGAACAGGGAGATATCCTCAAAGCCTGCCATAGTTCAAAATACAAAGGACATTTTAGTGGAGATAGAACAAATGCCAAAGTTCTCTAATCAGGGTTGTACTGGCCTACGTTGGTTAAAGATGCTCAGAGTATAGTCAAGGAATGTGACAAGTGTCAAAGGACATGTAACATTTCTAAGAGGAACCAGATGCCTCAAAAGGGCATGTTGGAAGTTGAATTGTTCGATGTGTGGGGGATTGACTTCATGGGTACATTCCCACCATCATTTGGGAAAAACTATATTCTGGTGGCTGTGGATTATGTTTCAAAGTGGGTGGAAGCTGTAGCACTTCCAACCAATGATGTCAGGGTGGTGGTGAAGTTTATTAAGGATAACATTTTCTTAAGGTTTGGAGTACCTAGAGCGCTGATTAGTGATGAAGGCACACATTTTTTGAATAATTAATGGAAACTTGTTGAAAAAGTACAACGTGAAGCACAAGATCGCCACCCCGTATCATCCTCAGACCAGTGGGCAGGTGGAAGTGTCAAACCGGCAAATAAAGCAAATACTGGAAAAAATAGTGAACGCTTCACGGAAGGATTGGTCAGTGAAGCTGAATGATGCTTTGTGGGACTACAAAATAGCTTTTAAAACACCAATAGGAATGTCTCCATATCAATTAGTATATGGGAAAGCATGTCATCTTCCACTCGAACTAGAGCATAAGGCTTTTTGGGCAACAAAATTTTTGAACTACGATCTGACAAAAGCTAGAGAGTCAAGAATTTTGCAGTTACATGAACTAGAAGAGTTTCAGAATCAAGCATATGAGAATTCCCAAGTTTATAAGGAGCAAACTCAAAAATGGCACGACCAGAAGATCGTGAAAAAAGAATTCTGGGAGGGTCAGTTGGTGTTGTTATTCAATTCTAGACTAAGGCTATTTCCTGGAAAGTTGAAGTCAAGGTGGTCTGGACCTTTCATAGTTAATAAAGTGTTTCCTCATGGAGCCATTGAACTGAAAAATAAAGAGAATGGGGGAAATATTCAAAGTCAATGGACAAAGGTTGAAGCCTTACTACCAGGGTCAAGTAAGAGGCCTTGTGGACAGTGTTTGTTTATCTGATTAAGATGGCGGACCGTCGAGCCATGTGATGTTAAATGAAGCGCTTCATGGGAGGCAACCCACGCGTTTTTCTTTCTAATTAGTTTTATTATTTTCAGGTCGATAAGTTTTTGGTTTTTCAGGTAGAGATGCATGTGGTGCCTTAGAGGAGAAGAAGGGCCGATGCTAGTCAGAAAATTGATTCTCTAGAGGTTGACACGAGTTCCCGTGCTAGAGGACACGACCCGTATCAAAAAGTGCGTGGAAAGAAAAAAATGGGGGCGCTCCAGACTTTGACACGGGTGCCCGTGTCAACGTACACGGCCCATGTCATAAAGTTCGTGAAAAGTGAAAAAGAGGAGACGCTCCAGACTCTAACACGGGTGACCGTGTCAACGTACACGGACCGTGTTGGACATCTTGAGAATTTTGATGATTGGTTTGGAAGACACGGCCGACTGTGTCATCGGACACGGACCGTGTCACTAAGCGGAAAGTTTTTTTTAATTTTTTTTTTTACCTTTGGTTTTGTGGGCCCATCACCTCTTTTAACTCTTATTTTCCTCTTCCACCAAACACATCCTAACTTACCCTCTTTATCTTCCATTCTTTCTTCTTCTTCCTCACAAAACCCTAAAACCCCATAGCCACCATAATTTCAAACCTCATTTTCCTCTCTCATCTTGCCCCAAATCACTAAGTCATAATTACGACAGTTGTTCACCTCTGCATCCTCTACATCTTTACGGTAACAGTTTTTATTTATTCTATTTTTTAGTTTTTTTATTGTTGCGTGTTATGTTTGTGTAAGGATCTAGCATATGCCTCCAAAACGGATTACCCAAGGGAGACCGGGTGGTGAATCTTCAAGGTCAAGACCGAGAAGAAACACTTTAGATGTTACGCCAACTGCTGCCCCACCAAATGCCCATGGCATTGTCTTCCAAACACCTGAGCAAGAGGTGCGTTACTCGCATCATATTCAGTGTAAGATGACGCCAACCAGGTACATGTGCCCTCACACCCTTGCACAATTAGGTCTATTTGAGGAAGTCAATAGGTTGTTACATGTTTTGGGTATCTTAGAATTCATGCAGTTTGAAGCGCCCACTTTTGAGCGAATAATGCTTGAATTCCTGAGCTCGGTTGATTTTATGCTGAAGCCCATCTAGGAAGGGCCATATCTTACTCATATAGGTACTATAACTTTTCGTTTGTTCAATGTTGAACATTCGCTGACGTTGGAAGAATTTGGTGGAATCCTCAATCTACCAGTATATGGACCGGGAACTATCCCGGAATTATTCATTGCCAACACTTTATGGGGAGAAATTACTGGTGAAGGAACTTATGTAGCTAAGGGTGCTAAGGCATCGCGTATTCAAAACCCATGCTTCAAGTACGTGCAAAAATGCCTGGATTATTCTTTGTTTGGCAGGGGTGACAGCACAGGGGTTGCAACACAACCTGAACTATATCTTATGTACTCTATGACTACGACAAGTCCCATCAATGTAGTTGTGTTTGCTTCCATCCACCTAAGAAAGATGGGGAGAGCATCCTCTGGTGATATCTCGGTGGGCGGATTGATCACCAGAATTGCTAGCCACTTTGGCTATAAGGTGGATGAAGCACCGATTCCTGGTAAAAATTTAATTGATATGAATTCACTGATTAACCAAGGAATGATTCAGGTCCAGGGCAACCATTTTGGATTCATTGTTTCAAGAAAAGTTATTATGATGCTCCCTGCTCCAGGACGAATTTCAATTTTAAACCGTTAGAACTGGAAGTACGGGATTTTTGCTAACGATTTTCAGGTGATCGATGACGTGGTGGAACAAGCTGAAGAGAACCACATGGAGGAGGATGCTGGAGGACCCGAGTCCATGGACCAACCACCAAGCATGAGTACTCAAGAGGGCAGTGGTCCCTCGTCGTTTGCTCGAGAGGAATGGGTATGGCTGCATACAGAGCTGGGAGATTTGTGCGCTGAGCAGACTCGTCAAGGGGTCGAGTTGTTCCGTCAAGGTGTGGAGCAAACCCGTCCAGGGGAGATGATGAATGACATAAGCATAATGCTCCAACACTTGATGCTACAGTTTCCACCTTCGCCCCTCCTCCGACTCAGTAGTACTTTGTGAGTCCCATCTCTCCTCTGTCCATAGACATTGGGGACACTGTCTCGTTCAGGTGGGGAAGGGTTTTCATTTCATTTCTATTTCCATTTTTGTTGATTTTGTTTGTTTTGTTGATTGTTGTTTATTTGGCAATTTGTGTGTGTTATTTTTAATTTGGTTCTTGTAGTCATTGTTTCTTGGTAGATACTAATATGTTGCAGATTGGATAATGTTTTTTCATTACGAGTACAAACATTCAGTTTAGTGGATGAAAGACATGACTCGAACTTGTTCCTTGGTCACCACAGAAGTGGATACAGCTGAAGAAAAGAAAAGTGTTGGACGCAAGTGGATAACACCAGACTGAGGAAGGAGGATGGTTTACCTAAGTCGGAAAAAGCTGTTGCAGGACGTGAGGAGTATTCTGGATCCTGTGAGATTATCCAACATGGTGAGGGTACAGAAATCCAAACACAAAAACATCATCATGAGAGTTCATTCAGGTATGACTTTATCACTCTGATCTTGCGTTTATTCTATTAAAACAACATAACATGATAACACACACTGAGGCGCGTTGTTTGTTTAACCCATGGCCTTTCTAGGCATCCCTTGTCATATGTTTATCCTTTGTAAACCACATTTGAGCCAAATCCATTGTTTGTTTTAATTATTCATCAATCCATCAGTTATATTTTGTCTACTTTTCGCTCGACATGTTTTTCGACAATCATCAAAGTTGTGAAAAGAATTAAGTTTGGGGTAGAAATCTCTGAAGAAAAGGGTAGAAAAAATAAAAAAGAAAAGAGAGGAAAATAAATAAATAGAAAACGAAAGAAAAATGGGAAAACATATTCTCCCGAAAAAAAAGAAGAGAAAATACCTGCCCAAATAATTAAATCGAGACCCTACGAAAAATAGTGCACAGGAACAACAAGAAGACGAAGAAATGTCGAGCTAAAAAACCCTTTGTGTATTCCCTTTTCTTTGACTATCCCACCCTACCAAAGCCCAGTTACAACCTAAAGTCCTCAAAAAGTGTGTGCATATTGTGTATGTAGTAATGATAGAGTTCATTCAAGATTACGAGTCGATATTGCATATGCTGAATTGTGAGTGAATAAACACTTTAACCCCGAGAGGCATGGTGAGAAGTGTAAAAAGCTTGCAGGTGAAAGAATGCTCTAAAGAGAAATTGCAGTAGATAGTTCTGGTCGGTGAGCCAAAATCTCAATCAAGACGGTCAAAAAGCCAGTTGCGAAAAACATCAGCTGTATTGTGGTAAGAGAAATCTTGGGTAACCTTATTGTTGATTGTCTTCATCACTTGAGGACAAGCAATGAGCTAAGTTTGGGGTTCTGATCGGTCACCATTTCTACTGCATGTTGTACTCGTTTCGGTATAAGTTTATCTAGTTTGTAACATTTTAGTTAGTTGTTTCTTTCGTTGAGTTACTAAAACCTTTGTTGTGATGTTTATTTGAGTTTTATGGTTCTTTCAACGTTTTATGGTCTGGTGTGGTAGTATGTGGCATTTCAGGTACACAACTTAAAGAGTCAGAAGTCGGAGCACGTTGAGAAAAGATATTTCCATGTTCACAAAACCTGACACGGCCACCCGTGTCACCTGACACAGATCGTGTCAGGAGAAGGCGAAAAACATGGTTCAGGGTGAAGGACACGGGCGCCCGTGTCGCTGGACACGGCCCGTGTCAGAAGGCGCGAGTGCAATTTTCCAAATTGTGATTTTTGGATAGTTTGTGAGAACGAAGGGCATTTCAGAAATTGCACGAGGCTGAGAGATGACCAGGATTACTAAACCTAACTAGGAGAGAAAAGAAAGACACTTTTTGGTGGCATAGCAAAATTGACGATTGAGGATTGGAGATTCAAGGCCATTGGGAACGGAGAATTCTTCATGTGCGAGAGCAATTGAAGATCGAAGACCCCAATTTCTTGTAATGTTTTAATTTGATATTTTGATTATGATACCTTTAACTTCTATGAGAGGCTAAACCCCTCAATGCTAGGGGGTGTCCCTAATTTGTCACAATAAGAATACTTATCTCTTTGTTTTGATTAATCAACAACATAATTTATTCCTGCATCAATTTGATTATTTAGATAATTTTATCATTTGACCCTATGGGACCATATGATTGGATTGATTTAACACAATAGAGCCGGATGGTCGTGTTATGGTTTTCTAGATGATGATATTATTAAAGATTTCACCTAGGACTAGGGATATCTTATAATAACCATAATTGTTCTTGATAATTGCTTGCTTAACCTTTCTTCTAATTTGAACGGAAGTGAAAATTAGGATTAGAGGTTAAAGTTCTTTTCACTAAGGAATTAGGATTAGATAATAATGAGAATCGGTAATTGAGAAGGATGGACTTGCGGAGTTGATCAAAGAGTAAGAATATTAACTGATAAATTATACACCCTCCCTAGCATATTTGAATCAAACAATAGTCAATTATATTTATCGTTTTAATTTACGTCTAGAAAATCAACCTCAAACCTTTGTTTTTGTTCAACTGGTGAGACATCATACTCTGTATTTACCTCGCAATCCTCGAGATCGATATCTTTGGAGTAAAACCCACTATTACTACATCGGTCAAAATAGTTCACTTGCTATTTTTTCGATCAAGTTTGAATAAGCTTCATCTTATTTTTCTTGATATGGCTATTTTGGTTGAGACTCAAAGAGAAAAAGTGGATAACATTGAAGATAATATGCTCAATGCTGGTCATTACATTCATGCCGAAAAATTAATTAACTAAATAAAAATAAAAATATTAATTTCATATTATTTAATATTTTTAATCAAATAAAAATATAAGTGCTAAATCAATAATTTATTTTTAATTAAGATAATCACAATGGTAGAACATTCAATAATACAAAGTTGATTTTATTTATTATATATCTATTTATACTTAAAATTGGTATAATTCTATTCATTATTTAATTATGAATAATACTGTTAACATAGTTTTTAATTTTTTTTTACAAACATAGTTTTTAATTTATAATTTAGAAATTATATGAATTTATTTGTACATAATTATAAAAATATTGATCATTAATTTATTTTGATGAAAAATATTGAATGTTCTAATATATTGACCTATGAAATAAATTTATTATTAATAAAGTCAATTTCTTTTTTTTGAATGTTCTACAAATAACAAATATTTATAGTGAGATTTTCTTTTTATGGAATTTTTAAATATCAAAGCATAAAAGAAATTAATCAAGTAAAGTGGTCTTTATATGGAATTCCTAAATCTTAAGCGTTTATTAAATCTGACGGTTGATATCATTAGTTCTTATTTCTCATAATAATATCAGTTCTCACTTGATACGTTATATATATATATATATATATATATATATATATATATATATATATATATATATATATATATATATATATATATATATATATATATATATATATATATATATATATATATATATATATATATATATATATTTGATTATTTGAAATCCAAATGATATGTTACTCGATATATTGAAAAAAAGTGTGTGAATAATAAACATGTTCTTCCCTTGGACATCTTATTTTTTTCATTCTCTTCACCATTCCTTTTTATTTCACAACCATAAAATAAAATCAATTAATGTATTAGATTTTTTTTAATAGAAAGATATTAAAAATCTATTTATTATAAATCAATTAAAAATAAATTTTAGAAATGTGATTGTAGATTAAATCATATTTTTTGATATGAGAATTAATTAAAATGACGGATTAATTGGAAATGTGGGTATTAGATTTTCTTTAATGTAAAATCAAGTATAAAATAATTATTTTTTCTTTTACTTTTAAGAAAATGAAAAATAATTTATTTGAAAAATAATTTTTTTTAAGATATGATTTATTTAATACTTTTTTAACATTTGACGTTTTACTCTTTGCCTCGCACAGATATACACATTAGTATCATTAATTTTTAAACTAATTAATATTTATATTACTAATATACTTTTGATTTAATTCAAAAATATTTAATGTAGATAGTTGAGTCATCAAATATAATCAATAATATTATAGTAAATTTTACTTTAATTATTTATGAAATCAAAAAAATTATTTGTATTTAACAAATTCTTTTAGTCCGTGTGAACTAATTATTTTTATTTATAATTGTGACTGAAGAGAATCTATAAAAAGAGTAAATTTTTTAAAAAATATCACAAAAGTAATTTATATTTGTTGACTATTTCAATCTCTTAGGTTTGTTAGATTTTTTTATTAGTGTTTTATTTTGTTTTATTTTTGTAAGTCATTGGCAAATTTACAACAGACAATTAAAATACGATCTGGATTCTCTAATGTCTTTTATTTTCAATTAATTATCCCAAAATCAATGGTTGATAGACAAAAATAATATTATAGAATTTTAATATCATATAATGTAATTCAAATGTTCAAATTAAGGCAGGACAGTGAACAGCAGAGAAAAAGTTGTTGAGGGTCAGGTCGTATTTCGATTTGGATTTTCTGCACAAAAAAAATTATTGATCATTTGTCTTACATCAATTTAAATCTTTTGGATTAAAACCTAAATAGCTTATCAGTATCTTGATAGCAACTAGCGAGGTGTGGTTTATTGTTTACTCTTAAGAGAGTTGTTCATTAAAACCTAAATTTATAAGAACAAATTTGTAATTGTGATAATAATAATAGACTATTGTTTACAATAATTCTTATCTATGGTGATTCAACGCTCACCTTTTTTATTTTTTACATTTTACACTGTCTTATTTTTCTCTCACGTAGCACTATCTGCAATAATTTTATTATTCAACATCTTTCATTTTCACTTTTTATATTCTATATTATATTCACTTTCTTCCATCTAATAATTCAACGTACATTTAATTTTTATTCACTACAACGATTTTGTTTAATAAAATTCAATAATTTATCCTACTACAATTCACAACACACTAAAAATTTAAACATTCACAACAATCAATAAAATTTTATAAAGTATTTTATAGGTCTCACTCTCTCCTCATTCAACATTTTAAATATTTTCAACACAAATTAATCAACCTCACTTTCAACACCCCATTAAACAAGTATTCAAGTATTGATTTTTTTTCAACATCCCATTGTACATAGTCTAATAATTCGACACTCATTTAATTTTTACTCACTACACTGATTTTGTTTAATAAAATTCAAAATCATACACACCCCACCACTCTTGTTTTATATTCTTATTTTTTTAATATTTTATTTTGTTTAATCAAGATATTATATAAGAAAGAACTGAGGGTTCTCCAACCTTTTTACACAATATAGCGGAATAATCCGACAAAAAAATAATTACAATCCAATTCAGATTACGAAAAAAAATAGGATCAGATCTTTGCTAAATTCGTAAAAACTACAATTTAGGAAAAATAATTTTCTTTATTTGACTATGTACAATAGTTTTATTATTCAACACCCTCATTTTTCACTTTTTATACTCCATATCATATATATTCTTTTTCTTCCACCTAATAATTCAACAAACATTCAATTTTTACTCACTACAATGGTTTTGATTGATAAAATTCAACACCATATCCCACCACCATTCACAACACACTAAAAATCTAAACATTAACAACTACCAGTAAAATTTTGCAAAGTATTTTATGGGTTTCACTCTCTCCTCATTCAACATGTTGAGTGTTCTCAACACCAAATAATTCACCTCACTTTCAACACCCCATTCAACATCTCATTGCAAACATTCAACTATTGATTTTTTTTTCCAACACCCCTATTGTACATAGCCTTAGAGACCATTTCCAAACCAAAATTTCAATGTGCCAAACCGTATTATCAACATTTCCAACTTCATTTCAGAAACAAACTCCATTCTTCGACAACCATATGATCCACACGGCTGCAAGCCTAGCAACACCTAATTTTTCCTCTCTAACTTTTTTTATTTATTTTACAAAAGAGTACAAATTCATAAAACTCGACAAACACTCTACTTCTCCCACCATTTTACCAATCCAATTAGCTACACTCATCCACACCATCTTCGCTACATTACACAAGATAATAAGTTCTTTGTTGGAAGTCTATAAGAAAAAGTCTCCAAACAAAAGCTTTTATTTTATAAAGTACCTCCATCTTCCACATCAATCCTAAAGTAACACCATTCCTATTAAAATGACCATAAAAAATGCGTGCACAAGAATAAAAATCATAACAAAATGCTATCAAGAAGACCACTTCCGAAGTTTTTGTCCACTTTACCTCATCTCTTCCATCCATATTCAAATGGATGAAATTCAAGGAATCTCGAAATAAAAGAGTTTTATTTTTGTGATTATATATTAATAACAAGTATCGATTGAAATTACGTTAAAATAAGTAAGAGTTAAATAATTTATTTTAATTTATTTCTAATTTAATAATTTATTTGAATTTTATTTTTCTAATTTTATATTTCAGTAAAATTTTGGGTGTTAAAAGAATTATTGTTGGGATCTATTTTATTAAAAAGATGGTTTAAGTTACAACAAGAGTTTATTGGAGGCTAAATAGAAAAATTAGAGAGAAAAATCTAAATTTCTTTCAGTGTCCAAATCTAATAAACCAAATCTTTATTTATAGAGAAAAAATAATGAATTTTGATGAAAATAAAAAATAAATTTAGTATAAAATAATTGATTCTAAATAATTAAGGTGAAATAAAAATATAAACGATCATAACAACCAATAAAATTTTATAAAATATTATATATGGCATCCACTTTATCCTTATTCAATATGATCTCATTCAATATGTTGAATCTTTCAATATCAATTAATTCACATAATTTTCAACATCTTATTGCAACCATTCAACTAATGAATAACTTTTCAACAATGAGTATAAGTGAATTTTTTTAAATAGCCAAGTTTTTCAAAAACAATTAAAAAATAACCATGTTTTCAGAATAATTACACAAATGGCCAATTTTCAGAAAATATTGCACTATGTCGCCACTTGGAGTGGCGACTACACTCTATATGGACACAAGTCGCCACTTGGAGTGGCGACTTCTTTGAAAAAAATATATTTTTTGCTCTATAAATAGAAGTGCAACCCATACCCTAATCCCTGCACCAGGTTTATCAATTTCTCCATATATTTGTGGTCATGACATCCCCTAGACCTCCAACATGGCAGCAAACCTCATCAAAGCGACCCGATCCTGAACTAGTTATTTTAAGAAGGGATGGACATGTTATTTTCTCTCCTATCAAACCCCCCTTGCAGATGAAATTTTGGAACATCCATTCTTTGGAGCAACTGAAAAGAGAGCCCATGTCTTGGTTAGAGGGGGAATATAAACCTGGTGAAGTCATCAGAAGGATTCAAAGGCTTAGAACAAGGACCTCACTTGAAACCGGAGAAACGGTACGTTGGTGGGATGAAGTTAAAAACAACATTGGTGTCATCCAAATGATGCATGGATCAGATGACATAGTGTTAACTGTTGTAATTTCGTAGACTTTAAAGGTTGTTTGTGTTGTTATTTTAGTATTTTAGTCTTGTTGTTATTTAATTATTGTAGGCGTCTGTGTTGTCGTTGTTCTTATATTTGGAATTAAAAAGTAAAAGTACTTTTCATTGATGAAAAAGATTACAAATACTTGTGAATCTAAAATCTATGTAGTGGAACTAGAGCCACGGCGTGGACACTTCTTTTTATTATGCCCGACCTGATGACATATGCTACACTTCCTCTGCATTTTATCAGTGGCGTCCATTTCGGTTCTGATGCACTTGCTATTTGGTTGACCTTTTTTATTCTGCCGCATCAAATCGTTGTGCCAAACAATTTCTCCATCATACTCTAGCCAATATGCCTTCATTGCTACCAATGGAAATCTGTTGTTGTATACATTGAGGAGTGTTTCAACCCTGTATATAGGAGATACTAGTGAGAATGCATCAAAGTGGAAATGTGAACATGCTTCAATGACATGGGAGAAAGGCATACGGTAGGCTTGAAATTGGACGCAATCGCACCAACGATCAGGTATTAGGACCCAATACTCTTGCCTTGCCTGCCCCTGGTTGTGGTCAATTGTTTCTTTGACACTGAAAGTATGGCCATGGCGGTCGATCAGAACTGATGGCTGGCGATATCATGGAAATTTCATGCACATATCGCTGTACACCTGTTGTGTCTGTAACACTGCATTCCAACACTTACCTCTTGTTCCGAATAACTTTGCCATCCGAAAATAGGTTGCATTCACCATAGCGGATATAGGCAGGTTCCGTAGGCCCTTGAAGACATTATTAATTGATTCCACAAGATTTGTTGTCATGTGGACCCACCTCACCCCATTGTCGTACGATCTAGTCCACTTCTCTCTGTCAAGATTATCAATCCACCTCCCTGCATCTAGATTTGACTCAAATATTTCATGGCAGTAGTAGTGGAATCCTGGTTGGTTTAATGAATATCCCACATCCATGAGCTTAATCTTCAAAAGTTTATCTTTGATCTCCCGCATAAAATTTTGAGCAATATGCCTAACGCAGTAGACATGCATAGATGCGGGGTCGTGCCAACCATTTGCTGGATTGTTGTATGCACTTATAATAAGCGTGCTGCCGTAAATCAAACAAAGTCCAGTTGTGGAGCCACATAAGTTCAAGATTTTGAGAAAGAAACTCAAGCAAAGATTCCCTCTACTAGAGCAAAGGCTATGGGGAAAATATTATTATTTCCATCTTGTGCAACTGCCATCAGTAACGTTCCCTTGTATTTTCCGTACAACCAAGTTCCATCAATCTGAATAATCGGTTTGCAAAAAGCAAATCCGATGATGCAAGGACGAAACACCCAAAAAAGTCTATGGAATATTCCATTACCTTCGAGAGGGGTCCCGTCTGGGGATTATGCCGACAAGGTGTCCATTATAACAACCGTCCCAAGTGAATATAATTTTAGGGCAGCCAAGTAGCACGGAAGTTGTTTGTAGGATTCCTCCCAGTTACTGTATACCACTTCAATAGCCTTGGTTTTCGCTAACCAAGCCTTTTTGTATGAAGGTCTATATTTGAACACAGAAACACAATGGGAGATAATCGTCTTGGCCTTAAGTGACGGGTCAGCTTCACCGAGAGGTAAAATGATGTGACATATCATATCATGGCTTAGTTTTCTATGATCTTGTGCCATGTTTGTGTTAACACAAGTGTGGGCTTGACTAATGGATCCTATCACTCAGGCATTATGTTTCTTCTTAAATGATGCCATCAGCCTGTAACCACACTCTGGGTTTTTGCACAAAATGACATACCTTTATGGATTCGACCGATCAGCTTTAAAATTAACACTGTTTGATAAGTGCCAATTTTTAATTTCTAGCATACAATCTTCCTTCGTACGAAACTTGTAACCTTTTTTAACTCCTCGTCGGACCTCATATAGGGGTTGTAGAACATGCCCGACGAAGGCTCATCCTCGCCCAAGTTAAGGGTTGTGAAATGGACAGGTGGTGAGTAGCGTTGCACCTCAGGTATTTGCATGTGCTCTTCATCTTCAGAATCACAGTTAACCAATTCATCAACCACGTCTTCTACATCATCAACCACATCTTCTTCAACTTGGTTTTCTGGATCTTGTTCGTCATCAGCAACGGGATCAATAACCTGCGACTGCATATTCTGGGACTGCATGTTCTGGGACGATTGAAATTGTTCGAGCATAATGTACAACTCAATATAATCGTAACCAGAATACTCGTGGTTACGAAACATGTTTTGTACCTCAATATCATTTTGGATATATGACTGATAAAACTTGACTGAGTTATTATCAGTAAAATGGGGATGTTGGTAGAAAATTTGGGACACAGGTTGTCTAAGTTTAGACTCAATTTTTTTTTCAAATACGAAAAATCAGCCTTTCTATTTAGACAAAATCTAGTGGAATCAGTGTTTCTAAATAGAAATCCAGCTTGATCACATTCGTAAATTTCACCATTTGTGTGAGCATTGATTTTGTATTGTGTTGAGGATGCCATGATATGTGAGTATTGAGGATTGATTTTTGGAGAGTAGAAGTGTGCATGAATGTGAGTAGTAGTGTAAATGAATTATAAAGAAACTTGGCTGCATAAATAGCAAAAACATGATCATTTGATGCATGCAAAAACAAACGGAAACAAGATAAGACAAGACAACACACTACTGCATGCATGTGAGAAACATTGACAAGACAATAGCATGCGTCTAACACTAGCCTAGTTAGTACACTATTGCCAAATATCATTGAATGCATGTAAGAAACATTGACAAGACAATACAACTTTGCCTATCTATAAGACATAGTGATAGGCTTAACTTATGCATGCCACTATGTTTGAAGAATCTCTCATGCATGTCTCTCTCTCACGCACGCCTTCCCAAGTCTGATCAATTATACCTTCTTAAAATTTGAATTACACTAATATACAATAACATACAATTTAACACACTAATTACAATTTAAATTAGTAATATTCAATACATTAATATACACTAATTAAAATTAGTACATCCTAGAACGTATGGTCAATTATCATTAAATGCATACATGTAAGAGACATTGACAAGACAATACAACTTTGCCTATGTATAAGACATAGTGATAGGTTTAACTTATGCATGCCACTATGTTTGAAGAATCTCTCATGCATGCCTCTCTCTCACGCACGCCTTCTCAAGTCTAATCAGTTATATCTTCTTAAAATTTGAATTACATTAATATACAATAACATACAATTTAACACACTAATTATAATTAGTACACTAATTACAATTTGAATTAGTAACATTCAATACATTAATATACACTAATTAAAATTAGTACATCCTAGAACATATGGTCAATTATCATTGAACGCATGCATGTAAGAGACATTGACAAGACAATACCACTTTGCCTATCTGTAAGACATAGTGCTAGGCTATAGTTATGCATGCATGCCACTACAAGATTCCCTCACGCATGCTATTACAAGGCTGAATTCTTCAGATGTATACGAGTATTTAGACCTCCGCCTTGCGGGTCGTACCAGAGGCCTCCAAGGCCCTCAAATATGTAAAATATTTTATTGACCGTAAATTGTACTATTCTGTTGTTTATGCAATAAATAAATAATTTATTATGCGTTTATTTTTTTATTAATTCAATAATTAAACAATAATTAAACATTTAAATAATTAAATAATGTAATTTTAAAAATAATTTAAATATTATTAATAATTGAATAAAAAGTAATAATAGTATATAAGTAATATTATTAGAAAAGCAAAAAAAAAAATTCAAAGAAGTCGCCACTCCAAGTGGCGATTTGCTCCTTTTTTTTCAAAGAAGTCGCCACTCCAAATGGCGATATAGTGCAATATTTTTTGAAAATTGGCCATTTGTGTAACTATTCTGAAAACATTGTTATTATTGAAATTTTTTAAAAAAACTTAGTTATTCAAAAAAAATTCAGTATAAGTTCCATTTAAAAATTCTTACATAGTCTAAGTGGTCTAAGAGAGGATTCTAATTTTTTCACATTGATTTGAAGATTTAATGCTTACATTGAAGTGACACTTTCCCGACAAATTTTATTAAATGTCAACATTAAAGACTTGATATTATTTATGTCAACATTATAGGTATACAGAAATTGCAGGCCAAAATTCAATAATACTACACCTTAACACAAACACTCCAACATAAATGAGTCTGCTATCTTTTAGCAGCAAAATACATTGAAAGTTCATAAATATATAAAAAAGCTAAAATATTCATTACTATACTATGTTACATAGCAATAGAAAATTAACTTAATCTAATAAGCTCTTACTAAAATACAGAAATATTAGAAATAAATAACAAGTCTACATAATAGAACAAGCATTTGGATTTTCATCACTGAAAATCTCAGGTGCATAAGCATAATCAATATAATCTTTTGATGGCCAATATTCACTACGCTTGATTTCAGTTTTATTATCATCTTCTTCTTTGTTTTCTTCTTCACTCTCTTTTTTCTCTTCTTCTCCTTCTTTTTTCTCTTCCTTTTTCTCTTCCTCTTTCTTCTCTTCTTCCTTCTTTTCTTCCTCATTATTCACTATTGAAGCTTGCTTTTTGGTTCTCTTGTATACTTCATCAACAAGCTTTGCTGGATCGATTACGCCTTTTACTATGGCTTGATCGTTTCCTAAATCTGTTTCCACTGATTCTACTCCTGCACATGTTATGATTTTCACATAAAAATGAAGTTTAGAGAAGATAGATTTTTTTAACTTTTTTTAAAATATTTTCTCCATCAGAAATAATTCTATGGATGCAGATTCCCTACCGTCATAATATACACATTCACGTATTTGAGATATTTTTGACCGTTTGATAAAAAATAGGCGGTTTTGATTTAAGTTGCAAATTTTAAATAATGATAAAAATTTAAAATCTTGATCTTTCTAAATCATCTGATTTTGATCTAATGGTCATTAATTCTCCAAATACATGAATGCGTGAACAAAATGGCTGCAGATAATTCATTAACTAGAGGGTGGTAAAATAGGTCGGAGCTGCCCGTTTAGTCTACTATTCTTTTATGGGTCGATCCAAGATTTTCAACTCGTCTCTCTACTTGCTTAAATTTTTAGCAGGCACATATCTAAACCGGGCAAACATATCTTTTGTCATTTTTAGGCATTAGAAGTGATCGGACCTATCCATTTAACCCACTACTTTTAACGGGTTGAAGCAAAGTTTTGGCCCGCATCTTCTACTTTGTCTTCTCCATTATGCTTTTTGGTAGGCTTTAGCGGGACGGTCCTAATTATTATAGAAATTTGCTTGGTTGTGGAAGTCTAGTCGAACTCTCAAAGTTGAGGAAGAGAGATCTATTAGTAGCATACATAGATTAACGCTAAAATCACAACACTTTTGGTCAAAAGGTTGCATGAAAAACATTAAAGAAAGCTCCCTAAAGCGTAATTAACGCCACATATCATGATTCTTAATCCATCATTAGAATACATAATTAAATCAATCTTTGTATGAACCAAAATTGAGAAGAGGAATGAATCTTTGTACCTTTTATCTTACGAATTCTCTTCTGTATAACTTGAGCACATGCATCACAATGCATTCTTATGTTAAGAACTATTGTTACCACAGTAGGACCCTGCTCAAAAACAAAACCATACCACAAAATATCAATGTTGGTTTACCCATAACTAACAAAAAAGCTAGCTCAACTATTTGAATATTCCGTATCAGACACAGCACATATAATTACATTTTATTTATTTATTTAAATTATTATTTTGCAAATTTTTATTATACTGAATAAGTATATCATTTCGACAAAAAAAAATTATCATCAGTATCAACATGTTCGGATTATTTAACGTGATTAGTTCATGATTAATGTTCTAGTACTATTTATCAAAGTGTAACAAATCATTTAATAGCCCCATAATAAAAGCCTTTAGAATGTCCTATAGTTTCAAAAAAATTCACAATTAAAATATGGGCCATGCATGTGGATGTAGGGTTCCCAAAACGTACCTAAAAATTAGTTATCACCATAGGATATAGAGCTACCATACCATACCCTACTCACCCTCATCCTCATCCTCATCAAATGCATAATCGACAACACAACACCTCTTATCTTAACTTTTACCCCACGTCACATAATGTTTTTCTTTTCAAAATAATTCATATCATAATACACATATATGTTGACACAATGTCACACAAAAATATACACATAGTTGGGTGCATGCATAATACACATAGTGAGTCCGTGACTGTGACCCCATTATATGCTGCATGTCAAGATGAAAAAAGAAAAGTGGGGTCAAACTCATCTCTTAATTGTCACAGTCTTTCCCCTCGTTTAATGTGCCTTTATAGTAGGGGCATCATTTTCGTATTTTTGTTTCGTTACTTTCATGCTATCTAGTGTTTGCACTTGTACTTGCATTGTAAAAACAACAACAACAATAAACCAAAATGGTAAAACTAATGCAACTTGCAAACTCTATCCATTCACAATATTACACTAAACAAGTATTCATGCATGTTACTTCCTCTTGTACAATCCCACATTCATTGGAACTTGATTCCTTTATGTCATGTCATATTAACCCTACTTTTACACTCTCATTTAATCACAATCGTCTAATTTTAATCAGACAACTAAACCCTACACTCTAACCGCAGTCGTCTAATCTTAATACGACAATCAAACCCTAAATTATAACGTTATAATCTTAATCAGAAAACTGAATTTTAAACCCTAAATTGTAACCGTGTAATCTTGATCAGACGAATTGTAGATTTAAAATGTATATAATTAGGAAAATAATTGAAATTAATAGATTAATTGTTACCTCATCTTTTTTCTCCTCTGGCTTTGGTGGTTCTTTGATTTCTTCTTCTTTTTTCTCTTCTTGAGGTTTAGGCAAAGGTGAAATAAGTTCCACTTTCTTACCACTTTTCTTTTGTAGTCTTTTGAGTACTTTTATGGGGTCTGCTGCCTTTCCTTTCACTACCACTTTGCTGCTCTTACTATCTGCACTCACCTCCTCCACACCTTTCAAACATAAACATTTTTTTATTATAAATTCAAATTTATTAATAATTAATTAATATATAATCCTCAATTTATACTACCTACAACTTTAATGCAATAATGAACTTTTGTACTATTTGATAGACATGTGTAAAAGTTGATAAATTTTATATATTGACAAATTATTACTATTTCACCATGTATTGTATTTGATGTGAAATTCAAAATCAATCATGAATTGGAGATCCATCTAACAAGAGAAAAAGGAGAAAAAGAAAGAGAACAAAAGTACCAAGCTGACACTAGTAGATCCTAAAATCTAGCAGTATTATCTGTAACATTATTATTGCCTAATTAAACAAAAAAGTTCATTGCATGTTTGGATTAAAGGTGAATTTCACATAATCACAATATTTCATTGTACTTTTGAAAACAAAATACTTTTCTTTAATTACTATTATAAACAAATTTGAATTTTTTGTTTAATTGTTCTAACAATAAATCAAATATATTATGAATTATACTTTTATATGTTAATGAAATTACAATTTGTCAAATAAGTCATGAATCCAAAGATACACTCTATTCAAAACATTTGCAGCAAAAAACATGTTTGATTAATTAAATTTATGACATGATAAAATTCATGTCAGAAAAATGTCTTATAGAGCTTAGAGCAAGAAGTTGAATAAAATAATATATTAATTAACTAATTACCTTCAAACCCCTTCAATGCTTTTGCAACTTTCCTTGCACAAGCTTCACAATGCATATCAACTTTAAGTACTATCTCTTGAGGAGGTTGTTCTTCATCTTTCTTCTCTTCCTTTTTCTCTTCTTCCTTCTTTTCCTCTTTGTTTTCTTCTTTCTTTCCTTCCTCCTTGTTCTCCTATCAACACCAAACAAAGCATTTTAATACAAACTATAAAGTTTTCATTAATATGAACTAGCATAAATAAACATTAGGTACTGTAAAATAACACTTACTTCACCCATTTCTAGAAATTTTGATGCCAACAGAAGAGTGTAATATATAAATATACTAATTGATATGAATTTTTCTCTCTCTTTGTGTAGTTATAGAGAAAGGTTAGAGGAGAGGGTGAGGGAGAAAAAACATTAAATTAAGATAGAGATTTTGAAAATCTGAGGTGGACCATTTATGCAGAATAGACATAGTAAGGACCATGGGGTGAGTCAGCATGACCTATAGTAAAGGTAGTAGTACTCTTGTTACTAATTGTCATCATCTTGTACCGAGAATGGTGGTGGTGTATTTTTAGAAATTTCTATAATTACTAATATACTTATATTTGTGGTATATTAAAATTAAAATATCACAACTTTGTCTTGAACACCCAAGTATATATATCGATGCATTCAAATTTTGACGAAGTTGGTATACTCAAATTTATTAATTTATAGACTTATATATCTTTAGGTACACTATCTTAATTTAATGTTTTCCTTTGATGCTTTAAAAAATATTATATATTGATCACTTAAAAACGGTTCTATTTCATTCCCGTTAATTTTATTTTATTTTATTTAAAACTAGACTACGTAACAATGTTGATGGATCTTTAATATCTAACATGATTTTTTTAATTTTATTACCTAACTTATTTTAGTTTTATTACTTAAATTATTTTTAATTTGGACCAAGTTAGATATGAGTAAACATTTGCAATAGAAATTCTAGGTTACACTTTCACACTTGGAGATAGAAACGAAGATTTTGATGGCGAAGAGTTGAATAATTTGAAAACGACAAAGTTGAAGAAAATGAAATTTGAAGGTGAAAAAAATACATAAGAAATGGAGGGGGAGTTGAATTGTGTATTTGATAAATTTTGCTTTTTAGAATGAACAAATTCTAAATCTGATCAAGTTCAGATTTTAAGAATATGCAGCAGCGAAAAATTTTAAAGTGCATAAGCAATAAGTAAATCACACACAAACATTATCACGGTTCCTCTATAACGAAAGTAGTCAAGTCTCATTGCCACACAAGAATTTTTCACTATAATCAGAACCTGATTACAATCTTGCTTAGACACACAAGTCCAAGACTTTCTGCTCAATCTCACCGGAAAGAGACTTCTTGCCTAAACACACCCGCTCAAGACTCCCTTGCTCAAAAAGAAACTTTCTTGCTTAAACCTACAGTTCATGACTTCCTTGCTCAATCACACTTGAAATATGGATGGCGAGAGAGAGAAAGAGAAATAGTGAGAGATGGACAATGAGAGGGAGAGAGATAGAGAGAGGTATGAAGGGAAAAATGGATGGAGGGAGAGAGAGAGAGAAGGGGAAGGGGAAGGGTGAAGAGGGAAAGGGAGACGGGGATATGAGAGAGAGAGAGGGGATGGAAGGGGAGATGAAGAGGGGATGAGAGGGGGTGGAGAGGGAGGGAGAAAGAATGATGTTTGAAGAGTGAAGCATTGATCTGTGCAGGTCTTACACAGGTACAGAAGACCGAGATGGTGGATAAAGCCAAAAGTGTCATTATCTTCTGCCTCGGGGATAAAGTTTTAAGGGAGGTCTCCAGGGAGCAAATTGTGGTTGGTATGCAGGCAAAAATTGAATCATTGTATATGGCTAAGTCTTTGGCTCACATGAAGTAAATGTAACCAACAAAAATTCATGTTCAACAAGTTATACAAACGAAGAAAAAAATGTAAGATATACAAAGAATATGAAGCAGGGTCTAAGGCAGAAAATACATGTAAAACAACCAAAACCAATACTTGTCCAAAAATTAATCACATCTAACGCAAAATCATCAAGGGGTGAAAAATAAATATGAGGGACAACCCACACAACAACAATCATGCTAAGATCAATTCAAATGACGCATCATATAAAAAACTCATGTTGAAAGTATATAAGTCAATATTGCAAGGGCTTCAAGGGTTGTAATGCAGCTTGGGTAATGATCAAAAAAATAGCAAGTGTGTTATTTTCTCGATGTAGTAATAATGGAAATTTCCTCAGATATCGGTCTCGAGGACTGCATGTGAACACTGAGTTGAATATGTGGTTCAATTGAAAAAAATTTATAAAGTTGTATTAGTTTGGGATTTATCTTCAACAATGCTAATAAAGAGAAAAAAGTAAATTCAGATTTTTATAATTATGAGTAATATGCTATGGGTGAGTGTGTGATTTGCCTTATGATAATTGTGACTCTTGGTCTTCTCAACAAGTTCATTAACCTCAATTTCTAGTTCTTTAGGATATTTTCCCTAAGTCTTTAGTGAAAACCTTTTATCCTTCTGCCCTAATTTCAATGTTCATTCAAATTAGAGAAGAAGACAAGCATTTGATTAACAAGAATTTATCCGGTTATTGTAAGATTGCCCTAGTCCTAGGTGAAATCTTCTACAATATAATTGTTTTAGAAAACCTTAACACGATTGTTCAGTTCTACTGTGTTAAGAATAGTGAACCTTATTTGTGCGATACGGAAAACGATATATAATCCAAAACAACTAAATTGATGTAAACAAACTTATGCATAGACAGAACAAAGAGATCCGTATTGTTATTAGGACAATTCAGGGACACCCCCTAGCATTGGGGGTTTAGCCTCTCATAGAATTCAAAATAAATAAAACCATAATAACATAGTTAAACATTACAAATATATTGGATCTGTAGGTCTTCAATTGCTCTCGTGCATGAAGGATTCTCCGTCTCCGAAAATTCTTGAAACTTCCACTCTTCTATCGTGCAATTCTTCCAAAATGTCAAAAGTACCTTTTCTCTTTCTCAAAATCAGGTTTACATAGTATTCGGTTCTCCCACTGCAGTCCAAAATATCCAAAACGTCCTTCAAGGCCCATTAAACTTAGAAACTCAAAAATCCAAAATCATTAGCATTTTGGATGACACGGGTCGTGTTAGCGGACACGGGAACCCGTGTCAGCTTCTGATCTTTTAGTTCCAACACCTGCTTCCATCGGGCATCTCGACATAGACAATGTCGCAGGACACGGCCACCCATGTCAGCTTCCGGTTTCTCTTCAAACTTGTGCTTTCATGAGATAGCTTGACATGGGTCGTGTCGCAGGACACTGACACCCATGTCAGCATCTATGTAGCTTCCTGGAATTCATCGTTTTTGCACCACCTCTTTGAACATCTTAACTTGCACCTGAAATCAATAATACTACCAAAAAAAGATATCAAAAGCATCTAAATGACACAAATTCAAATAAAAAACATGAAACTACACAATAACAAAATATGAAATATCTTAATTAAAACAATCACAAAACAAACAAAAAAGTGTTACCGAATTGGAGGGTTCATGCTAAATAGATGAGGAAACTAGTAGAATTGGTGATCAATCACAACCCCAAACTTATTTAATTGCTTGTCCTCAAGTGATGCATGAAACAACACAAAAGTCACCCCCGAACTTATCAATATTCTGACCATAATACTACCATGATCTTTCGTGATCTTCTTTCCACTTTCCTTTTAACACTTCCTTCTTTCCCGACTTTCGAGGTTCTGCTACACTTCCACGTCGAGGCATCTCTTTACCTATAAGCTTTTCACAGTCTCACCAAATCTCTCGGGTTAAAGTGGCTACAATCGATAATCAAAGCATGCAAAGTCCATCCGTTAGTTTGAATAACATTTATCTTCATCTCATACACACACAACACACACTTTTGAGGGATTTTACGGTTGTAACGGGGCTTAGGGACAAGGTGTGATAAACAAACAAAAAGGGAAAACTAGTGGTTTTTGGCTCAGAGTAAGTGTTGCTATTCTCATCACTATGTTTTTTTACTGTGCATCATCACAAGTATGGGACACCGTTTCTTAGGATTCTTGGTTTTCTACTCATGCGTTCTTTGAGTGTTTCTTTTCAAACCAAGTTCTCACCTAGGTAAGTGCTTTATTCTACTTCTCACTTCTTCTTTTTTCTTTTTTTTTCTTTTTACGTTTCTCATCACAATTTTTTCTTTTTGTGAATTGCACTTACCTAGTTTTTTCTTCGTTCAGTGTCCCTACCCCAAACTTAAGATGTTTCCACAAATCAAAAATTAACAAAATTTATCTAAGCAGGGTAATTTAGTCTTTAGGCTATTGGTTAAGTTATGAGGATAACAATAAAACAAAGGATATAAGGCTAGAGTAGGGTGAACAAAGGGTAGTATGAAAAGGTTTGCTTGCAAGGCTCTGGGTTAAAACAAACAAGTCCCTGAGTGTGTATATGTGCACATAGAAATTCCAGCAAATACTTACGCAAACCACGAGTAACAATGACATACCCGATGATGCTCATGATGATTGTGTTTGGCTTTTTATTGTCCTCACCATGTTTGCTATAGCTCCCATGGTCCAAAATACCTTTCGTGTGATGTATCTTCACTTTTGTCTTGGGTGCACAATACTCCTGTATCATTCCAGTGTCTAAAAGTCACGTCCTTCATTCTTCTTGGTAGTACCAACTTTTGGGTGTTCATGGAGAACGAGTATGGGTTGTGTATTCCATCCATGACTACAAGCCTCATCGCCCATTCGGCACAAATACCCTCAATCTATAACACACAAAACTTAAAACACACTAATACTAAAACGAAAATATTACGCAATTGAAATAACAGGAATAAACAAACAAAATTAAAACCGCATAAAACAATAAACACTAAATAAAATCCCTCCCACACTTGAACCAAACATTATCCGCAATGTTTTTATTTAAGATAGCGAGGGAAACTCACAATGCCCTATTGTGGAGGAGGGAATTGCAGCATTAACTATTGCATCATCTGGTGCATTTCATCTATCCCCTCACCCTGACGAGCCTACTCATTTCCTTGATGGACCTGTTCATTACCCTGACGCGTCTGCTCATCACGAATATCACCAAACTCCGTCTGTATCCACAACCACTCATCTGGGGTCAGAGATGATGATGACCATCCACCTGCTTGGGCAAGCATCTCGGGTGGGTCACCCACATGTTCTTGCTCCTGAGTGTCTTCTTCCATGTGTTTTTCCCTCAACCTGATCTTCACCATCAAATTCATCCTGTAAATCACTTACATGCCACCAATTATCATGTTCACTAATTATAACTCTAGCAGGGTCAGGAAGTATAAGAATCAGTTTTTTCTAGCTTACCGCAATATAACCATTATTATCTACCTAGACCATACCTTAGGTGTTAAGGGTATTTAAATTCAGTTTTGTCTTACATGGAATAGGTATCTCATTAAGTGCAGCAAGCTCATAACCAAAATGCTTGGCTATCTAAGTAATCATACCTCCAACATAATTATCACCCAAAGATGCTCGACCAACCTTACCTAAATGATTTGCAACAAATGCGAGCACGTTCACATGAATCATATTGGCCATGTCATACAGCAAAAAGAGCTCTTCCTGTGTTTCCACCCCCGTATTATCCCTTCTTACAAACAAAGAATAAGAAAAACATTTATGAGCGAAATTCTGGTACAACAGACTCATATGTCCTATAAGGATGTCGAGACATCTTATCTGACATTAACATACATATAAGGTATAATAGTGCATTAAACATGAACAACACATCAAAATTGTTTACCCATTTCGGAGCAACTCTCCTACATCCGGGGGCATACTAAGCCAGGAATGAAATCCACTATCACTAGTATTAATTTGGAGTTAAACTTCCCGTTTACAACTCCCCACTTAATCCCTACCCAATGCAATCTCCACCTAGGTCCCCCTAGATATGGAATATCCATATTCCACTTCCAATCACCGCAATGATGTTTAGCCAACATCTCATCCACTGCATCAACAACTTGATTTCCAATAACTCTTCAACACTTAAAAAGTAGAAGACATACTTCTATCACAAACTACCTAAGAGTTAAAGTCTCTTGATTCTAACTTAAGACGCACCCTAGAGTTACTTCACAGCTTCCTCCAAGAACATAACTCAACTCATTACTTCACAACTTCTGAGTGAGAACAACACTCTTCTTGCCTACAAGCTTAGAGGTAAACTTGGTGACCTTCCCACAACCCGGGAGGTTCACTCTACCAACTCTCCTAGAGGCTGGTTATAGACTGTCATACCCCAAAATTTGCGCTCCATCTACTCAAGAACTTTCATACATCCCTACTCAAGGATTCCTCAAGAGTTGATCAGACAAATTCTCTCCTAGACAATCAACCCAAACTAGGGTTTGGTATCTCTCAAGTCAAGATGAACTTCCAACATCTCCAATGGCCTTCATGCCTCCTCATATGCTTCAAAGATTCTCCATGTCAAGTTTCAAGCTTTCAAGTCAAGTTTCCTCGATGGTTGAAAATCGGACAAAAGTCAATGTGGTCAACATATCAAACTTCATAATTTTTGGTCAACATCCTCATTTTGAAGTTACATTCATCATTTGATCAAGGGTTAATCATGATTCATCAAGAAAACTCAAGATTTGCTCAAAAGTCAAACTTTCTAAATTAGGGTTTCTAGGTGAAAAGTCAACTGAACTTTGGCTGATCATAACTTTCTCATACTTTCTCAGAAATTTTCCCACCAAAGCTCATTTTGAAGAAAATTCAATTTTCTACAACTTCATGTCTCACAAGAATGTCCAAAAAATGCTTCATTTGAGAGGTATGGCTCAAAACATTACAGGTCATTTTCAAAGTCAACAAAAAGTTAACTTTTTGTTTTGAATATATATTGAGCATGGTAACTCCAATTGAGATGAGACCAAAAGGGTTGGTTAGAGGACTCTTAGAGCTTTCTAAAAAGTCCAAGAACACTCAAAAATGTGGAAAATTGCGCAAGATACACCATTCACAAGTTGGGCAATTTTGGAAGAATGCACAAAGAGAGATACTTCAAAAAATCAAAAACTTTGCAAATGGGCCTACTTTTTCTTCATCCAAACTTATTCCTCATACAATTAGGAATGTCCAAGCCCAATGCCACGAATTTTTGATTTATTTTTCTATTTAATTTGTAATTTATTCATTTAAATGCAAATTAAATTTAAAAATAAAGCATAAAATCAAAGTTAATTGGAAAGATTGATTTTATTCTTTCCTTGAGACTCAAGTAACCCACAAATGCCAGCAATTTTCGAAAATTGATCAATTTGGCAAGATTGGATTGAGAATTAATCAAATTTTGAAAATTTGATTTTGTACAAAAATCAAATTTGATTTTCATTGAATGTTGATTGGTTCTTACCAAAAACAATGCCAAATCCTTCCAGTATAAATACATGATGCATACCACACGAATTAGGGTAGAAAATTTGGCTCAAGAACCCTTGTTGCAACTCAAAAAAACCGTGGTGCACAAGCAATTTGCAACCCTAGTTCCAGCTGTTTTCAATCGATTCTAAGGTGTCCATCACATTCCTTGATACCTCTTGAGTTGATCCAGACCCTCACATTGCTCAAAACCATCCAGAATCAAGGAATCACGAATCGGTTTGTTCATACTTTTTTCAAAATCGTGTTTCATTATTCATGCATTATTAACAAGTTTTGATGTTTGTTTCATGCTTAGAACAAAGTTTGCAAGCGATCTGGGCAGGTTAATTGCATTTCCATGGCCTGAAACGTAATATGCCATAACTAGGGTTCCTGAGCTCGATTTAGGGCTTGGCTTATTAGGAAAAATTGGACCACGGGACTAGTACCAATGTGTTCGGAATGATGTCCTGAATCGAACCATGCCTTTAGAATTCATTTATATTATGTTTGCTTGATTTTTTGAATTAGCCAGGGACATAGCGTCGAACAATGGCCGACGCTAGCTTCAAATATTTGAATTGGGGACGATGAAGCTTCGCGCGCGGACGAGGAAACCAGGAAGCAACACTTGTCTTTCTTCTACTCGCTCCGGTTTTCAAGCGAGAAACTGGCTCAGATGGCAAAGGCAAGGGGACTCAAGGTTTGAACACAAGGTCTCCAGTTCGAATCCTGGCAAGACCAATGCTTTTTTTCCTTTTACAAAACTCATTATTTTCCTATTTTCTAATTATTTTAATATTTTGCATTTTATTTCAATTCTTTTCATAATTTTTATTCTGCATTAAAAAATTATCAAAAATTAATTTTCTTTTTGCATTATTTTCATAAAAATCTTTATTTAATTTAATAAATTAAAAAACATATTTTTGCATGCATATTTATTTTTATTTATAATTTTGCATTTAAATCACTTTTAATTCATTTTTAATTACCAAAATGCATCTAAAAAATCCCAAAAAATTATTTTAGCATGTTTACATTATTTCCAGCATGTAATAATTTTCTCATATAAAAATTTGCATTTTTTCTAACATTTTTCTTTTGTTCGATTCATATCGCATTTTCCGATTTCTCATTCTTTCACAGGTTATTTCGATTCAGACGATTTTTCCTTTATCATTCCATTTTTCCAATAATGTAACTGTATATGGGATGTAATAGTTTAATTTAGGACTTTATTTTCCGCATTTTAAATTATGTATCTGCCCCAAAGCCTTGTAATAGCGTAGGATTTACCTTTCCGCACTTTACATTCCGCATTTTAATTTCCGCACCCTATCAACTGCTAGTAACTAGGCGTGTATGGCAAGACTAAAATTGAACTTAGCCCACTAATTTGCAAGATAAAATACTTGAAATCAACACACTTCTTTCACACACGCACCCCTTAGGGTAATTCTCTCTCGTTGCCTTTGCGAATCATAAATGGTCATGTCCCTCGAACGTAGAGGTATACTAGCACCGTTGCCTTCCAAACAAATCATCATAGTCCCTTCGATACAAAGATCATAAGACCCACGATGTCGCCTCCGAATACATGATCTTGACCCTCGATTGTCGCCACGAAAATGATGATAGTCCTTCGAATGTGCTAGGATACTTCCTACAAGTTGCTTTCTATGACCATCCGATGTCCCTTCGAATGTCCGCTTACATCCAACGAATGGAGCTACCTACTAACTAATGGTACGGCTGCTATTCTAAAGGAACGAGGAAACGACCAAATTCTGAGTGGGTAATAAGTCTCCTAGTTGCTCGCTCTACCAAATGCTTTTCACACCACACACTCTTTTTCAAAATTCAAATTCTTTTTCAAAACAAAACATTTCCGAACACTTTGCATACACTCCTACATGAGTCATTACAAAGTCAAAGCGAAATGCCATCTTTCAAAATATTTTTGTCAAACACACAGAAAGCAATTTTAAAAAAGTGATCTAGAGCAACTAAGAGCCCGTGGATAACTACGGATGGAAAGGGGTGCTAATACCTTCCCTTTTCATAAACATTCTCCCGAACTCAGAATCTAACGAAGGTCTTTTTCTGTTACTTTTACCTTCCCTTAATTGGATAAAAATAAAAGTCGGTGGCGACTCTTGCTATCCGCACATTTGGATACAAAGATCCTACAAAGTCAGTTCACCGTATTACACAGACTCAGTCCTAAAAACTACATCATTATTAATCATGGTTGGTACTAAACCTAGATTACAAAGCTTTTATTTATAACCTATTACCCAACTAGATTTGGGTCTTCAAATCATAACAAAACTGCTGCTAAAAATATTGCACGATATTCTCCAAAAAAACTTGCTAAAAACACTCCAAGCTTTTCTCCAAAATAGTTTCTAAAAATTCTCCAAGATATTCTCCACAAATTTAGGACTTCAATCATTTAGTTTCCTAAAAAATCTCCATGTTTAGAAACTGAGAATATCTTTAAACAAACAACATAATATCTCTAATTTATCAATCTTGGATGCCACATAGCATAATATAATATCTTAGAAATATTCTGCTTCTGTTAAAAAACATAACAGAATCCAATTTGTCAACTCACGCGCGATGTCGTGACATCTCCTTCGACATGTTGTTTCAGATGTTGAAACACTTCAACACAACATGTTTCTTCATTAAATATAACTTCAACCTGTTTTCTCCTTACATGTTATAAATCATATTTAACCTATTGTTGCTATATTAGTTTTACCAAACATAAAGCAAATCCTAAAAATATAGAATTAACAATCTCCCCGTTTGGCTTATTTTGGCTTAAACTAATTTTCATAACCTTTGTATTACAGAAGCTTAATAATATACAAGGGTTTAAACAATTTAATCCAGTAACAACAATTTTAGAAGTCTTCAGTAGTCACTGTTTATGATATTTCAAACTTTACAAGTGACAGTCTTCAGTCTTCTTTTATGATGTCAAATTTCATACTAGGACATCTTTCTGGCAGGTCCAACTCCAATGTTCCCTCTCTTTTAAGGATTCCACAAATCACACAAAGTTTCTCCCGCTTAAAATTTGGTCTTCAGAGATAACATAATATAATCACTTCTCCCCCTTTTTAGCCATAATATGACAAAGACTTGTTGAAGGAGAGCTCACTATAGCACAGGAAACATAACACCACAGACATCATCTTCACAAATAAGGAGAAAAAACTAAGGTCATGATGCACATCAGGAAGAAGATACTAAATACTCCCCCTCAAACTGAGATCAATGCTATGACACAAATAGACACAACTTCCTCTTTTAGAACACAAGAGGAAACAAAAGACCAAAAAAAGACTTGAACTACCTATCTACAAGCATAGAGAACCAAACATCTCTATTGGATATCTCAGAGTACAAGACACAAACTACAAGAACAAATAGACTCAGAATAGGACATCCTATTCAACATCTTTGCAAAAATAACTGCAAAGATTGACCTCAGACTTAGCAATGTCTGAACACTACCCTTATTCCCCATGTTTTCCACAAGTTTACAAACATAACCTTCACAGACTCTAAATTACCCATATCCGAACGAAGGACATGAGAGAAAAACAAACAAAGACACAACAAAGAGTGAAGGAAAGAAAAAGAAATAAAAACACACTCTATATACATGAGCAACCAAAATAATGTACCTAGATTGTAACAATTGTCTTGGTCAAGAACCGCTATTTCAACAAAACTGCATCAGGTAAGTTTGTGCACTGGCTGAAAGCAATGAATGCCTTTTATACACCCAATTTATTTTGGAAATGACAGTTTCCAAAACATGCACCAAGTCAGAACATGTGATACACACCATCAATACACGTCTTAAATGAAAAGATTAAGAACTATCCCTGCTGGTCTTTAAGGATAAAAACATGTCTTGAGATATGTCCTGACTTTTTGTTCGACACCATTCTCCTTCCTTGAAAATATTAGTCTTTAAAAGACTTTCCATATGATTAGAAGCAGAAGTACATTATCTTTGTTGATATCAATACCCCTTCATAACCGTGTTGCTTAATTCCTCCTTATGCATATTACATTTACTAGTAGTTGATGATACTAGTAAAGTCTTCCAACCAAAATAGTAATTATGCATTGTCTGAGCATGCTACTCTAAACAAACTTAGAATATTCTTATTCTAAACCAAAGATAGAACTTCCACTTATGAATGAGGTGATAGAATATCAAGACCCATAGTTCCAAGTCTCTTGCACAGACTATCATCAACAATGATGTTACAATATCATTTGGGACATCATCAACTTTACTACTGAACCTATCAACTTTGGTTCTAGAATCGCCATCCAAGGGACTTATTTTCATCCATTCCCTTTAACAAAACTCCCCATTATCACAAAATGATCTCACAAGATCTCATCTTCAGAGTAACTATACAACAGAAATAAAATCTCATTATATTTTGTAGTAGGCTGTTCAGAAGTTAGAATTGCATACACACATCAAGCAAACACTTAGCTCTCGTCAAAGTATTTGTAATTAATACTCATGAAAAACTCTAATAAATACTTAGTCTCCCATCAAAGTACTTATCAGTTAGTCAAATAGGATTACCTACTCACACTAGCTAAAATTGACAACTTTCTTCTTCACACCTGTGATACTTGCTGAATCTTCGACAAGACATCCAATCATGACAGCTAAAACATTCCAGGTTAGGTCAGTGGCTTGACCTTAAACTCAATTAAAAAAAACACACACTTTCGTGGTTGAAGAAACTGAGATGATGTTCCAGTATTTAATACGACATCATCCATTCTTACTATAGTTCTGAGGGTAACATCCATAATAACTCATACTCAATTCTTGTGGGGGTAATACAATAAAATATACCAACAACAACTGATTAATCTTCAGACTATCAACATATGTCGGGGATAACATAAGCCATATTGTTCGCGTTAAAAGGTGACGCGCCAAGAGGATGCGAACGTGAGTTCGGATCTTCTGGTACGCAACGATTTAAATCTTTTGATTTGTTTATAAAGATGCCGCGAGCATCAAGCTTTATTATTTTCAACACAAGAAAGATGATTTGATGATTATGAAAAAGGGGAAAGCTGAAATACCCTCAATTGATATTGGTATGCGTAACGACTAGCGCAAACTAGACGTAACGCATTGGGGAGATTCTGAGTAAGGGGGATTGGTATATAAAGAGAATAGATGGAGCACCCTAAATATATGTAGTTATCTACAGCTTTATATATGAATACGTTTGATATGTTGTGTGTTTTTTAATTGCTATTTCTATGATTGGGAAAGTTTCTCCTTTGGGATTTTAAGAAACAGTAGATTATGTGGGATTTCTAGGTTTGTTATTATTGTGCTCGCAAAGATCTGTGGATCTTCTGCATACATATCCCCTAGTGGGAATCAGAGCATTTGTAGCTCGGATCTACAGGGTTCTATGGTTTGTTTGGTCTGAGAGAGATAGAAATTTGCTCGGCAAGGATGAGACCTTGTGCCTACGTATTCTCAAAAGGATGTTGAGAAAGTCAGAGCAATCGTAGTTCCCACTTATGCTAGTGGAAAGCAACGGGATGTTAGTAAGAGACAGACAAATGTCATCTTAATGAAAAATGTATCTAATCTATTTCATCACATACATTTTGAAAAAGTTTGATTGATTAAAATCTTTCGTCGTAAGTATTAGGTGTTTTGCTTGAGTGTACAAGCGTTACCACTTACATGTTTAAGAAAGATGTTTGAAAAAGATGATTGAATCTTTTAACTGTAAGTATTGGGTGTTTTGCTTGAGTATACAAGCGTTACCACTTACAATTAAGAAAGATGTTTGAAAATAGTTTGAAAAGAGTTTGAAAAGTTTTTGAAAAGTTTTTGACTGTATGTGATGTAATGGATGAGATACTTCTTCCATAGAGATGATAGATGTCTAAATCTCAAGGAGAAATTGAATGGATTAAAGGGATGCTTTTAAGAAGCCCGTGGGTCCTTGTATTATTAGCCCAAGAGGAGGCATTCCGAGGGTCATCGAGGGTCATCGAGGGTCATTGTATGAAGCTCAAGAGGAAGCTATAGGGTATGGTTGGCTTTGGCTTGAAAGGGATTTCACCGAGAAATCATCCTTTTCTGAATAAGAGCAATTTCACCGAGAAATTTTTTCTCTCTGGGGAATTTGAAAGTGATTTCACCGGGAAACCATCCTTTCAGGGTTCTATCTTAGCGCGGGTGATTCTTTGTATTGGAAGCCCAATAGGAGGTCATTAAGAGATTTCTGTCTCTTTCATTGTATGATGCCCAAGAGAAGGCTAAACTCAATGAGGAGTTCTTTTGAGCGAAGCCCAAGAGGAGGCGACTCAACAGGAGTGTTGTCTTATCGAAGCCTAGCGGAGGCTAACTCGTGGGAGAGTTTCTTTGTACAAAGCCAAGAGAAGGTGACCCATCTGGGATAAGTTATCTTGTATGAAGCCCAGCGGAGGCTAAACTCAACGGTGATGAGTTGTCTTGTATGAAGCCCAAGCGGAGGCTATCTGTGGGAACCTATTGATTAGTCTAATTGTTATGTTATTTATTAGGCGGTTGTATAAACAGTGTGTGTGTGTGTGTGATATGTATTCACGGAGTTTATGAAGGAAATATAAACAATGCATGATGTTTATTTATTTATGAAATATAAACAAGTGTCGTGAAACGAACGTTTAAAACAGCGTAACTTGATTATTTACAAGTTTGGATGTACAAGGAAATGAATATGTACAACGAGTTTTTATGTACGACAAAGATGGATGTACATAGGAGGTTGGGAGTTACAAGTAAGGAGGCCCATTGATTTGAAAGCGTTTCACAGGAATAATGCTCCTTTCAATACCAATGGTATTCATGTAAAATGTACGGATGAAACGAAATGATTGATCAAAGTTTATCGTAAAAAGTATTTTCAAAGAAAGAGTATACATATTATGTACAGATAAAAAGTTTTGAAAAAGAAGTATCTGTGTTATGTACAGATAAAAAGTATTTGAAAAGAAGTATCTGTGTTATGTACAGATAAAAATTTGTATGTGTTTGGAAATTTTTTGATATGTACAAAGAAATATTATGTACATAAAAGAATGTTATGGGACTTACACCGTGATGGAGGCCCATTGGTTAAAAAGAAATTTTGCTCAGGAGAAAACTTCCTTTAGAACCAATGGATTCAGTGTATATACAAACGAATGAAAACAAACGAAAGAAATTTGTTTATGTTTGAATATTAACAATGATGATTTGAGTATGTACAAGTAAAACTAAATATGTACATAAAGGATTGGGACTTACACCATAAGGGTGGCCCATGATCGATCGAGAAATTCGAGAAGAAACGAATTCAGTTTTGTCGTTTTAAATCGGATTGATCATGGTAAAAAGATGCAAGTTTGATGAAAAAAGTTTTGAAGAATGATTTGAAAATGTTTTGAAATGTTAAGTTCATTTATGAGAAGTTTTGAAAAAAATCGGAAGTCGAAAACTTGAAAATTCACCTTTAAGGAGGTTTGAAAAGTGTTCGGAACGTCGTTTTCGGCTCGATTAAAAATTAATCAGACGAAAATATTTTTGGATTTTTTTGACATAATCATAAAATATATGTATTAAATGACAAGTGTGCAAAAAATCATCTCAAAATGAGAAGTTTTGATTGGTCAAAAAAATGTTGAAAGTTTTGAAGAAAAAACATGAAAATATTGAAGTTTTGTAAAAAATTTGGTCTTGCTGGGTTTTGAACCCATGACCTTTGAGTGGGACGCGTGTCACAAAGCCTTAAGAGCAAGCCAGGGACCACTGAGCCAAACACGCATCTGTGTTGAGTGGATTAAAACACGCGTAGATAAAGGATTGGTTAATTTGAAAATTTAAAAACTGAAGAACACCAAGAACACGCGCGCAGTGTTCTTCGTTCCATTGATTTCCAGATTTTCAAACTCAAGCTATAATCCTCGTTTCTCCATGAAATCAGATGAAATAAACATGAAAGTTGATCGAAATTGAACAAGGAATATGATGGTGATTGTTAATTTCATTTATTTTTAGTTAATCATGTTTGAATTTCTGGGAACTTGAAGAACCCTAGAAACTGATTTTTCAAATTAAATGATGTATTGTTCATGATTGTTTGATTTTATTGAGGGTTAAGGATCGTGTTAAGTGCAGAAAGAGAATGGCCAAGAGTTTTTGTCAAAAGATTCAAAGAATCATGAGAACCAAACTCGTGTTCATACCTGGAAAAGTTGAGATCGAATTCTGTTCTAGAGCACTTCCAGTTGTTATTTCTTGATTGATTAAGCTCCAACGGCATGTAAGGATGCTCTATGGATAGCCTTCTTGCTCTGAACTTGCTCCAATCTTCCCACTCAAGTCAACCTGCACAGTTCAAAAATGGCAGCTCGATTTCTATGTAAATCGTGTTACAGGTTGTTACCAATGATTTGGATCACTTATATGATGTATGGTGATGATGTTCAATGGATTAGAACTCAAGTTGTCCACTCCCAACTCAAAATCCGATGGCTATGGCAGTTTGGAAGTTTGGAAATTGTGAAAAATGAAAACTGATTTTTAGTTTAGTTCATGTTGATTTTAAGTTTGCAACAAGTTCCATAGTGATTATGCAACATGTTGGACACCAATATTTATCATGTTTTCAATTGATTTTCAAAAATGCTATGTTTTCTCAATTTTGCACTAATTGCTTGATTTTCAAGAAAGTAGAAAGAAAGCTTGTATTTGTGTAGCTTTGGTGTGAATTTATCTTGAAATAGTGAGCTATTTATAGGCAAACAAGCTCTGCAAAGTTAGGCAAGAGTACAAGCCAATTGGATATTCAAAGTTAACTTAAGGGGCAAGAATGGTTTTTTACCAAAAAAGGAAACTTCCTTTTTTCACCATGTGCTATATTTTCCAAACTTGATCCAATCTTTAATCATCACTTCTCACTGATGTTTATCAGTTTGATGACTCAATTTGGCAAGGTGGCAAGTGGTTTAAATGAAAAAAACACAAAATGACCTATAATTTTACAAGTTTGTACTTGAAAATTATGGATTTTGGAGCTCTAAATTTCAAATTCAAAAGTGTAGCTAGACTTCATGGATTTGAGAGTTCTTGGACATTTTGGAAAGATCTTTCCATGATCTACAACTTTCATGTTTTGAGTTTTTTCCAATTCAAATTGGAACTAGGTGAAAAAATGGCTTGAAGTTTGGAAAAAATGTGAAATTTCAACACTTAGAAATTTTTCTAAGTATAGAAATTTTGACTTTTTGTTGACTTTTCCAAATTCTTTGATTTTTTATGATCATGATGGATCATTTGAAGTATTTTGATGATTAAAAAGTTTTGTTTTGAAAAATTTGACCAAAAGTCAAAGTTTGACTTTTCTGTGCAGATGAAATTTCATCAGACGTTTCTGAAATTGACTGATGAATTCTGTGAACCTCTGTGATGTTTTGAATCCAGAAATTAGGTCAAGATGTTATATCTATGATATAATGACCAATCTCTATCCAAAAAAGTCAATTACTGCTCAAAAAATCAGAGAATGCCTATGCTCGACCGAAACCCTAATTGGTCGATCCTCGATTGATCTATGAGAAAAATGGATATCTGAGGATTGGAGGTTGATGATTTGATCAAGATAGATCAAATGGAGTGAGAAAATCTCAAACCCTAATTGGTTAGCTCTTGAATCAGATGAAAATCTGATGAAACCCTAATTTTGACCTGTGAATGCTATACCCGATTAATGCTATCTGAGCTGTTAGTTATGCAGATGATGCAAATGTAAGGTGGTATATTAGGTCAAAATTTGGGGTATGACACATATGTCAATAAACTTTTCTTCAGACCTCCTGTCTGATTTTGAGATGATGGATGTCATTGTCTGTACCTACAAAGGAGATTCCCTCTACTAGGTTTCTGGAACAAACTTAACTGGGCATGACACTAATATACAAAATTTTCAACTAAGTCTGTTTCCACGATTCTTTAAATACCAATACCGTTCCAAATAAATTAACAACATCAAGTCTGACATCACATTAAGGGCAGTTACAACAATACTTAGGAACATCAAACACTGTGGTTGGATCACAGTACTCCTCTTCAAATAGAATATGTTATATGGCCATAAACAGGATTCCATGAATCTAGTTCCTTTGATCAAAAGGATCCTCCAGATACGATCTCATCTTGTATACATAAAGGGTCTGGTGGAGATACCTTTATGAGTCCTTAAAAAAATGGAGCTCAACTTTTATACTCCCATAAGTCTAGGTCAGAAATAAACTGACACATGGAGTAGATAAACCGTTGATTGTGTCCTAATCAACTAATGCAAACCATTTGCCTCCTCTTCCAGATCAGAAGTAGTTTCCAAACAAAAATATAAAAAACATTTTTGTTCAGCACCCAAGTCATCTGCTCTTCAACTAGTAGTTGCATTCCTGTTGATGTAATGTTCTAACATCCCATAGAACATCAGTTCTATCTTCTTGGAACACACCATCCTTGACAGACTTCAAGGTCTTCAAACAATATGCAGATGTATGAGTATCACTGATCAATTGATTCTCATCAACCTTATTAATAAATGTCTTTATGAGTGGACTTGAGGAAGATCTCAAGTATCTTTGACACTTTTAACAATACATTTGAACATGCTTAGTATATAATCTGTTGAGAATTTTTTTTTATCAGACACTATGCAGTGCAATACACAGCCTCCTTAACAATGTATGCATAACTTATAGCATACAAATCCCATAAGTCAGGAGCAATCCAAAACATTCTAGGTCTAAGAACAGACCAAGCCAAACAAACAAACAAAAAACTACAAAAGATAACATAACCAGGAAGATTCTCCTAATTAGGTCACCACATATAAGCTTAAGAGATAACACATCTAGATCTCCACTCCTGCATGAAGGTTTTGATAGTGATACTCTTTTGCTTTCTAAAAATAGGTAGAGCAATAGTCTTTATAACATATCAAGGTCTTCACTCCCGCATGAAGGTTTTGATATTAGGACTCTTTTGTTATAGCTTCAACCTCTTATTTAATACACAATAGTTCTCCACAGACTCGTTCAACACAATACTTGATGTGAACAGTCTATCATCCACTTCTAGGGACCATTCAACAACTACATGAACTTTCCAAGTTTAATTAAATTTTCAGTAAAGACCTTTCACCTTGCACATAAACCAAAAAGTATCCTCCCTAGGATCTCATCCAGAAACAGACAGGATGCCTGCTCTGATACTAATTGAAATTCTAGTACAACATACTCAAATTTCCTATAAGGATGTCAAGACATTTGATCTGACATTAACATCCAGACAAGGTATAATAATGCAGGAAACATAAATAACACATCAGAATTGTTCACCAAGTTCAGAGCAACTCTCCTACATTTGGGATGATACTAATCCATGAATGAAATCCACTATCAGTAGTATTAAGTCGGAGTTAAACTCCTCGTTTACAACTTGAAACCAATTGGCTAAACATCAACTGATAAGATATATTAATGAAGTCGCTATCGAACATTTTTATCTCGCGAAAGAGAAAGGGAAACATCGAGTAAACCTGAAAGGGAAGAAATCACGGTCTTATGATCGAGAGGTCTGGGTAAGGGAGTCTATTACACGAGGGGAAGGGATTTAGCACCCCACACGCCTGTAGTGCTCTACAGTATCCACTTATATTTTTTGTCTAAGGGGTATGTTATATTTATCTATCGCTCAATTGCTACAATGCATGCAAAAGAAAAGGAAAATAAAGAAAACACGGGAAAAAGAAAGAAGTATTTACAAAATTTTGCTCAGTCGAGCCCCGTGACAAGATGCCTACGTATTCCCTCGTGCAATGGGAAAGTCAGAGCGTCATAGTTCGGCTCATTTTTTTTGGTGGGTTTTGTGTTTTTTACTTATGAAAAAGGTTTTAAACACAAAATAAAATGTGCACGTAGGCGAAAAAGAGTTGCATTTGTTGGTTGCTTTCACCTTTAAGAAAGGAGTTTTGAACCATTATTAAGTGTTTTAGTTTTCAAAAGGAAAAGAAAGCAAGTTTTAGTTTTAATTACATGCAAGGATGCAAAAGAAACAAGCAAAACAAAAAGGGAGACTAACTAGTACTAGCCCTAATGCTGTCATGCATAGATTGGACCTACGGTTGAGGATGAAGGAGAATCTCTACCTATGTCGACATGTCAAGAATGTATATCCTAATGTCTAGGCTCAAGAGCTATCCTAGCCGGGCGGTCCTAAGGGAAAGCTATCCTATATCCATCTTGGTTGTAAAACCAAGGGATGCAAAGGGATGAAGAAATCAAGTGCTTTGGAAGAAGCACACAAGTAATGCAATGCACACACAATTGTCATAGAAGTGCAGGAAAAGGAGGTTGTCCCTTAGCCTACAACATCAAGCCGAGGGCCGAAAGTAACCAGGAACCAACATATTCTGATTCCCGTGAGTGGTATTACCGCATGACATGAATTGTCAAGTGTGAAGAGCAAATGATGCGAGTTCAGAAGTAAATGTGAACCCTAGGAAAGCGTGGAGATTCAGAATAGGAAACTTTTGCCAATTTTATTATTATAAACTCGATAAAGAAAGCAACACGATTCGCATGTGCTGAGCTGACACAAACTAGAACTATGCGGGGGTCGATTGCGGACCCTTTCCGCGTGCCCATCATATCATCATCATATATATCAATAAGTATCAAAGCGGGACTTTTCTTGGTGGTGCCACTTTGGGATGCCTAACCATTCTAACCTATGCAAGCACAAATGTAAACACTTACTGAGAATTACCTCCCTATGCACAGAAGAGGATTTTAAACAAACCAAACACAAGTAGCACACAATTTGCGGAATACCTAGCTATAGGTCTTTACACAACGACTTTGAGCCTAACACTCTTGTCCTAATCATGGAAAAGAAAGCGGTAAATCCCTACTTCTCATGATATCTAGGAAAGTTGTAAGAGAATGCGATAAACAAGGTATAATTAATACCAAACAGATAACAAATTCGTAGAGAACTGTGAGCTAAAAATACTCCAAAAAACTTCAAGTACTGCATCCAAGCAATAAGAGTAAACCGGTTAGAAATGCGCGGAGGCATCAAAGCATATACTAGATGCGCATTCGTACGCATCTGAAACAATAAACCTGCAAAAGATAATGCTCCAGACAAAACAGACAAAGTATTGCACGTTCGTACGCAAAACAAGTATCAAATTGTGCGTTCGTACACAATTGATACACATACACCTGCAAGGAGTAAAACCAAACAAGTAGACAATAGGATGCACGTTCGTACGCAAACAAGGATTAGAATGCATGTTTGTACGCATTAAAACAAAAGCACTTGCAAGAAAGGAATAAAACCCAACAAGCAGACAATAGAATGTACACATATATGTACAAGTGATAGAATGCGCGTTCACACGCATTCAAATAAGAGCACCTGCAAGAATGGAGTAAAACCAAACAAGCTGACAATAGAATGTATACGCATGTGTACAAGCGATAGAATGCGTGTTCGTACGCATTTGAACAAAAGCAGCTGCAAGAATGGAGTTAAAACAAACAATCAGACAATAGAATATACACACATGTGTACAAGCGATAGAATGCGCGTTCGTATGCATTTGAACAAAAGCACCTGCAAGAATGGAGTAAAACCAAACAAGCAGACAATAGAATATACACACATGCGTACAAGCGGTATAATGCGCGTTCGTACGCATTCGAAAAAAAGCACCTGCAAGAATGGATTAAAATCAAACAAGCAGACAATAGAATTTACATGTATGTGCACAAGCGATAGAATGCACGTTCGTACACATTCAAACAATCGGATAACCTACAAGAAGGTGTCAATCCGAGTAAACACAAAGTATATGTGCACGTATGCGTGTAAATCAAAGATACGCGTCATACGCCTCCTTAACATAAGCACCTACATGGAATACCTCTCATACAATACTTCATGAAGTAGAAGCATATAAGATTTCAAGTCAAATGCAAAAAAAAAAGTTTTCAGCTCCAGGCCGCGCTAAGCCCGGTTTTACGCGCTAAGCCTGATTTCTGAGTCACGAAACCCCAAAAGCCAGGGAGTTTCGCGCTTAGCGGGACCCTGATGGAGGTAAACGCAACCTGCAACTTCAGAATTTTCTACTGCAAACCATTTTTCATCCCACAACATTCTCATGCCAAAAGACAGTCCAAACAGTTAAATAGCAAAGAAAAAGTGCTTATTGGAAGCACTAAAACTCAAAAGTGATTATTTGTAAGCACAACGTAAGAGGGAAAGCATGAGAAATGCATTAATTCAATCCGAAACATGCAAATTGTGTTATGAACATGTGAGAAATGCACAACAAAGCATCAAACCAATTGTCAATGCAAGATGATTCATGAGCATGTAAAGAATGCATAGCATGGCATTAAATCAAATCAAAATGCAAGGTGATGCATGAGCATGTGAAGAGTGTGTAACAAGACATCAAGTCAATTGTCAATGTGCACAATGATGGATGAACATGCATTAGACTACACTTCGACACATTTCAAGTTTGAAAATCAAGCTATAAACATGTAAAATTCAATTCAATGCTAACAAATGTCAATGCATCTACATGTTACTTCTAACTCAAGCATTAGTACAAACACCTAGCATGCATGTGAATCGACTCATGGATTTGCATTCAATTTCACATCTCGACATGTTTTCGAGTTCACAAATCAAGCCACTAACATATGAAATCAATCCAATTAATCAATGTGAGGATTATTCAATGCATGAACATGCAATTCCTAATTCAAGCATTAACACAAACACTTAGAATGCATCAATTCATGCATGTATTAGGCACATGGATCAAGGTTTACACGTAAGGCTAATCACATGCAATTCAATGTTTCGAATCAACAAATCAATAGCATCAACAATCAATAGCTTGAATATGCACTTTTCTTAAGAAAATAAATTAATCAAATAAGTGCTTATTTTATCCAATTCCGAATTTCATCATGATAATCACATCAAATCAAAAATCCTCAACCTAATCCAGATCTATATTCAATTCCTCAATCAAAACATTGATCAACTTTCAATTCTAGAAAAGTGCTTATTTCAAGAGTCAATTATGCAAAAGTGCTTAAATCAAGAATTTTTACCGTCGAAACGAAGAGGAGAACGGGGAGAAGAGATTGTCGATGTCGATTGGAAGATTGGAGAGAATATAATAAGAGAGAGAGAGAGAGAGAGAGAGAGAGAGAGAGAGAGAGGCGCGAGTATTGTAAGAGGAAGAGGAAAACTTCACTTCGACACCTTCAATGTTCTTCCATGTTATTCAATGTTCTTGAGGAAACTTGATGAAAAAGCTTGCTTTGATCATTGTGAGTTGAGAGAGAATAGAAGAGTGTGTTTGTAGTGAAATTTTTCAAATGATTGCGTGTCCTTGAATTGTGAAGGCAAAATTTTATTTATAGTGTGAAAATTTGGGCCTTAGAGTGTCTTGGAACCACAATTAAGCCCAAATCGCGATTATCCGAATAATTTTCGTAATTAGTCCAAAACAACTAAATCCGTGCGGAATTTGAAAATCCTAACTCGGGATATGAATGAAAGTCGAAGCCAACAGAATTTGTGAACTTTTGGCACCAGTCCCACGTTGTTTCAATAAAAATCGAGCAAGATATGATTTTTTGAATACTGCACGTCAGATGAAAAATGCTCGGTTCGTCTCAAAATCAACTCCAAAGATTAAAACTCTGGTATTGATTGGTGAGGAATCAGCTCCCGGCATATAAATATAAGTGTAGAGAGCTTCGAGACAGAAATTTAGACACCGGCCCCACTCAGTTTTGATTTTTCAGCTAGGAATTACGAAGGTTTGAGTGCACTGAGTGCACGGTAAAGCAACTCGATTATTTTCAAAAAATCATTTAATTAATTTTCAAAACAAACAGTGAAATCGCCACCTAATTTTATTTGTTCTAAAAAGAACGGGAAAATATAGATAAAACCCACGAGAGAAAAGGATAAGACGGTCTACGAAATTAAGAGATATAGGTTCGGGAGTTGGTTATGCAAGGGGAAGGTATTAGCACCCCTCACATCCATCGTACTCGATGGTACCCATTTAGTTCAAAGTGTGGTTGTGTGTTAGTGTGAAAATTTTACGATCTTCTAAGTTTAAAAATGAGAAAGAAAGGGAAAAGAAATGTTTTTATTATTTTTGAGTTTGACACGGTTTTGAAACCGCGTGCCTACGTATTCCCTCGTGCAATGGGAAAGTCAAAACTCCGTAGTTCTTCTAGAAAATATTTGTTTGTTGATTGATTTTAAATGAAAAGACAAGTCGTCATTTTTAAAGGAGAAGACTCGTCTAACGTCCACAAGGTGTGATAAAGAATAAAGGACTACGCACCAACATGAGAGAGGGTTTGAGAACACCTCTAGTACTCAAGTGGAGAAGTCGAAAACCTTGGGAATAGAGGAAGAAGCATCTCAATTATAAATGAATCATGTCTAATCTTAAAAAGGGTTTAAAGGGAAAGGGTGCTTGGACGCACAAAAGATATTGAATGTGTTGGAATTGATTTTAAATTGTGGATGACAAGTACCAAAACGTTGGGCTATCCTCTAACGATTCAATACTCGAGATTGGTGATTGAGGTCAACCGATCATCTCTCATCCAAAATCTTTATTATGAAAAGAGTGAGGTGAAACAAAGTTCACTTTTATTAAGTGTATGGAATAAAGTATTTAAGTCATTGGGTTACCCTCTAATGGCCCAAATACTTTACATTTTAATTAAATCGTCGGGCTATCCTCTAACGATTTACTTAAATACCATAGCACCATGTTTTTTTGTTTTGTAGAAAATTGATTTTTTTGAAAAATAACTCGACGTTGGATCGAGGTTTGAGAAGAAGACTCGACGTTGGGTTGATTTTTATTGAAAGTGTTTTAAATGCTTGGTGAATGGAGAAAGAATAGGATCGAGACAATTGTAAATAACAAATAAAATCGATAAAGCCCATACAAGGTGGCTAACACAAACGATAAAGCGATTTACATTGTGTAGGTGCATGCACGAAATAAATTTAATCGACTAATCAAACAAAATTTAATCGAGTAATTAGTTTATAAAATTAATTAGACGGAATAATCAATTTTGAATAACCTAATTAGATAATTAAATAATGTTTAACTAATCAATTAAAGTCTCATTGTAAGCCCAAGAGCAAGCGTGGTGTGTGCACAAATGTGTGGCCGTTGCGACGCTTCTAAGCTTTGTCGACTCAAGGTTAAAAAATGGCTCGCACGAGTATTAGTTTGAAAATATTTGGTTTGTGAGAGTGATGAATAATTAAATAAAGTAAAGCAATAAAATATTTACTAATTATTACATCATGTGGGGAATGGGGGTACAAATTTACAAATGGGGATTGCATCGAATAATTACAAGTCCTTATAAAATGTACAAATGAGAATAGAAACAATTCAATAATTAACAAAAATAAATATAAGAGATGAATAGCTAAAAGAAAACATTTTTTTTGAGAATTTTAAAATATTGAAATAACAATAAAAATAAAAAATGAATTTTTTATTAGAAAATAAATTTAATAAGATAAATTCTAAATCTAAGATCTTATGTTCTTTTTTATTTTAAGATAAAGTTTTGAGTAAATAAAATAAAACTAAATCTATATTTTTTTGTATCTTTGAAAATTATTTTGAAGATCTAAAATATATTATTTCTAGTATCAATAAAAGCAATACTATTTCTATAAAAAAAACTTAACAACTAAAAAAAAATAAAATCTTTTTTTGTTCTTTTAAAGTAAAGTTTTGAGTAAATAAAATAACACTAAATCTATATATCTTTCTTTTTATCTTTTGAAAATTATTTTGAAGATCTAAAATATATTATTTCTAGTATCAATAAAAGCAATACTATTTCTATAAAAAAACTTAACAACTAAAAAAAATAAAATCTTTTTTTGTTCTTTTAAAGTAAAGTTTTGAGTAAATAAAATAACACTAAATCTATATATCTTTCTTTTTATCTTTTGAAAATTATTTTGAAGATCTAAAATATATTATTTCTAGTATCAATAAAAGCAATACTATTTCTATAAAAAAAACTTAACAACTAAAAAAAATAAAATCTTTTTTTGTTATTAAACAAAACCTCTAGATAGAAAAGAAAGTATTATTACTATTATTATTATTAGTGTTCTTTAGAAAGAAAAAAAAATTTACTAATACAAAGATCTGAAAATTTATAAAAACTTGTAAAAGTATTTACAACAAATAAACTAAGATAGGTCAGGAGGGGGTGTAAAACATGAAACAAGGTGGTGAACAGTAAACAAAACAGACTGGGCGGATTTGAGTTAATTGTAGCATTGTTAGGCCCAAATGGCCATCCTACACAAAAAAAGCCCTAGTTAACTAACAGTGGCCGCCGCTTCACTCTGGTAGTATCATTACTGTTTTTTTTTTAAAAAGTAAATTAAAAGGAAAGTAAAAGAAAGCAAACGGTTCTCTCTCTCACGCGTCTCATCTTCATCCTCTGTTTCTCACGTTTGGATTTCTTGCACGAACAAACAAATATAAAGTACCCTTATACCCAAATCGAAATCCCAACCAGCAAATTTCAGATGTGTTACGTTATGATTCAATGGTGATGTAATGGAAGCAGAATTAAGTGCAAGTTAACAGTAACACAAAACAGAGAAAAACAAAAAAAATGTCAGGTACGTTAGTTTTTACTTTGGGTCTCTAGTTCGGATCTGGAACTCCTTCTTCTTCCTTCCGGTTCTGCGTTTGAGTCTGCGATTTCTTTGCTGTGAGTTTTCGATTTCTATGTTGTCGTGCTTCTGTTTGCATTTTCGGGCGTGATTCTAGGTTATTGATATGGTGTTGATAAAGGTTGATGCGTTTGTTGTTGATGTTGAGAGGTTTGAGGGCAGAAGGCGGATGTCGCGGTGAAGGAGTAAGGAAATCGGTGAGGTTAGCAGTTAAGGGAGGTTTAAGGTGAAGGTTGGGTTTTTGAGGTGTACAGGGAACAGAGGGAGTATTATGAGTACGGAAGGTTATTGTGGGATCCTTTGTGTATTTTTCTGCCCTCCCCCTATGGTAAATGATAAGCAGTTTATATAGCAGAGTAAGGTTAGAAGAATTGGACAACAAGTTTGAATTTGTGGGTTAGAACAAGGACAGAGGTACAAGATTAGATGTTGTAAAATGTTTGTGGAATGAAGAGTGGAATGACAATTTACAGGGTAGTGGAGGAGTGAAATCTGTACTATTTTGCTGTATTTTTTTGAATTTTGCAGGTCTTGGTACAAGAGTGATGGGAGAGATAGTGGAATGAATTGTAATTGTACTGATTTTCTGTTTTGTTTTAATTTGTTTTGCAGGTTGGTACAATTGGTGGATGGTAGTGGTAGCAGAAGGTGGTGGAGACAAGTTTTATCAGAACAAACAGCAGCAACAAATGTACACAAATATGATGTTGTATAATATAATCACAAAAAATTTAAACTTAATAAAAAACTAATTTTACTACTAACAGAATGCCAATTAAAAAAAATCCGTTAATAATAAAAATTGATATTTTTAAAATAAGGTTAGAACAAAAATGTTATTCTAACAAAAGTGATTTTTTTTTATTTAAATCCTAATTTATTATATTTAATTATATTTAATAGAAACTAATTAATAACTTCTAATCACTAAAATGATTGAAATTAAATATCACAATAAAAATAGAATTAAAAGATACAAACATAAAAATTAATTAATCTATTTAGAAAAATGTAAACATGATAAAATAAACTTTGATATTAAAATATGACTTATCAAAAAAAGGAAATTAATGTTAATGTGAAAGAAAAATATTAAAATTTCAAAATAAAAAATAAAATAAAAATCTAAATTAATTGTTAATGAAATAGAAAAATAGAAAATATTTTCAATGAGGAAAGATTTTAATTAATTCAAAACTCTAATAAAAAATGCAAAAATCAAGCATGAAATAATCTATAAATACAAACATAATTACTAGTAAAAACAAAACACTGATATTTAGAAAATAAAACAAAATTCCTTTTAATTATTATTTCATTATTTAACTAATAGAAATTATTTAGCAAAACCTCACCAAATAATTAGAATTAATCAAATATTAAAAATAAAAATTAAAGTGAGAAAGGATGCAAACGCAATGAGTGAATGACTGTTCTATTTAATATAAATACAATGCAAGTAGAAAAAATAGCAGGGTAAAATTTGGGGTGCAACACACGGTACAACACTAAAATTCAGTTTAATCCACTTGAGAAATCAATTGCTTTGAGGACCTTCTTCACATAATTTGCGTTTGGCTCGTGAAAATGTTTTGTAGATAATAAGGAGAGGGACTTTATTGTCAAAAATCATCAGCAAATACCCGACGAGCTGAGAGATGTGCCTTCTAGAGCACCCGAACGCACTAAAAACCCAAAATTCACTTTATTGAGAAATAGGCAAACAAATTCTTTTTCTTGACGAAACAACCTCCGATCTGAACAGATAACTTGGAGTATAAATTGATATATCCTAATGCTCATGGAATCAAACCAAAATAGCTTTCTGGCCAGAAAATCTTGCAATAGCCATAAAAACTGAGAAATATCGATTTTTGGCTCAAAATGATCTGAGATAGCCGAAACGCACAGTTTCTTCCACAAATTGCGGTATTTGGAACCAGGTAACCATTTGAATAATTCTATGCATGTGTAAACATGTATGTTTATTATAATTCAATTATAAGCCAGAAATCTCAAAATGAAGAGGGTAAATTTTGGGGTACAACACAACTCCTCACTTAATCCTTACTCAATGCAATCTCTACCTAGGTCCCCCTAGATATGGAATATACCCATTCCACTTCCAATCTCCACAGTGATGTTTAGCAGTCAACATCTCAGCCACTACATCAACAACTTGATTTCCAACAACTCTTCAATACTTGAAAAGTAGAAGACATACTGTTGCACCCCAAAATTTACCCTCTTGATTTAGGCTTATGTTTCATCATAAATATCACATTTCATAAACATCATATTTCATTGCATTCATACCTTGTGAGAGGATCAAAGTTCTTTGGGTTCTCAAGTCCTCTACAAGCTGAGGAGGTTGATTGTGTTATCATACTCTCTTGAAATAATCTCAAGTTCTCATACCTGTGGATCTTTCAAGTCACATGATGTATTATATCTCAAGACATCTCATCTGCCCCGTTGATTCCTCAAGAGTTGAAGTTTACAAAGAGTTGGTGAGGAATTCATCTGTGTCATTCGTCTAATGAAATTAGGGTTTTGGCTCATTGAGAAGTTTGAAGTTGGGATGAGTCAATTTCTTGAAGTGTCACCTTCTTATTATCATCTGAGTTATCATGGTTCAAAGAATTACTCAACACTTTCAGAAGATTTGAGGTTTTGAAGCTTGATTGGTTATCTCCAAACACAAGGTGCAAAATTAGGGTTTTGGGTAAAATCAGGATTTCTCTAGATTTTTCATTCAAATGTGATTCAACTTGTTTCCATATGTGGTTGGACATCCATGGTTGAAATATTGAGGCTCAATTTTGAGTAGAAGCAAGTCAATTGATCACAAGGGGCAAAATGGTCATTTTGGTCAAAATCAGGAGTTGACCAAGTGGACTTTTGGTCAACCATCAAGTCAAATATCATATTTTCATATTTCATGATCAAATCCATCATTGAACCAAGAAAGTTGAAGAAATTAGGGTTAACTTGTCCTTGAAGTTATCTAAAGATAAAAAAAATTCTAAGTATCCACCCTATGAAACTTTGACATGTCATAACTTTCTCAACTTTTATCCAATGGTTTCATACCATACATTTTTGGAAAGCTTGGGAAAAATCCTACAAATTTGTCAATGTGTAAAATTTCTCAAAAATGCACCATTTGAGAGATATTTGAGTTAGAAGTTTCATGCACAAGTTTTGACCAAGGTTGGGCAAGCATGCAATTTCTGGGCATTTTCTGCGCGTACTTTTCACAAACAGGTGGTGGACATAATGTTGAAGCTTATATCTCTTGATTCAGATGGAATTTGAGAAATTCACTTCGTGCATCTTGAAGTATGCCATGAGATCTTTAATTGGAACTTTGAATTACATCATTTGGTTCAAAATTGAATAAGTTACAAAGCTCACAAGTGGAGGTCATGAAGCTGACTCCATGCACGACCATGCAAGCCAGAACGCGCGCGCGGGTGCCCATAAAGTTGCCTTGTTTGTGCATAACTTTCAACAACCATATCTCATTCATTTCAGCTCCATTTTCAGTGAACCAAAGCTCGTTTTAATCCTCATTCCAAGAGCTATTGATAGGCCTCAAAAAGCCAAGAAACGCACGAGCCATTTGTGAGAAAATTGGAAGTGAAAAAGGTGATGCAAGGCTGTTTGTGCAGAGGTGTGTTTGCATGTTTTCTTGTGTTGGTTTTGTGAGTTATTTTTAGGCAAGCAAGCTGGGATTCGAAGCAAGCATGCCAGCATACATTCCATAAAAAGCCAAACAGTTTGAGCATTTTCCTCACACCCAAGCCATGCACCATTTTATATTTTGCTATATCAAGTAAGGTTGAGGAATGGATCACGTGAGCTTCTTTCACCACTTAGCCATCTCATCAAGATGCAGCCAAGGAAGGTGTGAGAAGCGTCAAAACGCAAGCTGACTCGTAACACCATTTTTTGATCATTTTTGCTCCCAACGGATTTATTGATAAAAGACTGATGTATCCTCTTGATTATGGGCTGGAATATAAGTAGGAAGCTTCCTATTTGCTCAACAGCTCTCTCTTTCTCTCGTTTCCAGATCCACACATTGCTCTGCATTTTTCATTTTTCTTCTTCATAATTTGAAGTTGCTGCAAATCATGTTTGTGAAGGATTTTCTTCATCATTCAAGCTTCATTAAGGACTCAAGAGCAAGCTGGTGGTATTTTCTCTTCAATTTCAGAGGCATATTTGGATTTATTTTCCAAATCAAGAGGTAACTTCCAAACTTTGAATTTGGATTTCTAGCTTGCAATTGGTGAATGTGAGCTTATACATGCGTGGTTAGCTGGCCAAACAATAGGTTTGATGTATAATTGCATCGGTTTTTGAAGAATATTGCATAGCATGATGTTCTGAAAATCCAGATTTTGATGATTTTCGTTATTTTCTGGTGCTGATTTCTTGATGTATGGTGGATCATTTGATTTTTTACAAGTTGTGTGTTGTAGCTTGCCATGTGAACTCTAATCTGAGCTTTTAACCACTTGATTTGGTTGAGAAATGAGATAGTTACGAATGATAGAAGTTGTTTGCATGAAACTGCATTTTCACGTGTTTAGGGTTCTGGCTGGAGGTTGAAGATGATGTGTGGCATCATCTGATTGGTTGCTTGCATTTTGAATTTTCATTTAATTAATTTTGTAATTAGCATCTTAGATCAATTTATTTTGCCTCCAAAAATTACAAAAAAAATACCATAGACTCATATTGACCTCAAGTATTTTGTGGAATTTTTTCCAAATTTTTAAAAATGTTTTGACCAATTAAATAAATTCTGAGATTAATTAATTGTGTTCCAATTGAAAACTTTATTAAAAAAATACTTTCTCATGTTGAAAAATTCCACAAAAAATATTCTGAACCCTCTAAGGGATTAATTTTGCATTTTTGAACTTTATTTCATAATTTTTGCATTTCTTGCATAATTAAATAATTTCATGCATATTTAAATTATTTAAAATACTTTTATGCATATAAAAACTATTTTAGTTCATTTAAATCATGCACCATGCATTTATGAATTTTATTTCATAATTCTTGCATATTTTGCATAATTAAATAATTTCATGTATTATATTGCATTTCATGCATATTTAAATTATTTAAAATACTTTTCTGCATATAGAAAATACATCAAAAATATTTTAGTTCATTCAAATCATGCATCATACATTTCTGAATTTTATTTGATAATTTTATAATTTTTGCATAATAAAATCAATTTTTGCATTAAATACATGAATTGCATTATATATTTTGCATTTTTATTGCTTTTCTCATTTTTCCTTGAAAATAATAAATGACAAAAATAGTTTTGATCATGTTTGGGATGTTAGGTCACTGTTTCTAATTTTTGTAGATTTTTATTTCTGACTTTTGTATTTTTTTACAAATTTTTCTTGTTTATTGGTCATATGAGCATAAATATTGAACTAGTGTTGACTTCTTGATTTCATTTTGACTTTTCCATGGACTTTTGAATTAAGCAAGGATATGTCTCTAACTTGTAAGGGATTTGAGCTCATTAGTTCACTTTTTCTTGGATTTTATATTTCATTTTCCCATTTTTGTGGAATTTCTAAAGTGAACATACCTTTTGACCTAGTGTAATTGAGTCTAGCTTCAATTTGAAGCTTGTGGACATGATTTAAGGCCAAGCTTTGGGTATGTGATGATCATTTGAATGATCTATTGATGTGTAAATATATTTTCATTCATTGGAAATTACATGTTGATCATTTGGTTTTTACCTTGAGCATAAAGTTTGTGTGGTTCCCAAAACCCTACTTTGTTGGTGTCTTGATTCTTAGACCATGTTCTTGTACAAATTGTGTTTCTAATTGATGTTTAGAGGTATGATAACCTCAAGGATACTCTTCTAAATACTTTAGAGACATTTGAACTCATGGGATTATCTTGATCCTTTAACTAGAAGATGTTTGATCTTTGTTTCACTTGTTGCATTCTTGTGCATGGATTATGGGGTGAGGAATGCATTCATGCAATTCTTTGGGAATTTATTTCTCATTTCCTTACTTCATCCTTATATCCTATTTAGGGCCTTGACTTCAGTTTTATTGACTCATTTAAGCCCCTAATTTGCTCAAGTTCATGTTAACTTTGTTGTTAGAATGTCACCATCTTATGGTTATGGTTGTAGTACTTGTGTTATGTGCATCATGTATGGTTTTAGAAGTCCAATTCCAATTAGATCATTGATATTCACTTCTGACTTTGTGAATTATGTAATCAATAATTAAATGCTCTTTGATTCATTGACTTGCACTCAATTGTAATGTCATCATGATGACCTAAAAGAGCTAGATCTTCCTTTTCTTCTATTGTTTGATTGGACAATACCTTAGGGGATTATAGGTTCATGATTTTGGGGAATGTCACTTCAATTAAACTTAGTTTGATCTCATGACAAGAATCTTGTGAGGGTTCTATCATCACCCTATGACATACAAGACATCATTCCCTTCCTATAAATCTTAATCAATGTCGTTTGATCTAAGATAGGTGGTATTTTACTTTAGATGATTTTGCTCATCAAATAGGTGATTTGTTTGTGTATGGAAGTTTAACCTTCTATATTTGGTTTCTCATGAATCATATCTTGAGTTAAACTTATGACACAAGTCACACATGGTTTTAATTTTCTAATTAAAATAATTTTGTTTAATCTTTCTTAAGTGTCATGTTTAACTAGTTTAGATGTTTTTAAACCCCAATTCAATGTACTTTTGTATGTAAGCTCTTTAACTTGTTTGAAATGATTTTGTTTGTGGTTTACTTAGGTCTTAATCTACTGACCTTGTGTGTCACATTACTTTCTCATCTTGCCTCTTCGTCATGATTGACTCATTAACTTGTTTGCTACTTAAAACTAACTACAGGTTTTAGAATCGCTCCTTTCCATTACTAATCTTTGCACCATGAATGATTGTAAGACATGATAATTGATAATTCTTTTGTTTTTGTGTGAGTATCATGTTTATGAACTATCACTCATCTCACTTGAATATAACACTTGACACAAGACATGTTCACAATCACACATCTATGCACATTTTACCACACACTTCTAGATGCATGCTTAGGCTTTCCTAGTTTCCTTTGTTTGTGAATATTCATGATGATTATGTGTATGATGATAATGAATTATTACCATGCTATCTACTTCCTTCCATTTCTTCTTATGCTATGAGTTTCATTCCTTCTCCTTCATACATTAACCATGCTTCATTCCATCCCTAATTGAATTCTAGGTCAAGCCCTCAACTAGTTTTTGTGTAGATGTCGTATATGTGCAATTTGGAGCATCTAATGACTTGATAGTGTATAACTTGAGTAGTTCTTCATTATATGTTGCTTCTGATCCCACCACAATTTGACACTTAGCCCATGTATGCACAAGCACAAACACACACACACACACATGCACACATGTTTACCCGCACTTGCGCGAATCGAATGCATTTCTCTTGAGTGTTTTGCTTATGAATTATTTGAATGCATGTTTAGGTGATCTTGTTTATGAACTAATGTGTTTGCTACTGTAACTTGTATATTTTAATATTTCTTGGTTCATTTCTCTTCATCTTTGCCTTTGTTTTCGCACTAACGTTGTAATTGCATCCTTGTGACATTTATTTTGTGACTTGATTATTAATTCTTTCATATGATGTTGGTACTGTAATCTCTTCATCTTGACACCTTCTTTGCATGTTATAAGCCTCACACACTTAGATGCACTTCACTACACGCATTTGTTGCATGTTTGTGCACTTTTTGGTAGACTTTTGCTCTTGAATCTTTGAGGTTTATTGTATGATGTAATGGAACATTAAAATGATTTTCTACTTAATTTTATGTCATTTTATTTTTTTTAATTGTCTATTAACTTCATCCAAGTCTAACGCTTCGCACAATTAGCTCTTTGTATGCTTTTAGGACTAGTTTTGACCTAGTTTGTGAATTAACTTGTTTGTGTGTGCTTATAATGATGTTTGGTGTTTGTTAAAGGTTTGTATAAACTTTGTAAATGAATTTTGTGTATACTGACCTCACTTCACATGACACTTTGTATGAACATCATTCACTCAAATTCCACTACATCTTCTCCTTCTTCTTCTTTCCTTTTTAGCACTTGTTAGTGCTTAGTTTGTGTGCTTTTGCCAAAGCATTTTACTTGATTCTCCCCCCCCCCTTATCACTTGGTTTTCTAACCAAGATGATTGATTTTATAGATTACCCTTAGATTTGCTCGATTATCTTAGTTATCGAGTTTAGACATTAAGTTAGGCATCCGTGTATGATAACTTCAGGTAGATTCTTCCCCTTGTTTATATCCATAACTTAGGATCCACTTTGTATTATAACATTAGGATTAGAAATAGGTTAGTTTCCCTTAGCCATTTTTACCTTTATCCTTTTGCATTCTTAAAACTAAAATCTTGTTTTGTCAAGTGCATTAAAATACTCTAATAATCTGAAACTTTTTCAAAAGTAAAAGATACAAACCAATTAGTTTTACGATGTTTCGTCGTCCTGTTTGTTGTTGATGTCTCGTAATCCCGCTTGCTGATGTTTTGTCATCTCACCCTCTGATGTTTATCCATCTCATCCTCTGATGTCTCGTCATCCCAGTTTTTCATGTTTCGCCATCTCATCCTCTGATGTCTCGTCATCTCGTCTTCCGATGTTTCGTCGTCCCGTATGTAGATGATGTTTCGTCATCGTGGAGGTGTTTCGTCATCGTTCGTTGTTTCGTCATTGTTTGCTGTTTCGTCTACTAATCTAAAAAACACAAACCAACCAAAACAAGTGAGTCGAACTACGGCGCTCTGACTTTCCCATTGTACGAGGGAATACGTAGGCATTCTATCGCGGGGCTACATCGAGCAACCTTTGTAAATATTTCCTTCTTTCCCCTGTGTTTTCTTTCCTTTATTATTTTCTTTATTTCTTTATTCTTCTTTTCTTTTTGCATGCATTATACCATATACAGATATAGATAGACCTTTACACCCATTAGATAGAAAGTAAAAGCGGATACCGTAGAGTACTACGGATGTGTGGGGGGCTAATCCCTTCCCCTCGTGTAATAGACTTCCTTACCCGATCTCTCGGTCGCAAGACCGTGATTTCTCCGTTTCAGGTTTACTCGATGTTTACCTTTCCCTCTTGGCGGGATAAAAAACGTTTGATGGTGACTTCATTGATATATAGTTATATCCTTTGATTTTTCGGTCGGGTGTTTCACATACTTCTATCACAAACTACCTAAAAGTTAAAGTTTATTGCTTCTAACTTAGGACACACCTTGGAGTTACATCACAGCTTCCTCTTAGAACATAACTCAAGTCATTACTTCACAACTTCTGAGTGAAAACAACACTCTTCTTGCCTACAGGCTTCGAGGTAAACTTGCTGACCTTCCCACAACCTGGGAAGTTCACTCTACCAACTCTCCTAGAGAGTGGTTACAGACTCATCCCTAAAAACTATATCATTATTAATCATGGCTGGTACTAAACCTAAGTTACAAAGCTTTTATTTATAACCTATTACCCAAATGAGTTTGGATCTTCAAATCATAACAAAACTGCTTCTAAAAATGCTCCACGATATTCTCCAAAACAGCTTGCTAAAAACACTCCAAGATATTCTCCAAAATAGTTGCTAAAACTGCTCCAAGATATTATCCAAAATAGTTGCTAAAACTGCTCCAAGATATTCTCCACAAATTTAGGACTCCAATCATTTAGTTTCCTAAAAAATCTCTATATTTAGAAACTGAGAATATTTCTATAAGTAACAAACATAATATCTCTGATTTATCAATCTTGGATACCACATAGAATAATATAATATCTTAGGAATATTCTGCTTCTGTTAAAAACATAACATAATCCAATTTATCATCTTAGGCGCAATATCGTGACATCTTCTTGGACATATTGTTCCAGATGTTGAAACACTTCAACACAACATGTTTCTTCATTAAATAGAATTTCAACCTGCTTTCTCCTTACAAGTTATAAATCATATATAACCTATTGCTGCTATATTAGTTTTACCAAACATAAAGCCAAACCTAAAAATCTAGAATTAACAATGAGCATATCTGAAACATGAGTTTTGAATCCGAGACGCCTTTACGCCCTTAGCAATATATCACCCAGGTTTGCAATGTTTAACAAGAACTTTGGTGCTCTAAATGTTTCCGTAATAACTCTGGATCCATAAATGGGGAGTCCAAGGATTCCTCTTAACTCCTCCACAATCAACTCATTGTCCATATTATATAACTTGAATTTCAAGGTACTTGTATGAGTGTTATCGGTACCATCCCAAAACCGCTTCAACTTAAAATCCTTAGAACTTAAAAACTCAAAAGTTATGTGCTCATAAGTCGGCGCCTCTCAATGTATGAATTCTAGCACTCCTAACACATGAAACATCCTATTGATTTCGTCAGATAAACCCTGTTCAGTTAAAGTTTTAGAACACATATACCTTGTTGGTAGCATCTTACGTTGAACATGATACACATAACGCACATCGTGTGCCCGATTTTCGAAGATGATACTGATAAGTGTCAAAATGTAGTTATTTTGTTTATATGTTTTGTGGCACTTATCCGTTCTTGTTTGTTAATAATCGTTGAATAACCCCACTTTCTATGTAAATACGTTTTATTGTGTTTTGTATACATATTGTACCATTTGATTAGTTTTGTATATATTTTTTAGGTATTTGTCGCATTATTGGAGGATTGAGAATAAAATCCAGATAGAGCTCTAAAATGCAAGTTGATCAATAAATGAATAACGCTAAAAGAAGAAGTCATTCCAAAGTTATGCAGGAAAAGCAAAAAAAGTTGTTGAACTGTCACGGATCTCTGGGCGATGGAAGGCGAGGGTCATCGCGTCTGCGTCGCTGGGCGATGATGGAGCGAAAGGAAAGGATCAATTTTTGGAGTTGGCCCTACCTTGCTTCGCTTTTGGGTCATTGGGCGAGGAGAAGAAGTTTCGTTGGGAGAAGCTAACCGTCGTCGGGCGACGATAGATATTTTGGTTAGATGAGGACGTGGCATAACATGAGCCAAGTGTATAAAGACCGTCATCGGACGACGCGTGCGGGACATATTTTCTTTATAGTTTCATTTTCATTTCATTTTATGTTTTTATGGTTTCCGGGTGAGGTTTTTGTCTCCCAATTCCGTCAACTTTATAGTTTTTGATAGATTAGTTTAAAAAACAACATTAGAGCTTTGCTTCTGGATGATTAGAGGTGGATTTCTCTTCGATAGGCTCTGACAAACCGGTGTAGATTTGTGGTTTATCTCTTCTCCTCTCTATGTATTTATCCATTTGTTGGGTTGTTTGTATATTTACCTTGAACTCATTTATCTATCTGTGTTGGTGATTGTCTTAAATTTTTACTCTGTGTTTGGGATTTGAGCTTTGCTAGACATAGACTGCTTAGATTATTACCTAGGATGATTATCTGTTAATTTCTGAATGCTAGAAATGGGTTTAGAGCTGACATTCACTTAGGGTATCTGATCTTAATGTCTCTGTGTCAGGAGTTTCGAGCTAGACATAGTCGTTAGGAGTGACATGGTTGACTTCTGTGTTGTTAAGGTAGGCCAGTCATGGCTATCGAGGTGATGCGGTTGAATTCTCAATTTGGGTTAGAAATAGCTTGGGTTGTGAGAGGTATGTGATGACACTGACGAGTATCATAGATAAAGTATAATTGGACGATAGGTTTAAGTCTGTGACGGGTAATGTGCATTCGTTTCGGTAAGTTGTCTATCCTTTTGATACTTTGTTTGCATTTATTTTCTATACAAAACCCATTTTAACCCCAAACTCATTAACTAACGAATTATCGAATGGCGAATCAATAACCAATCTCTATGAACACGATACGATATAACCTAACCGGTATATATCACCCGGTAAAAATAAATGCTTTAATTTTTGTTTGCCGCCCTAATACCGCAGCAACAGATATCGTGAGCATTAGGTTTAGCCATATGCACGATATTTCTCTGTGTTCTAGATCTTGATGGTTTTGCTGCTGCTTGTTTCCCTCTCACAATACGCTTGGGGGCATTTTGGGTACCTAAAAAATCACAAGAAACTGAAAACCAAAATTAGTATAAACGGCTACCATGGAGTGGAGGAGGGCAGAAAACTGAACACTTTTTGTGAAGGGGTTGGGTGATAAAAATGGTATAGTGGTGGGAGAATGAGGTCTTTATTGATGGAGGATATGAAGTTTGTAGGGTTTGCAAGAGAGACGAAGAAAGAAAGAAGAAAGAAGAAGGAGTTATTAAGTGGATGGTGGTGGAATGATATAAGAATAGGGGTTAAGTGAGTGGGTCCCCCAAACTTAAGGAAAGCAAAAACTCAAAATTTCATTCCACAGGTGGGACACAAGCCGTGTCCAGTGACACAAACAACCGTGTCAACGCTAACGCTTGGAAAAACCTTTAGTGCATCTGACACGGGTCGTGTCTTGTGACACGCTCGGTTGTGTCAACTTCTATTTGTGAGGCATATAGGAAAAAACTTTAGGGAATCTGACATGGGTCATGTCCTATGACACGGTCGCTCGTGTCAGCTTCTGCTTGTGGGCATAAAGTAGCATATTCAAAGCATCTGACACTGGTCATGTCCCGTGACACGGGCGGCCGTGTCAGCCTCTAATTCCTTCTTTCTTGCATTTCCTCTACACGCTCTTGTTGCATTCTTCACACACTATGATTACCTACCTAAATAGAAAAAATCCTACCATAACAAAAACAAAGAACTTACGTGTGGGTTGCCTCCAACGAAGTGCTTTGTTTAACGTCGTATGGTTCGACAGTCACCCATCTTATCCTGTAAGACAAACATTATCGATCATACCTCTCTCCTGCCCAATGTACTAAGGCTTCAACCTCTGTCCATTCACCTTAAATATATCCTCATTGGTTTGATTTTTTATTTCAATCTCTCCATGGGGAAATACTTTATAAACTACAAATGGTTCTGACAGTGGAGGTACTAGAGCATCGTTATTGAGGGGGCCATAAAGTATAATTAAAAATTAGTGTTTTAAATATCAGATAAAGTTCATCGATTGAATCGTTTGAATTGAAAATAGAAAGAATAATTAGTTTCATTTTATTTTAGGATCAAACAAGCTATTAAACTAGTGAGAATCGGCCAAAATGATAAAAATTGACAAATCGATGGTTAATTTAACTATAAAGATCGATTTATTCAACTGAGTTTTTTAATTCGACAAATGAGCTATTGGACCGACCTAATTTATAAATTATTGGTTAAAATAAAAATTATTTCAAAAACCTAAATAATTGGTGTAAAAACATGCATTGAAAAATGGAGAGGTAATTTTTGGTTTGTACGTTGTTTGGATTCCATAAAAGACATTTTTTGAATAAAATAATAAAATATTGCTTTGCAAGATTCAAACTAAAGACTTTATACTAGCAAAATACATAGTTAATAGGGTGATATAGTTAATATATAATAAAATTTAAATAAAATTTTGAAATGTTTGAGGTGGCCATGGCCACCCCCTGTCCAACTGTAGTTCCGCCACTAGGTCCTGACCATCTTGACTTTAGCTTGCCAAGGAACAATCTCAACCTTGAATTGAGCAGGAGAACTAATTGACCTTCCCAAAATTCCTTTTCTGGATTTTCTGATCGTGCCATTTCTTTGTGTTTTATTTATAAATTTTGGCATTCTCATAAGCTTGACTCCTAAACTCTTCTAACTCGTGTAGTTGAAGAATTCAGGATTCATCAACTTTCAACAGATCAAAGTTACGGAATTTGGAAGCCCAAAATGCCTTGTGCTCGAGTTCGAGCGGCATATGGCATGCTTTACAATAAACTAACTGATAGGGTGCCATGCCTATAGGAATTTTGAACGTTCTTCGGAATACCCACATCGCATCCTCTAGCTTCATTGACCTATCTTTTCTCACGGCATTAAAAGTTTTTTCAAGAATCTATTTTATCTGCATGTTAGATACGTCACCTGATCACTCGTTTGAGGATGATATGGAGTGGAAATTTTGTGATTCGCATGGTATTTCTTCATCAGACTTTACATCAGCTCATTCAAGAAAAGGGTACCTTCATTACAAATTAGTGCTTTGGGCACCCCAAACCTCGAGAATATATTGTTTTTTTCGGAAATTGACTACAACCTTGGTATCATTAGTGGGAAAAGCTATCGTTTCAACTCACTATCCACCGCCAGCAAGATATAATTTTCCTCAAATTAGGATGGAAATGGCCCCATGAAATCGATTCCCCACACATCAAACAATTCAACCTTTAACATAGCATTCTGAGGCATCTAGTTCCACTTCGAGATGTTCCATGTCCCCTGACACTTGTCGCATTCTTGCACTATACCTTGAGCATATTTGAAAAATGAGGGCCAGTACAACCCAGATTGGAGGACTTTTCTGGTGTTCTGTCTCCACTAAAATTTCCTCCATATTTTGAGTCATGACAGGCTTTCAAGATATCTCTTTGTTCTTCCTCTGGGACACATCTCAAACCAGTCTATCAATTCCTTTCTTGTATAGGAATGGTTTGTCCCATAAATAAAACATGCAATCATGTAAAAACTTTATCCTCTTGTTAAAGTCAAAATATTCAGGTATTATTCCATCCACCAAGTAGTTCACATAGTCTGCAAGCCACGAAACGACAATCATAGCTAAGATTTGTTCGTCAACAAACTCATCCTTGATTAGGTAGTTCGCCTCAGTTTCTTCTACCGGGGACATTCGGGATAAATGATCAGCAATAGTATTCTTACATCCCTTTTTGTCCTGAACTCCAGATCAAATTCTTGCAAGAGTAAGATCCACCTCAGCAGCCTAGATTTTGATTCCTGTTTAGATAAAAGATATTTTAAGGTTGCATGGTCAGTATAAACAATTACCTTCAATCTCAACATGTAGGATCTGAACTTATCAAAAGCATACACTACTACCAACAATTCTTTTTCAGTGGTAGCATAATTCACTTGGTCTGGATTCAAAACATGACTTGCATAATATATCACTCCCAAGAGGTTTTCTCTTCTCTGTCCCAACACTTCCCCTACTGCTATATGTCTTACATCACACATGATCTCAAAAGGTAAAAACCAATATGGATAAATCACTATCGGAGAAGTCACTCGTTTTCTTTTCAGAGTCTCAAAAGCTTCACCGTACTTTGCATAAAAAAGAAACAATGTATCTTTCACAAGAAGACTCATCAAAGGTTTTTCAATCTTGAAGAAATATCTTATGAACCTATGTTAGAATCCTGCATGTCCTAAGAAACTTCTTATCCCTTTTTCATTCACAGGGGGTGGCAATTTGTCAATGACTTCGACTTTGGCTTTGTCCACCTCAATTCCTTTATGGGATATCTTGTGCCCTTAAATTATTCCTTCTCGCACCATAAAGTAACATTTTTCCCAATTGAGAATCAAATTGGTTTGACAACACCTCTAAAAAACAAGGGACATATTATTCAAACAATTTTTTAAAAAAAGATCTGAAGATAGAAAAGTCATCCATAAACACTTCCATATGCTTTTCAAGCATGTCAGCAAAGATAGAAGTCATGCATCTCTGAAAAATTGTAGGAACATTGTACAACCCAAATGGCATTTTCCTGTTGGCGAAAATACCATAAAGGCCTGTGAATTCCATCTTCTCTTGATCTTTAGGTGCCACCGCAATTTGATTATATCATGAATATCCATCAAGTAAACAATAGAAATCATGACCCTCTAACCTTTCCAACATTTCGTCAATGTAAGGAAATGAAAAATTTCCTTTTCTTATAGCAGTGTTCAAACGCCTATAGTCAATGCACACTTTCCAACCTATGACCGTTTTGGTAGGAATCAACTCACTCTTTTCATTGGTAATTACAATTGTTCCTCCCTTATTTGGCACTACATGCACATGACTCACCCATGAGCTATCGGATATCGGATAAATGAGACTCGCGTCCAACTACTTGACAACTTCTTTACGCACAACCTCATTCATTTTCAGATTCAGTCTTCTTTGTGGTTGAAACCACCGACTTCTGATCATCTTTCATCAGTATCTTGTGCAAACAAATTGTCGGGCTAATACATTTCAAGTCTTCAATCGTCCATCAAATAACACCTTTGTATTTCTTGAGTACTTTGATGAGCTGCTCTTCTTAAACTTCTTTGAGGTTGGAATTTATGATGGCTGGACACATCTCTTCAGTATCAAGAAAAATGTATTTGAGGTTGTTGTAACACGGTGAACTGACTTTGTAGGATTTTTGTATCCAAATGTGCGGATAGCAAGAGTCGCCACCGACTTTTATTTTTATCCAATTAAGGGAAGGTAAAAGTACAGAAAAAGACCTTCGTCTAGATTCTGAGTTCGGGAGAATGGTTATGAAAAAGGAAGGTATTAGCACCCCTTTCCATCTGTAGTTTATTCTACGGGCTCTTAGTTGCTCTAGATCACTTATTAAAATTGCTTTCTGTGTGTTTGACAAAAATGTTTTGAAAAAGGCATTTCGCTTTGACTTTGTAATGACTCATGTAGGAGTGTATACAAAGTGTTCGGAAATGTTTCGTTTTGAAAAGAGTTTGAATTTTGAAAAAGAGTGTGTGGTGTGAAAAGCATTTGATTGAGCGAGCAACTAGGAGACTTATTACCCACTCAGAATTTGGTCGTTTTCGTACTTCTACGTTCCTTTAGAATAGCGCTAGCCGTACCATTAGTTAGTAGGTAGCTTCATTCGTAGGATGTAAGCGGGACATTCGAAGGGACATCGGATGGTCATAGAAGGCAACTTGTAGGAAGTATCCTAGCACATTCGAAGGGACTATCATCATTTTTCGTAGGCGACAATCGAGGGTCAAGATCATGTATTCGGAAGCGACATCGTGGGTCTTATGATCTTTGTATCGAAGGGACTATGATGATTTGTTTGGAAGGCAACGGTGCTAGAATACCTCTACGTTCGAGGGACATGACCATTTTGAATTCGCAAAGGCAACGAGAGAGAGTTACCCTAAGGGGTGCATGTGTGAAAAAGTGTGTTGATTTCAGATATTTTATCTTGCAATTAGTGGGCTATATTCAATTTTAGTCTTGCCATACACGCCTAATTACTAGCAATTTATAGGGTGCGGAAAGTAAAATGCGGAATGTAAAAGCGGAAATGTAAAGGCGGAAATGTAAAGGTGCGGAAAGATAAACCTACGCTATTACATGGCTTTGGGGCAGATACATAATTAAAAATGCGGAAAATAAAGTCCTAATTTAAAACTATTACAACCCATATGCAATTACAATATTGAAAAAATAAAATAAAAACGGAAGAAACGTCCGAATCGGATTAACCTGTGAAACAAACGAGAAATCGGAAAATATGATGAAATCGAAATAAGAGAAAATGTTAGTAAAAATGCAATTTTTTATATGAGAAAATTATTATATGCTGGAGATAAGGTAAATATACTAAAATAATTTTTTGGGATTTTTTAAATGCATTTTAGTAATTAAAAACTAATTTACAATGATTTAAATGCTAAATTATAAATAAAAATAAATATGCATGCAAAAATGTATTTTTTAATTCATTAAATTAAATAAAGATTTTTAGAATATAAATGCAAAAGGAAATATTTTTTTGGTAATTTTTTAATGCATAAATAAAATGTGTAAAGAAATTAAAATTGAATAGAAATATTAAAATAAATATGAAAACATGAAACAAAATGCAAACTTGTTAAAAATCCAAATGCCATGGCCAGGGATCAAACACAGGACACTAGCTTCAAACTTTGAAAACCCACGCCTTGACCAACTGAGCTGGCATGTCTTACTGTTTGGAAACGGAGTTAGTGGAATTTACACGTGTCGCCTCCTGGTTTCCTCCCGCTCGCGCCATCCATCGTCTTCAACCTTTTGAAAATTTGAAAAGGCAGCGTCGGCCATGGTTCGACGCAAAGTTCCTGGCAAACATAAAAAACGCCACACACGTAATATAAATAAAATCCAAGGCCATGGTTCGATTCAGGACATCATTCCGAATTCAATGGCATGGGTCTTATTGTCCAATTTTTCCTGTTTGAGGAAACCCTAATTTGAAACCAGAAAACCTAACAATGGTAATACGAGTTCTAAGCCATGGAAACTCAATCCAATAACCCAGATCGCTTGCAATCTTCCTACTGATCACAAAAACAACAATCAAACGTGTTAAAAATGCATGAAAAACAGAAATCGAATTTGGAAAAAATAAGAACAAACCGAAATCGTATTTCTCAATTCTGGATGGTTTTGAGCAAAGTGAGGGTCTGGAAAGCTTCAGGAGATATCAAGGAATGTATTTGGATACTCAAAACCAGTTGAAAGTGGCTGGAAATAGGATTGCCAATTGCTTCAAGAACACGATTTTTTTGAATTAGGTTAGGGTTTCTAAAGGCAATTTTTTCGTCCCTTTGCAATTGGTATGCATCAAGTATATATGCTGGATGGATTTGGGATTGATTTGGGAAAGAATTGATCAATATTCAATGGAAATCAATTTTGATTTTTTTCATGAAATCAAATTTTCAAACTTTGGTCCAATTTCAATCTAATCTTCCCATATTTGATCCAATTTCGAAATTGCTGGCATTTATGGGTTAATTGGATCACAAGGAAGCAATAAAAATCAATCTTTCAATTAATTTGGATTTTATACTTTATTTTTCAAATTAATTTGTATTTAAATGAATAAATTCCAAATTAAATAGGAAAATAAAATAGAAAATCGTGGCATTGGGCTTGGACATTCCTAATTGCATGAGGAATAAGTTTGGATGAAGAAAAAGTAGGCCCATTTGCAAAGTTTTTGATTTTTGGAAGTATTTCTCTTTGTGCATTCTTTCAAAATTGCCCAACTTGTGAATGGTGTATCTTGCTCAATTTTCCACATTTTTGAGTGTTCTTGGACTTTTTGGAAAGCTCTAAGAGTCCTCTAAACAATGTCTTTGGTCTCATCTCAATTGGAGTTACCATGCTCAATATATCTTCAAAACAAAAGTTGACTTTTGTTGACTTTGAAAATGACTGTAATGTTTTGAGCTATACCTCTCAAATGAAGCATTTTTGGACATTCTTGTGAGACATGAAGTTGTAGAGAATTGAATTTCCTTCAAAATGAGCTTTGGTGGGAAAATTTCTGAGAAAGTATGAGAAAGTTATGATCAGTCAAAGTTCAGTTGACTTTTCACCTAGAAACCCTAATTTAGAAAGTTTGACTTTTGAGCAAATCTTGAGTTTTCTTGATGAATCATGATCAACCCTTGATCAAATGATGAATGTAACTTCAAAATGAGGATGTTGACCAAAAATTATGAAGTTTGACTGTATGTTGACCACAGTTGACTTTTTGCCCAATACAATTGATTTTCAACCATCTGAGCAATTGCCTGAGGAAACTTGACTTGTGAGGCTTGAAACTTGACATGGAGAATCTTTGAAGCATATGAGGAGGCATGAAGACCATTGGAGATGTTGGAAATCCATCTTGACTTGAGAGATACCAAACCCTAGTTTGGGTTGATTGTCTAGGAGAGAGTTTGTCTGATCAACTCTTGAGGAATCCTTGAGTAGGGGTGTATGAAATCTCTTGAATAGATGGAGGGCAAATTTTGGGGTATGACAGTTGTCAGGCAGCTGCTTCAACTTTGTTCCCTTATTACTTTCTCGCTTCTCTTCTGGTGATTGTTGTGGTTTCAAATCATCCCACCGGTGTGGTTTATTTTTCTTCCATTGGTATTACGCTTCAATCATGGCGAGCACTTTTGACTCTCTTTCATCTATTACCTCATCACTTTCAGAAATCGATAAACTGAGAACTCTTTTCAATGATAATTCCGGAATTTTGTTAAGAACTTCCTTAATGAACACTGTGTCCAACAATTCAATATTTTTACTCGTACCTTCCTCATCCTTGAACTTAATGGCTTCCTGTTCGCGTTTAAAGGTGACGCGCTAGAGGATGCGAACGTGAATTCGGATTCTCTGGCTCGAAACGATTTAATCTTTTGATTTGTTTATAAAGATTCCGCGAGCATCAAGCTTTATTATTTTCAACACAAGAAAGATGATTTAATGATTATGAAAAAGGGGAAGCTGAAATACCCTCAATTGATATTGGTATGCGTAACGACTAGCGTAAACTAGACGCAGCGCATTGGGGAGATTCTGAGTAAGGGGGATTGTTATATAAAGGGAATAGATGGAGCACCCTAAATATATATAGTTATCTATAGCTTTTATATATGAATATGTTTGATATGTTTGTGTGTTTTAATTTGCTATTTCTATGATTGGGAAAGTTTCTCCTTTGGGATTTTAAGAATGATAGATTATGTGGATTCTAGGTTTTGTTATTATTGTGCTCGCAAAGATCTGTGGATCTTCTGCATACATATCCCCTAGTGGGAATCAGAGCATTTGTAGCTTGGATCTAAAGGGTTCTATGGTTTGTTGGTCTGAGAGAGAAAGAAATTTGCTCGGCAAGGATGAGACCTTGTGCCTACGTATTCTCAAAAGGATGTTGAGAAAGTCAGAGCAATCGTAGTTCCCACTTATGCTAGTGGAAAGCAACGGGATGTTAGTAAGAAACAGACAAATGTCATCTTAATGAAAAATGTATCTAATCTATTTCATCACATACATTTTAAAAAAGTTTGATTGATTAAAATCTTTCATTGTAAGTATTAGGTGTTTTGCTTGAGTGTACAAGCGTTACCACTTACATGTTTAAGAAAGATGTTTGAAAAAGATGTTTGAATCTTTTAACTGTAAGCATTGGGTGTTTTGCTTGAGTGTACAAGCGTTACCACTTACTATTAAGAGATGTTTTGTTTGAAAACAGTTTGAAAAGAATTTGAAAAGTTTTTTGACTGTATGTGATATGATAGATGAGATACTTCTTCCATAGAGATGATAGATGTCTAAATCTCAAGGAGAAATTGATTGGATTTGGGATGCTTTTAAGAAGCCCGTGGGTCCTTGTATTGTTAGCCCAAGAGGAGGCATTTCGAGGGTCATCGAGGGTCATCGAGGGTCCTTGTATGAAGCTCAAGAGGAAGCTATAGGGTATGGCTGGCTTTGTGTTAAAAGGGATTTCACCGAGAAACCATCCTTTTGGAATTAAGAGCAATTTCACCGGGAAATTTTACTCTCTGGGGATTTTAAAAGTGATTTCACCGGGAAACCATCCTTTCAGGGTTCTATCTTAGCGCGGGTGATTCTTTGTATTGGAAGCCCAATAGGAGGCTGTTAAGAGATTTCCTATCTCTTTCATTGTATGATGCCCAAGAGAAGGCTAAACTCAATGAGGAGTTCTTTTGAACGAAGCCCAAGAGGAGGCTGACTCAACAGGGGAGTGTTGTCTTATATGAAGCCTAAGTGGAGGCTAAACTCAGATGAATGAGTTTTCTTATATGAAGCCTAAGAGGAGGCTAAACTCTGTGTTAAGAGTTATCTTGTATGAAGCTCAAGAGGAAGCTAAACTGCAGGGGATGAATTATCTTGTATAAAGCCCAAGCGGAGGCTACAACTGTGGGGAACCTATTGGTTAGACTAATTGTTATGTTATAATTAGACAGTTGTATAAACAAGTGTGTGTGTGATATGTATTCACAGGAGTTTATGAAGGAAATATAAACAATGCAATGATGTTTATTTACAGAAGTTTATGAAATATAAACAAGTGTCTGTGAAACGAACGTTTAAAACGAGCGTAACTTGATTATTTACAAGTTTGAACTGTGTACAAGGAAGTGAATATTTACACGCAGTATTTATACGGAGAAATATGGATGTACATAGGAGGTTGGGACTTACACCATAAGGGTGGCCCATTGGTTTGAAAGCGTTTCACGGGAATAATGCTCCTTTCAATACCAATGGTATTCGATGTATATCTGGATGAAAGCAACGAGCGATCAATTTTATCTGTGAAAAGTATCTGTATTATGTACAGATAAAAGTTTTCGTATGAAAATAAATTGATATGTACAAGGAAAATATGTATGTACATAAAAGAATGTTTTGTTTGTGTATACACAAGTGAAATGAAAACAAACGATCGAAGTTTATGCATGCTTGAGTATAAAAAGTATACGTGTTATGTATGGATGAAAAATTTGTATGTATTTGAAGAAAGTTTGATATGTACAAAGAAATATTATGTACATAAAAGAATGTTATGGGACTTACACCGTGAGGGAGGCCCATTGGTTTGAAAGCAGTTTCACAGGGAATAAATGCTCCTTTCAATACCAATGGTGTCGGTGTATAAACAAACGAATGAAAACAAACAAAAGAAATTTGTTTATGTTTGAATATTGACCATGATGATTTGAGTATGTACAAGTAAAACTAAATATGTACAAAAAGGGTTGGGACTTACACCGTAAGGGTGGCCCATGATCGATTGAGAAATTCGAGAGAAAACGAATTTGATTTTATCGTTTAAATCGGATTGATCGTGGTAAAAGATGTAAGTTTTGATGAAATGTTTTTGAAAAAAATGATTTGAAAATGTTTTGAAATGTAAGGTTCATTTATGAAAAGTTTTTGAAAAAAATCGGAAGTCGAAAACTTGAAAATTTCACCTTGAAAGGAGGTTTGAAAAAGTGTTCATAACGTCGTTTTCGGCTCGATTAAAATATGATCAGATGAAAGTTTTTTCTGAAAATTTTTGCACTATCATAAAATAGATACATTTATTGACAAGTGTTTAAAAAATCACCTTAAAATAAGGAGTTTTGATTGGTCAAAAAAATTGTGGAAGTTTTGTAAAAAAAACATGAAAAATTGGAAAAGTATGAAAAAGAATGGTCCTGATGGGAGTTGAACCCATGACCAAAGGGTAGTACACGTGTCAGAAAGGACTAAAAGCAAGCAAGCTACCACTGAGCCAAACGCGTTTGGATGTTTAGTGGACTAGAACACGTGTTGATATGAGATTGGAATTTTTGAATTTGAAAAAGATCAAGAACACGCGCGAAGCTTGTTCTTCGTGTTTTGATTTTCAGAAATCATGATCCAAGCTACCATCTTCGTTTCTCAATGAAAATCAATGATGTAAAAATGAAACTTGCTCGTTTTTTCATCACGAACACGATGGTACTTGTTAATTGCATTTATATTCAGTCTAACTCAATTGAATTTCTGGAAAATGCTAAGAACCCTAAAACTGATTTTTCAAATTAAATGACGTATGTTTGATGATTCTTTGATTTTATTGAGGGTTATTGATCGTTATGTGTGCAGAAACAAAACGGCCATGAGTTTTTTTCAATTGATGCAAGGAATCATAGAGTTCGAAGTTGGTGTTCATACCTGTGAAAGTGAGAATCGAAGAAGCTGCAAACGTGTTTCCAGAACGGATTTCTTGCTTGTGTGAGCTTCAACGACATGTATGGAAGCTGTGTGAATGGGCTGCACTCTTTGAATCGAGCTGGAACTCTCAAGTCAAGTCCACCTGCATAGACACAAAATTGAACTTCGAATCCTGGGTTAAGAGTGTTACAGTTCAAGATTAATGGTTTGCCTCATGTCCATGGAGTATAGTGATGATGTTTGAGTGATTAGAACATAGTTTGATCAAGCCTAGCTTCAAATTCGATTCATAAGGCAGTTTGGAAAGTTTGAGAAAATGGAAAGTGATTTCTGGTTTTAACTTGTTCTTGTGTTGATTTTAATGTTCAAACAAGTTTCAAATGGATATCAAAGCATGTTAGACACCAAAGTTTATCATGGTTTTCATCAAATTTCAAAAATGCAATGTTTGGCAACTTTGCACTATATTGCTTGATTTTAAAGAAAGAAGAGTGAAAGCATAAAATTGCATTGCTTTGGTGTGTTTTGAATGGAAAACAAGACCTGTATTTATAGGCAACAAGTTCTGAAATGTTAGGCAAAGAGGTACAAGCTTTTGGAAAATCAAGGATAGCTTAAGGGGTAAGAAAGACATTTGCCAAAAAAGGAAACTTCCTTTTTTCACCATGTGCTCATTTTTACAATTTGATCCAATCCTCTCAATTATTACCTCTAACTGATATTTATCAGTTCAATCATCCATTTGGCAAGGTTAGATTGCTTCTAGATGAAGAAAACATAAAAATGACCTATAATTGAAGTTATGGATTTTGGAAATCAAGTTTCATGAAGCCTTATGTTTCAATTTCAAAAGTATGGCTAGACTCCATGTATTTGAGAGTTCTTGGACATTTTGGAAAGCTTGTTTCACAAGCTACAACTTTCATGTTTTGAGTTTTTTCAAATTCAAATTGGAACTAGGTGAAAAAATGGCATGAAGTTTGGAAAAAATAAGAAATTTCAACACTTAGAAAATTTTCTAAGTATGAAAACTTTGACTTTTTGTTGACTTTTTCAAATTCTTTGATTTTTTATGATCATGATGGATCATTTGAAGTATTTTGATGATTGAAAAAGTTTTGTTTTGAAAATTTTGACCAAAAGTCAAAGTTTGACTTTTCTGTGCAGATGAATTTTCATCAGATGTTTGAAATTGGTGATGAAGTCGTGAACTTCTGTGATGTTTTGAATCCGAAATTAGGTCAAGATGTTGTATCTAAGATATAATGACCAATCTCTATCCAAAAAAGTCATTTCTTGTTCAAAAAGTCAGAGAAAACTCATGCCCGATCAAAATCCTAATTGGTCGATCCTTGATTGATCTGTGAGAGAAATGGATATCTGATGATCAGAGGTTGATATTTTGATCAAGATAGATCAAATGAAGTGAGAAAAACTCAAACGCTAATTGTTTGCCTCTTGAATCAGATGAAAATCTGATGAAACCCTAATTTTGACACGTGAAACCCGATTAATGTCATTGTTAGTTATGCAAATGATGCAAATGTAAGGTGGTATATTAGGTCAAAATTTGGGGTATGACAGATGCCCCTATTTAAGTTTCTTTAACCTGAGTGATGAAGATGAATATCTTCGTTTTGATAGGTGTAAAGAGACTTAAATATTAGAATACGCAAATTTTGGACCTAAGATACCAAAAGATGCGGATGATGCAAAATGATTGAAAAAGTTCCACCCAGAGAAAAATCAAAGAAATGACACGGTGGGGGAAATCTGTGGATACGTCCCTGCTGGGGAAAGAATGTTCACAAAATATGTGAATATCTGTTTTCACTTTGGGAAACAAAGAGATTACCTTCTGTCAGCCTTGTGACAATGTTTAAGGTAAGTGGAAATGATATTACCAATTATCGACTTTGTGATAGTTCATGGTAATGAATTAGAAGATGTTACCAATTATCGGTAGTGATAACTATAACAAGGTAAATCTTGAGAAAAATTTGTTGTGTATTCGACTTTGTGAACAACGAGACAAATGAAAGAAACAGATTTCAAATGGGCTTTAAAGATATTACCAATTATCAGCAAAGTGATAACTATAACAAGGCAAATCTTTAGAAAATTGCTGTACATTCAGCTTTGTGAATAATAGACAGTGAAAGAAAACAGAACTCAAATGAGTTTTGCCTTTTTGGATACAATCTTGCCGAGGATCTCTCTTTTTGAGAAGATGCGGGCATTTCGATTGGAAGACACAGGTTTTCTTTTAGACAGAAAGACAACTGCTGGGAAATTTCTCGTATAGTCATGATATTGACTTTGTTGAGAAGACAAACTTTTATGACAATTTTATGAATGAAGAGAAAGATAAGAGGCTCAGATGATGAGGCTATTGCTTATTGCTTTGTTGATTATAGACAGTGTTCTATCCAGGAATGAACTGGAAAGAAAAAGTCAATCAAGACATTATTCCCAATGAGGAATGATCTCAGCTGGGGAATGTGGTGGAGAGAAGAAAATGCATTTCTCTGTTTGGGAATACTCCATTGGGGGAAAAGATGTATTTTCTCTCTATTTGGAGATATTCTACTGGGGACAGACTTGTACTCACATGAGTAAGCGTGACTTACACCAGTGATATGAAAGCAAACATTTCAAGGAATGCAAAAATGCACGAATGATGTTATATGTATGAATGTCATGAATGTTATATGCATGCTAACAATACTTGACAAAGACACTAAAGAGATATCTGGGAAAAGGACCGCGTCACAGTTCGAACAAATACTTGGTGGAAGTTGCAACAATGGTGCAGACGTTCACTGATGAAGAATTTGAGTTGCATGCTTTAAACTTTCAGAGAAAGGCATTTCATTGGCAACTTGGATAGGGATTCTTTTTGGGATAAGAATATCGTCCTTTGATGATTTCTGCTGAGGAGAAAACTGTTGTAGCAGTTGCTTTTTATCCTTCGGAGATTGAAACACTTACGGAGAAAACCGTTGAAGTTCTTTCTGTGTCCATAGTTCAAAGGAAATTTTTTGCTTTTTGTTTCAAAATTTTGAAGTAAAAATTCATTTAAAACATTTTAGTTTCAAAAAGTGATTTTCACAATAAAAGCGTTATTTTGCAAAACAGAATAAAGTAGGAATTGCAAACAAAAAGCACAAGGCTCAAATTTATTGAATAGAATGGTAATCGGCCAAATGCGTGATTCTATGAGCTATTTACAAAAGTTGGAAATGATAATTTATTGGGAAAAGGCTACATTGAAAGCAAATAACCGCTATTATCCCTAACAACTTTGAATTCCAACTGTGTTTGTTGCTTCAGAAAAGTTGATTGAAGATCCATTGATGGAAGATTCTTGATTAACAGTATGGGGCGATTACTTTGTCATTTTGTGTATCCTTGTTTTTGCCTAGATCGCCTTTCGGTTTTCAATCTATCGGGATATTTTCATTTATTGTCTCTAATTTTTGCTGGACCGCCTTTTGTTTTCAATCCACCGAGGCGCTCTTTTTGCCTAAGCCGCCTTTTCGGGTTTTCGACTTACCGAATGTTCTTTTGTTTTTAGACAAAGTATTTCTTGCATCGGCATTCACGGATGCGGAGTTCATCACCGTCCATGGTTGTGAGTCATAGCACCTTGAAAAGCTTCTTTTAACGATGTATGGGCCTTCGTGGTTAGGAGTCCATTTGCCCTAGAATCGGTTGAAAAGAGAATCTTTTTAAGCACGAGGTCGCCTTCTCGAATTCACGGTCGGACCTTCTTGTCGAAAGCTTTCTTCATTCTTTTTTGATAGAGTTGTCCGTGATACAGAGCGGTCATACGCTTTTCTTCAATCAAGTTCAGTTGGTCGTATCTACTTTGACACCATTCGACCTCGGATAGCCGTCTCCATGAGAACCCTCATTGATGGGATTTCAACTTCTACGGGACCTGCTTCCATGCCGTATACTAGAGAAAAGAGTTGCCCTGTTGAAGTGCGTCTTGAAGTACGATACCCATGCGAGCAAATGGCGCATTCGTGCGGTCTTTGTAAGTGATGACCATCTTACGGGCGATCTTTTGATGTTCTTGTTGGTTGCTTCAACGACGCCGTTCATCTTTGGCCGGTAAGGAGATGAGTTATGATGCTCGATCTTGAATTCCTCACACAGTTACCTCATCATTTTGTTGTTCAAGTTAGATCCATTGTCTGTAATGATCTTACTTGGAATTCCATATCGGCAAATGAGGTTGTTCTTGATGAACCTCACAACCACTTGTCTGGTAACGTTGGCGTAAGATGCTGCTTCGACCCATTTGGTGAAGTAATCAATAGCCACTAGAATGAAGCGATGTCCGTTGGACGCTTTTGGTTCAATCATTCCAATCATGTCAATGCCCCACATGGAGAAAGGCCACGGAGAGGAGAGAACATTGAGTAGAGTCGGAGGCACATGGATCTTATCTGCGTAGATCTGGCACTTGTGACATCTTTTGACGTGTTTGCAGCAATCAGATTCCATCGTTATCCAATAGTATCCTGCTCTCAAGATTTTTCTAGACATTGCGTGCCCATTCGAATGGGTTCCAAAGGACCCTTCATGTACTTCATGGATGATTGTGTCTGCTTCTTGTCTGTCAACGCATCTGAGCAGAACCATATCGAAATTTCTTTTGTATAGAACATCTTCATTGAGGAAGAAATTCCTGGAAAGCCTCCTTAGAGTTTTCTTATCCTTGTACGATGCCCCGAGCGGGTACTCTCGTGTTTAAAGGAAACGTTTGATGACGTGGAACCACGGTTTATCGTCGAAGACTGCTTCAGTTGCGAATACATATGCAGGTCTTTCAAGGCGCCTGATGCGGATTCTGGGCATATCATTCCAATCGTTGACTTTGAACATGGAAGATAGAGTAGCCAAGGCGTCTGCCATTCGATTCTGATCTCGAGGGATATGATGCAGTTCTACTTTGTTGAAGAAAGTCAATAATCGCCTCGCATAATCTCTGTAAGGAATTAGACCAAGATGATGAGTTTCATACTTGTCTTTGATTTGATTGATCACTAGGGCTGAATCTCCATATATGTCAAGGATCTTGATCCTCAAGTCGATGGCTTCTTCGATATCCATGATGCATGCTTCATATTCTGCTATGTTGTTGGTGCAATCAAATAGCAATCTGGCGGAAAACGGGATATGAGAACCCTCGGGAGTGATGATGACTGCCCCAATTCCATTGCCAAAAACGTTTACTGCTCCATCAAAGACTAAACCCCATCTGGATTCTGGATCTGGTCCTTCTCCGTGTAGCGGTTCGTCACAATATTTCATCTTCAAGTACATAACATCCTCGTCTGGGAAGTCAAATTTGAGAGATTGATATTCGTTGAGCGGTTGATGAGCCAAGTGATCGGCGAGGATGCTTCCTTTGACCGCTTTTTGAGCGCGGTACTGGATGTCATATTCGGATAATAGCATACGCCATCGGCGATTCTCCGGTTAAAGCGGGTTTCTCAAATCGTGCTTGATTGGATCCATTTTGGAGATTAACCAAGTCGTGTGATTGATCATGTCTTGGCGAGGCGTTTTGAAGCCCACCAAAGCGCAACATGTTTTCTCGAGCATGGAGTACGAGTTTCACGATCTGTGAACTTTTTACTCAAGTAGTAAATGGCATGCTCCTTCTTACGGTGTCGTCTTCTTTGTCGTCACCCATGGACTCTTCTAGTACGGTAAGGTATATGATTAGCGGTCTTCCTTCATTGGAGGGATCGGTATTGGTGGTTACGGTATTCCTTGATCTTGTCAAGCGCTTTTGGCAATCGGTTGTCCACACAACCTTTTGATCTTTCGGAGAAGCTTGAATATCGGCCACGGTAGCATCATCGAGAGATAAATCTGGAGATGTAATTCACTCGTCCAAGAAATCCTCTTACTTGCTTTTCCGTACGTGGCGTAGGCATCTCTTGAATGGCTTTGACTTTGTCAGGGTCCACTTCAATTCCCTTTTGACTGACGATAAAACCTAGGAGTTTTCCGGATCTTACCCCAAAGGTGCATTTGTTAGGATTCAGACGGAGCTGAAATTTCCTTAGTCGTTGAAACAACTTTAAGAGATAGTCTATATGTTCATCTTCAGTGTCAGACTTTGCTATCATGTCGTCTACATAGACTTCTATCTCTTTGTGCATCATGTCATGAAAGAGAGTAGTCATTGCCCTTTGGTAAGTTGCGTCTGCATTCTTTAATCCAAACGGCATTACTTTGTAGCAAAAGGTGCCCAGGCGTGATGAAAGATGTCTTCTCCATGTCTTGAGCCATTCGATCGATTATAACGGAGAAACCGTCCATGAAGGAAAAGACGTTGAACTTTGCAGTGCTATCCACTAGCATGTCGATATGCGGTAGTGGGAAATCGTCTTTTGGACTTGCTTTGTTCAGATCCCGGTAGTCAACACACATTCTGACTTTTCCATCTTTCTTGGAGGCAGTACTATGTTGGCTAGCCATTGAGGATATTCGAGTGGCGAGGAAACCGTCGTTGCTTTTGAACTTCCTTTTGATTTTATCGACCATTTCGGGTGAACTCTTCTCGATTTTGCTTAGCGGACACTCTGGTTTTAACGGCAAGTGATGCTCCACGATCTTTGGTATCTAACCTGGCATGTCTGGTAGGACCAAGCGAACACATCAACATATTCTTTGAGAAGATTTATCAGTTTGCTTTTGACACTGTTGTTGAGTGAAGCTCCGATATTTACTTCTTTTCTATCTTCCTCAGAACCCAAATTGATCGCTTCTAGAGGTTCTTTATGAGGCTGAATGATCCTTTCCTCGTGCCTTAGCAGTCGGGAAATTTCATCTGGGATCTCTTCTTCAACTTCTTCCTCGGCGACTTCACAGGGAAATTCAAAGTTGGGAGAGAGCACAGAGTTATTGCTTTCAATGGATTTGTCCATTTGTTAATCTGCATATTTGATTTATGTTCGATTAATTAACTCTTTGTCATTTTTTTTTTTTGAAGAAAGTTAAGGTGAAAGTGTATGCAGATTACTAATTTTTTTCGAAGATTTTTATTTATTTATGTGTTTTTTAGGATTATCATTTCCAAGAAAGGGTAAAATGAAAATAAACACACAGTGTGGAAACAAAACAACGCGTTTTATTTATAATTTACACTATGAAACAAAGCCCTAAAACACAAACTCATTCGTCTTGGGCAAGGCGAAAGTGTTAAAAGCTAAAACCCTATAAAACATCTCTACACTTTGGGCAAAGTGAGGTTCAAAACAAAAGCATAGATAAACTATTTAGAGCTATGAACATTAGTCCGAACTTCAGCGGGTTTCATGTGACGAACTCCTTGGAAGTCGAGGTACTCGAGTAATTTTCGCTTGGTTTAACCCTTGAGTAGACTTTGGTTCTTTGGTGCAGGCTTTGAAGACTACGGACGATGGCCCTTGCCTTTTGTCTTGCTAAAGCGATCCTCTTGATTAACAGATCGGGAAGTATGAGATGTAGCATTTGTACTTCTGTTGATCTTTGTGTTGAATCTTGGGATGTACCTTCAGTCTTACGAGTGAAGAGACTCGTTGTCGACACTTTCTAGATCGTATCCGAGTCGCACTCTTGATCTTTAGTGATCACGTTGATGTAGTGGTAACCGGGATCGGTTGATAAATTCCACAGTGTGTTGAGCGAGATCTTCATTGGGGATCTCGATTGGTGATTAGGCGAGAAGGCAGTATACCTCTTACATTTGACTAGGATAATCAAAAGAATCACCCCATCCTGTGGGCTGGATATCTTCGATCCGAATTTTCGAGCTTTCTGGCGCAGTGTATTTCACCATGTAGTCGAATTTGCCACTTGGTTCTCCCAAGGTATCCCAAACTTCAGCAGGGACAGGTGGATTTTCATGCCTTTGCAGGGACATGTCTTTGAATAGATTAGTTGGCGCATATGACTCCTCTTGAGACACATACTCAGAGTTGTTTAGATAAGTGCTCCATTCTTCAGATTCAGATGGATCGTCTTCATCTTCTTTGATGGTTACAACGCTAACCTCTTGGAGAACGAGTTTAGGAAGCCCCACTGAAAACTTCTTTGATTGGACGAAGTGTTTCATCCTTTTGCTTGTCTTTGGAGAATACGGTGTGAACCCGAGTCCGCCTTTTGTTTCATTTTTGACAGGTTTGATAACTTGTCCCCATCCTTTAGTATTGCCATCTTTCACCATTTGTGCGCTTCTTTATACGAAGAGATAGATGATCTTTTTGGTGGTAGATTCATCTTAACGGATTTTACGGGAGATCGTCCCTTCAATGTCATTAGCGTGATGAAAGAAAGCTGGATAGATGACTTACAAGTAAAGCTTGTTCTGTGATGGTCACCAACTTTCCATTTCTTGTGAATTTTAATTTCGATGGAGAGAAGTTCTGCTCTGCATCGTGGATCAAGGTCTTCGATAAACAACGTAAGTAGTTGGTACGTCCATAACTTGGAAAGTAATTTGGAAAGTGTGCGGGCCAATTGTCATTGGGAGATCAACTTCCCCAATAACTGACTTCCTTGATCCATCGAAAGCTCTTACTATTATGTCGTTGAACTTCATTGGCGTCCCTTTGTAAGCCAAACGAGCGAGTGTCGTTTTCGGCATTACATTCAAAGATGAACCTGTATCTACCAATACATTGGACAGGGAATCTGATTGGCAGATCATTGAGATGTGGAGAGCCAAGTTGTGATCTTTCCCTTCTTCCAGAAGTTCCTCGTCACTGAAGCTTAGATTATTGCAAGCTGTTATGTTGGAGACGATCCCTCCAAACTGGTTTGTAGTCACATCGTGATCCACATACGTCTGGTCTAGTACTCTCATCAAAGCTTCTCGGTGAGCTTCGGAGTTGAGGAGTAGAGACAATATTGAAATTTTGGAAGGAGTCTGCATCAGCTGATCCACGACTCGGTATTCGCTCTTTTTGATTAACTTCAGTATCTCATCAAAATCTGCGTTGATGTTGGCTCTATCAGGAGGACCAACATTTGTGCTTGGGTTAACAACTGGAATCGTTGCAGGATTCTTGGGAGATATGTTAACTGGATTTTGTCGGACAACAGGAACTGTAGGTGGTCTAGGTGGCAATGGAGTGTGCACTCGTCCACTTCATGTTACTCGTCCTATTTCTGTTATATTGACATTAGCTGGAAGAGTAGGCATGGGTTTCTCCTTCCCATCCTCTATCAGGGTTGCATTGTATTGGTAAGGAATTGCTTTGGTAGAACTGTATGGAACAGGACCAGGTAGGCAAATTACCAAAGGAGACTACGAGGTGCTAGTTGCATTCAATCTCCACATGCTTAGGTATGTTGAAACAAGGGATGATGGCGTTTACTTGGGGTTTTCAGAGTTGATATCGAGACTAAAAGCTCATGCGGAAAATGCCCTATTGTATTACGTCATGATCATCTGTTCGTAAACTTATAGATCACCAATGTCTAACAAATGTTGGATATCTGCTCTTATGGTGGAACATCCTTGAATATTCTAGGAGCGATCTGCTGCGTAATCATGCTTAGTGAAGGTGCTCATGGTCTGTATGCTTCATGAAGATGCACCAAGTTTCCTTTGATCGAGTTTACGTATGTGAGATACATCGTATTTCGATATCAAACTTCTTGAGTGTCCATTGTGTTGGGAAGCGGATTGGCTTGCACATTCGGACTTGTATTTGAATGAAAGAAGATTAGATCTCACTAATCTACGTACTTACGCCTTTAATGCTATAAAATGCTCAAGGTCATGGCTGGTGCCCTTGGTGAAAAGGGCAAGATCGTCATTTTGTACCACCATGGTAATTTCTCGGAGGTGGTGACCTTATGCATGTCGATTCTTTTCTATTAGTGCGAGTGCAGTTACGTATGCGTCATTGGGATCGGGTCGCGTAACAGGCGTCACGGTTTGATTCTGACTAGAGCACATTGAATTTGTTGAGTTTGTTGATTTTGTTGAATTTGTTGGAATTGCGGAGCAATTCTGTGTTTGATTGTGTGTTGGCGGGTGCTATGGCAGCTACATCGTTGTTGAATGACATTCTTACGCGGTTTCCCTCGGGATACCATTCCTATGTCATGCTCTTTCTTCCTTGGAAAACTGGTTCCAACCTTCTTTGTTCCACTAGAAGATCCTGCTTCCTTGGTCAAGCGTCCAGTTCGAACCCCCTCTTCTAATCGCATTCCCATGCTCACCATCTCAGTGAAATCTCCGGGAGCGCTAGCGATCATTCGCTCATAGTAGAATGAGCCTAGAGTGTTCAAGAATACCTTAGTCATTTCCTTCTCTTCCAATGGTGGGTTGACTTGGGCAGCAATTTCCCTCCATCGTTGTGCATATTCCTTGAATGTCTCCCTTTCTTTCGAGACATGGAGCGGAGTTGATCCTATCGAGAGCCATATCCAAGTTAAACTTGTATTGCTGGACAAAGGCTTCACCTAAGTCGTTGAATGTTTGGATATTCCTGCTGTCTAAACCCATGCACCATTTCAGTGCGGCACCGGTGAGACTATCTTGGAAGTAATGGATTAGCAACTAATGATCCTCATTGTATGTGGACATTTTCCTGGCATACATCGTAAGATGACTTTGCGGACAGGAGTTTCCTTTGTACTTTTCAAAGTCAGGGACTTTGAATTTTGCGAGTATTCTTACGCGAGGAACTAAGCAAAGATCCTGGGCGTTTTTTTTCCAAACAACTCTTTCCCTCGAATTGTCTTTATCTCTAGCTGCATTTTGTGGAGCTGTTCCTGGAGATTTTCCATTGAACCGCGTGGATTTGAGTTACTGCCTGGAGTATGATGAACTTCTTCGTCTAAGGTAGTGTGTACTACGGAAGTTGAGTTCGTCATGACTGGTTGAGAAACCGGCATTGTTACTTGTGGAAGAGTTACTCCACGTTGCGGAGTAAATGTAGAGTTTTGCTGCAAAGTAGGTATTTCAAGCGAGGTTGTTTGAGAAGTCGGTTGGCAAATTCCGATGCCAAAGTTAAAAGGCATGCCCCATGGATAGCCTTCTGGCTTACTGAAGAGCGAGCTACTAGCTGCGACAGTTGAAATTGGAGTAGTAGTGTCTTCTGAAATTGCTCGTTGATTTTGACTGCTAGATGCTGCTTGTTGACTTTGCGCGAGGCAAATGAATTGACCAAAGATGTGAGTCTCTCCACTTCTTCTTGCAATGTTGTTACCGTGCTACGGAGTTCAACGTTCTCTTGCTCAAATCCTTCCATTACTTTTCTTCTTTTTGATCTTGTATCGTATGTTCGAGTCGGCTGTGGACGAAGTCGAGAAACTCTAAGACGCGACAGCGATCTTTTCCTATCTGTTCAATCTGTGCAAGCTGTTCAAGCTGTGCAAGCTTTTCAAGCTGTGAAGGTATGAAACTGTGAAAGTGTCAGACTCTAGACAATAGACTTAAATGCAAAGTATGATGCATAAATATGATTATAAAGAACAGAAATTTCCAAAGAATTTAATGCTAAAAGAGATATTTTTGGCAAATATTTGGATGGAAAAACACACATTTATTGATTAAATGGAAGAAAATTACAACAATTGTTTTTTGTTGGAGCATTGCTCACACAAATGATAAAATAAATGATAAAATTACAAACTAAATTGAACTAATTAAACGTCTTCGTCGGATGAAGATCCAAAGGCTTGATGCGACTTGACTTGATTTCCTTTCCATAGCGAGCTTTTAGTTCAGCTTTCTCGGCTTTTAGCTTGCTGATGACTCTCTTCCACTCGTTGGGAGCGGGATCGCTGGTTGTCATCTCCTCAAGCTTTCTTTTCCTTTCTTTGACGTATCTTTGGATTGCATCATCCTTCTGGCGAATCTTCTCATCCTTTTCCATGAGCCATTCATCCTGGAAGTAGAGCGTCTTTTCATGATCCTTGACTTGCTTCTTGAGCTTCTCATTCTCAAGATTAGTCTTAAGGAATTTGTTTTCCAAAGCTTCTTTCTCAAACCTTATTTTGGTCAAGGCTTCTTGGTATTCTCCCACAACTTCGGGAAAATTTGTTGATTTGGGCGATTGAGAACATGGGATCCTCATAAGCGTAAGGCATTGAAATTCCTTCGCTCTTTTCTTTACCAAAGTGTAGGTTTCCATGGCTACACAATTCTTTGCCTTCCTTTTTCTTTCTTTCGGATGTGATGCCAAGCTTTGATCATCCTAGCTTTCAATCCTGGGAATCCTCTCCTCGTGATAGAAGTAACTTTCTGGTGAAACCAAGAGGTTTACTAGAGTTTGCGTATTGAGTTGACGTCTTGCCGGAAAGGGTTGTAGTTGATTCCTCCTTCGTACCGATGAGAGTACGTTGGCAAATTCTCCACACTCTCAATGATTTCCATCTCATTGTGCAAGGTATACCAATGGATATAAATCGTTTGTAAGAGACATGAGTCTTCTTGACCAATGCCACTCGTCTTTGTTTTCGCGGAAGATAGGAGATTTAGGCAAATGTGAGGTAATCCATTTGAAAAGCAGTACACAACACGATAGTTCCGTCTCCTTGACGATTCCTGATGAATAGAGATGTACGTGTCACCAAGCAAGGTGGGAATGGGATTTCCAATCGAAAGATCCTTATGGCGTTGATATCAACGAAATTTGGGACGTTGGGAAACAACACCAATCCATAGAGGAGTAAAGCTAAAATAGCTTCAAAGGCTACCATACTACTTGAGAGAATTTAAGAGCCTTCTCCATTAGGAACTTTGAAGTTAGTCCTAAGAGTTTTCCTCGGTAGTTAGGTTTTGTCTATCTCATTTCTTTAAGTGAGTCATCGTTGCAATGATGGTGACTTGGGAATGGCTTCCAAACCATTGAAAGGCACTTTGTCGTCTTGAGATACCTAGGATATCGAATACTCTTCCAAAGTAGGCATCAATTGATAATCGGGAAAGTGAAACGATAAATGGATCATAAAAGCGACGAAAGTTTTGAGAAGTCCTTCATCAACGTTAGCGTTTAGAAGAGTTAAAAGAGTTCCATAGCGTTTCGAAATTCGAGGATCTTCTACCAAGGATGCTAACTCTTTCAACTTTCCTACATCGAGAATTCTAAAGCTGTATCTTTTGGTGAATCTTCCTCGGCGTCCATCACTCTAACCTAAAATATTTTACAAAGAAAAATCTCTAAATTCTTTGGAAATGGGAAGAGAAATGAAGTTTTTTTGTTTTGAATGAATGAATGAATGAATGCATGAATCGGCAAACATGGTTAGTAGTTATACACAGCAAGCGTTTGAAGTCACGAGCATGAAGCCAACGATAAGAATCAACGTGGTTAAGTTCTAAGGGCTTATTTATACGTGAAAGCGGGTTCTCTCGATATCTGAGCTCAACACTCCTCTTTGAAATATTATCGGATTTGTTGAATACTCGATGGTCTAATAATATTTTTCAAGAGAAACTACTTTGATCGTAGTCTCGCATGACAATTACTCTAGGCTTACACCGAATAATCTATGCACTACATCCTAAATGGCCAGGATGGGTTATGTGTTCTACAGCCCACTCAGCTTCTTAAGTTTCCTCGAAAGTACAAATACTTGCTAAACACAATACCCTCAAGACAACCTCCACTGAGCGGGAGATATTAACTTCGTAAGCATTGAACTTCTCACGTATTAATACCTCCACCTAGATCTTAAAAATGTTTCTTAAATCCGGGTTAGGATTTCTTTCCATCGATGAAATCGCGAAAACACACAATAAAAAGCAGATATATGCAAAACATAAAAGCTTATCCCTTTCTTTTCTTTTGAAAACAAAAAAAGCTTGGTGCTCTCGGAGAATTTCTTTTTGAAAAATCAAAATTCAGTACTCCCAGTAGTCGCCATTTTCTGTTCGCGTTAAAGGTGGCTAGAGGATCTGACGTGAATTCGGATTCTCGGCTCGAAATGATTTAATCTTTTGATTTGTTTATAAAGATGCATGAGCATCAAGATTTATTATTTTCAACACAAGAAAGATGATTTAATGATTATGAAAAGGGAAAGTGAAATACCCTCAATTGATATTGGTATGCGTAACGACTAGCGTAAACTAGGCAACGCATTGGGAGATTCGAGTAAGGGGATTGTTATATAAAGGGAATAGATGGAGCACCCTAAATATATATAGTTATCTATAGCTTTTATATATGAATATGTTTGATATGTTTGTGTGTTTTAATTTGCTATTTCTATGATTGGGAAAGTTTCTCCTTTGGGATTTTAAGAATGATAGATTATGTGGATTCTAGGTTTTGTTATTATTGTGCTCGCAAAGATCTGTGGATCTTCTGCATACATATCCCCTAGTGGGAATCAGAGCATTTGTAGCTTGGATCTAAAGGGTTCTATGGTTTGTTGGTCTGAGAGAGAAAGAAATTTGCTCGGCAAGGATGAGACCTTGTGCCTACGTATTCTCAAAAGGATGTTGAGAAAGTCAGAGCAATCGTAGTTCCCACTTATGCTAGTGGAAAGCAACGGGATGTTAGTAAGAAACAGACAAATGTCATCTTAATGAAAAATGTATCTAATCTATTTCATCACATACATTTTAAAAAAGTTTGATTGATTAAAATCTTTCATTGTAAGTATTAGGTGTTTTGCTTGAGTGTACAAGCGTTACCACTTACATGTTTAAGAAAGATGTTTGAAAAAGATGTTTGAATCTTTTAACTGTAAGCATTGGGTGTTTTGCTTGAGTGTACAAGCGTTACCACTTACTGTTAAGAGATGTTTTGTTTGAAAACAGTTTGAAAAGAATTTGAAAAGTTTTTTGACTGTATGTGATATGATAGATGAGATACTTCTTCCATAGAGATGATAGATGTCTAAATCTCAAGGAGAAATTGATTGGATTTGGGATGCTTTTAAGAAGCCCGTGGGTCCTTGTATTGTTAGCCCAAGAGGAGGCATTCCGAGGGTCATCGAGGGTCCTTGTATGGCGCTCAAGAGGAAGCTATAGGGTATGGCTGGCTTTGTGTTAAAAGGATTTCACCGAGAAACCATCCTTTTGGAATTAAGAGCAATTTCACCGGGAAATTTTACTCTCTGGGGATTTTAAAAGTGATTTCACCGGGAAACCATCCTTTCACGGTTCTATCTTAGCGCGGGTGATTCTTTGTATTGGAAGCCCAATAGGAGGCTGTTAAGATATTTCCTATCTCTTTCATTGTATGATGCCCAGAAGGCTAAACTCAATGAGGAGTTCTTTTGCGAAGCCCAAGAGGAGACTCAGCAGGAGTGTTGTCTTATATGAAGCCTAAGCGGAGGCTAAACTCAGATGAATGAGTTTTCTTATATGAAGCCTAAGAGGAGGCTAAACTCTGTGGGAAGAGTTATCTTGTATGAAGCTCAAGAGGAAGCTAAACTGCAGGGGATGAATTATCTTGTATAAAGCCCAGCGGAGGCTACAAGCTGGGGAACCTATTGGTTAGACTAATTGTTATGTTATAATTAGGCAGTTGTATAAACAAGTGTGTGTGTGATATGTATTCACAGGAGTTTATGAAGGAAATATAAACAATGCAATGATGTTTATTACGAAGTTTATGAAATATAAACAAGTGTACGTGAAGCGAGCGTTTAAAGCAGCGTAACTTGATTATTTACAAGTTTGAACTGTGTACAAGGAAGTGAATATGTACACGAACGAGTATTTATGTACGGAGAAATATGGATGTACATAGGAGGGTTGGGACTTACACCATAAGGGTGGCCCATTGGTTTGAAAGCAGTTTCACAGGGAATAATGCTCCTTTCAATACCAATGGTATTCGGTGTATATACAGATGAAACAGAAACGAACGATCGAATTTTATCTGTGAAAAGTATCTGTATTATGTACAGATAAAAGTTTTCGTATGAAAAGAAATTGATATGTACAAGGAAAATATGTATGTACATAAAAGAATGTTTTGTTTGTGTATACACAAGTGAAATGAAAACAAACGATCGAAGTTTGTCTGTACTTGAGTATAAAAAGTATCTGTGTTATGTACAGATGAAAAATTTGTATGTATTTGAAGAAAGTTTGATATGTACAAAGAAATATTATGTACATAAAAGAATGTTATGGGACTTACACCGTGAGGGAGGCTCATTGGTTTGAAAGCAGTTTCACAGGGAATAAATGCTCCTTTCAATACCAATGGTGTCGGTGTATAAACAAACGAATGAAAAAAAACGAAAGAAATTTGTTTATGTTTGAATATTGACCATGATGATTTGAGTATGTACAAGTAAAACTAAATATGTACAAAAAGGGTTGGGACTTACACCGTAAGGGTGGCCCATGATCGATTGAGAAATTCGAGAGAAAACAAATTTGATTTTATCGTTTAAATCGGATTGATCGTGGTAAAAGATGTAAGTTTTGATGAAATGTTTTTGAAAAAAATGATTTGAAAATTTTTTGAAATGTAAGGTTCATTTATGAAAAGTTTTTGAAAAAAATCGAAAGTCGAAAACTTGAAAATTTCACCTTGAAAGGAGGTTTGAAAAAGTGTTCAGAACGTCGTTTTCGGCTCGATTAAAATATGATCAGATGAAAGTTTTTTCTGAAAATTTTTGCACTATCATAAAATAGATACATTTATTGACAAGTGTTTAAAAAATCACCTTAAAATAAGGAGTTTTGATTGGTCAAAAAAATTGTGGAAGTTTTGTAAAAAAAACATGAAAAATTGGAAAAGTATGAAAAAGAATGGTCCTGATGGGAGTTGAACCCATGACCAAAGGGTAGTACACGTGTCAGAAAGGACTAAAAGCAAGCAAGCTACCACTGAGCCAAACGCGTTTGGATGTTTAGTGGACTAGAACACGTGTTGATATGAGATTGGAATTTTTGAATTTGAAAAAGATCAAGAACACGCGCGAAGCTTGTTCTTCGTGTTTTGATTTTCAGAAATCACGATCCAAGCTACCATCTTCGTTTCTCAATGAAAATCAATGATGTAAAAATGAAACTTGCTCGTTTTTTCATCACGAACACGATGGTACTTGTTAATTGCATTTATATTCAGTCTAACTCAATTGAATTTCTGGAAAATGCTAAGAACCCTAAAACTGATTTTTCAAATTAAATGACGTATGTTTGATGATTCTTTGATTTTATTGAGGGTTATTGATCGTTATGTGTGCAGAAACAAAACGGCCATGAGTTTTTTTCAATTGATGCAAGGAATCATAGAGTTCGAAGTTGGTGTTCATACCTGTGAAAGTGAGAATCGAAGAAGCTGCAAACGTGTTTCCAGAACGGATTTCTTGCTTGTGTGAGCTTCAACGACATGTATGGAAGCTGTGTGAATGGGCTGCACTCTTTGAATCGAGCTGGAACTCTCAAGTCAAGTCCACCTGCATAGACACAAAATTGAACTTCGAATCCTGGGTTAAGAGTGTTACAGTTCAAGATTAATGGTTTGCCTCATGTCCATGGAGTATAGTGATGATGTTTGAGTGATTAGAACATAGTTTGATCAAGCCTAGCTTCAAATTCGATTCATAAGGCAGTTTGGAAAGTTTGAGAAAATGGAAAGTGATTTCTGGTTTTAACTTGTTCTTGTGTTGATTTTAATGTTCAAACAAGTTTCAAATGGATATCAAAGCATGTTAGACACCAAAGTTTATCATGGTTTTTATCAAATTTCAAAAATGCAATGTTTGGCAACTTTGCACTATATTGCTTGATTTTAAAGAAAGAAGAGTGAAAGCATAAACTTGCATTGCTTTGGTGTGTTTTGAATGGCAAACAAGACCTGTATTTATAGGCAACAAGTTCTGAAATGTTAGGCAAAGAGGTACAAGCTTTTGGAAAATCAAGGATAGCTTAAGGGGTAAGAAAGACATTTGCCAAAAAAGGAAACTTCCTTTTTTCACCATGTGCTCATTTTTACAATTTGATCCAATCCTCTCAATTATTACCTCTAACTGATATTTATCAGTTCAATCATCCATTTGGCAAGGTTAGATTGCTTCTAGATGAAGAAAACATAAAAATGACCTATAATTGAAGTTATGGATTTTGGAAATCAAGTTTCATGAAGCCTTATGTTTCAATTTCAAAAGTATGGCTAGACTCCATGTATTTGAGAGTTCTTGGACATTTTGGAAAGCTTGTTTCAAGCTACAACTTTCATGTTTTGAGTTTTTCAAATTCAAATTGGAACTAGGTGAAAAAATGGCATGAAGTTTGGAAAAATAAGAAATTTCAACACTTAGAAAATTTTCTAAGTATGAAAACTTTGACTTTTGTTGACTTTTCAAATTCTTTGATTTTTATGATCATGATGGATCATTTGAAGTATTTTGATGATTGAAAAAGTTTTGTTTTGAAAATTTTGACCAAAAGTCAAAGTTTGACTTTTCTGTGCAGATGAATTTTCATCAGATGTTTCAGAAATTGACTGATGAAGTCTGTGAACTTCTGTGATGTTTTGAATCCAGAAATTAGGTCAAGATGTTGTATCTAATATATAATGACCAATCTCTATCCAAAAAAGTCATTTCTTGTTCAAAAAGTCAGAGAAAACTCATGCCCGATCAAAACCCTATTTGGTCGATCCTTGATTGATCTGTGAGAGAAATGGATATCTGATGATTAGAGGTTGATATTTTGATCAAGATAGATCAAATGAAGTGAGAAAAACTCAAACCCTAATTGTTTGCCTCTTGAATCAGATGAAAATCTGATGAAACCCTAATTTTGACCTGTGAAATCCACCGATTAATGCTGTCTGAGCTGTTAGTTATGCAAATGATGCAAATGTAAGGTGGTATATTAGGTCAAAATTTTTGGTATGACACTTCCCTCACATTAATCTTTAAATTTTCATCATAGACTTCGAGGTTCATGGTTCCTTCCTCAATGTTTATCATGCATCTTCTTGTCTCTAGAAAAGGTCTTCCCAAAATTAACGGGATTTCCCAATCTTCTAGTATTTCTAGAACTACAAAATCCACAGGAAACACAAACTTATCAATTTTCATCCGTACATCAGTTGCAATACCATAAGGTCTTTTAATTGAATGGTCTGTAAACTGAAGTGTCGTCCTAGTATCCAGAACTTCACCAAGCTCCAACTTTTTAAAAATAGACAGCGATATAAGGCTGACACCAGCTCCTAAATCAATAAGTATTTTTTTGAATGACCTGTCTCCAATGGCGCATGGAATAGTGATTGCACCTCTATCTTTTTTATTCATTTGAATTCTCATGCCTTGCAAAATAGCACTACAAGTTTTAGTCAGCAATACCGGCCCAGTGTCAATGTACCGCTTCTTGGAAATGATGACCTTCATGAATTTTTCATAAATGGGTATTTTTTTCCAAAGCTTCAGTAAAAGGAATGTTGATCTCGAGCTTCTTGAATAATTCCAAAAATTTCTCAAAAATTTCTCATTAAGATCTTTCTTCCTTGCTTTGGTAGGATAAGGCATAATGACATTTTTCTTTGGATCTTTTTGCCCATCCTCCTCAGTCACCTGTGGTGTTATAACTTTTTCAGCTTTTTCTTGATCCTCTCTAATCTCCAAATCCACCTCTATCAAACCTTCCTCTTCAATGATTTTCTCAGCTTCTTTACCACTTGACTTAGCACTCCTTGTCACAAAAGCATTCACAATGTGATTCTCTCCTGGATTAGTAACAGTTGCACCAGATAGAGTGTCAGGTGCTTGAGTATTTGCCAACTGTTGTGCTATTTGACCCAACTAAACCTCCAATTTTTAATAGAAGCTGAAGTGTTCTTTTGATTGTTTCTTATCTCCTCTTAAAATTGAATATCGTGAGTTGCCATCTTTTCAATGGATAACTCCCAATCTGCTTTCTTCGGAGGTTGTTGTTGTTGTTGTTGATACTAGTTATGATATTGACTTTGTCCCTGCTATTGAGTGTTTCCTTTTTGATCCCTCAAAGCAAAATTTGGATGATTCTTCCACCCAAGATTGTAGATGTTATAATAAGGGTTGTTCTGTTTCAAGAACTTTATTTCCTCAATTTGTTGAGCAGTTGCAAGACAATGCACTGTCAATTATGGTTTGCTAGAAATATCACAAACAATATTTTGACCTTGTTGAATTTGAGCCACTTGCTGAGTATTGATATTCATCGCTTTTAGCTTCTTTTCTACTTCGGAAGCTATTATTTCTTCCATTTTAAGTTGCTTATTGGCCTCCAACTTTAAATCAATCACACCCCCGGGCTTGCTTGTAATCTGTCATATACTTCCAAATACTCATTTGTAGCAATTGCCTCGATTATCTTCTTATGAGTAATATGCTAGGGGTGAGTGTGTGATTTTCTTTAAGATAACAGTGACTCTTGGTCTTCTCAATAAGTTCATTAACCTGAATTTCCAGTTCTTTAGGATATTTTTCCCTAAGTCCTTAGTGAAAAACCTTTATCCATCTGCCCTAATTTTTAATGTCCATTCGAATTATAGAAGAAGACAAGCATTTGATTATCAAGAATTTATCTGGTTATTGTAAGATTTCCCTAGTCCTAGGTGAAATATTCTACAATATAATTGTTTAAGAAAACCTTAACATGGTTGTCTAGTTCTACTGTGTAAAGAAAAGTGAACCATATTGGTCCGATAGGGAAAACGATATTATAATCCAAAACAATTAAATTGATGTAAACAAACTTATGCATTGATAAAACAAAGAGATCAAGACAAATCAGGGACACCCCCAAGCATTAGGGGTTTAGCCTCTCATAGAATTCAAAAGAAATAAAATCATAACAAAGATAAACATTACAAAGAGATTAGATGTGTAGATCTTCAATTGCTCTCGCGCATAAAGGATTCTCCGTCTCCAAAAACTCTTGAAACTTCCACTCTTCTACCGTGCAATTCTTCAAAAATGTCAAAAGTACCTTTTTTCTCTCTCTCTCTTAGAATCAGGTTTACATAGTGTTAGGTTCTTCCACTATAGTCCAAAATGTCCAAAATGTCCTTCAGGACCCATCAAAGTTAAAAACTCAAAAATCCAAAATCATCAGTGTTTTGGCTGACACAGGCACCCGTGTCAGCTTCTGATCTTTTAGTTCCAACATGTGATTCCATCAGGCAGTTGGACACGGGCAGTGTCACAGGACACGGGCACCCGTGTCAGCTTCTAGTTTCTCTTTAAACTTATGCTTTCATCAGACAACATCACACGGGCCTTGTCACAGGACACGGGCACCCGTGTCAGCACCCATATAGCTTCCTAGCATTCATCGTTTTTGCACCACCTCTTTGGACATGTTAACCTGCATCTGAAATCAAATACACTACCAAACAAAGACATCAAACGCATCTAAATGACACAAATTCAAATAAAAACCACGAAACGACACAATAACAAAACATGAAATATATTAATTAAAACAATCACAAAACAAACAAAAGTGTTACCGAATTGGAGGATTCATGGCGAATAGATGATCGAAAACTAGTATAATTGGTGACCGATCAGGTAACAAACAATTGTTTTTCTAGGTAAATGAAACAAAAACTTGCCTAATCAGATGAGAAATTTGATCTCACCATTTTAAGCATTTGCAAGTTCCATTAACTTTTCTCTTTTTCCAAATTGTTACACCACTCCACACGACTTATTAGCACAACATTATTCTCTCTTTTTTTCTTTCAAGTATTTTTTTCTTTTTCTTTTATTTTTCACTTTTTTGTTTCTTTCTTTTTCAATCTTTTTCTTTTTATCAACCTCTTAACAATCAACCTTTCTTCTCCCTAACTTGAATATAAACACAATTTTAATACGAATGCTCTCTAACTTTTTAAGGCAAGAAAAAATTCAACCAGAAGTCATGGTAATGGTGTGAGTGCAATTAGACTATTAGATGTTTTACATGATGTCAAAACTCGGAAAGCTAGCATTTCAGTATGGCAGACGGTATCCTTATGTATTTTGGAAATCCCTTGCATTAGAGATCTTAGAAATCATTTAAAACAACTTTAAAATTGATCCCAATCATGAAAAATCATTTTTTTCACAAAAACAACACTTATGTGTCGACCTGAAATTTGTATGCGCTGACACATAAATTCTACATTTATGCATTTTCTTACATTTTTCAATATGTGTTGACACATATGATTTATGCATCAACACATGTACTTTAATATTAAAGCTTTCAACATTTCTACTTTAAAACACATGTGCTGCATTATTAAAGCTTTTAGCCACTATTTTGCATGTGTTGACACATAAACTTTTATGGTCGACACATACTATTTTGTGGGTCATTTTTTATTATTTTCATTCTGAAACTACCCTCGTTTTCCTAAAAAGAGTCCAACTATAAATATATCATTCATGTATCATTACAACTTGATGATACTATAAAATTAGTCTAGATTTATTCTTTTTCTTCAACCTTTCAATCTATGCATACACACCAGTATTAAATTGTGATGATGTTCCGTTGGGGTGCCATCTTGACGAAGATTGAGATTTTCCAATTGAGTTTGGGGTGAGATTTGTAGGAGTCTTTATCTGGAAAACCATCGGGTTTATCATCCAACATCATTGGTTGATTTGGGGGTTTTCATGCAAGATAGTTCGAGAAGGAATCATACATGTGAATCACCTCAAAGTGTTTAAAATATTTGCAAGGAACCTTGGAGTGTTTGAAATCTTTTCAGGGAAGTAGCAAGAATTGGTGATCTTGTGTTGATAGAGTGCAATCGGATTTACTCGACTGAAATCCCTTGGAGTCTTTGAAATCTTTGCAAGGATCCTTGGAGTGTTTGAAATCCTTGCAAGAAAGTAGCTTAAGCAACAAATAGGTTGCATCTATCGATCTTGGTCTTGTTGAAGATCAAAATAAGAGAAAGGGTTGAATTAACATCAAACAGTTATGGTTTATATAGTTGCTCTGAACAGTTATCCTGTAAGAATTTTTTTTGCAAAGTAAGAAAGTATCTCAATTCCACATTGGAATTGGGCGTAGACGTACCCACATGCAAGGACTAAAATGGGGAACTATGTAAACAAATCCTTGTGTCTCTTATAATTTTTGCTTTTTCTTGCATTTCTATTCATCAAATAATTTATCAAATAACATTGTGTTATCAATTGAATTGTAAAAATTTTCCTAATTGGTTTTGATTTTAACTCAAGTGTGGATATAACTTATAATCACTTTTGATTGTAAGTGGTTTTTTATATCAAAACTAATCAATGATTTTTTTTTAAAATTCACTTGAACTCCAAGTGTTTGAATAATTATTTGGCTTGTTTAACTCAAAGGAAAATTGCAATATTCTATCTCTTACTCTCATTTACTTTTTATATGCAATTTGTTAAATGTGTTGATTGATCGATTGATTCGTATATAATTTCTCTTTGATTATTAAATTTTGAATTGCTTTGTTTATTAGCTTATAATAACTTTGATTGTAAGCACTTTTGCATATCAACAAAGCTCAAAGAAAATTCTCAAAATTTATTGTGCGTCACATATTCGATAAATTGTCAAGTTATGACTTTAACATGATTTCATTTGAAATAGGAAACCGTTGTGTAGGATATTAAATGGTTAATTGAGATATTATTATGTTTATTGATTTTATCATTATTTTAATTTCATATGACTCGTGCATATCCGAGTTTTCAATAACTAGGTTCGTTTATACTACTCTATTTGATCTAGGCTAAAAATCTTCCACTCAACATTGTTTTTCAAATAAGTTTTAAATAACCATTTTGAAAAGTAGTTTTTATTTGGAGATCTATTCAACCCTCCTCTAGATTCCGTGTCGTCGTCTAACAAGTGGTATTAGATCCTGGTTAATTTCGTGCTTCAAACTCTTATTAGAAAATGGCGTACGAACTTAAAGGGGATTACAAAACAGCCCCAAAAATTTTTTTCCGGAAAAAACTAAAGTTATTGGAAAGATTGTATGCACTTTATGTTAATTCATATGACAAGAATATATGTGACGCTATTACGCAAAACAATGCTAATGGCGTTATCACATCTAAGCTGGAAGCACTTTGGAATAATGATGATAAGAAAAATTCATTTAATCTCATTAATTGTTTGAACGCACTTGGTAAGCCTATTTCCCATGCAATTGCTACTAACAAATTTTTGATATGTCTTATAAGGAATTAGAAACTGATGGTCATTGCGATCAAGGATGAAAATGATATTACAACACTTGATCTCATTACATTGTTTGGTGAGTTTGAAGAAGATGAACAAGAACTTACTTGTTGAGCAAGCATGAGAAAAAGCTTGAGAAGAAGAAAAAGGGAAATACACGTATAAGGAGGAAATAACAAAGCCTAAAACTTTTAAGGCGTCAAGTTTAAGGTCCTCAATTTGTGAGCACGTAATACATTAGTGATTTTAGTGATGGTGAATATTTAAATTGTCATTATGGTTGTATTGCTCAAATGCAACCAATTGTTTCACTAACCCCCAAGGACCTAATGAAGATTAGGTACCTAGTTTGTCTTGTTATTTTTTGTAGGAACACTGTCTTGACTCTATGAAGAGAATATGAGTTCTCATTTATGGTGGCTCAAGGCATATGTACATATTCCAATTCTATTGGATATAGGGGTAAGATGATGGATTATGTGATCTAGAAAGCAAAAACAAGTTTTGTTTTATTGGTAAGAGATACATAAGTTACTTTTGTTGTTGTATCTACAAACACTCAGAAAAGGTATTTCATTTTATGATGTAGGTTTATCTTCAAGAGACATAATCAATGACACCGAAGAAGGAATTGATCAATCCAAATCGGTGAAACGTGATGAGGAGAAAGATAACTAACATGAAAAGGATAAAGATGAGAGTTGAATCAAAATTAATGTTCATCATATCAATTACCTACTTGTATTCATCACAAGATATACTTTTGGGTACTTTGTCAAAATGAAAGGTGGTAAGATCATATTGCTCTAAAACCTTTGTGGCATAATTTGAATTTGGTTCAACTTTCTTTTGAGAGACCTGTATAAAATGCAAGTGCATCCTCCGTCATATTGTACGGTGAGGTAGTAACGATTTAACTTTCGCTTTGTTAGTAAGTTCTTTCTTTTACGTGTTTATTTGTCTAAATACATGACATAATTGGTGTATGGTATATATATTATGAGTATTCATTTGCAACATAATTCTCAATTGATAATTATAGTGACTTATAAATTTATATATTTGAAATGACCTCATCACATTATATTCTCATGTATTTCTTATAAACACTTATATGTACATAAGCATGTTTAGTTTCATTAAATATCAAGCATAACACATTTGAAATTACATCATATTTGATTATACTAACATGTGACTTGTCAAAAAATTCTCTAAGCTTATGCAGAGAGTATTTGAAATGAGTCTTATGGGGAGTTAAATTACTTTCTCGAACTCCAAATAAAGTAACTCAAGGAAGGAACACACGTGTGGGGAATTGCCTTTGCGATCATGCTAAAAAAGGGAATTTTGTGTTCGAGCATCTTGATAGTGAAAATCAACTTGTCAATGTTTTCATAAAAACATTTGCAACCAACCCGTCTTTCAACCAACATATGGAATTGGGGATTATTAATGTCTCCCGTGTTGCTTTCTTTATTATGATGCTTGCACTTTTATAATTTTTCTTTAACACTTTGTTTGAGTATTTACATCATGTGAGTGCAACTTCCATTCCATCAAGGTGAGGTAATATTGTTCCAAATTTCTCCTTAAAAGTAAGATTTTTTTTTAGTACATGTTTAGTTGATGAAAAATGCTTGCTATGTTCTTAAATAATGAAAACCATGAATGTTCATCTCCAAAAAAATTGATTGATAACCATTGTGTGTTCTCAATGTATATGGTTATAATGACTTCATGAATTAATTCTTTCACATTTGTATGAATTTGTTCTTATATGTACAAGTATGTGTTTATATTATTATTTCTTGCACTTGTGCATGAGTTAAATGTAAGCTTGTTAATTGAATGTACGGTTCTTGTTGTAGTTGAGTCACATTTTATGGCAACATTTTCATTTTGGATTGAATAGTGGCATGTAATTATCGCTATACTAGGAACATGCGTGTGCGACATCGGGAGTTCCATTAGATTGTGTTACGTAATCGTGACGCTATAGAAGTAACTTGACTAGCTTGCTCTTGCATCGCATTCATTATTATTCATGCAACTACATTACATGTTTGGTAATGTTTTATGCTTGTTATCTATTAGTTTTTGCATCATTACATATATATGTGGATATGTAATTATATGCTCTTCTTTGTAAAAATGTCTTTGTGTGATATATCAGTATTTGTATTGGAATATGATACTTCTCACGATTTTCCTTCTTTCTATTTGATGTTGTAAAAAGGGGAGAAGCATATGCGAGATGAAGTTGGGAAGCACAAATTCAGGGGGAGCCTTTGATAGCTACATGAAATACATTGTTGCAAGTTTTGCCATTATCAAAAAGGGGGAGTTTGTGAGTGCAACTACACTATTAGATGTTTTGCATGATGTTAAAACTCAGAAAGCTATCAATCTAAAAAAAATGTAGAATATAAACCAAAATCGAAGAAGGAAGAAGAAGAAACAGACAATGCCTCCAGTACACACACCACTGCGGGTGATGACTTCTTAGTAAGTGTACCGATAATGCTGAAGTAATAAATAAGATCGTATTCACATGGACTACGATTTAACAAAACAATAATTATGCAATGTTTAAAAATTAGTAAATGGGGGATTACATGAATGCATTGCATAAATGAAACATTGTCTATTGGATTACAAGAATGCAACATTGTTGTATATCCATGACATGTTAACAATTCCACTATACCAAATCCCTTGGTTTATTACTCAATAATTTCTACTAGATGTCTCTTATCCCTATTCAACCAGTGTAAGTGAAATCAGGCGATGATATAATGCGTTAATTCTAGTGCAACTACTAGAGGTCTCATATCCTATTCAATCGGTGTAAGTACAATAATTGCTCTAGTTCAGACACATAGGATAAGGGTCAATATTTTCTATACGTCCATTACCACATTAACAAATTATCTCAAATAATGTGTGTTAAGCAAAATAAGAAATCCAATAGAAATATAACTAATATTAACCATGTAATATCAAATTAGACATATGTCACACGTTTATCAAACAAAACCTAACCTATTAGTGTTTAGCTACTCATACTAATATAATTAAAATACCAAATAATTATATGAAGATTGCATAAGAAAATCCTTGAATCCGGCCAGTTCAAACAGAAAAACCAATTGCAACAATAACAAATAAACATCACCAACAAATATTTATTTTACCTGATCTTCATTATAGTTCCCAACTTGAAATCGGCCAGTTTTGAAAACATCCTCAAGTATGACATGCATAAAGTATGACATGCATAAGAGAAGGTAATAATACAATACCTATTTATATCATGTGTTCTGATGGATTTGGGCTTGAAAATGGATCAAGAATTTAATGAGGAGTGTGTTGTCCAAAAATAATATCTAAACTTGCAGATTTTAGATCTTTTAATTGATTGAATCAATTGATTGAATATCTTATTCATTCAGTTTTTTATACGATATTCATCAATGTTCAGATTTGATCTTCCATGCGCGTCAGGTTGATTTGGTTTTGATTTGAAATTATGTGTTTTGCCCATTCTTAATTGATTAACACTTTTGTTCAATCGATTAAATTTCTTCAATTGGGTCTCCTTGGTGCTTTGATTTGTTTGTTGGACCTTGCTACTTCTTAACACCTTCGATTCATGTTTTTGATACCCCTAAACTTAAAAATATTTTAACACACTAATTTTTATAGGTTAGAGATAATTAAATTTAAAAATAAAGAAATATTTAAAAAATGAAAGAGATAATTCCTATAATATTAGGGTGATTTGATTTTAACTCCACATTGTATTTTTTAATTACTTCTTTAAATCCACGTGAATTTTTTTTAATTTTATATTTTTTAGTTTTTAATTTTTAATATTGGATGCCCGAGGAATCAAACCAATGCTCTATCCCTCAATAGCACATTCATTGTCATTTTGTTGAATTTTTTTATATTATATATATATATATATATATATATATATATATATATATATATATATATAAAGATGAATTAAATTACACCCGAAGAGTCACTACAAGAATAATGGAAATTTGTCAGGGGATAAACTCCTCACATATGTCAAAAAAACTCTCACAAATATACAATTTGCGAGGGGACAACACCCCTAACAAAACACGTGGTCGCAACACAATTTGCGAAGGGCGAAATACCTCGTTATTTACCTAGGAGAAAATCCCCTCGCCAATTGTCAACTATAAATAGCACATGCAGACATAGAGTCAGTTGGCGCAGATTAGGTGTACAGACATGTCTACAATTGGTCAGATATTTTGCCAGGGGTTTAGCCCGTGACAAAATGCAATAATGATGACATGTACCAAGGAGTTAATCCCCTGACAAATTGCAAAATAATTTTCAATAAAATAAAATAAAATCTGACCAAAAGTAAAATAAATAATAATAATAGAATAGTTATATATAATTAATATAAATTTATATAATAATTAAAATTTATATAATAATATAAATTTAAAATATAATAAAAATTCATCAAAATTTTAATAAAAATTTTAAATTCAACGTACTTAAAATAATATATCATACACATTTACATATTTCAAAAAATTATGTTTACTAATTTATTCATAAACATTTACATATTTCAAAAAGTTATATTTACTAATTTATTCATAAACATTTACAAATTTCAAATATATATACTATTTATCATAAAAATATATATTTTTAGAAAATATGTGAAAAATTCAAATACATTTAAAAAAATAACATATATGAAAATTATACAAATTATTTGTTTACTCAATATATTCGAATAAATACTGTTTTTTTTAAAATTAATTATAAATGTTATTTTTAAAATTAATACATACTATTTTTATACATTGAGTATTTTTTATATACTATTTTTATAAAATATATATACTGTTTTTTAAATATATTATAATGTTTTTCTAATATGTATATACTGTTTTTATATACTATTTTTATATACAGTTTTATATATATATATATATATATATATATATATATATATATATATATATATATATATATATATATATATATATATATATATATATATATATATATATATATATATATATATATATATATATATATATATATATATATATATATATATATATATATATATACTGTTTTCTAATATACTATTTTGTATATACTATTTTCTAATAAATTTTACTGTTTTTTACTGTTTTTCTAAAATATATATACACTATTTTTTTACTGTTTTACATAAACTATGGTAATATACTATATAAATTAGTGTACTGTTTATTTAAAATAATTAATATATTTACATATAAATTTAAAATTACAAAACAATAATTTTTTACAGTTAATATATATATATATATTATAATTTCGAATTTTATTATTATAATTTAGAACCTAATATTACAAAATGAATATATATCACACCTAAACATTTATATCTAAAAAAACAAAAAAAAAATTAATTGAGTACCTTTGATGAAAAATTACAGTGATTGATTGAAGCTTCTCTCTAAGATTTGTGAGTAAAACCTTGAAAATAAGAAAATATTATAAGATAGATAAATATATAACAAATAAAAAATAAATTAACAACAAACAGAAAATAAATTAGAATATACCAAAATTAATTTAGAGTTTTACCTTTGAAAAATAAAATTAATTGAAGAATAGGAGATGAATAAAAATGGAGGTTGATATATGAAAGAATGAGGAGGAAGAAGAGAGAAAGGGGGAGAGAAAGAGGTTGAGGGATAAGTATGTTTTAAAAAATAATAATAATGTTTTAATAAAGAAGAGAAGTAGCTGCGCGGTATTTAATGCACTTGCACTTAGCGAGGGGCACCCCTCAGAAATAGAAACTTTCATAATTACAGCCTGCACGCGCAGTCTGCAAACTGATAAAGTTGTCTAGGTGGCATGGGGTATCGCCTCGCAATTTAGACAGTACAGTTTTCTAGGGGTATCCCCTCGCTAAATACTTTAACTTTTGGCGGTATTTTTTCTCTAGGGGTAGCCCCTCGCAATTTAACATTTCAAAATTTAAAAATTACATCTTTCCTATTTGCGAGGGGATACCCCACGTAATTGGTTTTTTTTTTTAAAAAAAATTCAGTTAGCGAGGGGATTTACCCCAAGCAACGTTGTTTTTTTTGTTTGGGGTTTAGCCCCTGGCTAATTCCCCTGAAAACATCCTCAAGTATGACATGCATAAGAGAAGGTAAGAATACAATACCTATTTATATCATGTGTTCTGATGGATATGGGCTTGAAAATGGATCAGGAATTTAATGAGGAGTGCGTTGTCCAAAAATAATATCTAAAAACTTGCAGATTTTATATATTTTAATCGATTGAATCAATTGATTGAATATCTTATTCATTCAGTTTTTTATTAGATATTCATCAATGTTCATATTTGATCTTCCATGCGTGTCAGGTTGATTTGGTTTTGATTTGAAATTATGCGTTTTGACCATTCTTAATTGATTAACACTTTTGTTCATTAAATTTCTTCAATTGGACCTCCTTGGTGCTTTGATTTGTTTGTTGGACCTTGCTGCTTCTTAACACCTTCGATTCATGTTTTTAATACCCCTAAACTTAAAAATATTTTAACACACTAATTTTTATAGGTTAGAGATAATTAAATTTAAAAATAAAGAAATATTTAAAAAATGAAAGAGATAATTCCTATAATATTAGGTGATTTGATTTTAACTCCACATTGTATTTTTAATTACTTCTTTAAATTCACGTGAAATTTTTTTAATTTTATATTTTTTAGTTTTTAATTTTTAATATTGGATGCCAGAGGAATCAAACCAATGCTCTATCCCTCAATAGCACATCCATTGTCATTTTGTTGAATTATATATATATATATATATATATATATATATATATATATATATATATATATATATAGAGAGAGAGAGAGAGAGAATATAGAGTGACTTGAGAACATTTGATTAATATAAGAGATGAAATTGATAGTATGAATTTTATCTTACTTAATATAAACATTCAATCAACGAGTATACTCAACTCTTTACTCTCAAATCTTAATAATTATTGAAGAATATCTGCTGAACAAAATTAAACAATATTTTCAATATGCATGTACAACATTTATTTACTATATATTATTATATTTATTATTTTCATATAATATAAACTCATATTTTTTCAAAAAAAATAATGATTTTTTAGAAATCTACTCAATATAACCTCACGCTTTATTTCTTTTATTAATTTTAAAAGGAGTTGTGACACAAATATATAAATATTTTAATTATTTTTCAATAAGACTTTTTTAATTTTTTTATTTGAATTTTTAAAAAATAAATATATTCACCAAAATTATGTAATTCTATGAAAATAATGTTTAAAAGTATATATAACAAAAAAATTTACAAATATTTTTGTTGTTGAAATATTTTGTAACAACGTGTCAATAACTATTTATATAATAAGATTTTATATTTAGAAAATCTTAATTACAAATTTTATTTAAAAATAAAAAACATTACCAAAACCTTCATATATTAAAGGTTCATTATTTATAGCTTTAAATATAATAAATAATTTGATAAATTTTTTATAAAAATTAAATTTAAGTATTTAAAAGTTTATTAGAAATTATTAGAAACTATTTAAATAATTTATTTTATTTCAATATTTTTTAACGTATTTTTTATGGATTTATCGAATATATGTAATGGTATGAAAATTATATTTTTTTTTAAAACTATAAATAATGAATCTTCAATACATGCAAATATTTGTCATGTTTTTTTATTTTTAAAAGACATTTGTATTTTAATTTTTTAAATATAAAAAATTATTATCTAAATTGTTATTGACACAATACAAATTATTTCAACAATATATTTTTTGTTATAGATACTTTTAAATATAAATTTCATAGAATTACATAATTTTGATGATGTTTTTGTTTTTAAAATTCAAATAAAAATAATTTAAAGAGATTCTTATTAAAAATTAATTTAAATGTTTTTATCTCTTATTGTCACGCCTTATTTAAAATTTGAAAAGATTATAAAAATGTGAGGTAATGTTGAATAGATTTTTATAAAATTATTATTGACTTTTTTTAAAAAAAAATTTGTATTGATATTATATTAAAATATTAAATTTAAATAATAGATAATAAATAAATATTCTATCTATCATATTGAAAAATATTATTTTATTTTATTAGTTAATTGCATGTTTATTTTAAGTAACATAAAATGCATACCATACTTTTATTTAATACAATCTTTGGGTTGTATTTTTTGGTTTTGTACGTCGAATCCATTTCGAGCAAGGTAGAAAATGTGTTGTTGAACAATTTAATGGAATCAATATGAGTCCAATAAATATCTCTAATAGTTGCTCCATCATTACCCCGTCAGTGCCTACAAACATAATTGTTCTCATCTAGAACTTTTAAAAGGTGTTGCATTTCGGTTCGATCCCCCCGAAAGGCTAACTTTGTTTGATAGCACTTATTGTACACTTGTTTGATATTTGAGGTGCTCTCCGGTCTTTTGCGCTTCAAAGTTGCAAGAATATTTTTGGGAGGTACCAAATTTAAAGTCATGTCGGAAACACAAGTTTTCTCATTCGGAAGTAGCCAACATACTATTGGATGACCAACCAACTTTGGAGCTAAATCATGACTGTGCTCTCTGTTAATCACATTAAACTTCTACTTATTGTTAGCTATGATATAGCCACACAACTGAAACGGACACTCACATTTTCTTGTGCCGGTTTCATCGCCTTTTAAATTTTGAATGCGAGCCACAAATTTTCCACTCCTTTCGCAAGTCAAAATAACAAAGGCATTTCTTCTATCAGTGTCGTTATCGGACCTTGCTATCACAGTACCAAATCCTAACCTCATTGCCTCTAAACGAATCCACTGCAACATATTCTCCTGTAATTCAAATTCTTGAACATTTTCAAAATGTTCACGAACATCGACCGACTTAATTACGAGAGGCGGAACTACGACCGACGATATAACTTTAGTCACTTCGGATTTAGGAATGTTATCGGGGTGCACCATACCCATGTAACATAATAAAAATTACAAATACACATATCACAGTGAAATTTGCTGCATAATTTCAAAACAGAGACAAAACCGGAAATAAACTTTTGGTTTAGTTCAACCAGAAATCGAAAATAAACATCTGGTTTGTACGTAACCTTATTTTCAGCAAAAAGTTACAAATTAATGCAGTTAATGAGGGATAAAAGGGATGATGTTTACCTGAAATTCTTCTTTGTTGAACTTTTTTTGATATGATGAACCAAAAAAATATGGATTTGGAGTGGAAAATGAATTGACAAAGGAGAGGGTTTTGGGGAGATTTGGAAAAGGAAGTGTGTAATGGTGGTGATCACCATGGTTGCTGCTTATAACAATCAGCTTCTAGTTTCATACAAAATATCCAGGTGACATACAATTCGATATTTCCGTTTCTATGGTCGGAGTTATACTTCCGGTTCCATACCAAAAGTGCATCTCCGATACAGTTTCTTACAATTTCAGTGGTCACGCCATATTTTGACTAGTTTGAACAAAATGAGATGCGAATCAAAAATAAACTTTCGATTTTGAAGATGATATTTTCGAGTTTTCATGGAGTGCGTCTCACGCCTACGGAATGGATCGAGAAATCCACAGACAATATTGTCTCACTTTTATAACAATCTCAAAATTGTTTCCTAAACTGGTTGGTATCTAAGAAAGTTCCAAAACTCAATTGAACATCTTCTTCCCTACACAACAACACCTCCCTCCCTTCAATACTCCACCATTCTTCAACATGCATATTTTTCTAGTAACTTTAAAAATTATAGATGGTCGGCAAAGCAGGAATCTAAAATTGGTAGCAACAAAGGTATAAAATAATGGAAGATGAATGTGGGAGATGAAAATTGTATCATGTATATATCAACCTTCAAAAAGATAGACGTGTTGTATTGTTCGAATTTAGTTAGAACATTAGAAGATAATTTAAGAAAATGCAATAAAAAATAATAATTTAAGAAAATGCAAAAGAAAATTAAGAAATTCTAGACTTTAAAAATAAAATCAGATGGATTGCTAAGTCATTGAAATTTGAACTAAATATGACAAGGAAATTTAGGTAAGGACTTATGTTGTATATTTAATCCTTCATTTTATGATCATTTCAAATCATGAGATATTTTCCAACATGAATTTCTTTGATCAAAATGATTAAAATTAGTCTTCTTCGTTTATCTTTAAGATCAAAGACTTAGGAGGTATTTAATCCTTCATTTTATGATCATTTCAAATCATGAGATATTTCCCAACATGAGTTTCTTTGATCAAAATGATTAAAATTTGTCTTCATCGTTTATCTCCAAGATCAAAGACTTAGGAGGTATACTTCTAAAGCATATTTATGTTTTTCTACAACTTCTTCAAATGATCTTTCTTTAGAGTTCTGAACAGCAAAACAAGTAAGTACATTATTCTTAATTTCCATTATATCATCTATCTTCCTTATATTGTATTTTTGAGCATGTGTTACATTTTTCGTTGGAAGTTAATTCTTTATATTTTTTTCTAAGGTTGAAATCTTCTTTCCTTTTTATTCAATTGTCTGAAGATCCTTCTTTGAATTTTTGTTGTTCTTTGAACACAAGATTCCTCGATTTGATGTTGATTGAACAGGAACTTGATATGATATGACTGATCATCTTTCAGTTTAATCTTTTGATTACATCAGCTTCTGTGTTTTCCTTCTCTCTTGATTTTTCCTAAAATTTATGAAGGTTTTTATCTATAGATTCAAGAGTTGAATAAATATTTTGATTCTTAATTCTCTAGATAAATGTTGGTAACATAATTTCTAATAATAAAAAAACTTTGAAAAAAAAAGAATTTATGTGCCTCTTGTGTTCATCTTCTCTAGGTGGATACAAGGAGAAACTATATATATATATATTCTAAAGTATTTCACATTTCCTTGACGGTTTTACAATAATATAAAAAAGATTTCTATCATCTAAAGACAAAATTATAAAAAAATTTGAATTTAAAATTTATATCTTTCTTTTTTTTTCTTTCTAATTTGGTCCATAGAAAATAAGGTTTTTTTTCACTTCTTCATCATTAACTTGATGATTTGGGTAAATTAGACTATTGATTATGTTTTTTTTTCTTTCAAAACTCTGGATTTATATTGAAGAAAAATTCAATTTTCCAAACTTCGAAACTATCTTTTTCAAAAGGTGGTGTGTTTAGAAAAGAACTTGTGTTGGAAGTCGTCATCCTCCTGAGACGATTAATCCTTAAATAAGAATTAGGATCTGATGCTATTTGTTGGAATTGAGACTTCACACATAGTAGGGGGAGAGTGAGTTGTGTGATTTGGAAAAACATGGTTTTGAAAACTTTTTGAAGATTTAAATCAGAGTTTGAAAACATTTTTCTAAAAACTAAGCAGCAAAAATTAAATAAGAAGTGCAGAAATAAAATATTTAAGAGAGAAAGGAAGACACCAAGAATTATAGAGGTTCATTCAAAAATAAAAATGACCTAATCCTCTTACCAAGACTTGATCTTGAGAGTTTCCAACAATACTTGAGATCTTTAGTAGGAATGGCTCACGAACCCCCCTTATACAAGAAAATTGTGGTTGTCCTTCAACCAAAATATTACAAGACGAAATATATGAATGTTTGCGTCTTATCCAATGAAATGTTGAGATTGAAGTGGTCAAACTTCCTTCCCAAGTGTATATTGAAGTAGTTAATCTTCTCTCTACAAAAATAACTAAGCTCAATTGATTCAGCATGATAACCAATAAACTTTTGACATTTTAATAGGATTAGCTTCTCATATATGGTTTTAAACATGTTAACCATGAACCAATGATAAGTTCATCAATATTGATTATTTTCAACCTATAAACAAGCAAGGCTAACAAAGAGCCTAGGGAAGTTCATCAAAATTGACGATCTTTAACCTAAACACATATGGAATTGATGACACAATCCTCAACCAAAGATTTTAACGAGTTTAGATTCTGAGCCACATATCTAAAACATCCTTATTTGGATAGTATTTAACCAAAGGTTTTTAATATTTCTACCCTTCCATAATTAAAATAATTCATTCACAAAAGATATTTCCCCACAAAAATATTTGGCTATTTGGCTATAAGAACTAATGAGAAATTGAAAATGAAAACTTAGAGAGAGAGAGAGAGAGAGTGTGTGTGTGTGTGTGTGTGTGTGTGTCAATATACACATTGTATTATGGATGCTATAAAACGAGGAATGAGACTTCTATTTATAGGCTTGAGATTCCCCAAAAGAGGAAATAGCATTAAGGCAAATATGGTTGTTATTAATCGATTAAGTCAATCGATTAGCTCTTTTAAATATAATGGTTATGAGTTTCAAAATAGTAAAGAAGTGATATTTAGACATTTCATAAGATCTGAGTGCATTCAAATTGCCTTGTTCCTCAAAAGCGCGCTAATATAAACAATTGACATTATGCTTTAATCGATTGGATTTAGTCAAAAAATATTTTATGGCTTTTTGAATGCTCTCATCCTTTTCTGTACAATTTCTATAATTATCAAGGCATTTTCTTTTCAAAAACATTTTATAAAAAGGTTTTAAGTATGTGTGTGCTTATAGCCATATCCTTCTATAAAGAAGGAACTTTTGCTTTTACAAAGTTTCACCCACTTACTAAATTAGAAGATTAACTCCTTTAAGCTTTGTCTGATAGATTCTTTTGTGTTGACACCACTTACTTGGGATTTCTTTTGAAGCTTTTGATGTAATATATTTGCTTTCTTTTGCCTGAAACTTTGTTCAACCCCACTAATCAAACCTCATGGATTGCATCTTTAACCACTTAAATACATTGGTTGACTTTTTCTATAGTTGCATCTTTATCATGTTGAATGTCATCTACTCTGATCTTTTACGGTTGTCATCACGTTGCATTTTTATCATGTTGAATATTTGTTATATTTTTTATAGTTGTCATCATCAAAAGATGATATCTTAGTTTGAAGATTTTCTTTAAGACACCTGCAAAACAAGGTTTCACATAATTTAACCCCCTCTTTTGTATGGACTCACGTGTTCAACATGGATGAAATTGTATTAATTTATAATTATATTCATGAAATTCAGTTTGTTAAAAAGATTTTAGATTCAAAGTTCAAAATCAAGGAGCTAAGATAATTGAGATATTTTTTGGGTTTTGAGATTATTTGGTTTGATTCATGCATTTTTTGTCTAAGAATACACTTTTGAACTTTTGGAGGACATATGTTATCTTGCTGCTAAACCCTCATCTATTCCTTTTGATAAAACCTTAAAAGTTATTTGTCTCAAATATTTCACTTTTAGAGGAATCTCCCTCGTTAAAAAGACTCATTGTAAGCTCATTTATCGGACCAACACTAGATCAAATATATCTTATGTTATACAACATTTGAGTCAGTTTGTGTCGATACATATTCTTCCACATTATTAAATTGCTATAAGATTTTTAAGATACCTTAAATATTTTCCCACAGGAGATATCATTGTCTTTCCTTTTAGTAATTTTAAATTGTATGGCTTTATTGATTTTGATTGGGTCATACTTGAGTCATCCCTTATTTACTAGAACTCAAAGAATCCAAACATAATCTCTAAGTCAACTACTAAGGAAAAGTACATGACATTGGCTTCATTAACTTCTGAATCGCATTAGCTTACATCATTTCAAGAGTCTGCATATTATTTTTAATCAACCAACTTCAATTTACTATGATAGCAAATCTGCAATATACATTGCTTATCATTTTCACATTTCATGAAAGGAGAATATTCACTCCAAACTCATTCATCTACTTTTTGTTTCAACCAATTTCCAATTAACTTATATAGTTACTAAGCCCCGACATTCTCTCTCTTGCCCTTTCATTTACTTTACAAATTAAAATATTGTAATATCTATAGTCCAATTTGATGGGAACATGGTTGGCCTAACCCATTAAGAAGTCTAAAAAAAAATTTAAATTAGGACTTTAAAATATATTTTAAAATAATAATTTTGTAGTTGTTAAGAGTTGAATTCAAGATAAAAAATTTTAAAATAATAATTGTGATTATTAAGAGTTGAACTCAAGATCAAAAGAAAAAAGAAAGAAATGACTAAAATTTACCAAATCAATTATGATAATTATGTGTCTTATATTTTAATATATATTATTATAATCAAATAAAAATATTTCAGATATGTTTTAAACTCAAACTTTTAAGACTTGAAGTCCTTACCTAAGTGACTTGGTCCTTAGATCGGATGGAAGAATTAACTTTAGTAGAAATCCAAATGAAACCATGTTAGGTATTAACTTTAGAGTATGTTTGGATGAATTAATTTGAAATTTAAGGAATATTGAAATTTCATAGAATTCAAATGCTTCATTTGAATTTCTTTCATTTTCAAAATTTATTGATTGGATGGAGTATTTGAATTGCTTCATTTTCAAAATATATGGACCATTTTACAAAATTCAAAAAATTATTAGTAAACAATTTAACTTTAAAATTACGGAGCAATCACAAATTCTTTACTTTTTAGTGTCATTTAAAATTCTTTAAATTTGGCTTGAATAAAATGTTTCATAAAATTTACATCATTTTAACAATTCTCCATTTTTTTATCCAAACAATAGATTTTGATCTGTTAAAGATGAACAAGAAACTCATCTTCTGGAGATAAATCAGACACGCATCTTCTGGAGATGAATCAGAAACGCATCTTCTGGAGATGGATCAGAAGTGCAACTTCTAGAGACGAATCAGAAACTTAACTTCTGGAAAAGAAGAACTTAGTTCACATAAGAGAAAAGTTTAGAGTGACATTTTATTATTCCTTCCACTGAGCAATTACACAGTGGGTAAGAGTTGTACTTATAACAGCCAATACAATTACAATCATGTAACAAACTGTAATAGAAAAGTATAGGGGGCAAGATATGACTTGATGTAAAAGTCTAAGCAAAAGCTAACACTCCTAATAATCAGTTTTATAAAAAAGGCTTATATTTCTTATATTCTAACAGCCCCCCTCAAGCTCGAGGTGAGTGAAGATTTGAGAGAACCTTTAGCTTGGACCTCAATTCCTGAAAGGCTGCAAAACCCAAAGGTTTGGTTAAGGTGTCAGCTATTTGAGTTGCAGTAGGGACATGTTGAAGTGATAGTCGTTTGGAGACAACCTTTTCCCTTACAAAATGTATATCAAGTTCGATGTGTTTAGTGCGAGCATGGAGCACCGGGTTGTGTGAGAAAAATGCACAACACTGAGGTTATCACATAGGAGGGTAGGAGTATACAGTGGAATTCTGAGTTCAACAAGCAAGGATTCAATCCACAGAAGTTCTGAAGTAGAGTGAGCCAAAGCCCGATACTCCGCTTCTGTGCTGGAACGCGCAACAAGAGATTGTTTCTTTGAGCTCTAAGACACAAGATTTGGCCCAAAGAAGATGCATGAGCCAGAAGTTGAGCGTCTGTCATCAGGATCACTAGCCCAGTCAGAGTTGCTATATGCACGAAGAGAAAACTTCTGGCTTGCAGGAGAGGGGGACATCAACATACCATAATGAGTAGTTCCACTAAGATACCTAAGGACGCGACGCACAACTGAACAGTGAGTGTCAAGTGGAGAAGCCACAAATTGGCAAGCTTTGTTGACACTGAACGCAATGTCAGGTATTGTCAAAGTGACGTATTGTAAGGCTCCCACAATTGACCTATACTTTTGTTGATCAGAAAACAAATATGTGCCATGTCTGCTCAGTTTGGTGGTGCTTAACATGGGTGTAGGCACACCATTAGCAGTCTCCATATTGACTCTGGCTAAGAGATCACGAATGTACTTAGATTGAAGAAGCATGAGAGATCCATTAGGCTGAAACTTAACTTCAATACCAAGAAAGTAAGCAGGTTTGCCCATCTTTTTCAAAGCAAATTCAAAGTGAATTTTTATGATTAAGTCATGAATAAGCTTCGAGCTGGAGCGTGTAGTCAAGATATCATCTACATATATCAGAATGTACATAGAAATACCTTGATGTTGATATGTGAACAAAGAGTGATCACATTTGGAATGAACAAAGCCAAACTGAATAAGAGCCTTGGTCAGCTTTTCATACCAGGCCCTTGGAACCTATTTTAAACCATAATTTGCTTTGTACAGCTTGCAGACAAGTGTTTTGTCAGCACTTGTAAATCCAGCAGGTTGATTCATGTAAACTTCTTCATTCAACTCACTATTTAGGAAAGCATTGTTGACATCAATTTGCTGAATATCCCACTTGAAAGTCAAGGCAAGAGTCAAAACAAGTCTGATAGTAGTAGGCTTTACAACAGGTGAGAAAGTTTCAGTAAAATCAAATCCTTGTTGTTGATGAAAGCCCTTGGCAACAAACCTAACCTTGTACTTTTGAATTGTGCCATCTGCATTTTCTTTGATTTTAAAAATCCACCTACATCCAACAACTTTTCTATGAGGTGTTAGAGATGTGAGAGTCTAAGTTTTTTTAGCTATGAGGGCATCATACTCAGTTTGCAAAGCTTGCACCCACTCAGGATTTGTAAGTGCTTGTTTGGTGCTCGTTGGTTCAGACTCGGTGACAACTATGAATACCCTAGGCTTGGAGATTCCAAACTTGGATCTAGTGAGCATAGGATATTGGTTATGAACAAGAGGTGTGGGAGCAACACTCTGTGTAATTGAGGGAGAGGCAGAGGACACAGGGAACAAAATAAGGCTTCCAGAAATTTCTGGCTGAGGGAGAAAGGCAATGAGGTTCTATGAGGTGGCCAGAGGAGAACTGGGATTATCCTGTGGACTTAGACCAATAATATTAGCATTATCCTCTAGACAATGAGATGACTTAACCTGTACTTGGGTTAGAGGAAGCTGGAGAAGTTTGACAGTTGTGGAGGGAGTCAAGGATGCTACTATCATTCACAGGAGTAGCTGTAGCAGGGTAGACATCTAGATTGGTACCATTGTGGGAATTTGAATTACTCTGTGGAGATTTAGATGTGTGAGCTGACACAGACTTGCCCATGGAATTAGGAACCACAAGAGGAACATAATGAGAACCTATATGAACAGAGTTAGGAATATGTATATGGGATAAGACAAAACTATTTTTAGTTTCAGCTGCCTGAGATTTAGTTGAGAATAACCTAAAGTAGGGAAAAGTATTCTCATAGAAAGTGACATCTTTAGAGATGTGAATTCTACCATCTGGAATGAGACACTTGGAACATTTATGTTGACTAGAAACTCCCAAGTACAGACACTCTTGACTTCTATATTGAAGTTTGTTTTTGTTGTATGGTCTGAGGAGGGGAAAACAAGAGCACCCAAAAACTTTAAGAGAGTTGTATTGAGGTTGTGTTTTATACAGAGCATGAAATGGAGAATTGAATCTGGACAAGGCAGTGATAGGTAATCTATTAATCAAGTACACAACCATAGCAAAACTATGATCCAATATGATAGAGGTATGGATGAGTGAGCAAGCATTGTGAGTCCCATTTATACTATTTGTTTGTGCTTTCTTTCAATTGTGCCATTCTGATGGGAAGTGTGAGGACAAGTGAGTCTGTGACTGATGCCTAGTCCAGCCAGAAAATTGGTAAATGGTCGAAACTCACCTCCAAAATCTGACTGGATAAATTTTATAGTTGCTTGAAACTGTGTTTTAAAAAAAGGCATTAAACAATTTGAAAGCATGAAGAGCCTCAAATTTCTGTTTAAGAAAGTAAAGCCAGGTGTACCTAGTACATCCATCTACAAAGGCAATATAGTACTTAAAACCAGCACTAGATAATGAAGGAGAAGGCCCCCATAGATCAGTGTATATAACATCAAAGGCATTAGAATAAAGAGCAGTAGATAAAGGAGCATATAATCTGTGAGCTTAGCCAAGATTGCAAGGAGAACATAACAAAGAATCAGTTTTATTTGATTGAGAGATATTACACATTTTGAGTATTTGGTTAACATAATTAATATTGGCATAACCCAGCCTATGGTGCCACAAGGTACTAGATGCAAAATAACTTTGAATACCCGAGTGGGAATCCAAGTTTTTATTCAAGTAACATGAGCTGGAAAACTCCAAAGGAAGTTGTGGGAAACAGTAGAGGCCACTAGCATCTAGATGACCTTCAATGAGAACTTGTTTAGAAGCTTGGGATTTGACACAACATTTATCAGAAAAGAATTCAAAAATTACACTATTATCTTGTGTAAATTTTGACACAGAAAGCAGATTTCTAGTTATGGAAGGTACATGTAATACATTAGAGAGAATAAGCTTATGCTGGAGCATGACTTAGGAAAAAATTATGTTGAACCAATAGATTTTATAGCTAAGGGCTGACCATTGCCAACATATACATTGTTCGAACCAGAATAGGATTTCTTATTAAGTAAATGCAAATCAAAGGTAGTAAGATGGTGAGAAGCACCTGAGTCCACAAACCAAGCTTGGGATTCAAGTTCATTTGGCATAGAATACTCCTGAGTGTAGGCACCTGGTTGAGGAACACTTGCACATATAGTTATAGCATCAGTGTTTGAAGTTGGCTCTTGAGCTTTATCTGACTTAGAAGCATCATTGTTGGTGGATTGATCAGTAGCAAAATTTCCAAGGATGAAGGACTAATCAAAACGGTGCCAGTAATCCGGAGAAGAGTGGTCATACTTGCCACACAATTGACAAGTTGGACGATTATCAATGGTGTACCTACCTCTTCCACGACTTCTTCCACGATTGTACCTTCCACCTCTTCCACGACTGCATGAACGTGCTCCTCTGGAGTTATTGTTCTCATACCCTTGAGTCGTGTAAGCTAGATTAGTAGAGATTGTGGAAACGGCAAGCTCCTAACGAAATTTGTCCAATTGTGCTTCATGCACGTAAAGAAGGGCTTCAACGTCGTAGAGTGATGGAGGTTCAGGCACCCAAACATTTGCATAACAAACAGATTATACTCATCCGAGAGTCCATTGAGGATGGAATCCACCTGATGTTGATCAGCGATGGAGTCACCAATAGCTAGGAGAGAATTTGCAATAGCTTTGATTCGCAGAACAAACTCAGTAACAGATTTGTTACCTTTCTTGGTGGACTTGAGCTCAATGCGTAACTGACACACACGCGCCTTCATATGTGCGTGAAAATATTTGTGAATCTGATCCCATATCTCATACGCGTTCTTGCAGGCAAGAACACGAGGGAGCACAGATTCAGAAATTGTTGATAGGAGCCAGATGAACACCGCTTGATCTTGAGCAATCCAAGATTCATACTCTTCAGAGATCGTACCTTCAAGACGATCTTGTGGTGTAGCAAACTTCGGCGAAATTTGTGGATTTACAACGATCTTGTGCATCTTTTGTGCCAAGATTACTCTCTCAACTTGTTGATTCCACATGAGATAATTGTTTTCTTGAAGCTTGATTGAGAGCTTCGGGCCAAAGCTATTATGAGTGTTCTGTGACGAGCACATGGCAGCAATGGAGTGCGACGGCGGTGCGTCTTTGTGGCTGGAGTTTGCAGAAGATTCCATGGTTGCCAGAGAAGAAGGTGGCGGTGTTTACTGAGCGGGGGAACGTAGAGGATCAGAAACAAGCGAATGATACCATGTTAAAGATGAACCAGAAACTCATCTTCTGGAGATGAATCAGAAACTCATCTTCTGGAGATGAATCAGAAATGCATCTTCTGGAGATGGATCAGAAGTGAAACTTCTGGAGACGAATCAGAAACTTAACTTTTAGAGAAGAAGAACTTAGTTCACAGAAGAGAAAAGTGTAGAGTGACATTTTATTATTCCTTTCACTGAGCAATTACACAGTGTGGGTAAAAGCTGTATTTATAACAGCCAATACAGTTACACATCACGTAACAAACTGTAACAGAATAGTACAGATGACAAGATATGATTTGTTGTAAAAGTCTAAACAAAAGCTAACACTCATAATAATCAGTTTTATAAAAAGACTTATATTCCTTATATTCTAACATGATCAAATGCTTCATGCAAACACACTTGTTACATTATTTAGATTTTACTTTAATTACGAAATTAATTGCAATTTTGTTTCGCTTGCTATAACTTAACCTTTGGACCAATTCATGCATATAGCCAAAATCTATGATCCTTGAATAATTCAATTCATTCTCTCATCATTAGTAGAAATATGAGTCCAATTTTACTTTCAATTTTCCATCATCAACAAAAATCATATTGTTGAGCTATATTATGAACAAGTTACATATTTAAGTACCAACAAAAGAGAATGAAAAGAGATAAGAAAAGGTGTTTTTAGGGAAAGTGTCAAATTATGAATACAACCTTACGAATACACATCAATTCTTCAAGATTGAAACCGTGTTTACACTTTACACAAGTTGCAACCTTAGCATTCGGTTTAAACCTATGATTATGTCGGTTAAATCTTCAAGAACTCATGATGGCTAATCCTTCATTCATTCATACCTCAAAGAAAATACATGTGGACACTCTTTGGAGCCCACAATTATGGACCACCCTCCAATACCCACCCTATCTACCACTAATTAACTACTCTAATTAGGTAGTGTTACCATTACTCTATTTCACCCTCCTTAATTATTCTATTCCAACATCTCAACTTTAGTCTATATTTCATTATTACTACTTCACATGTACTACAACTATTATAGGATCTCTCATTAGTGCCACGTGTACGGTTACCATGTGGTAGTGCATATTCATTATTGCACATAACCAACTCATAAAACAATACTTTAAAATTTTATTTATTGATTTGTCCTACTCTAAAATACAACTATAGTCTATAATAATAGTAAATACTAGTACTAAATTTTTCACTCAAATTTTGCATTAAATCAAGTGCTATTAATAGAGGATTCATGAACTTGCATTGAGTCAATAAGGTTAGGCGTGTAAATCAAAAGATAGCACATGCTCAAATGAGTCAAATTCTATGAATATTGTGTATATATTGTATTAACAATATAACCCTTTCAGTTCATCAAACTCCAACTCTTTTGTTACAATAATCTTAGCAAGAAATTCAACTTTATAGGTCCTACATCTTTATGTATTAAGACTTATAATAGCCTCTTAAATTTTCTTTCCTCACTTTTCTCTGCATTCTCTATACATCTATTTTCATTTGTGCCTCAGATCTGATCCACAATTATGGCTGAAAAGGTGAAGTTTATGAAATTTTTTGTTGCAAATATGAAATTGTGATCTTCAACTCTTTTTTATATTGATTTTATTCTTTGTTTAATTTGTAGCATAACCATATGATTCAATTATCTTATTAAAATTATATATTTGTTTCAACATGGTGCTATAAATTTAATTGTTGGTTTTTATTCAGGTGACATTTATGAAACTCAAAGTTGATCTTGAGTGTGACAAATGCTACAAGAAGGTTAAGAAACTTCTCGGAAAATATCCTCGTGAGTTCATCACCATTAGAATTTTTTTATTACTTTATAATAAATTATGGCACTGAAAATTAAAAAGTTACATTTATTTTAATTGTTTACGAACAAAATCAGAAATTCGAGACCAAAAGTACGATGAAAAAGGAAACATGGTTGCAATCATGGTGGTATGTTGTAGTCCTGAGAAGATAAGGGACAAGCTTTGTTACAAAGGTGGAGGTTCTATCAAAAGCATTGAAATAGTGGATCCGCCAAAGCCCAAGCCCGCTGAGCCCGAGAAGAAAAAGGAAGCCGAAAAGCCCAAAGCTGCTGAGCCCGAGAAGAAAAAGGAAGGCGATAAGCCCAAGCCCGCTAAAGAGGCGGAGAAGCCCAAAGCCGCTGAGCCTGAGAAAAAGAAAGATTCCGATAAGCCCAAAGACGCGGAGAAGCCCAAGGCAAAGCCCGAAGGGGAAAAGCCCAAAGACAAGAGTGATGGGGAGAAGCCCAAGGATAAGGCTGTGGCGGCTCCTATGCAGATGATCCCACAAATACCACCACCAATGGCGGTGCCGGTTGGGATGTGCTATGTCCCATCATGCTATGAGGGTAGACCTGTCGTACCATACGGCAGTGGATACCCTCAGCAGTATGGTGGACCAATACAATATTATGATGGATATTATGCAAGGCCCGTTTATGATAGCTATGGCGGAAGTGGGCCGTGTTACGTGGGCCGGTGTGATCAGTACCTCAGCGAAGAAAACGCAACAGGGTGTTCAATTATGTGATTCTTCTTCACATCATGTTCATGTTCATGAAATTAAATTGTTAATTTCTTCTTTTATTACTAAAATTATTAAAATGCATATTTCATATATATAGAGGGGGAAAAATGGAAGGTTATTTGGTGGTAAAAAAATCGCAATAATGTATACTATCGTTCAACTTTTGATATTATAATAAAATTGCAATCTCATTTGTACACTCATTATTTGAATACATTTATTTGTCTTTTTAAATTTAATTGTTAAAAAGATTGAACTTTGTAAGCAACATGGTCCACCGACACATTTTTAAGGATTGTCATATGAAGTGGCATTTAGGCCAAGATGAGTGGTTAGTTATTTGGCTTGTACTCTATGATTTTGGTGCCAGCTAATTGATCATATCATCAGATATTCTTCAACTGCTAGAGTAGAGATAAAATTGAGTTTTGGTTGCCTACTCAACAATACTGATTGATGCTTTAAGTGGTTATTGAATGAATGGATGAATGTTGTTAAGTGACATCAGAAGACAAGGACAGTTTGACAACCATGAATCCATGTTTCTCTTTTCACACACCAGCAGCGGTTTCGGATTTGTTTTTATTCATTAGATGGATCATTCCACACGGAATTTATAGTATTTTCTTTAAGAAATTTAAATGAATTAATATAAAAGGACTCTCTAACACAAAATATAACAGAGATATCAAGAGTTTACAACAACCTCCCTCTAAATCTAAAGAATTAAAGGGGTTTTATTACTATAAGTGAGATCTAGAAATAAATCTATTGAATTTGATCTTTAATCACAAAAATGAAATCAATTTTATTCTACTTAACATATGAGAATTATATGTGACTTTAACTTTAACTAACATATTATTTTTTTCTGTTCACAGAATCTATATTATAATGAATTATATTAATTGTAAAAATTCACTAAGTGATGTTATTATATGTAGAATGAATAAACGGTATAAAGTGGTCTTTTAAATGAAAATGACCAACCTGATTAATATCGATTCGAAATCGAACATGTTGTCAAAGTGAATTGAGGAATAGACATAAAAAAAAAAAAAATGTTGAGTTGATTCCACCATATCACACCCAAAAACACGTAACTAATCTTCTTGAAAAATGATACCTTATATGATTAAGTTTATCTTTGTAGGCAATCTATCACACAACAACCACCACACACAGATAAAAATCGGAACCTACTTATGTCAAACATCATCCAACATGGACTACACCTGTTGATCTTCTCGCTTAGTAAGCACAAGGTACACATCATTAACAATATATCTTTCATAAAGCACTTACTTTCAATCATCGTGAATATTATCATGTAAAGAAACATCAAATACTAACAACCTACACTCTTCCACGAATTCCTCCTTGCATGCTAACAACCTTCGTCGCCACCTCCACGCCTTTCTCTTTCTCCCCACCCTAAAGAAAACATATTCGTCACCCAGAGACGTCCTCGAGATTTTGAATGTCATGTCGAAATTATGAATTTGGTGTCTTTTTTTTAATTCATAATTTTTTTATTAGATTTATAAGTCATATGTATCAAATAAATAATAAACTTCATATGTATATATAAAAAAAAAAATTGGTACTTTAAAGAATTAGTGTCATGTGTCACCGCTCCTACTAAACACTCTTCGGGACTCTCCCTATCACAACCAACTCTCTTTTAAACTCAGACAACTAGTAAAATCGACTAAATCTCACACATAAAAATACCTCTCATATTCAAATATCATTCCAAAAAAATATATGGTCACCATCACCCGCCTGTGCTATATGTATAGTTAATATTTACAAATATAGTATTTCTTTATTAGTTTATGTCATTTTTATTTTGTTTGATCGTTATAAATACTTTTTGTTTTATTATAATATATTATAATATTTAGAAATTTTGATTTTAGTCTATACGTTATAAGAATTAAAAATAATTTTCATATGTATTTTAGTGGCTAAATATTATATAAATCGCGTCGTTATTTATTATTTTAGTTTATTAAAAAGTATCTACTTTTGGTATAATGTTGTGTGTTTAGTAAAATTATATCAGGGTATATTTATATTCGTCTGAATTATATTCAATAAGATAATACAATTAATATAATTTATGCATATTGATTCAAATTGATACATTAAATATTAATGATGATGGATTTTTAACATTCCTTTTCAAATTGGATTATGTATGTCAGGTGAGTAGAGCTTGTTACAAATGTAATTCATTCGAGAATCTCTGAGAAATTTAGTGAATATAATGACAATCTATTTCTATGTGTTTGGTTCGTTCATAGAAACTTAGTGAACATAATGACAATTTATTTCTATTTCTATGTGTTTGGTTTGTTTATAAAAAATCAGATTGAATGCAATGTGACGCAGCGCTTGATTGTCGCATTTGACTTTTATGGCCTGAACATCTCCCAACTTGAACTCTAAGACTAAATTTGTAAACCATTGTTACCTTGAAATTTCTTAAGGTGTTTAAGGGTATGTATCAAATGCAAACGTCTTTATAAGTTAGGGGTCGATCCTTAAAGAATACGGGTCCCTCAGAAGAATTTATGAAACCAATTCAAGGATGTCAAAAAGAAATGTGTTGACCAAAGGAATAAACAAGGGAAACAGTTGATTCGACCAAAGTATCAAGTAACATGAAAAGTCGAAATATGCGGCCAGAAGAAAAAATGGCCAAGACAAAGGTGTCGAAGACGAGCTACATCGACCGAATGAATAAGGTAAAGAATGTTGGTTGATTCGATAAACTATGGGCTAAGTGAAGGAATCAGTCGAAGTTCAGACATATTCGAAGATGGAGCATATTGGACTTAGAGAAAATTCATTCTTTCTGAGATGCATCAAAGCTAAGAGCGGTTTACCTTTTGTAATAACAAAGCAGGGAAAATTCAAACTTTGAAAATCGTGGGTAGTTACTTCAAGAGATCGTGTATCTTAGGCGCCAAACGGATGGCAAAATCCTATGAAGTAGTTACTTTGAGTTTCAATTTCATTCGTAGATTTCCTTGGGCGGTTATCTTGTAAATTATTATAAATAAGTCATTCTACTGTAGAATTTAGTGTGTTCACTTGTACGCTCCAATTGCTTGCCAAAACTCTGCCCAATTCCGTGCGTAAGAAAGAAATAGTTGTTAAGCTTTTGATGTACGTGAATTAACACCTTTATTTCAATGCAATCAATTTATATTTTCATGTTATCTTTTGAATGTCTTTACTGTTTTATATTCACCTTCGAGCAAAACCTTTACGTTTTCTTCTGCTTCGCATGAACTTTTTAACACTGCTTGTCGGTCACGAGTCACCAACTAGTTAGTTTGTTGAATCTTATTTCGTCCAAAACTTGTTGTCGGTCATGAGTTACCAGTCAGTCGGTTGAATCTCTGTGTGGAAAGTCGTTATACTTGTTCCCTTGGTCTTAGAAAACCGTTTCTTGACCAGAGTATAATTTGACAGAACTGGTACAATATTAAACATCTTAGCACGTGTCTTAAGATCAAATGGTCGATCTTGCGAGTAACCCTTAGTTTTAGGACATAGGGAGGACCAGCGGTTATTTACCATTTCCACAGTAAACAACCATACAAGCTCTTTTGAGGCTATTGTCATATCACGATATTCAGCTTCAGCATTAGAAAGTGCAGTTGTGTTTTATTTTTTCTTTCCATGAGATCATATTTCCTGCAGTAAGAACACAATATTCAAAAATGGAAGGAGAAAAACAATTTTGAGTTGGTGTTAACCGATTACGCATGCGCGTGATCGACTACACTTGATTGTATTTTTTTTAACTTTGTTAGCTGTAACATGTTAATCAATTGTGTTGGTCGGTTACAACCACAAATTTTGCTTTTTCTTGTATTTGGATTATGGGTTTTGGGTAGGGTGGCAAACGAACATGTCCACACTACAAAAGCCTGCCAAAAAATGGGGTGAGACGGGACGAACATAGTTAAGAGAAAAAAAGTGAGAGCGGAGCGGGTTATGCCCGAGAACTTTACATCTTTTAGGCCTAAAAAATGTAATCTTTATGTAAATGCTTGCGCCCTAAAAAAATAGGGTGAGACGGGCATAGTTGAAGGTGCAAGCTTAAAATTATGACCTGCCCTACGAAAAAGTACGGGTAAAACGGGCATGCCTAATAGATCGGATCTATTTTTCCACCCTTAATTTTGAATCTCGGTTATTTTATAACACTTGTATAAATGTTTTGGCATCATCATTAGTTAATGCAAACTATCATTCTCACCTTCAATTATCTTACTCTGGTTCTCTTTTTTCTCACTATTCATTTCTCTACATATTTCATAATTACCAATTATGTGATTGCATTTTCTAAATTTTTTTCCATGCTGAAGGCAAAGGTTAGACATAGAAGAAATATAACATTTCTAAATTTGAGATTTTTATCCGTTGGTAATTTTTCAGACATGATTCTCCATGTCACTAAAGATTTTGAAGGAGAAATATCATTCTTTTTATTGAAGTACTAGTTAGAGATCCGTACTCCTGTATGGGTGAATTTATTTTAATATTGACGAAATAATTTTTTTATATACATATGAAAAATTCATATTTATTGAGAAAGTACAATAAAAAATTATGAAATCAAAATATTACAACAAATAATATGATTATACAAAATATAATGGTAAACTTGACAAATGATGTATTTAGATACACATGTGAATTTAAATTGAATAATGTAATGTTAAAATAAACTCAATGTATTAAGTAATTTTAAAAAAAAATTTGTGACATGGAGAAAGAAAAAAATTAACATTCGAAAATAATGGTACTAATTTGATAGTGACCCGTAAGATAAAAAGTTTGTTGTGTGAATGATACGTAGTATTATTCAATTTCATAAAATATAATTTTAATTTTATTAAAGTTAAATAATAGATTAATTAGTATTTTTAATGAAAATAAACAAAAAGAAAAGATAAAATATATCCTAAAATATATGTTTAAAATGAGATATTTAATTGTAAAAGAATTAATTGAGAGAGAGAGAGAGAGAGAGAGAGAGAGAGAAAGTAGTGTAAGATGAAAAAAATAGTTTTTTTAATTTGGACTAATGAGAAGTTGACAATTGTTGTATGAAATGAGAAAAATTGAAAAAAGTTAAGTGTTATTTTATTAGTTACTAAAATGTCTAAAGTGTAGTATAAAATAATTTTTTAAAAAGAATAATTTAGGTAGTTTGAGCAATCTTTTAGTATATGGTAAAAAATAGTAGAATAGTATATAATTAGGGATGTCAATGGGGCGGGGCGGGGCCGGGGGGACACTTCCCCATTTTTTTCCCCGCCATCAAATTCATTCCCGTCCCGTCCCGATCTCCGTCACGGGAATTTCTATCCCATCCCGTTCCCATGGATCCCGTTCCCATGGATCCCCATAGATCCTACATTTATTCATTAATATTTTATTTTTTTAAAATATTTATATTTTCTATAAAAATAAAAAGCACAAAGAATTCACATATTTATTATGTTATTAAAAAATACTAGTATTTGACATTTATTATTTTTTATTAAAAATACTAATGGAACACAGAATAATAATATTTTTTTTATAAATTTCTATAAAATGCTATAAAATTCAACAAAATGAACTATAATACTTTTTAAAGTAACAATATTTACATTTCTCTCTCTTAATAAATACATGAATATTTATTTATTTATTTTTATAAATAAACATAAAGGAAATGACTAAAAAACCTAATCTAAAATATATATATTAAATTAACTATATTAAAATAATAGGCGGGCGGGGTGTATTCCCGTCCCGTCCCAATGCTCTCGGGAATTTTTCTCCCATCCCGCCCCGGAGAAAATTCCCCATCTTTGGGGCCGAGCAGGCGTTCCCATGAGGATCCCCATTTGTCCAAACTGACATCCCTATATATAATGTATTTAGATACACATGTGAATTTAAATTGAATTACATACTATTAAAATAAATTTAATGTATTAAATAATTTTAAAAAAAGAAACTTGTGACATGGAGAAAGAAAAAACTTAACATTTAAAAATAATGGTAATAATTTGATAATGACCGGTAAGATAAAAAGTTTGTTGTGTGAATAATATGAAATATTATTCAATTTCATAAAATATATTTTTAATTTTATTAAATTTAAATAATAGATTAATTAGTATTTTCAATGATAATAAACAAATAGAAAAGATAAAATATGTTCTAAAATGTAAGTTTAAAATGAGGTATTTAATTGTAAGAGAAGAAAGAGAAAAAAGAAAGAAAGAGAAAGTAGTGTAAGATGAGAAAAATAATTTTTTAATTTGGACCAATGAGAAGTTGACAATTATTGCATGAAATGAGAAAAATTAAAAAAAAAATTAAGTGTTATTTTGTTAATTATTAAAATATCTAAAGTATAGTGTAAAATATTTTTTTTTATAAATAATTTAAATAGTTTGAACTATCTTTTAGTATACGTTAGATAATAGATAATAGATAAGAAAGTAGTAAATATTTAAATAAATTATATTATTTTTTAAAAACTATATATATATATATATATATATATATATATATATATATATATATATATATATATATATATATATAATTTATATATATATAATTAATTATATGTTACAACGATGTGAAACTATTTTATATATAAATATTTTTAACCGGAGATTTGATCGAGTAAGGATGAATATATTAATATACCATAAATTTGTGAAGCATTTGTTATTTTGAAACATGCTAAAAGTATGAATAAAAATGAATCGATTAAAGTAATATCAAAATTTAGGAAACGAGTTAATATGTAAACGAAATTAACGTCAAATATTATACATGTATAGAAAGGGAAAAAGTAATTTTTCTAAAGAAAATGTCTCTCTCGAATAATTTATAATTACATGACTGATGAAGTCATATAATCATCCAAAAATAATAAATTAATAGGTGTAGCCACCATAAGGAACCAAGACTCTATAATAGGTTTATCTCAATTTATAAATATTAAATAATCATTTTCAAGATTCTTTCGAACTTACGATCCCATCAAAATTTGTCACACCACATTCTTCAGCGTGCATCACATGATTTGGACATATATGTTTAATAAATTATAAATAAATAAAAATATGCATTGATTTTTACACAATTAGTTAATCAAAAATATATTTTTAATTAAAATAACATTTTATTTTTAAAATATTAATATGACAAAATAAATATAAAAAAATTAATTAATTAAATTTATAATATTGATTTACACCGTCAAATACACTATCTTTAAACTTAAATTATAAATATAATTAGATGGTGTTTAAGGTAACTACTTGTGATAAGCTTAATTATCTAAATTATCTCAAACTCTAAGGGAAACAGAGGTGAGAATTGTGTCGGTAGCACCGTCGTGTTGTTAACGTAAAGCATCTCAATTGGCTTGTTTTTTTATTTGGATTATTAGATGCACAAATAGTTAATTAATTAGTACTCCCTCAGTTTTTTTTAAGTGTTATTTTAGCATAAAATTCTTCAATTAAGATAGTATTTATCTCATCTTTTTTAATAAATTCACTCTTACACTCTCTTATTTATTAGAAAAATAAGAATATAATTGATAAATTATGACATTAAATTATAAAACGACACTTAAATAGAATTAAAAATATTCTTTTAAAACGACTTAGAAGACAACGGAGCAATTACTATATAATTAACTACAATGAAATGCTATAGATGAAGAAAAAGATACTCATACAAGGTTGCAAGAAAAATGGGTTATTGATTTGTTGTACTATGTCCCTTTTGAAATGAATTTGTAATATGTAATAACTTATAAATTAAAGAGTTTAAGGGATATTTATCGATAAGATAATTTCACACAATTATTCTATAAAAAAATTAACTATTTATTATATTATTAAATTGTATTCAAAATAAAAATTTGATGTCGTTGTGATTAATTGATAATCGATAATGTAAATTAATTTATGCTGTGAGTGCATCGTTACTTTTTTCTAAATGAAATAATTTTTCTTTTCAGTCATGTTAAAAGATTACATAAGAATTAAGCCGTAGAAAACAATAAATTATTCACAAGTAAAAGGACATAATGGATCAGAAGACATTAGTACTTGTTATTGTTGCACCCCAAAATTTGCCCTCCTATCTCGATTTTATCTAGTTTAGGCTTCGCGTTTATCATAACACTCACATGCATTCATACCACTGGTTCTATGGTTACGGGTTGGAGTTGACTCCCAAAGATTTTTCGTTGAGCAGAAAAGGCGTGGTGCTTTCAACCAATCTAGGATATTTGAAAACGACAAGGTTTAATAGTGAATCGTATCCTTTCGTATCTATCGGTTTTCGGGGCTTGATGTTTGATTGTTGAAATGAGTGATCTTTTTCTTGATGGAACTACGGAAGTTTTGCTAAATTGAATATCATTACCTCCTGATTCAAGAGATCAATTCACCACGAGTTTGAGTTTTGCTGTTGTTTCGAGTTCATTGTTCAAGATATAAAAGGGTGGTTTATGATTGTCCGATTATTGATCAACAATTCAAGTTCTAGTGCATTTGGTTTGCTCGTCAACTTTGTTCGTTCTTGGCAATAGTTGGTGTATGTGAAAATATTCATCCAGAGGACTTGTTTACAAGATTTACGAATGTCAAGTTGCCGCATGTTTAGATCTTTTCCAGTCGCGTTCATCGCCCACGAGATTCAAGGCATTCATTGAAAAAATTAGAAGTTTCTTTATGAAATTCGTTTGGTTTCAAATCTTTTTCTACTACCGAATATGTTTCGATTTGCAAATGCGGTGATAATCCCATTATTTTCAAGTGGAATTTATCACCCGTTTCTTAAAGAAATCATGGAATCGCCAAGTTGACTAAGGTTTTGAATCAAAAACTTTATTGGAAACTTAGAGTTTCGATTTTTGTTTCAAGTGGCAAAAGCTCGGAGTTTCTACATGAACGGATCAACATGAAAGCTTTATGGCCGGGAAATTCAAAAGAATTCAAGTATTGTTTATTTCTGAGTCATCAAACTATTTTTGTATTTAGAATTTAATCCTCAAGTTTCGTATACTAGAGGACTCAAGTTCTAAAAAAATACATAACAACCATGTTACTACTCGTTTGATTTAAGACTACGGATTGAAGTTATAGATTGAAGAGGATTTGGGTGCATTTGATTATCAATATTTCGACATGGTTTGTTTTAACCAATTTAATTTTGGTTCATGACAAATTTTTTGGAATATTTGATGCGTAATGAATTTCTAAACTTTCATACACAATCAAGAATTTGAATTGGTACATATTTCTCAAATCTTGTGTTCGTAAAATTCCAAGAGTTCCAAGATTGCTCTAAGGTTTTTTATCGTACAAGGATACAAATCAAGATACATGTTACAATTTGTCAAATCCTAAAATGCAAGTTTCAATCCAAAAGCCAAACCAATTCATTCAACATTCAAATTCCCTTCCTTTATCATTGAATTTCCAAAGTCTTATTCGAATTCAATTTGTGATATTACAAAATTTCAAGGTTTCTAATACAAGAGTTCCTAGATTACAAGTTTTGAGTTCTAACATCATACTACATATGCTATGTCCTAATCCTATTTTCTATTGGAAATCTTTGTTGCTTTCCTTCCCATGCTTTGCTCCATCTTCAAACCATGCTTTCTTGACCAACTTTCCTTCACCACTCTTCCAAGCTTATGCCATAGCTCACATGAAACAAGCAAGGAAACAGTTAGCAAATAAACGGGCAGCTCAAAACAATGATTCAAAGCAGTATTTTATTTCATCATTAGGGAGTAATGATTGGGATCAGTTTATGTTAAAAGTTGTTTCTCATTCATGTTCAAAAGACCCAACCCTTTTGCAAATCACAACACATAGTTGGTTCACAAAAGGGGGGTGTGGCTCAGAAACCATCATCACCACTAAAGCTGCTGCAACAAGTACTTTGGTCAGAAATCAGAAAATACAACACAGAGCAGCCCAACATATTAGAAAATACAACACAGAGCAGCCCAACATATCAGAAAACACAAAGCAGCCCAACAGATCAAAAGCAGACACAAGGAGCCCATGTTTTTTTCGATTTTTGCTCAAGCAAACAAAGCCTTGTTTTCAAAAAATCTGACAGCAAAGCTTGAAACCCTAGAACAGGACGTTATAAAAAGTTTAAGGGCACAACATTCAAGGCCAGCGGCCACTGTTCATCAGAAACCCTAAACGTCAAACATTCAAACCAAAACCCAGAATATTCAACGAAAACCCAGATCAGTCAAACAAAAAACAACAACTAAATCATCATTTCCGAATCATTACCCATTCAGAAATCCGAGATAGCCACGAGAAAGAAGAGAGCGGAAAGGTATTACCGGTTTAGCAGTGGAAGGAGGAGGTTGCGAACACTGTGTCGCCATCCTTCTCCTTTCCTCACCTCTATTTTACGTTTTTTCGCATCGTTACCATCATCACCATCGCTGTCACCCCTTAGGGTTAGGGTTCCTCAGTTCCTCTTTTCCATTACCAAATCTGTAAAACACAACCATTAGAACGTTTGTTTCAGAAATCAAATAACGATAATAGTGTAACCGGTAGAAGAGAGTAACAAATCGCGAGAGAGCGACGGTGAGTCCGAGTGAGAGAGATGAGAGATCGCGAACAGGGATGAACGAACGATGAGATCGCGAGCGGAGTGAGATCGCGAGCGGAGTAACAGAGCGGCGAGATGAGCGAACAGAGGGTTACGATCGTGAGTCACGGTGAGTAGATCGGAGCGACGGCGAGAGTTTGAGAGGACCGATCGTGAGAGAGAGGGTGAGGATGAGAGATCGTGAGAGATAGGGATTGTGAGGATGAGAGAGTTTAAGAAAACTGATTGTTGTTTTTTTATTTATTTATTCATTTATTTTATAAAATAAGCTTAAGTTTAGTATTAGTATTTAATCAGGATTAGATGTCTTTTATTTAAGTTATAATTAAAAAAAATGATTTAGATTAGCTTTAGTTTAATATAATTAGGATTAGTGTTTTTCTGTGAGTTGTTTTTTTTTATTATTTATTTTCTTCTTTTAAAAAAATATAATTTCAGTATTAATATTAAATATAATTAATTTTTATTTTTATTTTTTTTTAGATAATTAATAGATAATAAAAAAAACATTAGCTTAAGTACTTTTTTTTCTCATATATATATGTTTTCTATGGATAATACTTTAATCAATTTAGTAAATAGATTAATATAGTTTAATGGGGTATTTAGTTTTAGGATGTGTTGTTTAGTTCAGGTGGTGACACTTGTCACCACCTGTGTGGCCTGTTCGAAAATCTGGTGTGTACATGTCTATGGTATCTATCTTGTACTCTCCTGCCATCAGCCATCAGATCTGCCAAAGGCCAGATCCAGCGATCCAGAATGATGGACTACTCTATGATCTATGGAAGCACCCATACAAGATCCAGCAGCTTTGTTTTGGGCTTGGGCTCAGATTTGCTGTTCACACCCTCCAGATTAAAGCTCCAATCAGGCCCATTTTCTAACTCCCTCTTTAATTTTATTATTATACAAGTTTTTTTTAATATTGATGTATTAAATAATAATTAGTATAAGATAGTTTTTATTTGCTAAATTATCAATTAAATTATTAGTTGATTTTTTATCAAGTAGAAAAAATCTATACTAATGATTATTTAAATTCCGGTTTGTATTGTGTGTTAATTTATTTTCTTTTATTATCCGCTTTATTATTATACGTTTGTATGTTTATTGCGCGATTGAACACTTCACTCACGAATTAACATAAAAATAACAACAACGCCTCCGCTCTCTCATTTTTGGTTACCCACACCAAATTCTCTAAGGGTCTCATGGTTGGGGATGGGCATGGTCATCCTCTTGAGGTTAATTAAGGCCCTCGTTGCCTTGATTAATCATAACCCGAAAAACAATTGGTCCATATACCAATCACCATGCACCAGGGTCTCATGGTTGGGGATAGGAGCACCTATCCTCACGAGGTTAATCAAGTCCATATACTTGGTTAATCATAACCCGAGATATCCTTTCTCTACGTCCAACGCCGCAATTTTCAACACACTTTCAAGTCAAAAAATAATTAATTGAACTTGCTATTTCAAAATCAATTTTTCTACAAAAAAACAAAAAAACATAGTGGTATGGTATTTAATTAAATTGTTAGAGGTTCGCCCGACGATTTAATTAAAATGTAAAGTATTTGGGTCATTAGAGGGTAACCCAATGACTTAAATACTTTATTCCATAACACTTAATAAAAGTGAACTTTGTTTCACCTCACTCTTTTCATAATAAAGATTTTGGATGAGAGATGATCGGTTGACCTCAATCACCAATCTCGAGTATCGAATCGTTAGAGGATATCCCAACGTTTTGGTACTTGTCATCTACAATTAAAATCAATTCAACTCATTCAAATCTTTTTCGCTCATATGCGATTATCAAAATCAAAAAAACATTTTCTTCTAAAATCAACACAACCAATCCAAGACATTTTCAACAAGAACTACGGAGTTTTGACTTTCCCATTGCACGAGGGAATACGTAGGCACGCGGTTTCGAAATCGTGTCAAACTCAAAATAATAATAAACAAACGCCTTTTCTTATTCATGACTTAGAAATTAGCGATTACACAAACACAAACACATTTCGAACTAAATGGGTCACATCGAGTACGATGAACGTAAGAGGTGCTAATACCTTCCTCTTGCGTAACCGACTCCCGAATCCATGCTTTTTGGTCTTGTAGACCGCCTTATCCGATTTTTGTGGGTTTTATCTATATTTTCCCGTTCTTTTTAGAACAAATAAAATTAGGTGGCGATTTCATTGTTTTTGAAAATTCATTTAAATGATTTTTGAAAATCGAGTTGCTTCAGTTGGCGACTTCACTGGGGGAGAATTTTAAAAATCTTTTTTTGACTAAGCGAGTCAACCCTAGTTTAGTTCTTCGCATGTTTGTGTGTTTGTTTATCGCTTTCTTCTTTATGCTTATCTATTGTTTATTTGCTTATTTTTCTCTACACTTTATGTATATTATTTTGTTGATATATTATTGTGATGGGAATTCATGGGCATTGATACATAGATAAGCCCACTACCCAGGCTTCTAGGTCACCTTTTAGGAATAGAGGGGTTGCGTAGCCTAGGTCCACCTAACTCCATTGTCTTGTTGGCCCGAAGCGAAGACTCCGACTTAGAGTTGGTTGTTTTAAGGAGGTTGTTGGCCCGCGTTAACGCAGGACATCAATCTTTGGACAAATGACCTATAACTCTAAGTTTGTTCATGATGTCCCTAACCGAGACCAAACGCTCAAATTTTGGATTTCGAGCATCCCGTTAAGAGCCGTTTCTTGGGGTATACTTTTACAAATACTATCGCCACGTAGGCCTCTTGCGCGATGATAGTGTTTGTAAAAGGGGATCTGAGACCCCAAGGAACATTTAGCCAAGAAAACATAAGATTAGCCTTATCCGGGGAATTGTTGGGTAGACGTCGAAACCATGACCGGCCGATCCTATGAACCAGTTTTACTTTATTTGCAACATGCATTGCATACATTTGCACAAAACCATTTAGCATATAACTTTTATTTTCGGGAACCTTATAGATTTTGTTGGTGCAGTAAGCAGAAAGGAAGAATGAATCCAACTGTGAAGATCGTTCCATGTCTCAAATTCAAAGAGCTGAAGTTGGGGAGGCTGATAACTCAAAGTGAAAGAATTCCGCCTGTCAGTAGAGCTTATTTTGGGAAAAGGTTTGGGAACATCCTAGATCTTTTAACCACCAATGTGGACATGGAAGCTTTGATTGCTTTGGAAAAATACTATGATCCTCCTCTTCGATGCTTCACATTCCAAGACTTTCAGCTTGTTCCTACAATTGAGGAGTTCGAGAGAATTCTTAATTGGCCTTTGAAGGACGACACTCCTTTCCTCAACATAGGGCAAGACTTGGATAAGGCTAAGGTAGCTGCTGCCTTGTTTCTTCCTGTAAGGGAGGTGGCACCTTGGATTACAGACAAAGGTATTCTTAGGCAAAACTTTGAGGATAAGTTATTAAGTTTGAGTGTTCAAGACGATTGGCCGAATTTCAGCTCCATTCTTGCTTTGCTCATCTTTGGGGTGGTTTTGTTTCCAACTAATGAAATTGGTTACTTGAGCCCGTCTGCTATTGGCATATTCATGTCAAAGAACCCTATTCCTGCACTGTTGGCTGATGTTCTTTACCATCTCCATTAGAGACATCTGAAGAAGCGAGGGGTGGTTCTGTGTTGTTCTCCACTGCTGTATTTATGGTTGACATCTCATATCCCTCAGAGCGGACCGTGGGAGAAGATCCTGAGAAACTTATCTTGGTCTCAAAAATTGGCTTCGCTAACAGCCGATGGTGTGTTGTGGCATTCTCCAGGTTAGGGATTCGTTGATGTTATCACTCACTGTGGTGGGTATACTAATGTTCCTTTGATTGGGTCTATGGGTTGCATCAATTATAACCCAAGACTTGCAACAAGACAATTGGGGTATCCGATGGAAAATGAACCAAGGCCTGACCACTTGGAAAGCTTCATTATACACGAGCTTGGTAAAAAGGATCGCAATGAAGTATTGAAGATCCGAAGAGCTTGGGATCAAATCCATAGGGAAAGCCGAGAGTTAATCAAGAGGGGCGGAATTGATGGAAGGTCTTATCGCCAGTGGGTGATAGAGAGAGTCCAAGAAATCAAGCTGCCTTACTTTGTGGAGGTACCTTTTGATCATCCCGAACCTGCAATCACTCATGTGCCGATAGAGGAGAATATGAGGCTTCAGGAAATTATCAGGAAGATGGAGGAGGAAAGATAGGAGCTACAAAGCTCTAATTCTCGCATTTTTCTCAGAGCTGAAAATTTGGAAGCCAATCTCAAGGAGGTAAAAGAAGAATTAGCGGAAGAAGAAGGCGAATGAAGAGGATGAAGAGCTCGATGAGATGTTACGAAGACTTGAGGAGTTGCAAGTGGGGCAAGGGACCTCTGTCGATAATTGAAGACTGCTCAGCACCAAAGGGGACAAGCTTATCTAGATGAAGAAAGGGCCGTTGAAGAAACGAGAGCATTGAAAGCACGTCTCGAAGCAAAGATTTCAAAATTAGAAGCTTCTCAGCACGAACCAATAAAATGCTAGAAAATGAGATAAGCGCAAAGAAAAGTGCATCGCCCGAGAATTGGAAGCGATTGAACTAGCTGAAAAGGTTCAAGAGCTGAACATTGCGAGGGAAGAAAGAGATAGCAATAGGGATGCTTATGAAGGCCTTAGAGAGCAATGTCAAGGTTGGATTGATGAGATCCAAAAGTGAATCGTCATTGGATGAAAAGGATGAAATGGTGTCCTTTCTTGAAGAAGAATGGGCATTTCTATTGAAATGGTGGAATGGTTGACATGTGTAACCATTTGATTGTTGACGTACCTTGGAGACTCAGGTCGGCCCTAGAAGACCTCGAAGGCAACCCGATACCTCCTGCTGTGAACGATTTCCTCTTCCTTTGTCAAGATGTGGTGAACAGGTTCAAGGCGGAAACTAGAGATTTGAAGCCTCGTCGTGGACAGCATTTCTAGTTTTTGGCCACTTATCTTATTTGAATATTTGAATCTAATTATTAATGTAATGATTTAAATTCCAGTATGAATCTTATCGCTTTGTTTGAGCTTGAACAGCCTTGTAGTCGCACCTAACATTTTGATTGTCTATGAGATTTCGTTGAATTGCAGTTTAATCAGTCTTTTCTCTAATACTTATTGTTAACTAACGAGTCTTCAAAGAGTCCCTGAAAATAAAATGTACAAAAAACATATCATGGGCATGCATACATCCTCCCATAACATATCATACATAACAGGGTATTGAGATCAGTCATCTTACTTCTGCCGTTGATTTTCTTCTCCACAGACGAGACTACAGTTTTCGTTCATCGGACCGAGAAGTAACTTGAAGAAATTGATGGAGAAGATGGAAGCTAACATGGCTGCCCTAGGGACAAGAATGGATGCTCGTGTAGGGCAATTGATGGAGATAATTCAGAACATGGCTCTGCAACAAGAGGAGTTGAGAGCTCTGGTTGTGAGGCCCGCTAACCAGAAGAAGCATGATTGTTCCTCCCCTCATGGGAATGCTTTATCGAATTAGCTTGGAAGTCAACACGGTCTTATGGATCTTACCGGAGAGAATCAGGCTGCTCAAATGAATCATGCTTCGGTGGTTCCTCCTCCGCCTACCCCCACACATCGCCAGCAACCAGAGCCTGGGTGGGTTCCTCCACCAGGCAGAAGGACTATTCAGATCCCCGCTCCCCAGATTGAGGAGGATAACTTTGAAGATTGGTTTTCCAATGTCGAAGAACCAATCGGAAGTTGAAGATGCTTGAGGCGCATGCAAGCCTTTGAGAATCGAAGTCTTGGGTTTCGACATGTCCAACTTGGGATTGGTTCAAGGGTGAAGATTCCTCCAAAATTCAAAATCCCAGAGCTTTCAAAGTACAAGGGAAACTCTTGTCCTAAAACTCATTTGAGGTATTACTATAGGAGGATGTCGCTTACGAAGGATGAGAAGCTCTTGATGCATTTTTTTCAAGATAGTTTGGCTGATGGGCCAATGGATTGGTATATGGGCCTTGATAGCTCCCAGGTGCGAACTTGGAGAGAGTTGGTTGTAGCTTTTGTTCAACACTATGGCTTTAACACTGACATGGCACCTACTAGAACCCAGTTGCACAATTTAGCTCAGAAGAAAACTGAATCTTTCAAGAGTGCAGCAAAGGTGGCGCGGTAGCTGCTAAAGTTCAACCCCCTATGGTAGAACGAGAGATGGTGGAAATGTTTACCGGCACACTAGAAGGGCCATACTATGCCTCTTGCAGTCTAACCAGTACCTTCGCTGACATGGTGATGTTTGGTGAAAGAGTTGAGATGGGGATCAAGTTAGGAAAGATTCAGGATGTTGGTACTGACAAGAATCAGGTTGGCGGCACCAAAAAGGCTTTTGGTGGTTACCAGAAGAAGAAAGAAGGTGAGTCAAGCGCACTGTATGAGCGAAGAGGGAAAGAGAAGCGCCAGGAATTCAATCGTCAAGTCGCTGCTGTGACTATTCCTGCTAGTATTCCAAAACAAGATGTTGCCCCGAGACAATACCAACCAAGACCCATGAGGAAGTTTGACCCCTTGCCAATGTCTTATGCAGAGGTATTTGCCCACTTGCAAAGTCTGAATATGATTGAATTGCGCCATCTAAAGATTGACCCTGATAACCCGCCGAAGTACTTCAACGCGAATGCCCGCTGTCTCTATCATTCCAATGCTCCGGGGCATTCCATTGAGAATTGCTATGCTTTCAAGTACAAGGTCCAGAACTTACTAGACACTGAGGCAATCAACTTTGGACCTCCTCCTACTCCTAATGTCATTCAGCACCCTTTGCCTCCTCATGGTGGAAACGCTGTTAATGCAATTTGCGAAGATGGAAGTTTGAACCTGATAATGGATGTTAGTGGTTTGACCACTCCGTTGTGGTGGATAAAGAAGCAATTGTTGTTGAGGGGAGATTTCCCTGGTTGTGATGATGGTTGTAAACAATGTTTAATCCAAGTTGAAGGTTGTGATAATTTGAGAGACGAGATTCAGCGTCTGATTATTGAAGGAACTCTTCAGTTTGTCCAGAAAGAACTTGATGTGCAGAATGGTGAAGATGAGGTTGACGTGGTTACTATCCCCGTCACTTCTAGAAGGATTCCCGTTACAATCCCTGTGCCGACTAAGAAACCTCCTGTGATCATTACTTTGCCGGGCCCAGTCCCCTACACTAGTGAAAAGGCCATTCCGTGGAATTATGGGTCTGAGTGCTACCGTGACGGCAAGAAATTGAATGTGAAGACCTTTGAAGAAGGAAAGTCTGATGAAAAGAAAATTGAAGGAAATGAGTCTGTAGTGCTTGATATTGCTGAAGAAAGTCGGATTACCCGAAGTGGACGAATCTTCTCTCCACCCAATCTAGTTGAGAAAAGTCCTGAAGCTTTGGCCAAGGCTAAAGCAAAAGGGAAAGGAGTCATGATTGGGGGTGAGTCAACACCAAAGATTTCAGAACCTGTTCTGAGCCCTGAGATGACCAAAGATGTTGAAGAATTGATGAGGTATATAAAGAAGAGCGATTACAAGATAATCGACCAGCTCAGCCAGACGCCCGCCAAGATTTCTATCTTAGCTTTGTTGAGGGATTCTGAACCTCACCGCAATGCTCTGATGCAGCTATTAGGGACGTCTTTCGTGCCCCAGGAGATCCCTGTTAACCAATTTGGAGGCATTGTGAACAACATGTCGGCAAGTAATGGTCTCGGTTTTACTGACTTCGATTTACCTCCCGAGGGAAGGAAGCATAACAAAGCGCTACACGTTTCTGTGGAAATAGCAAGAACTACTTTATCCCGTGTGCTGGTTGACATGGGATCATCCCTCAATGTTCTTCCAAAGTCTACTCTCTTGAAGTTGGACTATGAAGGGGTTGTGCTGAGACCCAGTGATTTGATAGTTAAGGCATTTGATGGGTCGAAGAGGTCAGTGTTTGGCGAGGTGGATTTGCCTATTAAGGTAGGCCCGCAGGTTTTTGATGCAACTTTTTTCGTCATGGATATTAATCCCTCCTACTGTTGTTTGCTTGGACGCCCCTAGATTCATGGGGCTGGTGCTGTGACATCCACCATGCACCAAAAGTTGAAGTTCTTAATCAATGGAAAGGTGGTCACCATTTATGGTGAAGAAGATTATGTCGTCAGTCATCTGAGCAACTTTCGATATGTTGAAGTTGAAGGAGAGATCCATGAAACTCTATGCCAGACTTTTGAGGCAGTATCAGTCGATAAGATCCCTTTGCAAAAAGGTGAAGTCTCCATGGCATCCTACAAGCAAGCTCAGGCTATTGTCAAGTCAGGACATCCTGAAGGGTGGGGAAGAGTGCTAGAGCTTCCTACCCAGACGGATAAGAGGGGTTTGGGTTTTGCTCCCAGAATGAAGGTCCCGTTCTCCACCCCAATGAGCAAAGGGGTGTCTCCTCCTGTCAAGTTTGTCAAAGGTGGAATCCAGATTCAAGATGTTGATGCAATTGATGGTGAAGCAGACGGTGACTATGATGTGGACAAATGGATCTACCCAACTGTTCCAGGACGTGAGCTTTCAAATTGGTTCGTTGAAGACATTGCTGTGGTTACCCGTTTTGAAGAGTAATTTTCTGTTTTTATGTCATGCCATAATTCCTACGTTATGCCCAAGACGTAGTGATCATGCTGTAGGGCCACCATGTTTTTAACTTTCAAGTATATCATTAATAAAGGACGTCCTTTTTGCATTCAAATTTTTCTCTCTTTGTTTTTCTTCACTTATTCTTTAAAAAGGTGACAATATCAAACTTTACTTTCTTTTTTATACAAACTTTTTGTCTTTTTCTTTTTTATTTTATTATTAAAAATTAATTTAAAAAAATAATAAAAATAAAATTACCAACCACGCAGATGCGATCCTTCGTTGATCCCGGATTTTGTCGACGATGATTCCGCCATGGCTCATTATGATTTCGACGAACCGATTTATCAAGCTGAAGAAGAAGTCAAAGAGGACTGTGAATTACCTGAAGAATTAGCCAGGATGTTGAGACAAGAAGAAAAGGTCATCCAGTCGCACCAAGAGGCTCTAGAAGTGATCAATCTGGGAACCGAGGATGCTCGAAAGGAGGTCAAGATCGGGGCAGCTTTGGAAGATGGAGTTAAGCAAAAGCTTGTCGAAATGCTACATGAGTACGTGGACATCTTTGCTTGGTCTTATGAAGATATGCCCGGGTTAGATACTGACATCGTCATGCATGAATTGCCCCTCAAAGAAGGCTGCCCACCGGTAAAGCAAAAGCTTCGCAGAACACATCCAGAAATGTCAAGGAAAATCAAAGAAGAAGTTCAGAAACAGATGGAAGCAGGTTTCCTAAAGGTTGTTTCTTATCCCCCATGGGTTGGAAACATTGTACCGGTTCCAAAGAAAGACGGCAAGGTAAGGATGTGTGTTGATTATAGGGATCTGAATAGAGCCAGCTCTAAAGATGACTTCCCTCTCCCGCACATCGACATTTTGGTCGATAATACTGCTCAAGTTAAAGTATTCTCCTTCATGGATGGTTTCTCTGGCTACAACCAGATTAAGATGGCACCCAATGATATGGAGAAAACTACTTTCATTACACCGTGGGGAACTTTCTGCTACAAAGTGATGCCTTTTGGTTTGAAGAATGCAGGAGCAACGTATCAGCGCGCTATGGTTACTCTCTTTCATGATATGATGCATAAAGAGATTGAAGTCTACGTTGATGATATGATCGCCAAGTCCCAGACAGAAGAAGAACACCTGGTTCACTTGTTAAAATTATTCGAAAGATTGAGAAAGTTCAGGCTGAGGTTAAACCCAAGTAAGTGCACCTTTGGGGTGAGATCAGGGAAACTTTTAGGCTTCATTGTGAGCGAGAAGGGAATTGGGGTTGACCCTGCGAAGATAAAAGCGATACAAGAGATGCCAGAGCCAAGGACAGAAAAAGAAGTGCGAGGTTTCTTGGGAAGACTGAATTACATTGCTAGGTTTATTTCCATTTTCAAGCTGTTAAGAAAGAATCCAACAACTAGGTGGAACGATGATTGTCAGACGGCGTTCAACAGTATAAAGAGGTACCTACAAGAACCTCCAATTCTCTCACCCCCGATGGATGGTAGACCATTGATTATGTACTTGACCGTGTTGGAGAATTCCATGGGTTGTGTGCTCGGTCAACATGATGAGACGGGCAGAAAAGAGCACGCCATATACTATTTGAGCAAGAAGTTCACAGAATTTGAATCGAGGTATTCATTATTGGAAAAGACTTGTTGTGCACTCACATGGGCTGCAAAACGACTCAGACAGTACATGTTGACTCACACTACTTTCTTGATCTCCAAAATGGACCTGATAAAGTATATCTTTGAGAAGCCGGCCCTCACGGGAAGGGTGGCCCATTGGCAAATGATCCTGACAGAATATGATATCCAATACACTACTCAGAAGGCTATCAAAGGTAGTGTGGTGGCGGACTATCTCGCTCAACAACCATTAGAAGATGACTATCAGCCGATGAAATTTGAGTTCCCTGATGAGGACATTATGTATATCAGAGATTGTAATATTCCTGGCCCTGAAGAGGGACCCGAGCCTGGCTCGCGGTGGACGATGGCATTCGATGGAGCCTCAAATGCATTAGGAAATGGTGTTGGCGCCATTATCACTTCTCCGATAGGTTTTCACATTCCATTCACTGCCAGAATCTGTTTTGATTGCACCAATAATGTGGCCGAGTACGAAGCTTGTATTTTTGGGATTGAAGCAACCATTGATCTAAGAATTAAAATCTTAGCGGTATATGGAGATTCCGCTTTGGTAATTAGTCAAATCAACGGAGATTGGGAGACTCGCCACCCGAATTTGATTCCATACCGAGATCATGTCTTGAAGTTGATCCCTTATTTCGACGAGATCACTTTTGACCACATCCCAAGGGAGGAGAACAATTTGGCAGATGCTTTGGCTACTCTGTCATCCATGTTTAAGGTCAGATGGGCGAATGATGCCCCGTCTATCACTATAATGAGGTTGGATGAGCCTGCGTTCTGCTATGAAGTAAAAGGTGAGACGGATGAAAAGCCTTGGTTCTACGACATCAAAAGGTATCTCGAGACGAAAGAATACCCCGAAGATGCTTCCATCGTTGATAAGAAGGCTCTGCGCAAGTACTTAGTTAAATTTTTCCTCAATGGGGGTGTGTTGTACAAAAGGAACTATGACTCTGTTTTGCTCAGATGCGTGGATAGACACGAAGCAAATAAGATTATAGAAGAAATTCATGAAGGTTCATTCGGGACGCATTCTAGTGGACACACCATGGCCAAGAAGATCTTGGGAGCAGGCTATTATTGGTCCACCATGGAGAATGACTGCTACAACCATGCTAAAACCTGTTACAAATGTCAAATCTACGCTGATAAAATGCATGTGCCACCGTCTTCATTGAATGTTTTGACTTCTCCATGGCCTTTTGCAATGTGGGGCATTGATATGATTGGAGAAATTAAGCCCACCGCTTCTAATGGACATCGATTCATCCTTGTTGCCATTGACTACTTTACCAAATGGGTTGAGGCAGCATCTTATGCTCGTGTCACTAGACAAGTGGTCACACATTTCATCAAGCAAAACATCATTTGTTGTTATGGGGTTCCTAAGAAGATCATTACTGATAACGGCTCGAATCTCAACAATAAAATGATGAAAGAGTTGTGTGACAGTTTCAAGATAAAACATCATAACTCTTCTCCATATCGTCCAAAAATGAATGGTGCTGTGGAGGCGGCAAACAAGAATATCAAGAGGATTGTACAGAAGATGGTTGTCACTTACAAGGATTGGCACGAGATGCTGCCATATGCCTTGCACGGCTATCGCACTTCAATACGCGGCGGAGGCAACTCCTTCTCTTTGGTATACGGTATGGAAGCAGTCCTACCCGTGGAAGTTGAAATTCCTTCCTTAAGGATTTTAACAGATGTGCAACTCGATGAAGCTGAATGGGTTCAGAACAGACTTGATCAATTGAATCTCATTGACGAGAAGAGATTGACAGCTGTTTGTCATGGACAGTTATACCAAAAGCGTATGAAAAGGGCTTTTGACAAGAGGGTGTGTCCTCGGAATTTCCAAGCTGGTGACCTTGTGCAGAAAGAGAATTTTGCCTCCCAACAATACGGACGCTCGGGGCAAGTGGGCTCCAAATTATGAAGGACCATATGTCGTGAAGAAAGTTTTCTCTAGAGGAGCTATGTTGCTCGCGACTATGGACGGAGAGGATTTCCCCCACCCGATCAATGCAGATGTAGTCAAAAAATACTTCGCATAAAAGAGGCCCGTTAGGTTGACTGGCCTAAGCAAAATAAGGGCATCCCGACAAATCAAAAGATTCGGGCAAAAGTTAGGGATAAATATAAAAGATTGTACACCCGGCAAGCCGAAAACCTGAAAGGGCGGCTTGGGCAAAAAGGGGTATCCCGGTGGATCAAAAACCAAAAGCGTCCGGGCAAAATTAGGGATTCAAAGCGACGACTACAATCGCACCACACTGTTTTGGTCGGCTTTTACAATAACTTGATAATCCAGTGATGAGGGTCGATCTAATCGGAGCATTTTACATTGACTCGATATTGAGGAACGTTGGAGTTATGAAAGGCATGGCGGATTCAGGGTTCGACAAAATCCATGATTTTATTGTCACCTTTGTTTTCTTTTAATCTTGATGTATAAGCAATTGCCTCTTTTCAGGAATTGCTTCTTGATGTAAATGCTCATTTACGGGCTAATCAATCAACAAAATTACTTTCATCAAATGTGTTTTCTATTATTTTATCTGTCTTATTTTCATGTTTTTAAGCTTTGTTTGCAAAAACAACGTCCGATATTTTAATAAACTTGCATATAAAACATCGTGCCCCAACGACCGTGGCATAATTTACGAAGTTACTCGGAATTTCGGGTACACTGCATTAACGAATGAAACAGTTGATCTCTGTAGCAGAATCATTGTTATGTCTCCTGTTTTACAGTTTCAATTATGCAAAGATTCTAGAATGAAAAGGCATCATGCGCCTGGGCATCGGTCAACTGGAAAAAAATCTTTCTCTCCAACAAGAGTTATCTATGGTATATGTGTGCCCTCAAATGTTATCATTCTTTCCACGACGCGGAAGATCGCAAAGAACGGTCTACACCAGCAAGAGCATTTTCAAAGGCTGAGTTGTGCCAGAAGATATTGTCGACTCCTCTTATGCAAGAACTCGAAATCCTGAGTTACTGAAATTAGGAACTCAACGCAACAAGATCATCATCTCAGATGAATGTTAATCTCCTAGAGTTACTTCCCCATTGATGTGGATCATTGAAAGAGGATACTTCTATTCCACAATCCCCTGTCGGAGACCAGACTATCATCTCTTTGTTAAAAACCAGATGATTGATATTCAATTCATGGATGGTTGATGTTTCCTCGGCAGCTCACAATTTCCTATAGTCCCAGACGAAATATTCAAACATGTATCATTGCATTGCATAGCATCCAAAAAATGCGTAGCATTTCCATTAATATGGAGCATTACGCTAAAAAAATAATAATCTCAAACATGCATCTAAGCATAAACCAGATTAAAGTGTTTCTCGAGAACCTTTTGCGTCTCCGAAGATCATTCAATAAAAAAATCCCCAAGTGGTATTCCCAGTCAGAGTTCCCTCAAGAAATTCTTCTTGTTGTTGTTATCTGCATTTTTGACCCCGTGTCGGTCTCCTATATCATTCAAATTCAATTCATTTACCAAGCGTCTTGCTTTTTGCAATTTCTTATTTTGGTATCCTTACCCGTGTTTGCCTTTGTCGTTAGAGTGCGAGTAAGAGTTGGTGTCTAACCTTTCTCGCTTCTCAATTGTTTGAGTATCCATACTTGGTGTGTGGTAATTCATATAATTGCCGCTCTTGAAGAATTACACCCCGCCTTTGGCCTGAGGGATATTGTAGTTTTTGCACATTTGCAAACTTCTAAAGTCCAACATAGCCTAGCAATCCTCGCTAGAGTCTCTTTTGGTTGGCCTTTTTCCCCGTAAATTCGTCTTCAATCGACGATTTTACCATTCCATATATCTTCTCCCTAGTGAGTCTGCTCCAGTCGGTCTCCTTCTTGTGTGTGTCTAATATCTTTACCTGACATATACTCCCGTTTGTTCTCATTTTTGATCTGCGAAGCAACTTATTGAAGTATGCTCGTTCCAAAGATCTATGAGTTCTTACCTTTCTGATCTGCGAAGCAACTTATTGAAGTATGCTCGTTCAAAGGTGCATCGGTTTCGTTTACGATCTGCGAAGCAACTTATTAAAGTATGCTCGTTCCAAAGATCTTTGTTCTCATTTTGATCTGAAGCAACTTATTGAAGTATGCTCGTTCCAAAGATCTATGAGTTCTTACCTTCTCGATCTGCAAGCAACTTATTGAAGTATGCTCGTTCCAAAGGTGCATGCGGTTTCGTTTCGATGCGAAGCAACTTATTGAAGTATGCTCGTTCAAAGATCACTTTGTTCTCATTTTGATCGTGAAGCAACTTATTGAAGTATGCTCGTTCCAAAGATCTATGAGTTCTTACCTTTCTGATCTGCGAAGCAACTTATTGAAGTATGCTCGTTCCAAAGGTCTGTCTGGTTTCGTTTCTGATCTGCGAAGCAACTTATTGAAGTATGCTCGTTCTAAAGATCTGCTGGTTCTCATTTTTGATCTGCGATGCAACTTATTGAAGTATGCTCGTTCCAAAGATCTATGAGTTCTTACCTTTCTGATCTGCGAAGCAACTTATTGAAGTATGCTCGTTCCAAAGATCTGTCTAGTTTCGTTTCTGATTTGCGAAGCAACTTATTGAAGTATGCTCGTTCCAAAGATCTATCAGTTTTCATTTCTAGTCTGCGAAGTCGTTTATTTAAGCGCATTCGTTTCTCGATATACCGAAACCCTTTACAAAAAATAACGTCAAAAAAAATGTAAAAAAATTTATTATCAAAAAAAGCATAAATATTTGTTCTTCGGAGCGCAAATTTTTGGGTTCTTGTAGTATTTAATCTTCTTCTACCTTGAAAGCTCGAAAGGCTAGCACCAATCTCACTTTCAGGTTTAAGACGATTAAATAGGGACAACTGTTGCACCCCAAAATTTGCCCTCCTATCTCGATTTTATCTGGTTTAGGCTTCGCGTTTATCATAACACTCACATGCATTCATACCACTGGTTCTATGGTTACGGGTTGGAGTTGACTCCCAAAGATTTTTCGTTGAGCAGAAAAGGCGTGGTGCTTTCAACCAATCTAGGATATTTGAAAATGACAAGGTTTAATAGTGAATCTTATCCTTTCGTATCTATCGGTTTTCGGGGCTTGATGTTTGATTGTTGAAATGAGTGGTCTTTTTCTTGATGGAACTACGGAAGTTTTGCTAAATTGAATATCATTACCTCCTGATTCAAGAGATCAATTCACCACGAGTTTGGGTTTTACTGTTGTTTCGAGTTCATTGTTCAAGATATAAAAGGGTGGTTTATGATTGTCCGATTATTGATCAACAATTCAAGTTCTAGTGCATTTGGTTTGCTCGTCAACTTTGTTCGTTCTTGGCAATAGTTGGTGTATGTGAAAATATTCATCCAGAGGACTTGTTTACAAGATTTACGAATGTCAAGTTGCCGCATGTTTAGATCTTTTCCAGTCGCGTTCATCGCCCACGAGATTCAAGGCATTCATTGAAAAAATTAGAAGTTTCTTTATGAAATTCGTTTGGTTTCAAATCTTTTTCTACTACCGAATATGTTTCGATTTGCAAATGCGGTGATAATCCCATTATTTTCAAGTGGAATTTATCACCCGTTTCTTAAAGAAATCATGGAATCGCCAAGTTGACTAAGGTTTTGAATCAAAAACTTTATTGGAAACTTAGAGTTTCGATTTTTGTTTCAAGTGGCAAAAGCTCGGAGTTTCTACATGAACGGATCAACATGAAAGCTTTATGGCCGGGAAATTCAAAAGAATTCAAGTATTGTTTATTTCTGAGTCATCAAACTATTTTTGTATTTAGAATTTAATCCTCAAGTTTCGTATACTAGAGGACTCAAGTTCTAAAAAAATACAGAACAACCATGTTACTACTCGTTTGATTTAAGACTACGGATTGAAGTTATAGATTGAAGAGGATTTGGGTGCATTTGATTATCAATATTTCGACATGGTTTGTTTTAACCAATTTAATTTTGGTTCATGACAAATTTTTTGGAATATTTGATGCGTAATGAATTTCTAAACTTTCATACACAATCAAGAATTTGAATTGGTACATATTTCTCAAATCTTGTGTTCGTAAAATTCCAAGAGTTCCAAGGTTGCTCTAAGGTTTTTTATCGTACAAGGATACAAATCAAGATACATGTTACAATTTGTCAAATCCTAAAATGCAAGTTTCAATCCAAAAGCCAAACCAATTCATTCAACATTCAAATTCCCTTCCTTTATCATTCAATTTCTAAAGTCTTATTCAAATTCAAAATGACATTCAAAGAATGCCCGTTTATAAAGTAGAATCAAACTTCCGAATTCAACATTCACTTAACTTTGGTTTGAACAAATGCTACATGAGTCATCGAATTCACAATGTCAATTTGAATTTGTGATATTACAAAATTTCAAGGTTTCTAATACAAGAGTTCCTAGATTACAAGTTTTGAGTTCTAACATCATACTACATATGCTATGTCCTAATCCTATTTTCTATTGGAAATCTTGGTTGCTTTCCTTCCCATGCTTTCCTTCCCATGCTTTTCTTGACCAACTTTCCTTCACCACTCTTCCAAGCTTATGCCATAGCTCACATGAAACAAGCAAGGAAACAGTTAGCAAATAAACGGGCAGCTCAAAATAATGATTCAAAGCAGTATTTTATTTCATCATTAGGGAGTAATGATTGGGATCAGTTTATGTTAAAAGTTGTTTCTCATTCATGTTCAAAAGACCCAACCCTTTTGCAAATCACAACACATAGTTGGTTCACAAAAGGGGGTGTGGCTCAGAAACCATCATCACCACTAAAGCTGCTGCAACAAGTACTTTGGTCAGAAATCAGAAAATACAACACAGAGCAGCCCAACATATCAGAAAATACAACACAGAGCAGCCCAACATATCAGAAAATACAACACAGAGCAGCCCAACATATCAGAAAACACAAAGCAGCCCAACAGATCAAAAGCAGACACAAGGAGCCCATGTTTTTTTTCGATTTTTGCTCAAGCAAACAAAGCCTTGTTTTCAAAAAATCTGACAGCAAAGCTTGAAACCCTAGAACAGGACGTTATAAAAAGTTTAAGGGCACAACATTCAAGGCCAGCGGCCACTGTTCATCAGAAACCCTAAACGTCAAACATTCAAACCAAAACCCAGAATATTCAAACGAAAACCCAGATCAGTCAAACAAAAAACAACAACTAAATCATCATTTCCGAATCATTACCCCTTCAAAAATCCGAGATAGCCACGAGAAAGAAGAGAGCGGAAAGGTATTACCGGTTTAGCAGTGGAAGGAGGAGGTTGCGAACACTGTGTCGCCATCCTTCTCCTTTCCTCACCTCTATTTTACGTTTTTTCGCATCGTTACCATCATCACCATCGCTGTCACCCCTTAGGGTTAGGGTTCCTCAGTTCCTCTTTTCCATTACCAAATCTGTAAAACACAACCATTAGAACGTTTGTTTCAGAAATCAAATAACGATAATAGTGTAACCGGTAGAAGAGAGTAACAAATCGCGAGAGAGCGACGGTGAGTCCGAGTGAGAGAGATGAGAGATCGCGAACAGGGATGAACGAACGATGAGATCGCGAGCGGAGTGAGATCGCGAGCGGAGTAACAGAGCGGCGAGATGAGCGAACAGAGGGTTACGATCGTGAGTCACGGTGAGTAGATCGGAGCGACGGCGAGAGTTTGAGAGGACCGATCGTGAGAGAGAGGGTGAGGATGAGAGATCGTGAGAGATAGGGATTGTGAGGATGAGAGAGTTTAAGAAAACTGATTGTTGTTTATTTATTTATTTATTCATTTATTTTATAAAATAAGCTTAAGTTTAGTATTAGTATTTAATCAGGATTAGATGTCTTTTATTTAAGTTATAATTAAAAAAAATGATTTAGATTAGCTTTAGTTTAATATAATTAGGATTAGTGTTTTTCTGTGAGTTGTTTTTTTTTTATTATTTATTTTCTTCTTTTAAAAAAATATAATTTCAGTATTAATATTAAATATAATTAATTTTTCTTTTTCTTTTTTTTTTTAAAGATAATTAATAGATAATAAAAAAAACATTAGCTTAAGTACTTTTTTTCTCATATATATATATATATATGTTTTCTATGGTTAATACTTTAATCAATTAGTAAATAGATTAATATAGTTTAATGGGGTATTTAGTTTTAGGATGTGTTGTTTAGTTCAGCTGGTGACACTTGTCACCACCTGTGTGACCTGTTCGAAAATCTGGTGTGTACATGTCTATGGTATATATCTTGTACTCTCCTGCCATTAGCCATCAGATCTGCCAAAGGCCAGATCCAGCGATCCAGAATGATGGACTACTCTATGATCTATGGAAGCACCCATACAAGATCCAGCAGCTTTGTTTTGGGCTTGGGCTCAGATTTGCTGTTCACACCCTTCAGATTAAAGCTCCAATCAGGCCCATTTTCTAACTCCCTCTTTAATTTTATTATTATACAAGTTTTTTTTTTATATTGATGTATTAAATAATAATTAGTATAAGATAGTTTTTATTTGCTAAATTATCAATTAAATTATTAGTTGATTTTTTATCAAGTAGAAAAAATCTATACTAATGATTATTTAAATTCCGGTTTGTATTGTGTGTTAATTTATTTTCTTTTATTATCCGCTTTATTATTATACGTTTGTATGTTTATTGCGCGATTGAACACTTCACTCACGAATTAACATAAAAATAACAACAACGCCTCCGCTCTCTCATTTTTGGTTACCCACACCAAATTCTCTAAGGGTCTCATGGTTGGGGATGGGCATGGCCATCTTCTTGAGGTTAATTAAGACCCTCGTTGCCTTGATTAATCATAACCCGAAAAACAATTGGTCCATATACCAATCACCATGCACCAGGGTCTCATGGTTGGGGATAGGAGCACCTATCCTCACGAGGTTAATCAAGTCCATATACTTGGTTAATCATAACCCGAAATATCCTTTCTCTACGTCCAACGCCGCAATTTTCAACACACTTTCAAGTCAAAAAATAATTAATTGAACTTGCTATTTCAAAATCAATTTTTCTACAAAAAAACAAAAAAACATAGTGGTATGGTATTTAATTAAATTGTTAGAGGTTCGCCCGACGATTTAATTAAAATGTAAAGTATTTGGGTCATTAGAGGGTAACCCAATGACTTAAATACTTTATTCCATAACACTTAATAAAAGTGAACTTTGTTTCACCTCACTCTTTTCATAATAAAGATTTTGGATGAGAGATGATCGGTTGACCTCAATCACCAATCTCGAGTATCGAATCGTTAGAGGATATCCCAACGTTTTGGTACTTGTCATCTACAATTAAAATCAATTCAACTCATTCAAATCTTTTTCGCTCATATGCGATTATCAAAATCAAAAAAACATTTTCTTCTAAAATCAACACAACCAATCCAAGACATTTTCAACAAGAACTACGGAGTTTTGACTTTCCCATTGCACGAGGGAATACGTAGGCACGCGGTTTCGAAACCGTGTCAAACTCAAAATAATAATAAACAAACGCCTTTTCTTATTCATGACTTAGAAATTAGCGATTACACAAACACAAACACATTTCGAACTAAATGGGTCCCATCGAGTACGATGGACGTAAGAGGTGCTAATACCTTCCTCTTGCGTAACCGACTCCCGAATCCATGCTTTTTGGTCTTGTAGACCACCTTATCCGATTTTTGTGGGTTTTATCTATATTTTCCCGTTCTTTTTAGAACAAATAAAATTAGGTGGCGATTTCATTGTTTTTGAAAATTCATTTAAATGATTTTTTAAAATCGAGTTGCTTCAGTTATTTTGCAAATGTTTTATATATATATATATATATATATATATATATATATATATATATATATATATATATATATATATATATATATATATATATATATATATATATATATATATATATATATAGACTTATTTATGTTAAGAGATAAATAAAATAGTTTTTTTTTTTGGTTTTGCAAGATTTATGGGGTAGTGGATGCATGTCGATTAGAAACAACAACTACTTAGTGTCTGGTTTAGATCATTAAAAGCATAGACAAATCTACATTGAGGCATAGTGTGGCTTTATTCACATGCAAAATATTCATTTTAGTTCATTAACTATATTCTTAAATTAGTCTCTTAACTATCTTTTTGTGTTAATTTGCTTCCTCAACTTTTAAAAAGTTTAATTTTAATCATTTTTGTCTAATTAACAATAAAAACATATTAAAATTGGTCGTTAAATTTAACGCTAATTAGATAAAAAGGACTAAAACAATTTTTTTTAAAGTTAAAGGACCAAAATGACACGGAAAAAAGTTAAGGGATTGTGAATCCAAAAGTATAATTAAGAGACCAAAATGAGTATTTTGCCTTATTATTATTATTATTATTATTATTATTATTATTATTATTATTATTATTATTATTATTATTATTATTATTATTATTATTATTATTTCAAGTCGATCATATTGGTCATCGGTCAACCACTTAGAAGGAGTTACAATTCATCTAGAATATTCTCAACACATGAAAGCTATCTATCGCAAGAATATATGCGATCTAAATTCAAGAAACATCCAACAATTTGCTGCATCGCACATTTAGAAAATATTGATTTGTTATAACCACTCAATTATATAAAGAGAACATGCGGCAATTTCAGGTACACAATAGAAAAAAAAAACATAAGAAAATGGAGGCAAAAACCTAGTTTTGATGCAACCTCTCAAATATTAACAAGTTGATGGCTGAGCTGATGTCAAGCTACAAAGATAGAAGAAGTAAAAAAAACTATTGAATGAAAAGAGAGAGGCAATAAGAAAGGGGGAAAACACGACACAAAACCAAGTTATTATGTAATCTAGGGCCACTGAGCAACTCAAAAGGAATACTCGTGTTCTAAATTCTCAACCTCACGTTATCTGTTGTACAAGTATGGAGGGAAAGTCAAGACATTTCAGCATGGTGACATGCGAGGAATTTATCAAGGAGTGTGGGATTTTGGAAAAGAAATGTGGTTAATTAGTTATGATAAAGAAGGAAAAATCCTACAACACTTAATTTTAGAAGAAGTTAAGGATAACGTGGCTACAAATAATACGAAGAAAAATGCAGATCATGGATATGAGGAATGTGAACTAGCGGTGCCAAAGAATCTCAATACAAATGAAAATATTAACCTATAATGTTAGAGATCTTTGAAAGGTACCTAAAATAGAGGAGCTGTGTCAGATAATCAAAAAGAATAATATTGATTTGGTTAGTATTCAGGTGACAAAAATGGAAGATGTGGAAAGAAAACAAATGTGATTTAGTTTGGGGATCAATTGTTTTCTATTTTATGTTCAAGGAAATAGTGGGAAGATCTATATCGGTGCTTATTGATCCCTATATATATATATATATATATATATATATATATATATATATATATATATATATATATATATCCCTCTCTCTCTCTCTCTCCATCCCACTTTGATTTGTGATCATCACCTTTTTTGACACACCTTTTTGAGGTCCCTCTTCAACCAGCATAGACTTTTTCGCACACGTCCCTTTATGATTTGAAGAGGCATTTATAGCTTTTACCACCACTTTCCTTCTCATTCTGACAAACACAACCGCACTTTTCGAAAGTCGTCTCTACATAAACCACTATTTCCCTACTTTTCTGGATCTTGTTCCCTAGTTCATCATTTTGTATGTTAATTTAGGAAATCGTTGAAGCCTCCTTTTTCACCTTCATATCTCATTTCTTCTCCCTACCATTCGTTAGAAAATTCATCAGACTCTATTTTTGACGAAGTTGTTGTAAACTCTTGATTTAAGGGGATGTTGATCCTTAGAGGACCTTAATACTCCTCCACCAATTGAATCATAAACACTTCTTCATTGATCTGAACATTAAAAGTCTTATTCAATACCATGATGTATTTTGTTCGAACAATAATGCGGGCTACATCCATCTTGGTTTGGATATTAGTGTTGTCATCAGAACATACATGTACACCCAATTGAGCCATTATGAACTCAAATATATATGGATTCCACATGTGACATGATATTCTGTAGCAAGGGACCCAAGTTACCCTTATCCACCAACACTTTAATTCCACCTTTCTCACGTTCCTTGAGCAAGCATAGATTTGCACCATAAGGAGATACTTGAATTGAAATAATCCTCTGTGTTTAATATATCTTAGATGATATATGGCATTCTTTGATTTTCTACAGTCCTACCTCTTTGATCGTTTTTTGTTTTATTTTGGATTTGAACTAGATTTATCATTGTTGTTCTTAAGAACAGTTGCATATGATTTTGGTTCTCTATTCCCCATGTGTGATGTATCTCCCTTATACTTGGCTTCGTCTTGCATGTCTTTGTTCCAGAGCACTTGCTTTCCACTTCCCTTCATACTTACCCCACTTTTGCCTATTCTTCTCGTCCCTACCTTCCACTGAACTCATACCCCTCACTTATCTTTTTTTAGTATCACCACACTATCAATATTATTGTATCTCATAAACTCCTCATACATTTCCTTCGCTCCACAATCATTTGGTATTGACCTGGAAAAAAATAAGATGTTCATGGTCTCGTATCCTCATGATCCATATGCCTCGGCTCTCCTATATTATCCCATTATATAGATCTTATGTCTCGGGTCTCCCATATTATCCCATTGTATAGATCTCATGTTTCTCCTCTTGCCCTTCTAAACACACTCCACCCTCCAGGTCTTTGATCGTCATTTAGTGGTTTATAAATGCGAGTTATTAAGTTTTTGAAAAGGTTGACAACATATTATTAGATTCAAGAAAATTAGAGATTAGAGATTCTTCCTAACATTTTATATTGGATCTTTTATTATTCTAACGATTAACAAAATATTAATAAAACATGTACAAATTGACACTTTCGTAGTTTGTGAGATTATGATTCATTGCATTCGCTTTTTCTTGCCGTCATTGTAGTTTATTTACTAAACTAGTAGAAAACGCGTGATTTCACTCATTTATATCTTAAGTAATTTGATAAAGCTTGATTTTTATTTATTTATAATTATTACTATATGTTCTAGACTGGCCCAACACTTGGCCCAGTCATAGGGGCCCAATCTGGAAGGCAGAACCAAGGCCCATTTGCCCTTAAAGGACAGTTTGCATCACTTGCGCGAGGGACACGTGGCCAACGGTCTTTGACTGCCACGTGCCCCCCGAAAATATCGGACCCGTTACTCGCTATCTCAACTACCATACGCCCGCCGGAAATCTCGGAGCAGACCCGGATTTCCCAGGCGACAATCCAGGGAGGAGGCCACGTGCTGACCTCCATGCACACACAAGCCCTGGCAGTCCGTTAGTGGGCTTGGATCTCTATCCACTAACTGGACCTTGGCCCAGCGCTGGGGGCTATAAATACCCTCTCACTTGAGAGGGTCAGGTATCTCATTCATTCTCTCTTTTCTACTTGCTTGCTTCCTTTTGTCGTTTCTTACTTTGGCATCAGAGTGTCTTGCAGGTACTCCCCCTCTTCATCTTCAACCATTGTTGCAGATTGGGCCAAGACACCTTCTGATCAGGTACGATCAATGGCGCCGTCTGTGGGAACCTTGATTCCCCGTCTTCTTTTAGTCTGTTGACTAAAGCAAATCAAACTCCATTTGTCATGGCCGACCCTGCAACCAACATTGAGAACACCCTCCTCGACGATCTGGTCGACCCAAACCACACGGTTTTCCACGAGGCAGATCCCCGAGATGGGCACACTGTGTCTTCTTCGACTAGATCTCACCGAGGAGATGAGTGCAGAACCGAAGGCCACCGCCGTTGGGCAGCCGAACCTGCCGTATTTCAAGAGGTCCAAGCCCCCGCCGACGCAGACCCAACGGTCGTCGCTCTGTTCGCGGCCATCAACCAAACCAACTTCATGTTATTCACCCAGGGGAAGCGTCTCCATATGCTGGAAGCTTCCCAGCGGTCACCTCGCCGACATCGACGATCCGATTCTTGGTCGCCGTCTCCCAGAGGGCATCGCTCACGAAATCCCCCGCGGAGAACCAGGAGAGACGACACTCTCAGCCCAACGCGCCGCTCTAAGGGCAGAGGACCCATTGCCGAGCAAAATCCTCAAGAAAAGCTCAAGAAACGAGCTCGTTCGCCTCCCCGATGAGAGCGTGGGGCCGACGAGTCAAGGAAGAACAGGGGCAGACATCCCCGCACTGAAGAGCCTGCCACAAGGCATCATCACCGCCGATCTCGCTCGCGTTCTCCCAACTGGAGCGACGAGGAAGACCCCCGCGGTCCCTTGTCTGCCAACATTATGAAGGCACCAATTCCCCGAGGAATGGAAAAGTCCCCTCAAGTCGCCAGCTATGACGGGGTAGATGACCCAATCGACCACATCGACGGGTTCGAGGCCATGCTCCAATACCTCAACGTCGGTGAACCGATCAAATGCAGGCTGTTTCCCACCACTCTCTAGAAAACAGCAATGGACTGGTACAAAAGCTTGCCCCCGGGATCCATTCACTCCTGGAGGGAACTGAAGGCCCAGTTCACGAGCACTTTCACCGCCTCCCGCAGGCACCCGAAGACCGAGGCCTCCCTTGAGGCTATCATTCAGAAGAGTGACGGCGCTCGGGACCGAGTGGAAGCCATCCAAGTTCCCTGCGATGATCAAATGAAGCGCTACCTGCTGGAGAGGGGACTTATCCCCGGTACAGATTTTAGGAAAGCTGTCGGCATTGAGCCTCCGGCCACCTTCGATGCCCTACTCGATAAAGCTCGAGCTTATATCACTTATGAGGAGAAAGAGGCTGCCAATCGCGCAAGGGACTCGAGGAGTCGTGGTTCGGGCAACTCCGCTCGACACCAAGATAACTGACACCCAGAGGCAGGGTCGTCTCGCAGCCTTGATGACAAACGGCGCGAGGACCGACCCCAAGATTCTCGGGACCAGCGAGGGCCCGCTGGACGCTTCACCGACTATACCCCACTGACAACCTCCCGCGAGCGGATCCTGCCAGAATGCTCGGCGACGAAATTCAAAGACGGTGGGGTCAGACGCCCAAAGCCCACTCCTGCGAAGCCAGGCGCTGACAGGACCAAGTACTGTCAATATCATCGAAGCCATGGCCACCTCACCAAGGATTGCGTCCACCTCAAGGACGCATTCGAAACGTTAATCAAAGGCGGAAGGCTCGGGCAGTATAAGAAGCCTGAAGCATATCGCGGTGCCCGAGAAAACAAGGAAGTCGAGGAGGAGGCCCGGCCCCAAGGGGATTCTGGCCCTTATCAGATAGCATACTCGATGACCAGACCAGAGGACTTCCACAACCCCGCATTCACTCACAGCCCATGGGAGGAATTTCCCTCGGCCATGGTCATGTCCGGCGGTGGTGATACCCAGCTGTCCATCAATTCGGCCAAGAGAAAATTCGACGAATTAATCGAAAAGGCCCTCCAGCCAACGAGGTCTCTCTCGAACAGTTCTGTGGTAGATCTAAGCCGATCACCTTCTACCTGGAAGAACTCCCTAGGGGAGCGCCCAACGCTCACATTCCCCTCCTTATCAAGGCAAGGATGGAGAATTTCGAAGTGCACAGGATCCTCGTCGACGAAGGCAGCTCGATCGACGTGATGTATACTCATCTTTTCTGAACTCTGCAACTCGACGAATCCCATCTGTCGCCATACGTGGGATCTGACCTACAAAGGTTCAATGGATCCACCTCCCGACCTTGGGGATACGTCGAGCTCCTCGTCACCTTCGGCGAAGACGTTGCCTCGCGTCAAGTCAAAGTCCGTTTCCTGGTGGTCGACTGCCACTCCCTCTACAATGCTATTCTGGGGAGAACCACTCTGGCGGAACTCACAGCAGTCCCCTCGACCGTCCATTTGAAGCTGAAGTTCTACACCAAACGGGGACGCGTCGCTACCATCTACGGCGACATCAAAGCTGTGAGGAGATGCCGCAACGTTGCGGCCAGGGGACAAACCTTGGTCGATCCAAAAGCGTCGGCGGCGAACAAGAAGGATGGGCCGGACAATGCCCAGATCGAGCTCCCTAAAGCCGCAGATCCCCAGAGCCCCAACGTAAGCACAGTGGACCTCGACACCAGGTTTGCAAAGGATGAAGCCGACGGACAAGCCGGAGACACGGATCTCCTCCGCTCAATTCTAGATGGCAAGTTCGAGCTCGTTCCACTCGGAGAGGACCCCAGCAAGTGCGTCAAGATCGGTGCCGCTCTGCCCGACCTCGCGAAGAAGCAACTTAGAGCCTACCTTCGGGACAACGTAGATCTTTTCGCATGGAGTGCAACAGAGATGCCCGGACTCGACCCTGAGATCGCTGTCACCAGCGTAGGCGTAGGCAGTCTCCCGAGAAAGCGGAGGCTGCTGAAAAAGCTGTAAAGGACCTCCTAGAGACAAATTTTATTTCCGAGGCCAAGTATTCAACTTGGCTGTCAAACGTTGTACTTGTTAAAAAATCTAATGGAAAATGGCGTATGTGCGTTGACTATACTAATCTCAATCGGGCATGTCCCAAAGATGCTTTCCCTTTGCCTAATATTGATATGCTGGTCGACAACTCGGCCGGCTATAAACTACTTTCTTTTTTGGATGCTTATTCAGGTTACAACCAGATCCCCATGGTTATGGCCAACAAAAGTTGCACGGCCTTTATGACTGGGTCGGGCAACTATTACTACAACGTAATGCCCTTCGGACTAAAGAACGCCAGAGCGACTTACCAGTGGATGATGAACAACGTCTTATGCGGCGAGATCGGCGACATGCTTGAGGTTTATATGGACGACATGATCGTCAAATCCCACACCGAGGACGACCACGCTTCACGTCTGAAGAGGATATTCGACCAAGCTCGAAGGCACCGAATGCGCTTCAATCCGGAAAAGTGCACGTTCGGAGTCAGGGCAGGAAAGTTCCTCGGTTTCTATCTCACCGAACAAGGAATCGAAGCTAACCCTGACAAATGTTGGGCATTTTCTGAATTTCCCACCCCCAGATCCAAAAAGTCCATTCAAATCCTGAACGGCATGCTAACCTCCCTCTCCCGTTTCGTCGCTAGGTCAGCCTAACATGCCCTTCCGTTTTTCAAACTGTTGAGGAAAGGGCCGACCTTCGAATGGAACGAGGAGTGCGAGCAAGCCCTGTTTCACCTCAAACAGACACTTTCGCAGCCACCAGTGCTCTCGCGGCCACTAAGTGGGGAAACGTTATACTTGTACTTAGTCGTATCCAATGAAGCAGTAAGCGTGGTCCTAATACGCGAAACCGAAGACGGACAAAAGCCCGTTTACTTCACGAGCAAAGCCCTTCAAGGGCCCGAGACTAGGTATCAACAAATCGAAAAGGTCGCACTCGCCCTCGTCATCACCGCGAGGAGGCTGCGATACTATTTCCTCGCCCATGTAATCGTCGTGCGAACCAAACAACCCATCAAACAGCTCCTTGCTCGCCCCGATATGGCTGGCCGGATGTTGAGGTGGTCCCTCGAGCTTTCCGAGTTCGACATCCGCTATGAGGGACGGAAGGCCCTGAAGGCGCAGGCGCTGGCCGATTTCGTCGCCGAGATGACGGCGCATGAACGACCACCTACCGGGGATAAGTGGTGGACCATCTACGTCGACGGAGCCTCAAGCCCGACAGGAAGCGGCGCCGGCGTCCTCCTTGAAAATGGGGAGGGCATCGTCATCGAGCATTCCCTAACCCTCGCTTTCCCAGCATCCAACAATCAGGATGAATATGAAGCCTTGCTCGCAGGGTTGCGCCTCGCCGAAGACATGGGCGCTCGAGACATCCAAGTGTTCACTGACTCCCAGCTCGTCGCGTCACAAGTCCTCGGGGAATACCAGACCAAGAACGATAGCCTCATCGAATACCTCAATCTCGTCAAGGAGAAATTGAAACTTCCGAGAGATTAAGCATGTCCCGAGAACAAAACACCGGCGGACATCTTGTCCAAACTTGCGGAGCGAGAAAAAGGGTGGCAACAAGTCCGTGATACAAGAGTCGCTAGCCCGCCCGAGCATCGAGAAATCCTCGGTGTCGCTCGACATTAACGCAATCGGGGACGCAGACTGTTGGATGACCCCCGTGTTCAATTACCTCACCCGCGGGGAATTACCCGCGGATAAATTAGAAGCAGCTAGCACCAAACGACGGGCGTGCTCATATGTCGTTCTCGAGCAACATTTATATCGACGAGGTTTCTCTAATCCCCTCCTCAAGTGCGTCGAGGAGTCCAAGGTGCCCGACATCCTTCATGAAATCCACGAAGGAATCAACGCACAACACTTGGGTGGTCGGTCACTGGCCCGCAAGGCACTGCGCGCTGGATATTATTGGCCTACTATGCAGAGAGACGCAATAGAACACGTCAAGAAATGCGACAAATGTCAGCGTCGCGCCGACATGCACATTGCTCCACCACACGAGCTCACGACACTTACGTCCCCGTGGCCCTTCAGTTGGTGGGGAATGGACATCCTCGGTCCTTTCACACAAGGCTCCTACCAAAACAAATACCTCATCGTGGCCGTGGATTACTTCACAAAGTGGATAGAGGCCGACGCACTCGCCAAAATCACTTTCTTCAACATCCTCCGTTTTTACAAACGGAATATCCTCGCCCGCTTCGGCATCCCGCAGGCCCTCGTCACGGACAATGGAACGTAATTCACCGACCAGAATTTCCATAGTTTCGTGGCGCGGCTAGGCACCAAGCAGCACTTCACTTCTGTCGAGCACCCCTAGACCAATGGCCAAGCAGAAGCCGGAAACAGGGTCTTATTGCGGGGACTTAGGCGGCGGCTTAGGGAGGCCAAGAACAGGTGGGTTGAAGAGCTGCACAGCGTACTATGGGCATATCAAACAATTCCCCATTCCACCACTGGGGAATCCCCTTTTCGGTTAACGTCACGGACGAAGCGATTATACAGCCGAAATCGGGAACCGTCGGGCGAATTCCCCTCGAGGAGGAAGTGAACGACGAAGCGCTACGCAAGGAGTTAGACTTGGTCGACGAGATCCGAAAGCGACCCTCCGGAAGCCCGCTTGAAACACCAAATTACACTACGCCACGACAGCAAAGTCATTAAACGCGAGTTTGACGTCGGCAGCCTAGTCCTCCGCAGGAACCAAAAGGAACCTCGCAAGGGGAAACTGGTCGGCTATTGGGAAGGGCCATATCGCGTCCGAGCAAAAACAGACACATGAGCCTATTACTTAGAAAATCTAACCGGAGTACAACTCCCTCGACCTTGGAACGCTACAAAGCTCAAACAGTATTACAGCTAGATCAGCTCGGCCACATGCCCAGAGCATAGTGGTCGGCGTTCCCCTACACGGAGACTTAGCTCAGCCTTGGGCCGTGAAATGGTGCTAGCGCGAGTCCCAAACAACCAACAGGTGGGGGTTTCCTCGACCATGACTGGCAGGTGCCCCTCGCACGATGCGGATCCCTCGACCGAGGCCCGCGGGTTGTCACGCACTTCTGGCAGGAGGTCCGGCTCGCGACGGACGGTCCACGCCTCGAGGGTGTAGTCCCAAACACAACTACGTCCTCGCCTGGAGGCCTCTAACCTTCGAACCTAGCATATGAACTAGGAACAACAAGGTCGAGCATTTTCTACAAATTGAACATATTCAATAAAACAATTGGCATAATCAATAAGGCGCAATTAAAACAATTAGAATAACATAAGAAATTCATAAATCAAACGACCAACAAAGGTCGACAAAAGAATAACGGGCATCTGACCCAGTGTTTATACAAAAATCCAACAAGGGGCACGCAGGCCAAAAAACAACAGACTCGCAGGCCCGACCAATTACAAATTAAGCATCTGGGGGAAGCACGATCCGCCCGTCTACCACACGGTGGAAGGGGCCAATCCCAAGAGTCACAAGCTCCTGGTCGGGGATCACCGCTTGCATCTGCTGGACGGCCTGATCAAAACCGAAGGACAGCGCCTCCACGGTATCCTCTTTGAGGACCCTTATCCGCCTGACTAGGTCCGCCCTCAAAAGGAGGGCCTGCTCCTCCATAGACTCATCCTCGACAGGAGCCACTTGCTCCTGCAGCAACTTCACTTGTGCCTCTAGTTTCTTCTTCTCCGCGGCCAGTGGCTCGTACCGATCGATCATCTCCCTCAGCTCTGCGGCCATCTCTTCGTATCTGTTGTTCAGCCCTCGGAGCCTCGTCAGCTCACTGTCATACTCCATATTCTGGAGCTCCAGTTCGGCAGCACGAGCATTAGCTTTGTCGGCCTTAGATCGAGACTTAGCCACCTCGTCGTTGAGCGTCAACGAGGTTTCGAGAATCCGGATGACCGCGGACACGTCGGCATTCAAACTTTCAGCTCGCAGCTTCGGGTCGAGCCCCAGGATCATGTCCCTCTCCGCCTCTTGTACCACCAGAGATTTGCCCTCAAAGAGCTGCCTCTGACCGTAGCACGGGGGCAACACGTGAGCGTCCCGGTCGGCGGGTCGGGCACCCCTACTCGAGGCGCCGTTCGCCTTTGAGCGGTTGTTCGGGGGAAGACGCAGGAGAAGGAGTGTTCCCAGCAGCTTGGGCGTCTGCTCGCGCCTATTCTTGAAGCACGCCGACACAGTCTTTGGCAGTTGCACGGGCACCCTTATGCCGCAACTTGAGCATGCGCTCCTCCATGGCCGCCATTCGATTTGCAAATCAATAAAGTTAGCATAAGTCAAAAGACGAGCAACACGTACACCTCAATGTTCCCGAACACAAATACCTAAAAGCCTTAACGCGTCCTCGTCGGACTCGCAATCCAGCAGGGCCTTCGTATTAATGTATCGCTGGGAAATTTCAATCTCCCCGTTGGAGTCAAGGAGCACGTTTCCTTCCCGGTCGACGCAGATGGCCGGTCGGAAGCTCTTCACGAAATTTTCCAGCCTCTCGTAGGAGAGCTGGTCTTGTTTATCCAACTTTTCGGGCCTCACGGAATAGAAATCTGGTCCCCGTTCGTAATGTTTTTTATCCCACTCGAGCGGGAACCTGACCCTCAGCCTTTCCCCTTCTTTCTCATCTTCGCCGACCTCCACGGTACGAGCAAATAGGGTGTCCTCGGCTTCTCTGGTGAGGGGCTTCACCGCGTAAAAGCGTTTCTTGAAGTCGCGGACAGACTCCAAATACGGCCTGAACAACTTGCCCGACTGCTTGAACGACACCCAAGCACACTTTTCGCCGACCATTTACCATTGGAGGTGGAAAATGCGGAAGAATATGGGGAGGGTGGCCCCGATGTCCTAGTACCGGCACACCAGCTCGAATACCCGCATGAAAGCCAGGGCATTCGGGTGGAGCTGCGATGGGGCCAAGTCCAACCACTTGAATACCCCCGTTTGGAAGCCTGTGAAGGGCATACGAAAGCCCGCCTCCCGAAACACGAATTCATACATGGGAAATCTAGTGTGAGAGTACGAGGAGCAAATCCTCCTGCCTTCCTCGGGTATTTGAACGGCCTAGGAAGGTTTGAAACCCTCGTCCAAATCCTCGATAAAATTGAACGCAGTGGAGGGATCAACAGCAAAATCCGAACGGAACTCCCTTGGCTCGGGCGCGACCTAGGAAAGGTCTGCGGCCGGTCTTATTCGGCGGAGCTCGCATGTACCCTCCCCAGGAGGATGTTCCCCGGCACCTGAAAAGCAGCGAAAGAAAAGTGAATTCGAGGATATCAAATCCACCCCTCAACCACGACTCAAGTGAAAGGGCGAGGGGCCCGACGGCCCGAGCAAGAGAAGCACACTGGAAACCTATACTTACGATAAGCTCAAACTCTCTCGGGGACCCCGCGGATTCCCCCGGGGAGTAATTCTCCCCCGTAAGAGCCATACTCCCCTCGAAAAACCCTCATTGATTGCCCGCGATACTCAAATCATTCCTCGAAGAATTCACTTCTTCCCCGAGGAATTCAAGGGTTTGTCAACTGCTTTCATCAAATTTCCTCATAAAACCCACGAATCTCCCCGCAATATCGAAACTTTCCCCCGCAATATTCAAGTTTCTCCCCGTGATATTCAAGTATTTCCTCGCGATATTCATAAAAAACCCAAGACCTAGAGTCATCCTAAACGTAAATTGCAAGAAAATTATCAAGGGATTAGGGAATGTTTACCTGCGTTCGAGGTTGAAGACATCATGAAAGTTGATGATTTGATGTTTTGCAAGCTTCGCGTTTGGGAAATCTTTTGGCAGAAACTAGAGAGCTGGAGAGGAATGAACAAACGAAACCCTAAAGGATCCTTTTTATAGCCAAAATTCTTGGACATACGAAGGGTCACGCCTTTTGGGCGCCACGCACCTTCTCTGGAAGCGACATGTGGCACAAACTGACACATTGAATGACTAGTCGACCTGTTCCCCGAGGACTAAGAGGTCAAAACTTGCCCGTCTTACAACCCGTGGGCATACGCGGACATCCCCGACGCTAACACTCCAAACGTGCCCGCTCGATGGTCCCTGTAGCTACGGGTTCGTGTCCGCTGTACATCTGAACGTACTTCGACATTGAGCCCCCGTCGGGGATCCACTCGATTCAAAGTCATTACTCTCAAATAAGAGCAAAGACTTGGGGGCGCCTGTTCTGGACTGGCCCAACACTTGGCCCAGTCATAGGGGCCCAATCTGACAGGCAGAACCAAGGGCCATTTGCCCTTAAAGGACAGTTTGCATCACTTGCGCGAGGGTCGCGTGGCCAACGGTCTTTGACTGCCACGTGCCCCCCGAAAATATCGGACCCGTTACTCGCTATCTCAACTGCCATACGCCCGCCGGAAATCTCGGAGCAGACCTGGATTTCCCGGGTGACAATCCAGGGAGGAGGCCACGTGCTGGCCTCCATGCACACACAAGCCCTGGCAGTCCGTTAGTGGGCTTGGATCTCTACCCACTAACTGGACCTTGGCCCAGCGCTGGGGCTATAAATACCCTCTCACTTGAGAGGGTCAGGTATCTCATTCATTCTCTCTTTTCTACTTGCTTGCTTTCTTTTGTCGTTTCTTACTTTAGCATCGGAGTGTCTTACAGGTATCCCCTCTTCATCTTTAACCGCTATTGCAGATTGGGTCAAGACACATTCTAATCAGGTACGATCACTATACAATCATTAACATTTAAAAATATATAACATAATCAACATGAAAAATGAAAAATCGAATATAAACCAATAACTTCAAATAGAATAAGAATAATAGCTACAAATTAAAAAAAAAAATCAAGAAATAGAATAAATTTGTCATGTTGATTGAAAGGGTGAAACACATTTGAGTTTAGCTTTAACAAAAACCTATTTTAAATACTTTATGACTTATCCTATTTACATGTATCAATTAATCATGATATCTAGACTTATCCTATTTATGAGTATATCATGATTCATGTATGGTAGATAGTTGATTATCATAACCAAGACAATCCAAAATTACAGTTTGTGTTTTCTCGGACTCGTTTTGTGCTTGACCGTGGTTGTTCTCATGGCTTCTTGTCTTTACTCTTCACTCTCTAATATTCCTCTTTTTCTCTCAATTTCTTCTTCTTCCAATCGCAATTTCAAATTCAAAACTTTTTCTCTGCACCACCCAGTTACAAATTTTTCATCTTCACCCAAAACCAAAGTTTGGGTCAATCATAATAGCGCCAAATCTAAACCTTTCCGAAGCAAACACTTTAACTCTATGACCAGTTTTCTCCTTCATCTTGCCGGGTTTTTGGACTCGTGTGATCCTACTCAAGAACAAGTCTCTGCAATTCTCAACTGTTTAGGAGACAATAAAGTTGCAGAACAAGATGCTGTGTTCATTCTTGATAACATGATGAACCCCAAAACTGCACCTGTTGTTCTTAGATACCTTAGGGACAAAATCCATTATGTTAGATATAATGAGGTTGTTCTTTACAGTGTGGCTCTCAAAGTGTTTATGAAATGTAACGATTTTGAAGGAGCACAGAAGGTGTTTGATGAAATGCTTCAAACAGGGGTCAAGCCTGATAACATTACGTTTACTACCATGATTAATATGTGTCCTATTCCGGATAAGGCTGTGGAGTTGTTTGAGAAGATGCCGGGTTTTGGGTGTGAACCTGATGCAAAGACATTCTTAGCTTTGATTAGAGTGTTTGAGTTGTCTGGAAACTATGATGAATGCTTGAATATACACTTAGAAATGAAGAGTCTTGGTGTGAAGCCTAACATGGAAACGTATAACATATTTTTGATTGCCGTGTTGAAATGTAAGAGGCATTGGCAAGCCAAGACTATATATCAAGAGATGATAAGTAATGGAGTTTCGCCGAATTTTACAACTTATTCAACTCTTTTGCAAGTCTATGCTAGTGCACAATGTGACCAAGATGCTCTTTGTGTTTATAAAGAGATGAAAGGGAAAGGAATCTATGTGACTGAATATCTCTATAATGTGCTTTTAGCGATGTGTGCTAAAGTTGGCGCAAATGATGAAGCTCTAGAGATTTTTGAAGACATGTATAGTTCTGGGACTTGCGTCAAATCTAAACCTTTACGAAGCAAACCCTTTAAATCCAAGACCGGTTTTCTCCTTCAACTCGCCGCGTCTTTGGACTCCTGTGATCCCACTCAGCAACAAGTCTCTGCAATTCTCAACTGTTTACGAGACAACAAGGTTGCAGAAAAAGAAGCTGTGTTCATTCTTGATCACATGACGAACCCCAAAACTGCACCTGTTGTTCTTAGATTCCTTAGGGACAAGATTACATATGTTACATATAATCGGGTGGTTCTTTACAATGTGACCCTCAAAGTGTTTTTGAAATGTATGGATTTTGAAGGAGCACAGAAGGTGTTTGATGAAATGCTTCAAACAGGGGTCAAGCCTGATAACATTACGTTTGCTACCATGATTAGTATGTGTGATATTCCAGATAAGGCTGTGGAGTTGTTTGAGAAGATGCCGGGTTTTGGGTGTGAACCTGATGCAAAGACATTCTCAGCCTTGATTGAATCGTTTGTCTTGTCTGGAAACTATGATGAATGCTTGAATATACACTTAGAAATGAAGAGTCTTGGTGTAAAGCCTAACGTGGAAACATATAACAGTTTGTTGTTTGCCATATTGGGCGGTAAGATGCATTGGCAAGCCAAGACTATATATCAAGAGATGATAAGTAATGGAGTTTCGCCGAATTTTACAACTTATTCAGCTCTTTTGCGAGTCTATGTTAGTGCACGATATGATCAAGATGCTCTTTGTGTTTATAAAGAGATGAAAGGGAAAGGAATGGATGTGACTAGAGAACTCTACAATGGGCTTTTAACTATGTGTGCTAAAGTTGGCGCTAATGATGAAGCTCTAGAGATTTTTGAAGACATGAATAGTTCTGGGACTTGTCATCCTGACAGTTGGACTTTTTCAGCCTTGATTGATGTATATTCCAACAGTGGGAAAGTTTTCGAGGCAGAAGGGGTGTTGAATAAAATGATCAAATATGGTTTCGAACCTAATAGTTTTGTTATGTCATCGCTTGTCAAGTGCTATGGAAAAGCTAAGCAAATTGACGACGTTGTGAATGTACTTGACCGATGCTTGAATCTGGGCATCATTCCATATGATCGCTTCTGTGGTTGTCTGCTGAATGTTATGACACAAACACCGAAGGAAGAGCTTGGTAAACTAATAAATTGTGCTGAGAAGGTTAATACAAAACTTGGGTATGTGGTAAGATATTTGGTGGAAGGGCAAGATAATGATGGGGATTTCTGCAAGGGCGCATCAGAACTTTTAAATTCAATTGATGCCAATGCAAAGAGGCCTATATGTAATGCTCTAATTAATCTTTGTGTCAATCTGAATCTACCCGACAGAGCGCACACCCTTCTTAGCATAGGGTTGATGCATGGAATATATAGTAGCATTCAATCAAGATCTCAAACAAAATGGTCTTTGGACCTGAAGAACCTCTCAATTGGAGCTGCCATGACTGCGTTTCTTGCTTGGATAACTGACTTGTCTAAGACTTTGGAATCTGGTGAGAAGCTTCCACCACTACTTGGAATTAATACAGGGCGGCGAAAACTCAAGAGTTCATGCAAGGGTATTGCTAGTGTAATTGAATCACATTTGAAGGAACTCAATGCTCCGTTCCATGAAGATCCAAATGAAGCTGGCTGGTTTTTGTTTACAGAGGAAGCAGCCAAATCATGGCTAGAGTCCAGGGGTTCAACCAATTCCATGACTGCTTTGGAGTCTATGGTTTTAAATGCTCCATCAGATGCCCTTCCATATTGAAAATGTTTTAAGTAGTGATGCTCTGGGTTACTTTCATGCATTTTCATACTCCAAATTTTCATGTCGAGTTCTGACTCCAATTCTACTCCAACTATTTTCGCATTTGGGAAGGATAAAGAATAAGGATAATAGGATGGGAAATCCAGAGGAAGTTGCAATTTGCTGACACATTTCATTCAAAATATAGGAAGTTTCACATTTCTGAAATTTGAAAAGCAGCCCACACGGAGATATCTCACAAATTTTGAATCTTCTCAAAGTCCTCTTCCTTCCTCTGATGGGACATATATTTACGTAATTTTTTTATTTTTCTGCCTCGTCTTACAAATACTTAAGTCTTTGATACATATAGTTTCTTGCTGCAGAATTGAATGCATTTGGTAGTCTTTGTAAGATTTCATGGTTGAAGGAGCAACAGGTGTTGTATCAAAAAGTTCTTCAAAGTTTTGGATCCAGTATGAGTTTTCTTTCTTTCTTGTGAAGCAATATGAATAATCATTCATGAGTATCCACTATCCCCAGTTTCATACAAAACCATTCACATAAAGAAAATGCTAAAACAGTTCCATGCCCATGAATTGGAAAAATGCGATTGAGAAGAGTTCACTCACAGTGAAAGATAAGTACTGAACTTGATGAGTTTTGTCATATTCTTTCATTTTCTTTCATTGTATCTTAAGTTCTTTTCATCCTGAAAGTTCACTAAAATCAAATGCCTAACATGTTGTATCTAGCACATAAGACTATTTTGATTTGCAAGTTGTTAATGAGCTTGGATGATAGTATTTTTTTCCACTGTTACTGATTAGATGAAATAACAGACATAAATAACAGCTTGAACTCAAATGCTGGGTTGAAAAACTCATGAAATATCATACCCGTCTAGCTCCTACTTACACAAGTTTTTTCAATTTTTCATTTTTTTGCATTTTTGGTTTCATCAAAGAGACAGGTTTTGATGGAAAATTAATTAAATTATTCACATGTTGTATGATATTTGATGCAATATATTTGTGAGAAATGATATTTTGACAAAAATTTTAACACTACACTGTAACCATCTGTTCATAAATACAAGAGACTTGTAATTCCACCTTTTCAAAGTGACATTTTTCTTATTTTGAGTTAACCTTTATTGATCATTTTATTCTCTTTCATCTAAATCACTTTCTCTTTTCCTGCTCCATTAAAAGTTTGAAACTCCACACGCTCCTCTTTCACCATCAAAATAAAATCAATCACTCGTCTCTTCAAATGAATTAACCAAATTTTCTTACTATCTCCTTAATTTGAAAACTCATTAAACAATTTTTTATATAAGATTAAGCAACATTATTTTATTTCAAATTTTCTTAATATATTTTATAAAGATTTAATGAAAATACACCACAGTGTAAAACAGTTTTACACTGTCAGTGAATTCATATCTGTTAATTTCTGTAGAGGTTTGATTTTTTCTTTCAATCATATATAAAGTATTTTTTTTAAGGGTTTTAATGTATTGATCGTGTAAAATATTTTATACCGACAGTGTATTACCTTTAACCTCTTTTTATATTTAAAAATTCATTAATCAATCTTTGAAATTTATTAACCAAATTTTACACATAATTCACCAATTTTAAATATATAAAATAATATATTTAAAAAATATATATAAAATAATATGATAGAGGAGAGGAGGTGAGAATTATGTTTTATAAGGTTAACAAAATCTTAAATATATTAAATTTAAAATATTAAAGTAATATCTAACTTCAATCATTAATTAATCAAATTTGTTTATTGATAGGTAGTAATTTAAGAAAGAGCATATCTTATCAAATTTTGTCTTAAGATATGGTAAAATCATATTGGTCTGTTTTTGTGAAGAATATAGTAGAAATCAAAATTACAGAGGAGGTTTGTTTTGCAACATGTGGAATAAGAAACTCTAAAATGTTATTCAAATTTGACACATCAATGACAAAACTAAAATGAACTGTGACCCTTTATAATCTTCCACCATCTTCTTCTCTTCTTCCCAAACACATATACAGAGCAAAAATGGCTCATGCTTACCCTCTCTGTTCTTCCCCTTCCTCTATATTGTCTGATTTCACAACTCGCAGTTCATTCCCTAACTCCTTCACCAACCCCAAATTCCCCAACCGCAAATTCAAAACCTTTTTCTCATTCCAACCTCCAAATTCTCTTGAAGCTGCAAAACACAATGACCCACGTGCAAAATTTGCACCTTTATTCAAATCTAAAATCTGGGTCAATCCCAAAATCCTCAATTGCAATCGAGTTTGGAGCAAAACCCATCTCGCCATCTCATCTCTCGCCAAATTGCAAAACTCATCTGATCCTAATAAGCGAGAGGTTTCTGAAATTCTCATATCTGAATATAACACACTTGCACACCCTTTAGGGTATCCTCTTTTGTTGCCTTTCGAATACATGGTCATGTTCCTTAAACGTAGGGATATCTTAGCTAAGACGCTTACAAATAACATCATCACAGTCCCTTCGATACAAATATCATAGTCCCTCGATGACCCTCGATTGTTGCCTATGAATACATGATCTCGTCCCTCGGTTATTGCCTATGAAAAGTGATGATGGTCTTTACGAATATGCTAAGGTATCCTTACATGTTGCCTTCTATGACCATACGATGACCCTTCGAATGTCCTTTTACATCCAACGGATAGAGTTACCTACCAACTAATGGTATGGATAGCATTACCCTAAAGGAAAGCAAAATAACATGGAAACGACCATTCTGAGTAGGTAATAAAACTCTTTTGCTTGCTCCAATCAATTCAAAAACACTTTTTACACCTCACACTATTTTCAAAAAAATTTCAAACACTTTGTATACATTCCAGCGAGAATCATTACAAAGTTAAACACTTTTCCAAAATAAAACATTTCCAAACACTTCGTATACATTCCAGTGAGAATCATTATGAAGCCAAAGTGAAATGTCTTTTCAAAAATATCTTTTCAAACACACACAGAAAGCAATTTATAAAGTGAGCTAAGCAATTAAGAGCCCGTAGATAACTATAGATGGAAAGGGTGCTAATAACTTCCCTTTTCATAACTGCCTCTCGTACTCATAATCTAACGAAGGTCTTTTCCTGTTCTTTTCGCCTTCCCTTAATTGGATAAAAGAAAAGTCGATGGAGACTCTTGCTATCCGCAATATTTGCGACAAAATGCAAAACAAACAAGTCAGTTCTCCCACCGTATCACACAGATGCAGGGAGGTGGATTGATAATCTTGACAGAGAGAAGTGGACTAGATCGTACGACAATGAGGTAAGGTGAGGCCACATGACAACAAATCTTATGGAATCAATGAACAACGTCTTCAAGGGCCTACGAAACCTGCCGATAACTGCTATGGTGAACGCAACCTATTTTCGGATGGTAACGTTATTCGCGATAAGAGGTAAACATTGGAATGCAGTGTTACAGACACAACAAATGTACAATGATACGTGCATGAAATTTTTGCAGTAGGAATCTGCCAAAGCCATCAGCCATCAGGTTACAGAATTCGACCGCCATGGTCATACTTTCAGTGTCAAAGAAACAATTGACCACAACCAGGGGCTGGCAAGGCAAGAGTATCGGGTCCTAATACTTGATCGTTGGTGCGACTGTGACTAATTTCAAGCCTACCGTATGTCTTTCTCCGATGTCATTGCAGCATGTTCACATTCCTACTTTAATGCATTCTCACTAGTATCTCTTATATACAAGGTTGAAACATTGCTCAATGTATACAATAACAACTTTCTAGTGGTAGCAATGGAGGCATATTAGCCAGAGTGTGGCGGGGAAATTGTTTGGCACAACGATTTGGTGCGGCGGAATAAAAATGGTCGACCAAACAGCAAGCGCATCAGAACCGACATGGACGCCACTGATAAAATGCAAAGGAAGTGTAGCGTATGTCGTCAGATCGGGCATAATAAAAAGAAGTGCCCACACCGTGGCTCTAGTTCCATTACATAGATTTTAGATTCACAACTCTTTGTAATTTTTTTCATCAACGAAAAGTACTTTTTTATTCCAAATATCAAATGCGATACAACTGTTAGAACAAAGTTTATTTCTAATAATATATATTAAAGTTTTGATGATAACAAGCATAATAAATTTTGTATGAATGAATATGATACTCTGACGTGTACATGTTTCATTTCAGAAGATGTTCTAACTCTAGCGCAAAAATGAAAAATATATCATGTTGAGCAGAAGATGAAGTTAGAAGTTCTAATGAAAGCAAAACTTCTGGACAAAGCACACTCAAAGCAACTGCTGACAGAAACACGCTTTAGAAGTTCGAAGGGGATCGAACTTCTGATTAAAGCACGCTCAAAGCAACTGCAGAAAGAAACACGCTTTAGAAGTTCGAATGAGATAGAACCTCTGATCAAGCACGCTCATAGCAACTGTTGAAAGAAACACGCTTTAGAAGTTCTGAGCGAGAACTTCTGGAAGACACGCTCCAAAGAAAGCTTCTGAAGTAAAGAATAAAATATAACTTCTGATGGAAGCTAGCAAAGTGCAATGTCTGGTAACACGCTCCAAAGAAAGCTTCTAAAGTAAAGCATAAAATGCAACTTCTGATGGAAGCAAGCAAGGCGCAACCTCTGATAAGAAGCACCAAAAATATGTTTTGAATAGAAGATGTTAACAAGGCTAACAGAAGATCATGAAGTATTAGAAGTTCTAACGAAGATAGAACTTCTGATAGAAGAAAGCACAGCGCAACTTCTGATAGAAGTAATTTCTGATAGAAGCAGGCAAGAGTAAACTTCTAATAGAAGCACCAACAGAAGTTCTAATGAGAAGATATTCTTACAAGGCTTACAGAAGATTATTATTAATATGTATGTTATCTTCTAAAAGACAAAACCTGCCAACAGTAACGTAAATCCACTGAGCGAAGAAAAGAAATGCTTGAGTGGTTCAACTTCCAAGAAATATTTAGCAAGTAAATCACGTAAAGCTAAGCAAGTCACGTGAAGCTAAGCAAAGTCATAATTACTTTTTTCCATTATCCAAGATACGTTACTAGCAACAAACAGATTCTGGAAAGCACTATTTAAGGAATTCAAATTCAAAGAAGAATTTAATGATTCACAACCATACAGTAGAACTACAACGTTCAAAAAACATCTTCTAGCAATGTACAATATCGTATCAACGAAAAAGGCAAAACAACAACATCATCAACGTTGAACAATCATTCATTTCAAAGTAAACTCACGCTGCAAGTAGAAAGAATTATTTCTGTAAATTAGTTTACTATTCATTGAGCTTCATTTTTGTGTAAACTTCACTTTGTGAAGAATAGCTTTTCTAGAAGCATTATTGTGCACAGTCAGTCAGAATTAACATTCTGATAGTTGTTCCTTGAGAAGACCAGTTTGGGTCAGAATTCTTGAGAGGGCTAGGACTAGTTGAGTCTTAGAGGTGTTAGTCACAACGGTTGGTTGTGCGGTTTGTTCCTTGAGAAGATCAGTAGGGTCACTGTTCTTGAGAGGGCTAAGACTAGTGAGTCTTAGAGGAAGTTAGTCACACCAGTTGGGTAGTGCACTCTGTAATCGTTGATTATAGTGGATTAAGTCCTCGTTGAGAGAGACGAAATCACCTTGATGGATGGACTGGAGTAGTTTGAGTTTCAAACGAACCAGGATAAAAATACTTGAGTATTTTATTTGTTGTTTGGGTAAAAGATCTAAAAAGTAAGAAAAAATTATTCAACCCCCCTTCTAAGTGTTTTTCCAATCCTTCAATTGGAATCAGAGCTCTTGGTTCTGGATGCACAACACTTAATCGTGTCAGAAAAGATCCAGAAGGGAAGAACACAATGGCAATAGATCAAAGTAACAAAAACACTAAAGCTCTAATGTTCAATGGAGAAGACTTTGCATATTGGAATGACAGACTAGAAAGTTTTATTTCAGTTTATGATCCTGATCTATGGGATGTGGTGTTGGATGGTTACAAACATCCAGTAGATGCAAAAGGAAACAATATAGATAGAAAGTCAATCGAGATACAACATAAGATTGATTACAAAAATCATCACAAGGCCAGAAGCATTCTGTTAAGTGCTATATCAAAAGTAGAACATGAAAAAATCACAAACAAAGACACAACACATGACATTTTTGAGTCACTCAAAATGTCACATGAAGGGAACGCTCAAGTTAAGGAGACTAAAGCTCTGGAGCTGATCCAGAAGTACGAGGCATTTAAGATGGAAAAAGGATAATCAATTGAGGTTACGTTCTCAAGGTTCCAAACTCTAACTGCTGGTCTAAAAGTGCTGGACAAAGGCTATACAAATGCTGACCACGTAAAGAAGATAATTAGAAGCTTACCCAGAAGATGGGCGCCTATGGTGACTGCCTTCAAAGTGTCAAAGGATATAAATGCAATCTCCCTAGAAGAACTCATTAGCGCTCTGAGGAGTCATGAGATTGAGCTGGATGAATTTGAACCCCAAAAGAAAGGTAAGTCAATTGCATTAAAATCCACAAAAAATTCTAACGTTAATACTTTTCAGGTAGAAGATGGAAGTTCTGAAGATTTGGAGTCAGAAGATGACCTATCCATGATCTCCAGAAGGATAAATAAAATGTGGAAATATAGGCAAAAGAAATTCAAGAACCACAGAAGATATGAGGATAAAGGAGAATCTTTTGGATATTAGAGGTTCAGCAAGAAAGACATCCAATGCTACGAATGCAAAGAACTGGGACATGTCAGAAGCGAATGCCCCACCATACAAAAAGGAAAACCAAAGAAAAGTTTTGAAAATAGAAGAGGAGTGATGGCCACGTGGGATGATTCAGAATCCTCTGAAGTTGAAACCGACTCAGAAGATGAACGTGCAAACCTTACGTTCATGGCAATTACAGCAGATGACTCTAACTCTGACTCTGAGTCGGAAGAGGTATTTTCTGAAATAACTAGAACTGAGTTAGAAGATAGTCTTTCAGAACTTCTGGAAACCTATAGTCAACTCAAAATCAAATACAAGAAACTCAGAAAGAATCTTGTTTCTAAAATTGAGCAACTTAAGGCAGAAGATTCTGAGCTTAAAGAAAATAATAATAAACTCAAAAATGATTTTCAAAATGCTAAACAAATTTCAAGCTCAGAAGATGCTTCAAGTTCTAAAAATATTTTAAAAGAATATGACTACAGTTTTCAGAAATTTCTAGCTAAAAGCATAGACAGAAGCAAGATGTCTTCCATGATCTATGGAGTTTCTGGAAACAACAGAAAAGGGTTAGGATATAAAGCTCCCAGAGGGAAAGAAATATATAAACCAAAATTTGTTAATGAAATGAAAATCACGTACAAACCATTATATAAAAAATTTGAGTTTGGTCACACACACAAAATTAAATACACGTCACACTCTGAAAGGTTTTATGTTAAACCAAGGTTCAAATAGAACCTTAGAACTTCTAGCCAGAAAGGACCCAGAAGTCTAATTAATTAACTCTTCATAAGTGAGAAGAGAAGTTAAGTAAGAAACCATATCTAGAAGTTCTGAAACCTTCAAACATTTCAAGTTCTGATTATGGTCAGAAGTTCATTAAAGTAAAACAGCTGTAACCCAAAAGTTGAACACGTGTTCAGAAACTTCTGATAGGTTACTTAACATGCGTGTTAGCTATTGAAATTATGCTTCTAGGTAAATGTTCAATCATATCAATTAGTTAAGATCCCCCCTAATTTTCAGACGCAACCATTAATGCATATGATAAGTATTTTTAATTAACTTTAATTATTTTAAAAAAAAAACTGTTTGGAAACGGTTTGTTGCATTTTTCTTCACCTATAAATACTCCTTTTCAAAAACCCTTTTTATGCATTCTTGTCTCTTCTTCTATCTATTTAAGAACCCTAAGTCTAATAGAAATTAGATTCCATTAGCAAGACTTCTCTCAGATATTCTGACAGAAAATGGGTTGATCAACATCTAGAAGAAGCCAAGTTGCTGACGGAGCTAGAACCAGTGTGTGGAAAACTGTTCAATGGCAAGAACTTGGTAAAGAGAAGGATTATTGACAGAATTCTAGCTAAGCCTTCTCCACTAGAAGCAGACAATGTCATCATAAGAAGAGTCCCTATAGAAAACTTTCCATCTTTTGACTCAGAGGAACATCAGCTGACTATTCATCAATTCATCAGAATTTCTACAAAATCTTATTTTTGAACAAACAACAACAACCACCACAGAACCTTCTATTCACACCATTATTGGCTGAAATCCCTCAATCACCAAACTCATCAGAAAATCCATCTTCTGACAGTCCAATAATTTTTCCACCACCACACTACCCAAAAGATCCCTCATCACCTAAGTCAACAGAATTTCCAAATCCTACCTTTCCAGAATATGCTGATCACACACCTCTTTCCACTCCCAGAACTACTTATCCAGAAACTCCTGCCTCACCAGAATTTCTAAGAACCTAAGTGAATCTCCATTCCCTTCCAAACCATAATGTGCATGCTATAATCATGGTATCGAGGCATTTTTTTTGGAAAGCTTTAAAAGACGATTGTTTTGCAGACAACACAGTGAAGCAAAACTCAGTGTTTTTGGAATTTAAATGCACTATGCATTTTTCCAAGACAATTAATTAGTTATCAATAAAGTCATCATCATATCAATCTCTCATGTTCTCCAACATGCCTTGAATTGTGGAGGAAAGCAAGCGTTTCAACTAATTTGAGACAGTTCGGGCTGAAAATCAGTATTTTGCGATTCGAGTTCAAAAATTTGTAACTTCTGTCCCGAAAAATGTTTTAGAGTCATTCTTAATGCTGGGAACCATCTTGGAATCTTCTTAATTTCATAAGTTTGGTTCAGACGCCAGTTTTGGAAGAAAGGTCTCTGAAAGTGCAAATTCCCTGAAATTGAACACTTAAATGGATTTCTAGAAGTTTGTTCTCAGATATTCAAAAATTCTTAACTTCTATCCAGAAAAATATTTTGGAGTGGTCCTTCAGGAGTTGGAATCATCTTGACATCTTCTTCGATTCATATGTTCGGGTCGAAAGTTGATTCTAGAAGGAAGACCCTTGCAAATACAAATTCCCTGAAAATTGTGCTCTGAAGCGGTTTTCTGTTTGACTATTTCTATGATATTATAAAAATCATAAATATCTCAATTTTCAACATTTTGAGGAAATTCTTGCGGCATGATGTCACAAATTTTGTTAGCTACAAGTTTTCTTCAGGGTTCGAGTTCGAATTATGCTCAGAAGGCCTCAATCTCGCTTCCCTAGTTGAACACCGAAATATGACAGAAAAATCCGCGCAACCAAAAAAGATAGGAAAATGTGACTCTAGGTTTCTCGGTATTGTAAAAATCACAACTCTCTCAATTTTTATAGTTTCAGGATGATTCTTGCGGCATGACTTCACAAATTTCGTCATCTTCGATTTTGCTTCAAGAGTCAGATTTGAATTATGCTCTGAAAGCTTTGGTTTATGGTTTGTTTCTCAAACGGTATGATGAAAAAGTCGCACAATTGAAAAAGAGAAGGAATTTTGGCTAAAAAATATATTTTTTCTATTCCAAAATCCAAACAAGACTTAGTGCATTTTCTATATATTCTTGTCATTCAAATTTGAAAAGGACTTTTGCCATTTCTCACAAATCTCTCTCTCTCTCTCTCTCTCTCTATTCTCCCCACTATCACCGGTCAGCCACGCCCAACACACCACGATTGGCCAGCTCCCTTCCGCCTCACTCTCTTTGTCCAGCCAAGCATTCTGCGCTCTCTCTATTCTTGTCAGATCCGTACTCTATCACGCACATCTTCGGCCTCCATCCATTCAACAAGCTTCTTAATCAAATGTTCGATCGTGTTTTTGCATCCGGTCGAGTTCTCCGATTCTCTTCTTCGTGTCGATTTTGGTAATTCGATCTTGATCTTACTTGATTTAATTATTTTAGGGAATTTAATCGGTGAATTTCTTTGAGTTTATTTGTTAGCATGAGTTGATTTTGAATTAATTGTTTCTTGATGTTGATAATGATCAAAATTGTTGGAATTGGTTGATTCTTGGATTATTTACCCGAATCTCAAGAATTCTTGAAATTGGTTGATTCTTGGATTATTTTGGATGTAATTTGTGGATTTCATGTGTTAATGCTCGATTTTGAGTTGATTTAATTGTAGATGATGTTAGGATAATTTTGGTTTGATGCTTGGAAACCAATGTATCAGTGTGGATATCAGTGTCGAATTTGTGGATTTTTAATTTGAATTTTCTCTCAATTCATGAGTTGAGTTAGTTTCTGCCCGGGAATTGATTTTGTTGTTCCAATGCTTGTTCATAATGTATTTCTTCATGATTTAATCTCAATTTGATATGTGATATGATTGCTTGACTTTGGTCACGTCTTCTTGTTATTTATTAACTCATCTTGTGGAATTGTGCAAGCTTACAAAGCGTTTCAAAATAATAATTCGCCACACTTTTTCACTTCTTACTTCATGAGACTTGCAGATTATTTTTGTTTGTTTGAGATTTGTGTCTTATGTCGGACCATTGTTTGATGTTCGGACATGCTTGAGTTCAATTGTGATTTATTTTCATATTGATGATGCTTTGACGCTTATTCTTATGCATCCGATTTCTGATATTTTCTTTGTTGGTGAAGCTTGCACGAAGATCTTTGGGTTTCTTAGCTTTGTCAATAAGAACAATAGATTCTTGTTTGTTTGGTACATTTCTAATTTTATTTTCGCATTGTCTTTTAATTTCTTTGCCATGAGAAGTAGGATATAGATGCATTGTCTTTTAATATATCTTGGATGGTATGTAGCACTCTTTGATTTTCTACAGTCCTAATATAAGCTTTTTTTGAATCTGCTCTACTCAACATCTTAAACATTATATTCCAAATATGTGAATACCCGTTTTGATTCCCTAACTCTTTGTTTTTTGTTTTGTTTTTGGATTTGAACTAGATTTATCATTGTTGTTCTTAAGAACATTTGCTTATGATTTTGGTTCTCTATTCCCCATGTGTGATGTACCTCCCTTATACTCTGCTCCATCTTGCATGTCTTTATTCTAGAGGACCTGTTTCCCACTCCTCTTCATACTTACCCTACTTTTGTTTATTCTTCTCATCCCTGCCTTCCATTGAACTCCTACCCCTTACTTCTATTTTTTTAGTATCACCGCTTTATCAATATCATTGTATCACATAAACTCCTCATACATTTCCTTCGCTCCACAATCATCTGGTATTGACCTGGAAAAAAAGATGTTCTTAGTCTCATATCCTCATGATCCATATGCCTCGGGTCTCCTATATTATCCCATTGTATAGATCTCATGTCTCGGGTCTCCCATGGAATATCTCCCATATTATCCCATTGTATAGATCTCATGTTTCTCCTCTTGCCCTTCTAAACAGACTCCACCCTCCATGTCTTTGATCGTTATTTAGTGGTTTATAAATGAGGGTTATTGAGTTTTTGAAAAGGTTGACAACATATTATTAGATTCAAGAAAATTAGAGACTAGAGATTCTTCCTAACATTTTATATTGGATCTTTTATTATTCTAACGATTAACAATAATGCGAGCTACATCCATCTTGGTTTGGATATTAGTGTTGTCGTCAGAACATACATGTACACCCAATTGAGCCATTATGAACTCAAATATATATGGATTCCACATGTGACAAGATATTCTATAACAAGGAACCCAAGTTACCCTTATCCACCAACACTTTAATTCCACCTTCCTCACGTTCCTTGAGCAAGCATAGATTGCACCTTAAGGAGATACTTGAATTGAAATAATCATCCGTGTTTAATATATCTTGGATGATATATGACATTCTTTGATTTTCTACAGTCCTACCTCTTTGATCGTTTTTTGTTTTGTTTTTGGATTTGAACTAGATTTATCATTGTTGTTCTTACAAACATTTGCATATGATTTTGGTTCTCTATTCCCCATGTGTGATGTATCTCCCTTATACTTGGCTTCGTCTTGCATGTCTTTGTTCCAGAGAACTTGTTTTCCACTTCCCTTCATACTTACCCCACTTTTGCCTATTCTTCTCGCCCCTACCTTCCACTGAACTCCTACCCCTCACTTCTTCTTTTTTTAGTATCACCACATTATCAATATTATTGTATCTCATAAACTCCTCATACATTTCCTTTGCTACACAATCATTTGGTATTGACCTAAAAAAAAGAAGATGTTCATGGTCTCATATCCTCATGATCCATATGCCTCGGGTCTCCCATATTATCCCATTGTATAGATCTCATGTCTCGGGTCTCCCATGGAATATCTCCCATATTATCCCATTGTATAGATCTCATGTTTCTCCTCTTGCCCTTCTAAACCCACTCCACCCTCCATGTCTTTGATCGTCATTTAGTGGTTTACAAATGCGAGTTATTGAGTTTTTGAAAAGGTTGACAACATATTAGATTCAAGAAAATTAGAGACTAGAGATTCTTCCTAACATTTTATATTGGATCTTTTATTATTCTAATGATTAACAAAATATTAATAAAACATGTACAAATTGACACTTTCGTAGTTTGTGGGATTATGATTCATTGCATTCGCTTTTTCTTGTCGTCATTGTAGTTTATTTACTAAATTAATAGAAAACGCGTGCTTCCACTCATTTATATCTTAAGTAATTCGATAAAACTTGATTATTATTGATTTATAATTATTACTACACAATCACTAGCATTTAAAAATATACAGCATAATCAACATGAAAAATGAAAAATCGAATATAAACCAATAACTACAAATAGAATAAGAATAATAGCTACAAATTAAAAAAAACACATTTGAGTTTAGCTTTAACAAAAACCTATTTTAAATACTTTATGACTTATCCTATTTACATGTATCAATCAATCATGATATCTAGACTTATCCTATTTATGAGTATCATGGTTCATGTATGGTAGATAGTTGATTATCATAACCAAGACAATCCAAAATTACAGTTTGTGTTTTCTCGGACTCGTTTTGTGCTTGACCGTGGTTGTTCTCATGGCTTCTTGTCTTTACTCTTCACTCTCTAATATTCCTCTTTTTCTCTCAATTTCTTCTTCTTCCAATCGCAATTTCAAATTCAAAACTTTTTCTTTGCATCACCCAGTTACAAATTTTTCATCTTCGCCCAAAACCAAAGTTTGGGTCAATCCTAATAGCGCCAAATCTAAACCTTTCCGAAGGAAACTCTTTAACTCTATGCCCAGTTTTCTCCTTCATCTTGCCGTGCTTTTGGACTCGTGTGATCCCACTCAAGAACAAGTCTCGGCAATTCTCAACTGTTTAGGAGACAATAACGTTGCAGATCGAGATGCTGTGTTCATTCTTGATCGCATGATGAACCCCAAAACTGCACCTGTTGTTCTTAGATACCTTAGGGACAAAATCCATTATGTTAGATATAGTGAGGTTGCTCTTTACAGTGTGGCTCTCAAAGTGTTTATGAAATGTAAGGATTTTGAAGGAGCACAGAAGGTGTTTGATGAAATGCTTCAAACAGGGGTCAAGCCTGATAACATTACGTTTACTACCATGATTAGTATGTGTCCTACTCCGGATAAGGCTGTGGAGTTGTTTGAGAAGATGCCGGGTTTTGGGTGTGAACCTGATGCAAAGACATTCTCAGCCTTGATTGAATCGTTTGTCTTGTCTGGAAACTATGATGAATGCTTGAATATATACTTAGAAATGAAGAGTCTTGGTGTAAAGCCTAACGTGGAAACATATAACAGTTTGTTGTCTGCCATATTGGGCGGTAAGATGCCTTGGCAAGCCAAGACTATACATCGAGAGATGATACGTAACGGAGTTTCGCCGAATTTTACAACTTATTCAACTCTTTTGCGAGTCTATGTCAGTACAAAATATGATCAAGATGCACTTTGTGTTTATAAAGAGATGAAAGGGAAAGGAATGGATGTGACTAGAGATCTCTACAATCGGCTTTTAACTATGTGTGCTAAAGTTGGCGCTAATGATGAAGCTCTAGAGATTTTTGAAGACATGAATAGTTCTGGGACTTGTCATCCTGACACTTGGACTTTTTCAGCCTTGATTGATGTATATTCCAACAGTGGGAAAGTTTCCGAGGCAGAAGGGGTGTTGAATAAAATGATCAAATATGGTTTCGAACCTAATAGTTTTGTTATGTTATCGCTTGTCAAGTGCTATGGAAAAGCGAAGCAAATTGACGACGTTGTGAATGTACTTGACCGATGCTTGAATCTGGGCATCATTCCATATGATTGCTTCTGTGGTTGTCTGCTGAATGTTATGGCACAAACACCGAAGGAAGAAATTGGTAAACTAATAAATTGTGCTGAGAAGGTTAATACAAAACATGGGTATGTGGTAAGAAATTTGGTAGAAGGGCAAGATAATGATGGGGATTTCTGCAAGGACGCATCAGAACTTTTAAATTCGTTTGATGCCAATGCAAAGAGGCCTATATGTAATGCTCTAATTAATCTTTGTGTCAATCTGAATCTACCCGACAGAGCGCACACCCTTCTTAGCATAGGGTTGATGCATGGAATATATAGTAGCATTCAATCAAGATCTCAAAAAAAATGGTCTCTGGACCTGAAGAACCTCTCAATTGGAGCTGCCATGACTGCGTTTCTTGCTTGGATAACTGACTTGTCTAAGACTTTGGAATCTGGTGAGAAGCTTCCACCACTACTTGGAATTAATACAGGGCGACGAAAATTCAAGAGTTCATGCAAGGGTATTGCTAGTGTAATTGAATCACATTTGAAGGAACTCAATGCTCCGTTCCATGAAGATCCAAATGAAGCTGGCTGGTTTTTGTTTACAGAGGAAGCAGCCAAATCATGGCTAGAGTCCAGGGGTTCAACCAATTCCATGGCTGCTTTGGAGTCTATGGTTTTAAATGCTCCATCAGATGCCCTTCCATATTGAAAATGTTTTAAGTAGTGATGCTCTGGGTTACTTTCATGCATTTTCATACTCCAAATTTTCATGTCGAGTTCTGACTCCAATTCTACCCCAACTATTTTCGCATTTGGGAAGGATAAAGAATAAGGATAATAGGATGGGAAATCCAGAGGAAGTTGCAATTTGCTGACATATTTCATTCAAAATATAGGAAGTTTCACATTTCTGAAAAAAGCAGCCCACACGGAGATATCTCACAAATTTTGAATCTTCTCAAAGTCCTCTTCCTTCCTCTGATGGAACATATATTTACGTAATTTTTTTATTTTTCTGCATCGTCTTACAAATACTTAAGTCTTTGATACTTATAGTTTCTTGCTGCAGAATTGAATGCATTTGGTAGTCTTTGTAAGATTTCATGGTTGAAGGAGCAACAGGTGTTGTATCAAAAAGTTCTTCAAAGTTTTGGATCCAGTATGAGTTTTCTTTCTTTCTTTCTTGTGAAGCAATATGAATAATCATTCATGAGTATCCACTATCCCCAGTTTCATACAAAACCATTCACATAAAGAAAATGCTAAAACAGTTCCATGCCCATGAATTGGAAAAATGCGATTGAGAAGAGTTCACTCACAGTGAAAGATAAGTACTGAACTTGATGAGTTTTGTCATATTCTTTCATTTTCTTTCATTGTATCTTAAGTTCTTTTCATCCTGAAAGTTCACTAAAATCAAATTGCCTAACTTGTTGTATCTAGCACATAAGACTATTTTGATTTGCAAGTTTAATGTTGAGCAAGAAAACAAATGGACAAATGTTAATGAGCTTGGATGATAGTATTTTTTTCCACTGTTACTGATTAGATGAAATAACAGACATAAATAACAGCTTGAACTCAAATGCGGGGTTGAAAAACTCATGAAATATCATACCCGTCTAGCTCCTACTTACACAAGTTTTTTCAATTTTTCATTTTTTTGCATTTTTGGTTTCATCAAAGAGACAGGTTTTGATGGAAAATTAATTAAATTATTCACATGTTGTATGATATTTGATGCAATATATTTGTGAGAAATGATATTTTGACAAAAATTTTAACACTACACTGTAACCATCTGTTCATAAATACAAGAGACTTGTAATTCCACCTTTTCAAAGTGACATTTTTCTTATTTTGAGTTAACCTTTATTGATCATTTTATTCTCTTTCATCTAAATCACTTTCTCTTTTCCTGCTCCATTAAAAGTTTGAAACTCCACACGCTCCTCTTTCACCATCAAAATAAAATCAATCACTCGTCTCTTCAAATGAATTAACCAAATTTTCTTACTATCTCCTGTATTTGAAAACTCATTAACCAATTTTTTATATAAGATTAAGCAACATTATTTTATTTCAAATTTTCTTAATATATTTTATAAAGATTTAATGAAAATACACCACAGTGTAAAACAGTTTTACACTGTCAGTGAATTCATATCTGTTAATTTCTGTAGAGGTTTGATTTTTTCTTTCAATCATATATAAAGTATTTTTTTCAAGGGTTTTAATGTATTGATATTATATACCGACAGTGCATTACCTTTAACCTCTTTTTATATTTAAAAATTCATTAACCAATCTTTGAAATTTATTAACCAAAATTTTACACATAATTCACCAATTTTAAATATATAAAAAAATATATTTAAAAAAAAATATAAAATAATATGATAGAGGAGAGGAGGTGAGAATTGTGTTTTATAAGGTTAACAAAATCTTAAATATATTAAATTTAAAATGTTAAAGTAATATCTAACTTCAATCATTAATTAATCAAATTTGTTTATTGATAGGTAGTAATTTAGGAAAGAGCATATCTTATCAAATTTTGTCTTAAGATATGGTAGAATCATATTGGTCTGTTTTTGTGAAGAATATAGTAGTAATCAAAATTACATAGGAGGTTTGTTTTGCAACATGTGGAATAAGAAACTCTAAAATGTTATCCAAATTTGACACATGAATGACTCAAACTAAAATGAAGTGTGTGACCCTTCACAATCTTCCACCATCTTCCCCAAACACACATACAGAGCAAAAATGGCTCATGCTTACCCTCTCTGTTCTTCCCCTTCCTCCACCTTGTCTGATTTCACAACTCGCATTTTATCCCCTAACTCCTTCGCCAACCCCAAATTCCCCAACCGCAAATTCAAAACCTTTTTCTCATTCCAACCTCCCAATTCTCTTGAAGCTGCAAAACACAATGACCCACGTGCAAAAATTTCACCTTTATCCAAATCTAAAATCTGGGTCAATCCCAAAATCCTCAATTCCAATCGAGTTTGGAGCAAAACCCATCTCGCCATCTCATCTCTCGCCAAATTGCAAAACTCATCTGATCCTAATGAGCGAGAGGTTTCTGAAATTCTCAAGGGTTTGGGAGACAATGTTAAAGAACGTGATGCAGAGCATATTCTGCATAACATAGCAAACCCTGAAATTGCGATTCTTGCTGTTAAATACTTCGAGAAGAAGTTTGAACCGGAGAGGCATGTTGTTCTTTACAATGCTTTGTTTAAGTTTTTCAGAGAAATTAATGATTTTGAAAAAGCAGAGAAGGTGTTTGAGGAAATGCTTCAGAGAGGAGTCAAGCCTGATGTTGTTACGTTTTCGACTTTGATTAGGTGTGCTTCTGTTTGTTCTTTGCCTCACAAATCTGTTGAGTTGTTTGAGAGGATGGCTTCTTTTGGGTGTGAGCCGGATCATAATGTGTTGTCGTCGATGATTTATGTTTATGCTCGCACGGGTAATGTTGATATGGCTTTGAAATTGTATGATGATGCGAAAAATGAGAATTGGCGTGTTAGGACAGTTGCATTCTCTTCTTTGATTAAGATGTATGGTGTGTTGGGAAACTATGATGGGTGTTTGAGTGTTTATAATGATATGAAGGCTGTTGGTGTTAAGCCGAACGTGACATTGTATAATGCTTTGTTGTACGCAATGGGGAGAGCTAAGAGGGGAAGGGATGCGGAGAGTGTATACCAAGAGATGAAAAATAATGGATTTTCACCGAATTGGGCAACCTATTCAGCTCTCTTGGAAGCTTATTCTCGAGGACGGTTAAGTAAAGAAGCGTTGAGTGTGTATAAGGAAATGAAGGAAAAGGGGATGAGTATGAATAACATTCTTTATAGCAAGCTTCTTGACATGTGTGCTGATGTTGGCTGTGTAGATGAAGCTGTTGAAATATTTGAAGATATGAAGTGTTCCGAGACTTGCAAGCCAGACCTTATCGCATACTCATCCATGATTAACGTGTATTCATGCCTTGGGGAAGTTTCGGAGGCGGAAGCCATGTTGAATGAAATGAGAAGCCATGGATTGGAGCCTAATGTTTTGGTTCTCACAATGTTTGTTCATTGCTACGGAAAGGCCAGACGAACCGATGATATTGTGAATATATTTAATCAAGTCTGGGAGACTGGCTTCACTCCAGACGACCGTTTTTGGGATTGTCTTTTGCATGTGATGACCGAACTACCAAAAGAAGAGCTCGGTAAGATAACAAGCTGCATCGAGAAAGCTAACCCAAAGCTTGGTTATATTGTGACATGTTTGACGGAAGGGGGCGAGGATGATGGATATTTTATAAAGGAAACATCAGAACTTTTAAGTTCAGTCGATGATGGTGTAAAGAAGTCCTTGTGCAACCGTCTACTTGATCTTAGTGTCAAACTTGGTGTGGAAGACAGAGCCCGCGACCTTCTTGACTTGGGATTGACGCATAAGATATATAGTGATATACAATCGAGAACTGAAACTCTGTGGTGTTTGAACCTAAGAAAACTCTCAGTTGCTGCTGCTATGACTGCATTTCATGTTTGGGTCAACGACTTGTCTAAGGCTTTTGCATTGGGCGAGGAGCTTCCTCAGTTACTTGGAATTTGTACGGTCCATTGGAGACACAGGCGAACAGAGAAAGACTTGGCTAGTGTATTTGAATCATATCTGAAGGAACTTAGTGCTCCTTTCCACAAGGCTACTAAAATGGATGGCTGGTTTTTTACTTCAAGCCAAGATGCCAAGTCGTGGCTGCAGTCTAGAGGTTCAACTGAAACAGTTGCTGATTTGAACTCTGATATTTTAGTTATCCCAACCGAGGATCTTTCCCGTTGATAGAGTCGTTATAGGTTAGCCATTTTCCGAAAAGTTTCTATCCATTTTTCCTAAGGGGTTTTTTGGCATTAGATTCAAAAGATATTATTTGTTGTATTATTTTGGATTTGTGGAATCGTGAATGAAAATCTAATACTATTATATTTTTATCAAACAATTTATTTATCTTAGAGTAATTGATCACATTAGTAATAATTAGAGTAAACTACAAAAACATTTGCGAATTTTACTAACAATAAACTCCATTTTTTTCCGGCTAAATATTCTTTCTGGCTTTCATATACGAGAAGGCTTAATATTGTTTCAAGATGGTGAAAGCATTTGTTGTGGCGGCGCAAACATTACAACCATTATCAACGGCTGAACCAAATCTGGTTGAGAAGAAAATCACAACCATTATCAACGGCTGAACCAAATCTGGTTGAGAAGAAAATCGTTAGTCTGCAAATTCTAGCAATAAATCTGGAAACAATGTTAGAGAGAAAATAATGGGATCCTTCAAGATTATAGGTCAATGTGAATAGGGTAACACGAATTTGAAGATTGGAACAATGATTTCTTTGGTAATATATTTTGTCGTAAAAAGTGTACTTTGGCCTAGGTAGATTGGATTGGACGGTATCTTCTTAGTGAAAATGATAAGAGAATAAGACACACAAGAGATACTCTCTAGAGAAAACATATATACGTTTGTTGTAATAGATAGATGGCATAAACCAAATGATGAGGGTCATCAAATGCAACTTAGGTTTTGCTTTTTCCCAAGCTCCAAAGAAAATGAGTCTTAACTATTGATTTAGACATCACTAAGGACCTTTATCTTACTTAAACATCTTAGAATCCTGTTGATCTCTCCATGATGAAATAAGAAACTCGTGTTATTGTCACCTCCTTCAATTATCTTATAACTCGGGGTTCAACAACTATATTACCCATTATGTTTGTAATGTGTATGAAGGAGAAAAAAAAAGCATTGAATAGCCGGAAAGGCTTACTGTGTTAATCAAAGTGGAAAATATAATTACAAGAACAAGAACCAAGGCTCCCCTTCCAGGATGTGGAAAATATGATTACAAGAACAAGACCCAAGGCCCCCCTTCCAGGATGTTCCTAGACTTAGAGGACATTCTGGAGGATTTTGAGAGTCGTCTGATAATGGTGGAGTATTAAACTCATGAGGCCACATTTCAATGGAGTTATGTTGATGGTTACATGACATGCTTCTATAATGTGTCACACCTTTACGTGACACAAAACACTCATGGATGTCTACGTAAACATGCTCATGAGGAGATCTTGGAGAATGAGCAAGTTATGGATGATCATGTTGTTGACGTCTTACTAATCCGTCTGACCATTATGTAGATGACATGAGAGGGCATCGATATTGGACTGTTGCAGAGAGGTGGCGATTAAGCAGTTGAGCTAGCACTCTTGTCGAGGTACGAAATGCATTGGGTTACCGTCGACAAAGGGGGGGCTAGGAGGTTAAGATTAGGCATACTCATTAGACTATGCTTTTGATTGTATTTTGTTCTTTTCATCGTCTGGGAAAACAATTGTTGTGCTATTGTAATATTTATGATATTTGTTTCTATAATATTCATTTTTTTGTTATAGAGAGGGCCGAAGCCCAAAAGAGACAAAAACTAAACTAAAACAGATCTAGGAAAATAAGTTCCCACTTTATCCTTGTCGAAAGGCTGCTTGATAAAAATCAGAACAATCTTTACAAACTCCCAATTCTCATTATTCTCGATGTCACCTCTAGCCAGCGAATTTGCACATTGATTCCTTTCCTGAAAGTCATGATAATATTCAGTTTTATTACCGTTTTACTCAGTTCTATAATAATCGTTTTTATTTATCATTGAAACAAATAACGACAATGCTACTCGAATTAAAATTAGTTTGGATTGAAAACACCACAATGTTATTAAATTGGTTTTGCAAGACAGACACAAACAATAATTTAGAGATGCATATCCAAATTTACTCCAAAATAGTTCGAATATACATCTCCGAAGTTATTTCTCATTGAAATTGGGTGGCTGTTTGATTTTATAAGGACGTATGGTGACTTCGGAGATGAATCACCGAACTAAAATTTTGCCAACAAATAATATTTGGTGCGTCCGAAGATGCATTTCCAAATTCATTTAAAGACATTTTTCTATCTTCAGAGGTGTGCTCTATATACCAAGGATGTGATGAAAAATTGCCAAAAACACTAGATTGGTTTTTAAATGCCCCAATTCCAAAAACCGAGTGAAGAAATCAAATCTAAAAAAACCAACCTGAGTTAATCAATTGTTGAATCAGACGAAATTGAACATATATTTCTCAACTGTGGATTGGATCAGTTTGCGGTTTTGGGCCCAAAACCGAATGACCCGACCGATTATCCTACCCGAATTCATATTTATGAATTTAGTCAAGTTAAGACATATTTCAACTCATGAATTGTTGTGTCACGATTTTGAAAAATTTTCCACCGAAGAAATTACCGGGTTGAGTCGCAAACTAGGTCGCTCTCTTTAAGAGGTTTCGTGGTACTGCCCAAAATTATGCAAAGCAGACGAACTACCACGCCGCCTCCAAGATAAAACAGCTCAGTTCTATACTGTATGATTACTACTTGCACGATAGATAATCGATCTAGATATATACCCTCTAATGGTATGAAACCATTCAAATATGATATTAATACCACTCATAGTATCTGGTACAAAGACTAGTCGTAATAATTTCTCAATCGAAGAGAAACTCAAATAATTCTCTAAAGAGAATATAATAATGGTCATATGACCACTCATAATAATTTCTCAATTAAAGAAAAATTCAAACAATTCTCCAAAGAGAATCTTAAAATTAATACTTGAAAATTTCTCAACTCAAATGAGGAAAAATTAACATAATTCTCTGAAGAGAATTCAAGAAAATACACGAAAAATTCAACGAGTAGGAAGAAAGGGGAAGAAGTTGGCGCTTCGACAATTCGAGAGACACAATGTTATGAGAGTGAGGAATAAAAAACTAATAGAATAGTGTTTTTTGGTGTAATTTGGAATGAAACATGTTAACTCCTTATATAGTGAAGTAAGCTAGTAATATTTCTCACATGAGCAATGTGAGACTAAATGGTTTTTTCAACCACAAAAATAATTCTAACAATGTGGGACTAAGAAATTTTTAAATTCAATATATTGGAACAAAAACATGTTCCAACAATCCCCCACTTGAATTTAAAGAAGTGGTTCTAGAAGTAACGTCAAACGTTTCTAAGATTGTGCATAAACAAAGGTGTCTACGACTTGAACCTTTGCGCAACAAGAGTGACACAAATGTCTTGAACTCTATCTCAGACATCAAACCCACACACAACCTTTTCTTAAGGTGTATTATAATAGCTCATGCTTTAATGACCTGCACGTGTATCCCAGTTTAGTGAAGGCTCTAGGAATTCTACCTCAAAATTTCATAGGAACCGGCCCAAGTTCCACAATCACAAAGGTGAGAGGTGAGTATTTCAAGATTACTCATGTAGCCTAGGTACTCCCTCATATAGAGTATAGATCTCATCAAGAGTTTTTATTATCTCATCCTCTTATTACTTCAGGATTCATACTTTTCTTATTCACATTAGCATGATCACCTCATATTACTCACAACTTGTTATTACCCATTGAACCTATTTCTTGGGATCTCTAATCATTTAGGTCGGGTTACCATCATGAGTAACTCATTTTTCTATAGGGATTAGTCTCATCTTATATGATGTATTATAAACTTTCTCTCTAGCTAATCCTTTCGTCAAAGGATATGCAAAATTTTCATTGGTGCGTATATGATCCACTCTTATAGCTCCTTTAGAGATAAAATCTCTAACAATAATGTGCTTTCTTCTAATTTGACGTCTTTTACCATTATAATAATGGTTCTCAATTTTTGCAATAGTTGCGATACTATTGCAGTGGATCAACACAACTGGATAGGTTTTTCCCATAAGGGAATCTCAGTAAGCAAGCATCTTAACCAACTTGTGTGACACCCCGAATAATTCAATTATTAAATAATTAGAATTTTAATTAATAAGTGTGTCGAATTGTATGAATTGGAACCGTTAGTAATGTTATGGAAATTATTGGGGATGATGGAATTATGCTATGTGTCATTATGTTGTTGTGTATTGGTTGGATTTTGGTGTTTTTATGCATTGATTCGTATGAGAATGAAAAGGAATGAATTGGAATTCATGCTGCTGTCAAAATAGCAGGTTTTTGGTTCATCAGGTCGCAGGAACCGATTCCCATGTAGGAGGAACCGGGTTCCTGGTACAAAAACCAGGGAGGGACAATTCTGACTCAGTGGAAACCAGTTACTCCTGGGGAGGAACCGGGTTCCCAGTTAAAATTTTTCAAAGAAAACCAACATGTTTCACGGGAACCGGTTTCCTGTTTGGAGGAACCGGGTTCCCCATACATTTTCCAGAGGGCGTGTATGTTAAACTTGTGGGAACCGGGTTCTCCCTGGGAGGAACCGGTTACCACTGTGTTAATTCAAAAACACTTTAAACTTTGAAAATTTATAATTTTCAAACCGTAACTCCGATTCGAGTGCCATTTTGAGCAGCGTTCTCTAAATTAAACATACTATTTTATAAAATTGAGAAAATACTATTTCATGGAATTTATTTTGAAAATAGTCTATTTTCCGATTTTGTAAACTTTGATAATTTTAGAAATGGTGATGAATCGGTTAGAGTTGTTCTGACAAATTGGGTAAGAAGTAATACTTATGTGTTGTTTCTATTGTTATTCATGATTATGCTGTGATCATGTGATATTTGTTTGGTGTTGGCTATGTATGAAATACTGTTGTGATGTCATATTCCGTTATTTGAATATTGCATGCTTTTGATGTGCATGCATATGCATTCTGGTGGTGGTTAATTCCCATTGTGTGGAATTGGACCTGCAGAGCCAATACCTGTACCCAGTGGTTTAGTGGTAGTGAGGCTAGATTCGTGTCCCAGTGGTGTATGGGCGAATCGTTTATTAATGCTGTTTCCGAGGTGTAAACGGAATAGGGTGTGAATTTAGTTCACGTTTGGTACCACATGCATCGAGTCTGTATTGCATATGGATTATAACATGATATGATGGTTTTCAATGTTATAATCTCGTTGTTGTTATTATTGTGCGTATTAATTTGTGTGAATAGTAATTGTGTGCTGAAATCTGATTATGCTAATGAGGGTGAAATTAGGGGTGTTCAAAACCAAACCAACCCAATAGAAAACCGCAAAACAAAACCAAACCAAACCGAAACCGCAAAAAACCGCATTTGATTCGGATTAGTTTGGATCATTTTTTAACAAAACCGCATGGTTTGGTTCGGTTTACGGTTTGTATTTTACAAACCGAACCAAACCGAACTAAACCACATTATGTTACAACTTAAATTTTACTTAACTCGCATCTAACCCAAACCTAAATCTATTATATTAGCCTTATGATTACAGACAATTTTCTCATTTTTACCGTTATGATTTCATTTTCAATCTTCTTAAATATCTCCTAACATTATCACTTCATCTTCACCACCTACATCTTGCCTATCCTTATCTAATATCTACTCTCTTATATTGTTTCCTTTGCACGTTCTTATTTTTTATGCAATTTTTCTCTCTTTCAATTTCATTTTATCGCACATCTTTATCTCTAATCTCTCCTCTCTTATGTTCTTTCTTTTTCATCTTCACTAATTTCTCATCTCTTCTATTTTATTTGTTTTATTATAATATTTTTATATTGTTTTATGCTATTATTTTATGTTTATTATTTCACTTTTGTCTAATCTAACTTTTGCATATTAAATGAGAAGTTATTGTCCAAATATGATTAGTTTTTTGGTGATATTTTAGTAGTGTATCATGTATGAATGACCAAATACAAAGTTATGTTGTCATATATATGTGAATGTATGACTCAACAAATTATTTGTAAAAACCGAACCAACCGCACCGAACCAAACCGCATTGGTTTGGTTTGGTTTGATTTGGTTTTTTTTTCTAAAAGTCAACCGAACCAAACCGCATGCCTTTTTCTCTCGCGGTTCGGATGATTTTTTGCGTCAAAACCGCCCAAACCGCACCGCGAACACCCCTAGGTGAAATAATATGTTGAATTGTTCTGTTGTTTTAGAAACGTATAATGCATTCTATATTGCGATGAAATCTCACCCTTACTTTGATGATTTTCAGATTGAAGTGTTAGCCGCTTAGGAGCTGGTGAAGATAGCTTTGAGCTATGCTATTTAGTTTATCCGCGTGTCAGTGTCATGCTCTGGTAGTTGTAACACTGGGGAACGTTTGGATGAGAGTTTTATTTTATACTTTATTGTCCTTTGATTAAATTTTTGGGAATAATCATGAAGTGAATTTTATTCCAGTTTTAATGGTATTTTCCGTTGTGTAAAACATATTATTGGTTTTGATTATTTTTAATAATGTTAACTCTTTATATAGTAAAGTAAGTTAGTAATATTTCTCACATGAGTAATGTGAGACTAAATAATTTTTTCAACCACAATATGAGACTAAATTTTTTTAAATTCAATATCTTAAAACAAACACATTCCAACATGAATTCACATAACTCGAATCAAAAACATTTATTTAAAGTATAAAAACCACTTTTCACTATTGGAGAGAGAAGTTTTTTCTCTAAGTAGCACTACGGTTGCATTAGATATAACATAGTTTTGATGAAAAGTAAAAAAATGAGTAACACCATTCGAGATAATATAAACCTCGTTAATTTTATAAAAGCTTTTTCATTTTCAGTGATGCATTCTAAAACAGAGTGAAAATGATTCACGTTTACCCTCTTTCTCCCCTTCCCCCAACCTTCTCTACTTCACACCCTTATCTCAAACCACCCAATAAACCCTCTCTTCTCCTCACACATTCCACCTCTCAAAACCCTATCCTTCAACCTCTCAACTCTCCCCAAAACGATAAACCTCACCCCCCACATTCAAAGTCTTCACCTTTATCAAAAACAACCATCTGGGTCAATCCCAAAACCCCCAAACCCAAACACCTTAACAACGACTCTTCATTTCTATTGAAACTAGCCAAATCTCTTGACTCATGCGACCCTAATCACCAACAAGTTTCTGAAATCATCAACAGTTTTCCAGGCAATGTTAATGTAAGTAATGCTGGTTTTATTCTCAATAACATGTCGAAACCCGACAACGCAATGCTTGTTTTTGAATACTTTAGGGAAAAGATTGAACCTGTTTTTAAGCATGTTGTTCTTTACAATGTGATGATGAAACTGTTTAGGGAGAATAGGGATTTTGAAAAAGTTGAGAAATTGTTTGATGAAATGCTTCAGAGAATGGTGAAGCCTAATGGTATTACTTTTACGACTATGATTAGTTGTGCTGCATTGTGTTCTATGCATCGGAAGGCTGTGGAGTGGTTTGAGATGATGCCTTTGTTTGAATGTGAGCAGGATGCTAAGTTGTCGTTGGGTATGATTTCTTTTTATGCGCGTGTTGGTAGTGTTGATGTGGCTTTGAGATTGTATGATCGTGCAAAGAAGGAGAAATGGAATGTTGGTAAATCGGTGTTCGCGGCGCTGATTAAGATGTTTGGGAAGTTGGGAAAATATGATGGATGCTTGAGTGTTTACGATGATATGAGGGTTCTTGGTGTTAAGCCTAACATGGGAATATACAACAATATGTTGCATGCCATGGGAAGAGGCAAGATGGCATGGAAAGCAAAGGCTGTATATGAGGAAATGATAAACAATGGGATTCCGCCGAATCAGTCAACCTATGGAGCTGTCTTACACGCCTATTGTAGAGGAAGGTATAAAGAAGATGCGTTGAGTGTGTATAAGGAAATGAAAGAAAAGGGAATGGATGTGGGTAGAGTTTTGTATAACATGCTTCTTGATATGTGTGCTGATGTTGGTTGTGTAGATGAAGCTGTTGAAATATTTAAAGATATGAAATGTTCGGGAACTTGCCATCCGTGCAGTGTTACATACTCAGCCTTGATTAACACGTACTCCTGCGCTGGAAAAGTTTCTGAGGCTGAAGCTATGTTGAATGAAATGATAGGTTGTGGATTTGAGCCTAATATTTTAGTTCTCACATCTCTTGCAGGTTGCTACGGAAAAGCAAAACGAACTGACGATGTTGTGAGGATATTCCATCAAATTTTGGATTTAGGCATTAGTCTTGATAATCGCTTGTGTGATTGTCTTTTGCATGTTATGACACAAATACCGAAACAAGAACATGGTAAAATAACAGATTGTATTGAGAAGGCTAATCCAAAGCTTGGTTTTGTGGTTAGATATTTGGTGGAAGAGAAGGAGGGTGCTGTAGATTTTAGGAAGGAAGCATCAGAACTTTTTAACACAATTGACGACTATGTTATAAAGAAGTCTTTGTGCAACAGTTTAATCGATCTTTGTGTCAACCTGGAAGTTCCGGATAGAGCTCGCGAGCTTCTCAACTTGGGACATACTCTTGAGATATATACAAATATACAGATAAGATCTCAAACTAGGTGGGCATTGCATGTAAAGAGTCTCTCAACTGGAACTGCTCTAACAGCCTTAGATGTTTGGATAAATGACTTGTCTAAGGCCTTGGAATCAGGGGAGGATCTTCCATTAGTACTTGGAATTCATACTGCGAAAAACAAGCCTTCATGCAGTGTAGTTGAATCATATCTGAAGGAACTTAATGCTCCATTCGAAAAGGATACTGCTTCTGGCTGGTTTTTAACAACGAATGAAGCAGTCAAATCATGGCTGCAGTCTAGGGGTTCGTCTGAAACAGATGCTGCTTTGAACTCCAGGGTCTTAGGTGTTCCTGTTATGGCTCTTTCTCATTGATAGGGTTGTTTTAGGCAACCATGTTTCATGTAGGAAATTTTGATATAAGTTATTATTTATTTTATTATGGATGTTTTATTCCAAAAAGCTTAGAAAAGAAAAAGAAATAAAAGAAAAATATGTCAGTACTGTTACAGTTGACTTGTATGTTGAGCATAATGGTTGACCTTATTTAGTCATTTTTATTATGTTGGGTTGACTTAAAGTTTGTGGCTTTTATTTTTTATAGTGATTAGTAAATTGAAGGAAAAATTGCTTCTGACTTTTGTTAAGAACAGTATTTTAAAAGTGATTAGCACCTTCAAGTCACTACTACGACCTCATTTGACTTTTTTAAGGGTTTAATGTTTATTTATTAAAGAAGTCAAAATTAGAATCAAAGTTGTGTGATCAGTTGATGGCTTGCACGTTTTACATAACAAAATATATCCTCCAACATGGGGTTGACCTAACCAAACCTCTATATAATTGTGAGAGTCTTTGTTCTTTTGATCAAGCAAAATGGGAAACTGTGTGGCTTGTTACTCTCAATCAAAGAAGCAAACTAGATGTCCTCTAATTGAAGGAAGGGAATTAGAGGTTGATAATGCCTTGGCGCCAGTTGAAAAGACGAGCACTGCTTCTAGTAACCATTACACTGCGGTATGTAGGAAAGTGCAGCACGGAGAGGTTTACCATCTCGCACCTTTCCTGAGACAATCCAATAAGCCTTTGGTACCTTGTATGATAACTGATGATAGAGAGGCGAAGACAAGGGTTGTGAAGATTGTGGTGACTACAGAACAGTTGAAATTGCTGTTAAGTGGATCGAAGAAGTTTCAAATCAAAACTAGAGTTACCCCTGTTAGGAAAAGTTCTGTGTTGAGAAGATGTCCAAAATGGCTTCCTTCTTTACCAACTATTCAAGAGGTGCGAAAATTTTGAATGGTCGAGATGGTCGCAGTATAAGCTTTTCTACCATTTTAATGTGCCCCTAATAGTAATTTGAAAATTGAAAGAAATCGAATGTACTACATGTGTCCGTGTCTGAGACTATCACATATCGGACACCAAACATGATAATGTAGGAGTAGTGAATGCTAGCTGTTGTTCCTATTTTTGAATGAACAACAAGCCTATGCAATTTGTCAATTTTTACTTTGCATAAGCAAATATACCGCTGGAATGTATCCTTGCTATTTTCTACTATAAGATAGTATGTATCGAGTTTCTTATGCCAAGTGGTTTTTCGATGTACGATTATATACTTCAAGTGCTTGTAATAATCCATAATTCATTACAGATAGATAGATATCCTTAATACTCAATTATAACAGTTATAACGCCATTTAGATTATTGACAGTAGTTTTACAGAGGAAAACATCCAGTACTTTTGTATGTACAGAATTCGATCTCAGACTCATTACTCAGACGAAACTTTATTGAAACACACTGAATTATGTTTAGTATATATACAAAGAAAAATTTACGAGATGCGTTGATAAATAAATTGCCTCCAATTTTCTCCACATAAACAATGTTCAATATTCTTTCATCACCCTGCAGTAATTGTATAACAGTGTTCATTCAGGTTAACTAAAGAAGTAAAACGTATCATTCATTCAAAAGAAAAGTCACATGAATGAACCTTTTAGGGAAGTTTGAGCTTCTGCTTTTCCTTTTATCATCTGATTTTATTGATGCGAGCTCCTTCTCTCTAGCAGCTGCTTCTCTTTTCATTTTCTTCCATTCCACTTCCATAGCCTTTGTTAGCGCGTCAACTTTCTTTGTGAGCATCTAAAAAGGGAGATATGAGGAAATGCTGTCAAATAGCGGCTATAACGTAGCAGAATTTGAACAAACCACTATTTTTTGCGATCTACGACCGAGAACACTGATATAAGGATAGAAGCATGCATATTACGAGTACCTTTATTTCTTCGTCTTTAGTGTTCAAACTACTCTCTTTTGTTTCACAAGACTTCCTCAAATTGATGACTTCTTTTTGAAGCTTATCATATAAAAATCCAGAAACCACATCATTGCTTCCTAAGTCATTACAACTATTACTTTTCGAGACTTCATTAACATCAACACCGGTATTAACACTGCCTGTGTTCACCTGCATCTCATTTTCTTTTTCACCACCATCAGAAAATTTGTTTCTCGACGCCCATATACCGTTTTTGAAGACATTTTCTGTAGAACCATATTTTAATTTGGTAACACTACCCGGTCTTCGGTTCCCGGAAACACTGTCCATATTTCCTTTTATGTTTGCCTTTTGGAACAAAGTGCTTCCAACAGTAGATCCTCTTGGTTGTGATGTAGACCTGTTTCTCAGTCCACCATTGTTCGTTACGAAGCTTAAGATATTCGACTTGTCGTCTTTCGGAGATCCTGAAAATGCATTGGAATTGGTTGAGAATTTCTTTAAGCCTTCTTCCAGTGTTTTTAGCCTCAGCTTCAGTTTATCCTGAGAAAAATATACTGGTAACATTCGTTACTGCTACAAAAAATGATTTCTTATACGCTTACATGGAAAAAGGACACACTACCTTCATTTGCGATTCTGCTTTTGCTGTTCTTTCTGATATCACTAGCTTTTCTTTCAACCGTTGCATCTCTGCCTGCACCATCCGTCTCTCTTCGAGCCATTGTCTAACAGGCATCACCTTATCATGTTCATCTCTCCATTCATTAGCCGCGACAGTTGCAATTCTGTTGGCCGAAACTTTTACTCTTGCTAATTCCCTCTCCAATGTTCTCTTCTCATCCTGAAAATTTATGCCAAAACCATGTTACTATAAAAATTTAGTCCAGAACGCGAGTCGTCATAACATATGCTTAGACGCTTAGTTGCTTACTTGCAACTCAGAAATCTGTCGCTGATAGTCGCGAATGACGTTAGCATTGGCTCCATTTGACAAGATGAGCTCCTCGAGTTCATGGATTGTTTGACTAAGTTTTTCAACTTCCACTATCTTTTGCCTGTGGCTTTTCTCTAAGATTTTGTTCTCCTCCTGTATTCATGAAAGTTGCGTAAATTGGCCAAGACTATCCGTGGTTCGATATTGAAACGAAATATGAAAAGAATGGAAGCATAAAAAGATATATATGCCTGGCAGATTTCAATCTGTCTCTTCAAGTCAAAGTTTTCATTCTGAACTTCTTCAACTATCAAAGCTCTCTCTAATGCACTTCTTAAAATCCTCTCGGCTTCAAGCAGCGCCAACTCTTTCGACTTTGTGATTCGTTCCAAAGCTTTCTTATCTTCTTGTAGTTCTACAATCTGTAGATAAAACTGATGTCAATATTATCATATTTGAACGTATTTAAGCCTTAAATTGCATGATGATCAATACCTTGGTCCTATACATCTTAATCTCAGCCTCAAGAGGAGTAATAACACTTTCAAATGGAAAAAAATCATCTTCCTTTTGATCTGTGTGTAATCTTCGAAGGGCTGCTTCAGCTGCATATTGCGCGGCCAACGCGTCTTTCTTTTCATCTGTTAGTTTCTTGATTTCAAGATTCTGCACATGAAAATATTTTTGTAGAACATGCATTTTTAGAATTTAGCATTTGTAACAACTTTCAAATTTCCAAGATACACTAAAAACTAAACCAATTATGTTTACCTTATGTTTAAGATGATTCTCACTAAGTCTTAGTTTCTCATCAAGTTTACTAACTTCATTTCTCAGCTGAAATTAGAGAAAGATGATTACAAATATTATTAATAACCGAGAAATTTATATATTTTGTTACCTAATACCTACAAACAAACAGTCTATTGTAGTCCTTCCAAACTCGAGAGATTAGTCTCTGCAGTTATGCACAGAGGATATTAAGAAAATAAATACCTCTTCTATGGCCTTATCTTTCTGAGCATCTATTGCCCTCAAGGCCTTGATTTCATCTTGGAAAGTTGCTAGTTCATTAACCTTTTCTGCAATGGATTAAAATTTATTAATAATAAATTTTTTAAGACTTTTTTGATAGTAACATTCTCTATTATTTTAAAGCTTATGTTTTGGAAACCTTGCTCTTTACCTGTTAGTTGGTTTTGCAAATGATCAATCTCATATACAACAACTTCTGGTTGGACATGTGGAAGCTCTTCAATGGCAACCATTTTCATCTTTCTAGCAAAATGTTCAAATAGATAAGGTTGAGTTCAATAACAAATGATGTATGATTATAGGTATATATAGGTTTTTTTTGTCTTTGGTGTTTTATTTTGGTGATTGAATGTGTAGTGGTGAGTGGTGAGGCTAAGTAGAGAAAGATCAACAAAAAATGATGGTTTTCATAAGTCATAAGGAAATGTATATATAATGTAGGTTAATAATGAAAGAAAGGTTTATGGAAGAAAATAAGAAAGTTCATTGATATAAGTAATTGACCATTAAGATAGGAAAGACATTCCCAAGCAGTGAAGCAAACTTAACATATATCAAATGCATAACAGGACAGCTAAGCCAGATACTACTATCACATTTTCCTGTTTTATTTTTAATTTGTTGATTATTAGAGTTTCGGCTGGATTAAGACACTATTTGATGAAAGTAGGTGATAATCGATAAGTTAACTTAATGTTGATGACTGATAACAAATAAATTAAATGAAATATTTGGTGAAATAAATTTTTTATTAACTCATACATATAAAATGATGATATTCTTAATTAATAATATAGTGATTGTTTTATCTTTTATAAATTAATTTTCATTTTAAAATTAAATGTCACAAATACATGTAAATCATTTTAAATATATGCATAAAATACATAAAAAATTTAGCTAACAACAAATTACTGATTACAGAATAAGAGTAAGCATATAGCATGGTTGAAATTGAAATAGAAGAAATAAGAGAAGGGAGGAATATAGAGTAGAAACATTGAGAAAATTGTAGTAAAACATTCACAATTTTTCAGATATAAAATTTGAAGTATTTAAAATATATTTATTTTATTTTAAATTATAATAAATTGTAAAAGATAAAATGAATTTTAATTAAAATAACAAAGATAAATATAACAAATTAAGAAATATAAGTTTAAATACTTTTTAAAAAATATCATAAACTAATAAAAATAAAGTACAAAAAATGAAAGAAAAAAAATTAACAGTTAAGAGATAAAAATTAATTTTTAGTCTTATCAAATAGATTTACTGATTATAAGATAAGAATTATTCACAGTTAAGAATGTGACTTCAATAATCTAATCGAACACATCTTAAATATTTATTATCTTTAAAAATGAATTAACTCAACTTAAATTTACAAAATTGATTTTTAAGAAGATGAATATTGTCTCCATATATAAATTAATTTAATATTGTAAAGTAATGTTTATGCCATCTTTTAATTCCACTTTAAGACTCTAAACATTAATATTGTGGATCGTCGATTTTTTATTCTACTCCATGTTCGTCTAGCGCACCACGTAAAATTCTAATAATGCTCATAAAAATCAGAAATATATTTCTGAATCGCATCTTATATCATGCAAATTACGTTGAAAAAGATTTGGTGTAAATCGAAAATATATCTCTGGTTTCAAACCGTAAATAAATTCTCAGTTCTTAGATGCACTTAAAGGGCGTCAGACCTCTTCCCCTCCCCATAACAGCAAGCTTTTTAAAAAACAAACAAATACTCTCTCAACCACTCATTTCAACCATTTTTCTCAAACGCAAATTTTTTTCTCACACAATCAACACAAACCATTAAGCATTGGATAAATACAATAACTAACGAAATCAAGCAAGCAACAATCATCTTCAATCAATTAAGTAAGTGTTTTAAGAAATTTTTAGAGTTTATGTAATTTCTATTGAAATTAGTGAAATAGGGTTTTGAATGTGTTATTTTTTGTAGTTTATATCATCAGGACTCATTATAACACTATTTGTAAATTATTTTTGACGATCAATGCTTGTTTTTAGACGCATTTGGGGTAGTGAAAAACGCAACTCTGTTTCGCAAAAGAAACCAGAGGATTATTTTCAGTTTTTGGGCAAGAACGAAACCGGAGGTTTATTTCCGATTTCTTGCTGCATTGTTTTTTTCTTCTTCATTTTTTCCATTGTAAGCCATATGCTAACGTTTCGTTCTTACTTCTATAGGATATATGTCTGAGAGACCTCACGTTTGAGGCATGGTCGGGTTGCACAACATGCTTCTGTACGGAGAGAAAGGAGTCAGGTCACACAAGTTTCTTCGACATCCGGACAGGCTATGTCGGATGCATATTCTGCTGGTTCCGATTCTACCCCTTCTACATCTTTCTCCCGTAGCAGACGAGAATCTCCAGTCCATCCTTCGACGCCTCTGTCCTACCGCAGACACACATCCTCACCACCGCAAAAATTTGAGACGAGATCCTCATCTGCCTTACAACCAGGGCCATCTGAGGTGAGACCTGATGCTACACCCCCAGCACCTGAGGTACCAGTGCCACCCGAGGTACCGGTGACACCGGTGCCAACAGAGACACCAACGGCACTCCAGGTCCCTAAGGTCTTTGGATAAGGACCTTCTGACTTATCTCTGCTCGCTCTTTATCCCACCCATGTGGCTAGACATACATGGGATAGAGAGGTATGAAATTTACATTTATATTACAGTTATTAATTATGTTATGAATATTATTATGAATTCAAACAATGAATGTTTTTCTTGCAGGATCGTGATACACTGAAGGTGATAAGTCATGGGAGGAAGATCAACAGGCTTATTTCCCCTCTCGAGCCATAGTTTGATGATCTTCTATGCATTACAGGGTTGAGAGATTTGACCCTCTATGGATATAGCGTGGTCAACTAGGGGATGATAAACACTTTTGTAGAGAGGTGGCACCAGGAGACGTCTTCATTTCATCTACCACATGGCGAGATGATGATCACACTCGATGACGTCGCGTGTCTGCTTCACCTGCCGATCAGAGGGCGGTTTCTGGATCACCAGAAGTTGGAGAAAGACGATGTCATTACTTTGTTGGTTGATAGGCTGAGAGTTATCATGGAGAAGGCCCTGACGGAGGTTAATAAGACACGTGGTTGCCACGTGAGATATAGTTGGCTGGCAGAGGTTTTTACAGATGAGCTTGCGCTTGCTAAAACTGCTGATGGTGATCCCGAGCAGGTTACCCTTCACAGGGGTATGCCAAGAGAGCATACCTCTTGTATTATGTTGCCACCCAAATATTTGTGGACACCAGTGCCACTTACACTAACATCATGTACCTTAGGTTCTTTGCTAATTTTGATGCGATCAGTGGGTGGAACTGGGGGCTGCCTGCTTGATTTACTTGTATACCAAGTTGGATGAGGGAACTAAGTGGAGGACGAGGCAGATCACCGGTAGCATGTCTCTTTTGACGCTATAAATTAGTTCTTTTAGCTTTCTTTTTAATTATTTTGATTTTGAAACTAACTGTTTAATTTTGATATTTCAGGGATAGATCCTACAACACTTCCCCTGTATTTCTGTATGGGCACTTGTTGAGGGTTATACTGAGAATATGTCACGTGCCTGCGCATACGAGCCGCTAAGAGGGAACCAGGAGACACTGTCGTATCGGGTTTACCTGGACCGAATAATGCATGAGAGCATCCACTTCAGTGCCTATGGCGACCACCGTGAGACGATACTGTTTGATGAGGTTTTGCTATTTACAGATTGGTTGGCCTACGGTACTCGGAAGACTGCTCCTTATATGCCCGAGCGAGTGATGTGTCAGTTCGGGTATATCCATACCATTCCTCGGCATCCTGTTGTATGTCCTCCTCCGACAGCGAAGAGGGGGAAGATGAATGAGTTTTTTTGATGATTTTGAGAATCATCTCGTACATGAGGAGACCATGAGTAACATGGCTCCAGATGACTAGAGTTACGCGCACGGTTACATGTTATGGTTCTTTAGAGTGTCCCATCCATACATGATAGAGGATGCTCCAAGAAACACACCCAGGCCGGTTCATCAGGAGATCCTGGAGGAGGAGCAGACGAGGAGGAACCATGCTTAGGACATGCTGCATAGGTGTCGCCGTATCATGGAGCTTACTAGGGATGACATTAACAGATGGTTGTTTCCTGACGAATCCAATGTCAGAGGAGTTTTGGAGGCCATCATGGAGGAGGCTAAGGGTGCTTTGTCATACAGGAGACAACGGAGGGACGCCTCGAGGGTGACAGACCGGCTCATCGTCCGCCATACCCAGTAGTTCTATTTTATTGTATTTTGACTTTAGTTTTTTGATTTCGTATTGTATCAAATTTGTATTTTGGACACCATTATTATAAAATGCATTTTGGATAACATTTTTTTGTCTTTTATTCGATCTATAAATTGTAGGTCTTTTATTTGATTTATAAATTGAATAGATTGTTAAATTTTTTATTATTTCCAATTATTGCTTTATTTCTATTTTTCTTATAACTGTCATGCCTAAAATCGAATGTATATTTTTGATATAGAATCGTAAGTATACTTTCGATTTTCACTCAAATATTTCAGAAAATAATACGCATAAAAAATATACTTTCAATTTTAGAGGATATTTTTGAAAATGCATAGGATTTAATTTCACCCATAGAATGAATTAAAAATTCACTTAATAGTTTGTTAGAGGTGACTTCACTCTGTAACTCTCTCACCAGAGCTACACGTCACCCTTATATCTCCTAGTTAATTAGCAACTAACACCTTCTAAACTCTAACTTTGACACTAACTTTTAGTTTCTTTCTATCTCTTTTCCTTAATTTATTTTTACTTCATCTACTTTTACTCCTATAGTTTAAGGCTTCTTTCATAATTTTGAACCAAAATGATACAACAACCAAACACTTTCTCACCAATATAGTGGTAACTTATGTCATAAGTTAACTCCATATGTTATACACTAAGTTCACATATAAATCAAGGGTCCTTTTGAAATATTTATTTACGATTAACTAAAGTTTATACGTAAATAATAAAGTAAGGTAAAATAAATTGTGACTCAATAAGATGTTGATTTACACATCAAGAAAAAAAGTCTCTAAATACTTTAATAAGTACTATATCTATAAACTCTTTAATACTATATAAAAAAATTCACCTAAGTTTTTTTGGGTCTATAAACTTTTTATATATATATATATATATATATATATATATATATATATATATATATATATATATATATATATATATATATATATATATATATATATATATATATATATATATATATATATATATATATATATATATATATATGTCTATACGTACACATATACAAATAATTTCATTTAATTTGTTTAAATAATTATTAACGTTGATGTAGCGTTTTAACTAATACACTTTAGAAAACTAAACTAAAATGATAATCATCTATAAAAGAACTTGTAATTTCATTTTCTATCAATTAAATTCAGATAAATTTTATTGAAAAAAATTTCAGTTTCAATGTTCAAATTCATTACACGAGGAAGTCTTACATAGTCACAAAATTATGGGTACAAAGCTTGGCCACACACATAAAAGAAAAATATATAATTAACTTTTTAGTTATTTTTTAAATAATTAAAGAAACAAAGGGTATAATTAATATTTTGTGAGTGTGCCTAAAAGTTTAGATTTGGAGTTGTGACCATGTTAGAATAATCCTCATTACATAGTGCTTCAAAAACATATAGTGCATTAGTTGGTGAGAGAATTTTTTCTTTCAATCTTTATCTTTTTGCTGACACATTTTGCTTCATTCTCAAATAAAATCTCTATTATTTGTATTCAAGAGTTTAAAACACAACTTATAAGAATTCATATTTCATACTAATAAGACAAATCAGATAAAGTATGCATAATCAGAAAATCCAATCCAACTATACTTATTGAATTGATGTGAAACACAATATTTATCAAACATAACTCGTTTAACTTGTCACATTCTATCATTATCAATGGAAGGATTATCAATTAGGACTATTGAATTGCTTAAGCGTTAAAAACGTTATGAGATCATATTTTCTTTGTGAAAGTCATTTAGAAAAGACTACTCATGTTTTTCCAATGTGAAAGTGACCAACTAAAGTGGCTTAAAAGAATAAATATAATTTGGATTAATATTTATAATACTTGAATCATCTTTGCTTAAAAGTATAATAATTTAATATAGTGAAAATAAATTAAAATAGTGGGTGTTTTTTAATCTTGTTTTACTAGTTTTTTTGGATAGTTGTTACAGATGGAAGGCTTTACCTACAACCAATTATTTAGCCACATGAAAACTCTGAAAATTAAAGACCATAAAAAAATAGTCAAAAGTGTTATTGGTGAAAATATATTTGAAATGGTTTGATAGTGATATCATGGAGCAGGGAAAATGCTAAGCTATAGAGGCTTCTGCTAAGTGTTGTTCAAAGGGAAGGCTGAGATGGATGCGTATAAACATAAACATAATACAAAGTGAGTAGTATAAATTAAACATATATTAAAGACATATATAGAGATTAATGAAGAGAGTAAGTGTATCATAAATACTATAAGAGAGTATGTGTTTGATAAGCACATGATCACTAATATAACAATATTATTATTTATATATTGAAGTAGTGTGATGATTGAAATTTCATATTTTAAAGGTGAATAAGTGAAATGTCACGAGTTTGAACTCATTCTCGAATATTTGATGTCTTTGTATAACTATTAATTAAGTTGATTTAACGAGATTATGACAATGCTATTTTATTATAGGAGAAATTACACTCATGTTCTTAAGGTCTATTAAAATAACTTACTCTAGTCTTAAAATATGCACTAATCTCTATGAGATATATTAAAATGACACTTACAGTCTCTCATTTTTTTTAGTAACAACCAAAAATAGTAAGTATAAAAGATATTACCAACGGGTATAAAAGATATTACCAACGGGTTTTTGTCTGTCACTAAAAATTTCCATTGTGTATGTAGGGGTAGTAAAACGGGTCCGGTCCATTAGACTCCATTTTGTTCGCATATTGTTGGTTCTATTGATTAACAGTAATTTTGGTAAAACATCCTGCTCAGAAAAATGCCATGAAGTATATTGAAACTGCAGTTTATGAAGATGTCACAGCAGATGTCCTGACATGTGAAACTAAACTGAACTAGTTTAAGTTCAGATATTTAGGAGTCAGTTTGTTTTTAATTGTATGCCTCGATTAAGCAAGCATTGGAATGATCTTCAGCAATATAATTAGAGAGTTTTTATCCTACTTTCATGGAGAAAGGTCAGGGATCGCTAAAGACTCAAGAGTGCAACAATCCTAGCTATTGTTACTCTATAAATAGGCTGCTAAACTTGTTTTTCAGAGTTGATCATTCCATAAGAACTTAAGCGTAATATTTTCATTGTTGGTTGTTAGTTTTGTTGGTTGTTAATTGTGAGTCTCTCTAGTATTATTTGATGCTTGAGTAGGCCGTTAGTAGAGTTGTAAGTTGTTAATCATCATAAGCTTTGAAGCAAGAATGATTATGTGTCTTTGAAGAGTGTCTTCAATATTTGTCTTTGTTAATTGTCACCGCGTGTGACTGTGGGGAGTGAGCAGTTCTCATATCTAGGATAGTTTTCTTAGGTAGAAGGGTCATTGAATATTGATTAAGTGAGGAGTGTAAATGAGGAAGTTTAACTCTGAATTAATACTACTAATAGTGGACTTCATGTAACACCCCATATTTTTAATTGCTAATAATTTAGAATTTTAAATTATTAAGTAATTAAATTGGATTTTTGAAGAATTATTGGAAATTAAACAAATGTTAGAAATTAGAGAAAAGAAAACGGGCTTAAGTGTGATTAGTAGAGAAAGGGAGGTGAAAATAAGAAAGCTCAATAATCATATTTTATTATTATTATTATTATTTAATATAAGAAATTAGAAAAGAAAAGGAAAATTAGAACAAAAGTGTGAGAAGAGAAGAAGATACAGGAGAAAAAGAGCAAAAGAGAAGAGGATTTAAGAACTCAAAAATTTGGCTAAGGTAAGGGGTGACTTCTCCGATTATTATGCTTTATAGGTTTTGGGAATAATAGGAATGAATTGAGTAGATTAGAAATCTCAATTTAGGATATTAAGGTTTAGGAATTTTAGACCCTAATGCGTGATTTTGGTGAATTTGAGTCAAATCGATGTTATAGAGTTGTTATATGATGTTATACCATGATAAAAATGCATTATAATTATGTTTGTAGAGTTGTTTTGGTGTTTCATAAGATTGGGGTCGGAATTGGAATGAATTGGGATAACTAGGTTGCTGCCAAATATTGCATTTTTGCTACAGGTCTCGTGGTAACCGGTTACCCCAGGGTGGTATCCGATTCCCACTGTGTTGCGTTCTCGAAAAATTATATTTTTGGCTTGGATAACCGGTTACCCTGGAGTGGTAACCGATTCCCTCGCTAGTGAAAGGAAAAATCACGCTTCTGGATTCGTGATAACCGATTACCCTCCTGGTGGTATCCGATTACCACTGAAGCTTTTTGAAAAATACTTTATTTTAAAAATTCATAATTTCTAAACCGTAAGTCCGTTTTAATCTTCGTTTTGGACGTTGTGACTTAAATAAAATATTTTATTTTATGAAATAGAAAAATTGGCAGTAAATCGATTTATTTTAAAAAGTCCTGATTTCTATCTAATTATGTTGTTTTATACATTGTGTGCATACCGGTGAACATATGTGACAATGTGGTGTTTGTGGTGTGGTTATGAATACATGATGTTGCTGAATTGTGTATGTTGTGATAGCATTACGAGTGGTGAATGTAATTGCTTGTATATGTTGTATATGATTGGAAGTTGTTTATGATAGAAGTTGTTATCATATTCGGTGTTGATAACTCATGCTTTAAAGATGTGCATGCATACATATCATTGTTGTAGTAGCTAATGTCCATTGTGTGGAATTAGTGAAATTGCCATAACCGTGTCCAGGTTGGAATGGGAGGTGAGGCGTATCCGTGTCCGGGTTGGAATGGAACGGAGAGTGATAACTGTGTCCGGGTTGGAATGGAATAGTGTAGTGAATTTAATTCAAAATTGGTACCACATGTATAGAGTCGGTGTCTCATTGCATTAATTGTATGTGTTATAACATGATTGGAAGAATTCCAGTGTTATAATGTGATTGCTGTATGTTATTATGAATTGTTGGCTTATGTATTGTTCGAAAATAAAATGATAAATCTGAAATATGCTGAATATGGTGAAATGATTTTCTTTTGAAATTCTATTTATTTATGAGCTTATAACGTAACGTATAATAATTGTGATTTAGTCTCACCCTTACTGTTGATCATTTTTAGATTGAAGTTAGCAGCTTAGGCGCTTTGGTGAGGATAACTCGTAGAGCTAGACTATTATGTTTTGTCGAGTCTGGTGTCATGCTCTAATTCGTAACATTGGGGAACGTTCATTTATTTAGAGTTATTATTAAACTCTTATTTTGATTTAATGCTTTAATTGGATAATAATTTTGTGGAACTAAGACTGTGACCTTATTGTTGATGTTTTGAATTATCCAAGAACTATGAATACTTTCCGCTGTGTTAAACATATTTATTTTAATTATTTAATTGGTTTATGTTCCTCAGATAAGCATGACATGCGTAAATTTTATTATAATGAGTTGTAGCATCCTTGATGACATATTACTCTGAAATAAATTTTATATTCCGCGGGAGTTTTTAGAAGGATATTACAATAGTGGTATCAGAGCCTGGTTGGTCATTGTGACCAGTGTCTTAATGTCGTTATTCCTTTTGTATGCGATTAGTGCAAGGTAATACTGTCAATACTTGTGTTCTAATGAGAATTGTTTTGTGGATTCTCAGAACGATGGCTGGAAGAGGTAACGAAAGAGATGATGCTGCGATTGTCGAGGCTTTAGGAGTGCTTGCAGGTGTGCTAGGAGGAAACACCAATGGAGCTGGTATTGGTGCAGATAGAAAGTTGGGAAATTTTCAAAGGAACAATCCTCCGTTGTTTAAAGGCACACACGACCTTGAAGGCGCCCAGAAGTGGCTGAAGGAGATTGAAAGGATCTTCCGAGTGATTGACTGTGTTGAGGACCTAAAGGTGAGATATGGTACTCATATGCTGGCAGAAGAGGCTGATGATTGGTAAGTTTCTAATAGGACTGAGATGGATCAAGATGGTGTTGCACTAACTTGGACTGCATTCAAAAGGGTTTTTCTGAGGAGGTACTTTCGTGAAGATATTCGGGGAAAGAAAGAGATTAAATTCTTGGAGCTCAAGCTGGGAAATATGACTGTCAGTGAGTATGCTTCCAAGTTTAGTGAATTGGCTAAGTATTATGCTCACTATAAAAATGATGAGGTGGGAGAATTTCCTAAGTGTATCAAGTTTGAAAACGGTCACCGTGATGAAATCAAGCAAGGTATCAAGTATCAGTAGATTTGTAGGTTTTCTGATTTAGTAGATTGTAGATGGATTTTGGAAGAGGATATTGGAAATACTAGATCAAACTCTCGTAGGATAGTTGACAAGAAGGGAGAGCAGCATATGGATCGTGGCAAGCCATATAACAGAGGTAACCAGAAGTCCGGTGGATGGAAAAGGCCTAGTGGGGAAGACTCTAGTGCTCCTATTAGGTGCTACAAATGTGGTGAATATGAGAATCACATTCAGGAATGCAAGAGTGATGAGAAGAAGTGTTATAAATGTGGAAAACCTAGACATTTAGCTAATGATTGCAGAATAAGGCCAATGACTTTCTACAACTGTGAGGGAAGTATGGTTATTGACACTCCCGTGTCGGGTTCAGTGACTACTTCGTTTGTGTGTAGGAATTGTCCTATTGAATTATTTGGTAGGGGTTTTGGTATGGATTTAGTTTGCCTACTGTTAGAACAACTTGATGTCATCCTTGGAATGAACTGGTTGGAATTCAACCAGGTTTATATTAATTGTTTTGCGAAGACTGTTATCTTCCCTGAAGTTATTGGTGTCAAGGACTTGACTATGTCTGCTAGGCAAGTGAATGAAGCTGTTAATGAAGGTGCAGTGATATTTGTGTTGTTTGCTTCGATGTGAATGAAAGGGAAGGCTAAGAGTAATGAACTATCAGTTGTGTGTGAATTCCCAGAAGTTGTGTGAGAAAGAGAAGGCTTGCTCACTCTCCTCATTCCATTCGAAGGTCGGTCCCTTCCGGAGAAGTTTGAAAAAGGGAAGTGCGTGTTGGGCGGACTTGCTTACAAAACGGGAGAACGAGGTGAGCATGCCATTCAAGACTTGAATGGATTTCTTAGAGCTAGGTGTGGGCAGTTCGGAAAACACCTGACATTTTTCTGGGTTTGCTTCGATTCCCTTTTCGGTAAGGTAGAATCCTAAAAACTTGTCCGCCTTGACACCAAAGGTGCATTTAACTGGATTGAACTGCATTCGACATCGTCGGGCTTGGTCAAACACCTTTTTTAGATGTGAGGCGTGATCGGTCTCTATGCGAGATTTAATGATCATGTCGTCCATATAGACCTTGAGCATTTCGCCGATCTCGCCGCGGAAGACCTTGTTCATCATCCGCTGGTAAGTGGCACGCGCATTCTTCATCCCGAAGGGCATTACATTGTAATAATAGTTTCCCGAATCTATCATAAAGGTCGTGCATCGTTTGTCGCTCATCGCCATTGGTATCTGATTGTACCCTAAATAAGCATCCATAAATGATAACAGTTTATAGTGGGCCGAGTTGTCGATCATCATGTCAATGTTTGGTAAAGGAAAAGCATCTTTGGGACATGTCCGGTGTAACACGGTGGGAGAACTGACTTGTTTGTTTTGCTTTTTATCGCAAATGTTGCGGATAGCAAGATTCGCCACCGACTTTTCTTTTATCCAATAAAGGGAAGATGAAAAGAACAGGAAAAGACCTTCATTAGATTATGAGTACGGGAGCCCGGTGTAACACCCTTTCCATCCGTAGTTATCTACGGGCTCTTAGTTTTTTAGCTCACTTTTGAAAAATTGCTTTCTGTGTTTGTGCAGTTTGAAAAGTATTTTTGAAAGACATTTCGCTTTGACTTCGTAATGATTCTCGTTGGAATGTATACGAAGTATTCAGAAATATTTGTTTGAAAGATGTTTAACTTTGTAATGATTCTCGCTGGAATGTATACAAAGTGTTTGAAAAGATTTTTTGAAAAGTGTGAGGTGTGAAAAGCATTTTGATTGGATCAAGCAATAGAGTCTTATTTACCTATTCAGAATGGTCGTTTCCATGTTATTTTCCTTCTCCTTTAGAATAAGGCTATTCATACCATTAGTTGACAGGTAACTTTATTCGTTTGGATCTGAAGGGACAATCGAAGGGTCATCGCATGGTCATTGAATTCAATATGTAAGGATACCTTAGCAATTTCGTAGGGATGATCATCAATTATTCGTAGGCAACAATTGAGGGACGAGATCATATATTCGTAGGCAACATCGAGGGTCATTGAGGGACTATGATCTTTGTATCGAAGGGACATGACCATTATATTCGAAAGGCAACAAGAGAGGGTACCCTAAGGGATGTGCAAGTGTGAAAGAGTGTGTTTGATTCAAATATGTTATCTTGAATTAGGGTGTTCTAAGACTTGATTTTATCTTGTCATGCAAACCCTAGTTACTAGTAGTTAGATATATATGTACAAGAAAGTAAAGTGCGGAAAGTAAATGTCCTACGCTATTACATGGCTTTGGGGTAGATACATAATATAGGTGCGGAAAGTAAATGCAGAAAATATAAATCTACGCTATTACAGAATAAACCTTGCGACCTATACATCGTTTCTAGAATTGTAAATGAGAAATAATAGAAATAAATAAAAGAAAAATGTCTAATGATAAGAGAAAATATCTAAACTCTAATTGCAAATGAAAAATATTTTTTGACATTTTTGGATTGATTTTAGTGTAAAAATCCTAAAATCTATATTAATTAGCATTTAATTAGAAAAATAATTGAAAATACAAATACAAAATAAATGTTTTTGTGTCAAAAATTAAATAAAGGTTTTTGAAATCTAAATCTCAAATTAAAACATTTTTTAGAATTTTAGAAAATAGTCATATTAATTTATGAAAATAAAGTAAAATAAGAAAAGAAAAATTGGAAAAGGTTAGAAAAATTGAAGGAGAAAAGTGTCAAAAAATAGGATTTGGTCCGTGGAGGTGTTGAACCCAGGACCTCAAGGTCACAGGTCCAAAACCTTGCTACTGCGCCATGTGCTTGTAGTGTTATCTCCTTGCCTCTAATTGTACGTAAGCGCAACCGGTAAAAAAATCAAAAGTGTGAAAAATTGTAAAAGGCAGGGTTCGAACCCGTGCCTTGAGAGAGTGAGAGGACTAGCTCGCGTGTTGAACCACTAGGGTGGTGATACATCCATTATTTTTTACACATTCATAAATATGTTTATGAAATAATTTCTAGAAAATCAGATAATTAAAACATAATGCGCGTTGGGGCCCATGACTTTCAAATGAACCAATCAGAAGGCAAGGTTTTGACACTCTAGAGTCAAAGTTTTTCTCTGCAACCCTTGACCACCGTGGACGGTGGTTTCTGTGACACCCCGAATAATTCGATTATTAAATAATTAGAATTTTTAATTATTAATTTAATTAGAAATTTAATTATTGGTATTTTTGGATTATTGGAATTAATTAAATTATAATGGAAGTGGAATTGTTGGTGGTGTGAAGTGTAATGTGAGGGTGTGAGGAGTAATAGGCTTTACTCACACTATTTATTTTATTTTTATTATTTTAGAATAATAAAAGGAATAAAGGAAGGAAAAGAGGAAAAAGAGTCACATTTGGGAAATATTCATCATACGTGCAATTGAGAAAGGAAAAGGAAGGAGAAAAAGCCAAAAGTGTCGAAACTCAAAGAACCCACAAGGTAAGGGGTGATTTCGATTAATTAACACGTATTATCGATTTTGAATTCAATAGTATTGATCGTAGTATGTTAAGAGTCTCAATTTAGAAATTCTAGGTTTCCGTAGAGTTATCCCAATTTGTGTCGGATTGTGTAGAATCAAGTAATTTGTATGTTATAGGGTCAATAGGAATGAACAAAGTATGTTATATTGCATGTTAATGATGTTGGTTGAGTGATTCTACTGCATTGGAACGTATGGGTACGATTGGAAAGAGTAGGAAAATTGATTTGGAAACCTGTTGCTGTCAAACTGGTGTTTTTGGCTCTGTGAGTCATGGGAACCGGTTCTCCAGTGGGAGAACCCGGGTTCCAGTGTGTAAATTAGTAAAACTGGGCATTTTTTAACTCAGGAATCGGTTACTCCTGGGGAGGAACCGGGTTCCACGTTAAATTTTTTCAAAGAAAAATGATTTTTTTCTGGGAACCGGTTTCCTGCCTGGAGGAACCGGGTTCCCCATATATTTTTCCAAGGGGCGTGTTTTTAAACTTTGTGGGAACCGGTTACTCCCTGGGAGGAACCGGGTTCCACTGTTATTTTTTTGAAAAATTCCAAACTTTAAAAATTCATAACTTTCAAACCGTAAGTCCGTTTTGAGCACCGTTTTGGACGTTGTTTCTTAAATTTAATGCTCTAGTTTATAAAATGAAGGGATTTCCTGTAACTTGAAATTATTTTGAAAATGTGTCGAATTCTGAATTAAGTGGTTATTATTTGATGCATACTTGGTGTATAGGCAGTAGTGTACCTGTGGCATTTGATTGTATCAGAATTTTGTGAATGGAATGCATGTTTATGCTGCTGATTTGTGTGCATGATCGTTGAGGACATCATGTTTTGGTTTTGAATTCAGTTATGATAATTTGGTGTATTCATAGATTGATTGAATGTTGCATGCTGGTGTTGTGCGTGCATATGCATTCTGGTGAACTTAACTCCCATTGTGTGGAATTTGACTTGTATTGCTAATAACCGTACTCGGGTGATGATGGGTGGTTAGGCTGGATTCGTGTCCGGGTGATTATGAACGAATCGATGATGAATGTATCCGGGTGATGATGGATCAGTGTGTGTGACTTGGTCACGTGTTGGTACCACATGCATTGCGTCTGCATTTGTGTTTGCATAGAATTGTAACATGTTAGGACGTTTTCCAGTGTTACAATTCTCTTGTTGTTATTATTGTGCATAATGAATTGTATGGTTGTAACTGTGTGTTGAAATTTGAATTATACTGGAATGGGTGAATTAATATACTTGAGGCCAGCAATCTGTGTCCTTTGCTTGTGGTCTTGTTGAGTATATATAGAAGAGTGGAATTAGGTCAAGACTTGAATGAAAAATATATTCTTTCAATGGAGAATATTTGATTGAAAATTTTATCAAATCTTTCCAAAAATGGCTCAATCTTGCCTTAATGCTTTGTGTACGAATTTTACAGCTTGTGATGAGCTATCTTGGACCTCAACTCATGAACATATCAAGCCCAACTCACTTTATCTTTTATTTTTATATTTTATTTTATTTTATTTGAATTTTTTACATTTAATTCAAAAATAAATTAAATAAATAAAGGGATCGCATGGAAATGAGTGTAGAGGTCATGGATAATCCCAAGACTAAGTTTGGATCACAAAAACTTAGGGCCATTAAGAAAAAAATTGAATTTGCTAAGTATTTCTCTTCATGCACTTCTTCAAAAATGTCAAACTTGCGCAACTTGTATCTTGCTCAATTTTCAACATTTTTAAGTGTTCTTTGACTTTTTAGAAAACTCAAGATGTCATCTAAACACTCCTTTTGGTTTCATATTCATTGAAGTTTCCATGTTCATGTACACTTTTTTGCAAAAAGATGACTTTTTGTTGACTTTTAGAAGGACCTATAATGTCTTGATCCATAACTCTCAAATGAAGCATTTTTGGCCAAAGCTTATGATACATAAAGTTGTAGAGAATTTAATTCTCTTCAAAATGAGTTTTTATGGAAAATTTTCTGATAAAGTATGTGAAAGTTATGCCTGGTCAAAGTTTTGTTGACTTTTGCCCCAAAAACCCTAATTTGGAAACTTTGACTTTTGATCAAATCTTGAGTTTTCTTGATGAATCATGATCAACCTTTGATCAAATGATGAATGTGACTTTAAAATCTTGATGTTGATAAAAAATGATGAAGTTTGACCGTATGTTGACCACAATTGACTTTTTGTCCAATACAACTAATTTTCAACCATATGAGCGATTGCCTGAGCAAATTTGAGCTGTAAGGCTTGAAACTTGACATGGTGATCCCTTGAGACATATGAGGAGGTATGATGACCAATTGAGGTATTATAACTTATCTTTGACTTGATATAATCAAAATCCTAGTTTGGGTTGATTGCTTAGAGGAGGATTCATCTGGTCAACCCTTGAGAAATTTTTCAGTATGGAGATGTGGATTGTATTGAGAAATAGGAGGGAAAATTTTGGGGTATAACACTCGGTTAAGATCAGTATATTCAAAACACATTCTCCATTTTCCATTAGATTTTTTGACGAGTACAACATTAGAGAGCCAAGTTGAACACTTGGCCTCGGAAATAAAATTCGCCTCTAGGAGGTCTTTTATAGCTTTTTCAGCAGCCTCTGCTTTTTCGGGAGACTGCCTACGCCTACTTTGCACTACGGCCATAGTGGCTAGATCTATTGCTAGCTGATGACAGGCGACCTCAGGGTCGAGTTCGGGCATCTCTGCGGCGCTCCAGACGAACAGGTCTGCGTTGTCTCTGAGGCAGGCTTAGAGTTGCTTCATGGATAGGTTGGGGAGCCCTGCTCCAATATTTACGCATTTTCCGGGGTCCTTGCCGAGAGGAATGAGCTCGAACTCTCCGTCTGGGATCGGGCGAAGGGGATCTTGGTCGCCTCTCTGACCTTCGACTTCTTCCTTCACGAATCTGGTGTCGAGGTCGATTGAATCCACATTGGGGCCTTATGGTTATTCGTTCTGGGAAGGCCCAACGCGGGGATTGTCCGGCCTGTCCCTCATGTCATCCTGTTGGAGTCTTGGGTCCACTAGGGTTTGTCCTCTGGCCGCGGTGTTGTGGCACCACCTGGCCACTTTGATGTCCTTGCAAATGGTGGCCATGCGCCCCTTCTTGGTGTAATTGTTCATTTTAAGGTGGACCGTTGAGGGGAAGGCCGTGAGTTTGGCTAGAGTGCTTCTCCCTAGGATTGCATTGTACATCGAGTGGTAGTCTACGACCAGGAAGCGCACCTTGACTTGACTAGAAGTGATGCCTTTGTTGAAGGTGACGAACAACTCGACATAACCCCAAGGCCTGGAGGTTGAACCGTTGAATCCCTACAAGTCGAACCACACGTTTGGTGATAAGTGGGATTCGTCCAGTTGGAGAATGCGGAAGAGGTGAGGATACATCACGTCCATGGATCTTCCTTCGTCGAACAGAATCCGATGCACTTCAAAATACGCTATTTTTGCCTTGACGAGGAGGGGGATGTGGGAGTTCGGTGCTCCTCCAGAAATCTCCTCGAGGTAAAAGGTGATCGGTTCTGACCTACCTCGGAACTGCTCGAGGGAGAGTTCGTTGATTAGGGATTTCTCGATCAACTCGTCGAACTTCCTTTTAGTAGAGTTGATTGATAATTGGTTGTCCCCCGCCAGATATGACCATGGCCGTGGGGAACCTCTCCCACTTATTGTGGGTGAATAGGGGAAGGTCCTCGTCCACGGTCTCCAGGAATTTGAAGTCCTCGGGTCTGGTTACTGAGTGGGAAATCTGGAAGGGGTCTGCATCCCCTTGTGGCCTGGGCTCGTCGTCGACCTCTTTGACTTCCCTGGTCTCTCGAGACACATCGGGTCTCTTGTATTGCCCGAGTCTTCTGCCCTTGATCAATGTTTCGCTTGCGTTTTTGAGACGGACGTGTCATACCCCAAAATTTGCCCTCCATCTACTCAAGAGATTTCGTACATATATACTCAAGGATTCCTCAAGAGTTGATCAGACAAACTCTCTCCTAGACAATCAACCCAAACTAGGGTTTGGTATCTCTCAAGTCAAGATGGATTTCCAACATCTCCAATGGTCTTCATGCCTCCTCATATGCTTCAAAGATTCTCCATGACAAGTTTCAAGCCTCACAAGTCAAGTTTCCTCAGACAATTGCTCAGATGGTTGAAAATCAGTTGTATTGGACAAAAAGTCAACTGTGGTCAACACACAGTCAAACTTCATGATTTTTGGTCAACATCCTCATTTTGAAGTTACATTCATCATTTGATCAAGGGTTGATCATGATTCATCAAGAAAACTCAAGATTTGCTCAAAAGTCAAACTTTCTAAATTAGGGTTTCTAGGTGAAAAGTCAACTGAACTTTGACTGATCATAACTTTCTCATACTTTCTCAGAAATTTTTCCACCACCTCTTGTTTTGAAGGAAATTCAATTCTCTACAACTTCATGTCTCACAAGAATGTCCAAAAAAATGCTTCATTTGAGAGGTATGGCTCAAAACATTACAGGTCATTTTCAAAGTCAACAAAAAGTCAACATTTTGTTTTGAGGATATATTGAGCATGGAAACTCCAATTGAGATGAAACCAAAGAGTTTGGTTAGAGGATTCTTAGAGCTTTCCAAAAAGTCCAAGAACACTCAAAAATGTGGAAAATTGAGCAAGATACACCATTCAGAAGTTGGGCAATTTTGGACAATTGCACAAAAGGACATTTTGGTCAAAATGCAAAATTTTCCAAATGGGCCTATAATCTTTTGATCCAAACTTGCTCATGACATTATTTGTGACCCATAAATGCTTGGCCATGGCAATTTTCTATTTTTATAATTTATTTTTGAATTTTAAACCATTTAATTCAAAATTAAATTATATAAAATATGAAAATAAGATATTTTTTCAAATGGGTTGGATTTTTATCTTACTTGAGGTCCAAGATAGCCCACCAAGCATACCAATTTCGTGATAGCATGCATATGGAAAGAAAAAATCAAATTTTCAAGGAAATTTGATTTTATTTGAATGAGAAAATTTTTGCATTGAATATCATATCTTTTTTCACTCCCTTTGCACTCTCAAATCCTTCTATAAATACCCAGCAAGTACACAAGACAAGGACACGAAACCCTAGCCCTTACAACAACCAAAACTTTGGCAAAATTTTTCAAGAATCCTCAAAATTCGAATTTTGATTTTCAGCAAGTTTCAGCCAAAGCCATCCATCCAAACGTGCTCTAGAGGTTCCCAGGAGTCAGAAACAACCCTTGCTCGAAGCCAATCCACCCAGGATCGCGTTATCTAGCTCTCACCGATTTGGAATTTTCTTGTTTTTTCGATTTCCATGTTTCATGCATCATTAATGTTTTTTGTGTGTTTGTATGGATTCAGGGTGATTATTAGGTCAGGAACAAACCATCTCATGCAAGCTTAAACGTGTGAAACTCGATTTGCCATGGCTAGGGCTTTTCGAGCTGTTTGAATCGAACAGCCTTATACAAGCGTTTTTAGGGGAAATGGATATCACCATTGGATTCAGGAGGTCCGATTTAGGGGAAATAGGTCTTTCCTTTGCATTGATTCTACGTGTTTTGCAGGTTTCGAACTTGGCATGGTCGGAGAAGACGACCGGAGCTAGGGCTCCGGCGTCGCTGACTGAATTTGACTCCGGCGATGCATGTGTGGCACGATCGTGCGTTCTGGTTCGCTCCCCCTTTCCAACTGGACCCCACGCGTGCTGACTCGGTTTGACTCCATTCCCAGGACGCGTCATCATTCAAATGCATTTGTTTTTGTCTTTTCCAACACATGTGCACACTTGGCCTAGTGGTTAAGACGCTTCCTGTTCCAAGATACTCTCAAGGGTCCCCTGTTCGAACCTCATCAGGACCTGGTTTTGTTTTCTCTTTTTCAAACTTGCATTTTTTTCAATTATTTTCTATTTTCTTTTTTATTTAATATTTTGCATCAATTCTAATTCTTTTCAATATTTTATTTCATGCATTAAAAATCATCAAAATATTTTTTCCTTTTGCATTTATTTCCAGAAAATACTTATTTAATTTATAAAATTAAAAAATACAATTTTGCATGCATATTTATTTTTATTCATAATTTAGCATTTAAATCACATTTAATTAGTTTTAAATTATTAAAATGCATCTAAAAAATCCCAAAAAATTATTTTAGCATATTTGTGTTATTTCCAGCATGTCATATTTTTCTCATTTAAAAATTTGCATTTTTACTAATATTTTTCTCTTATTCAATTTCATCGTATTTTCCGATTTTCTTATCTTTTCACAGGTTGTACCATTTCAGACGGTTTCTTTTACTGTTTTCATTTTTTCCAATTATGTAACTGTTCATGGGATGTAATAGTTTAAATTAGGTTTTTATTTTCCGCAAGTTTAAATTATGTATCTGCCCCAAAGCCATGTAATAGCGTAGGACATTTATCTTTCCGCATCTTTACATTCCGCATTTTAATTTCCACACCCTATAAACTGCTAGTAACTAGGCGTGTATGGCAAGATAATAATCAACATAGCCCACTAATTTTCAAGATAACATATCTGAAATCAACACACTCTTTTCACACACGCACCCCATAGGGTAATTCTCTCTCGTTGCCTTTGCGAATTCAAAATGGTCATGTCCCTCGAACGTAGAGGTATTCTAGCACCGTTGCCTTCCAAACAAATCATCATAGTCCCTTCGATACAAAGATCATAAGACCCACGATGTCGCCTCCGAATACATGATCTTGACCCTCGATTGTCGCCTACGAAAAATGATGATAGTCCCTTCGAATGTGCTAGGATACTTCCTACAAGTTGCCTTCGATGACCATCCGATGTCCCTTCGAATGTCCCGCTTACATCCAACGAATGGAGCTACCTACTAACTAATGGTACGGCTAGCACTATTCTAAAGGAACGTAGAAGTACAACAAAAACGACCAATTCTGAGTGGGTAAATAAGTCTTTTAGTTGCTCGCTCTATCAAATGCTTTTCACACCACACACTCTTTTTTCAAAGTTCAAAACTCTTTTCAAAACGAAATATTTCCGAACACTTTGTATACACTCCCACGTGAGTCATTAATACAAACACATGAGAGACTCTACTTTTCTGCACAGCATTTCCAACACTGCAACACATCTTCTAACTACGACACGACATTGTCAATTGAATTGATGTTTGTTCAACTAAAACGCCACACCACTGTTTTAATTTATAAACACTGATATACAACAAGAATGAAATGTGTATTAATAGAAAAGAATGAAATGTATATTCTATTCTCATTGTTTTACTAGCAGACGCATCCAAGGTGCATCTATACCACCGTTCTATATTATTAATAAAGCTTAGACTATAATTGACAAAGTTGATAGTAACAATTTGGAGGAGTCTTTGAATTCCCAAAATAATGATGGAGTTTGTGAGATTTGATAATTTCTTCAATTTGGTGATATCCTAGATAAGACATTTTAAGCATAATCTTCTTTGAAATAACTGAGAATCAAGTGTGAGAAAGAAGTTTCATATTGATTAAAAAAAAAAAGATTAAACACTATATAAGTGGGAGAACTCACACACTTATCACCTTAAAATTTTAGGTTGATATGTAGTCAAGTTTTTGTGACAATTTTTGTACGAATGATTTAGAAAAATATTAAGAGTATATATAATTAATTCATGCAATATTACTTGAATTAAAAAGTGATTATATGGACCATAAAAACTAGCTTTAAGATATATCTAATAAATATTTTATTAGTTAAATATAAGTAAATTATTAATTAATTAATTAATTAGTAGTAAAAGAAAATTAATATAATTAAAATTATTAGTTAATAAAAAAATAGTAATTAAGATTTTAATCCAATCATCAATGTCACATAATTTAAAATATTTCTTTTATCCTACTCATGTAAAATTAGAGAGATCAACAAAATCTCAAGTGAGACAAAGTTTAGGACTTAAAAGTTGAATTTTAAAATGACGGAATTAAAATTTAAAAAATATGAAAATAAGGGGATTAAAAATACATTTAAATCTATTTTTTTAAATACTTTTTTCACCGCGTCGAACTATCACTTTTTATATTCTTTAACTCACTCATTATATTAATGCAAAAAATTTAGCAAGATTTTCTTTCCATCACACCGACCTTTAATTTTTTTTATATTTTGTTTTTAAAGTGTTTTACAATACAAATTATTCTTTCTAACTCAATAAATCTATTTATATTTTATTGTAAAAAAAAGTTTGTAAATCTATTTCTATCTCTCTCTTATCACATTTTGATTTAATAGTAGAAAAGAAAGAAACATTGCCTAAACGATGATTAAAGGCTAGTACTCTCATGAGGGAGTAATAAAGAATCCTTAAATTCAAAGAATATCAATACTTGGCCCTAATGACCTCGTTTATTCATTGATTACTTAATTAATTAATTAGTTTATGTGTTCTTGATACACATAAAAAGTTATCAACATGAAGAAGAACAATCCAAGAAAGCTATGCCTTTCCTGAATATTAATCCTCATTCCAAATTTCCAATTAAAAAGCATCCACTCCCCAAAAAGGACATCGCAAACCGACTTATCTTGAATTTGACAAAGAATCAATACCAAAACATACCATCAACTTGTTTTAATGACTAATATACCCTTCACACTTGGTCCAAAAATCAATTATTGAAAAGCTTATCTCTTCTCCGTCATAATAGCCGTCCATGAAAATCTTTAAACACATTAATCATCAAAATAATTAAATGGTAAGTAAAATGTCATATCTTTTATCGAATTTGAAGAAAATATATTTGGATATATTGAAGAAAAAAACTAAAATGTATGCAGAGTATGCTATATATAGAGAGAAATTTATAATTAAAAATATTATTAATATATGATAAAGTATATTATGAAGATTGGTTTACTTATAAAGTTGATTCATACCCTTTAAATTTATGAGTTTTATTTATTTATTTCTTTAATTAGGGGTATTCAAATTTAAATCTATTTAAATAAAAATTATAAATTGATTAAAAAATTATACCTGTAAAAAAAATTAAATATTATTGAATGTATTTGAATCTTATTTTATAAAAATGTTTGGTTTGAATCAAATTTTAGATTAATTTTTTAAAATTGATCCAAATCGAACCAAAGCGCGTCTATATATATTTTAATTAACATAGTATATTATATTAATTTATTATTTGATAATATTTATTTTTTAATATTATTTTTAATTTATTTTATTCTATTTATTTTAATTATTTCAACCATAATCAATTATACTATTTACTTTTAATATATTATATTATATATTATATCAAATTTATTATTTATTAATATTTTTATAATTTTATTAAAAATAATATAATTTATAATTTAGATACCTAAAAATTGATTCAAATTAAATCGTGTAAATTTAGATCGGATTAAATCAAATTTTTTAATTAATCATTCAAAACCGAATCGAACTACTAGTAAATATATCTTTGAATCAGATAATTTTTTACTTTAAATCCAATTAAAACCGATCGTGAACACTCCAAGTAGAAAATTGAATATCATCTACGTGCAAATATATTCAAGATGGATCAAAACTATGACTTCTGCATAAATTAGAAGAGATCATTATCATCTTATTCGGATGCTCGAGTATAACCATACAATTTAATATGTAATTTAAATATTTTATCTATATTAATAAATAATCGTTTTCTTAATAAATAAAAAATAGATTTAACCACATATTAATGAAAGGGTAGTTTGGGAAAATATAAATGCCTTTTGGAAAATAAGTTGCATATGGACCAAGCAAACTTTGAAAAGCCAATAAGAACATTGATTCAAACATAGAATCTCTTCACATATATTGTACTTACCAACACTAAGAAATCACCAATTCTCTTCCTCTCTTCACCTTTTTCGATTCTTCTTCCTCCTCTTTGCACTAAAAGTACAGTTCAAGAAACCATGGATGTATCAGAAAAGCTTCTAAAATATAGATACCCTATAACAATAGCGCTACTAATTTCAATATTATTTTCCTTGGTGATATATGCAGCTCCACATTTCCTAACCATTCTAGCCTATTTTTGGCCTTTATTTGCTTCAACTACTGTCTTCTTGATAGCAATAATAGCCTTTGGAGGTGTTTCAAAATTCCCAAGTGAAACTCATGGTGAAAAAGATGGTGAAGGACTCTTGGATTATGTAGCAGGAAGACCAGAACATACTCAAGAGGCTCAGTTTAATTTCTAAGTCAATCAAGAGTGTTCATGTTTCATAGTTATTTCAAATGGTTCTTTCAAGTTCATAAATCATAATCTATGTTCAATGATGTCATGTTATTTCTGCTCTAAGAGATAATTGTATCAAATATCAATCTATAATGTTTATAATGATTGTCACTACAATATGTAGTGTTTAAATGCATGATCTCATTATTTTAGTTTTAATGTCATTTTCCCATGTCCAAAACTTTCTTTTTCCTTTTGAGAATACATATAAAAAATATAGCAAGCATCTAACTTATCGTATGTGACTTCCGCCAAGGTTTTAAATAACGGCCGAAGTTGTATTGCAATCACATTAAGGTTTTTGTGACTCCAGTGCAAATGTTGTGATAGTTATTCGATTGTCGTGGTGTAAATTAATCACAATATATTTTTATCATAAAAACATTGAGTAACAATACTGATACATATTTCAATACTGTTTTGTCACAACCGTTTTTGCGATGACAAATTATTTTTTAAATCCTTGTTTCAGTTTAACCAGAGGTTCTAGGTTCAAATTCAGCCCAAATATTCAACAATGTTAAATCTTTTGAGAAAGAGTTTTGGTGCTTATTATAGTTCTTTCTATTTTTCAGAATTAATGTAATTGCTATGAGTTTCGCACAAAGAATTGTTGAGTTTATAATTTCTTGTGTCGAAGCAGCATGTTGTTTGACAGAACAAGGGTATGTTTGTTGAAGTGCCGAAGCAATTAACTTCACACAATATTTCGACTTAGGTCTAAATAATTATTTTGGACTTTTTATATTTGTAGGTTTTGGCTTAAGGAGCAAGCAAGCTCATTATAAATAGGGAGTAACCCCAATAGTGTAAATAACTTGTATTCACAAAATTTTGCAGTTGCAAAGTGAATAAGATTGTTCAACAGTTTATGAGCAGAGAGAAACTCTAGAAAAAATCATCATCTTCTTCCCCAATTTCGTAAAACCCTAACTCTTTCTTTCAATATTGATAATAGTCATGTTCATCAAGATTGATTGAAACTCTCCATAGATCTTGGTAGATTTCCAACATGTGGTATCTAGAGACCTAGTTGGGCGATTTAAGACAAGCAATAGCGATGTTAGTAAATCATCCGAACGAGAATTTTATGGTGAGTCTTTCGATTTTGAAGAGTCATAATTATGAGAATCGGTGCAAGCATGTGAATATGGTTTTCCGTTATCAAGATCTTTGGAATCTTGTGAAGGTTGGTGTATCACCGCTTGCAGAAGAAGTAACAGATGACAAAAAGGCAGAACATTAAGAATTGGAAAAAAATATTATAGAGCTCTCTTTATAATTCATCAATGTCTTGATTCCGACAATTTTGAGAAGCTGAATGATGTTGAATCATCAAAAGAAACATGAGAAATTTTGGAGAAATCATTTAGAGACACTAAAAAGGTGAAAGAAGTGAGGTTACAAACTCACAAAAGTATGATTGCTTCAAATGGAAGAAAGTGAAAACATAAATGATTTCTTCACTAGGGTTACAAAACTAGTGAATCAAATCAAAGTATGTGGAGAATCGTTGACGTCGAGATCAGTTGTTGCAAATATCTTGAGGTCTTTGGCTTCAAAGTTCGACCACATGATGGTAGCCATAGAAGAGTCAAAATATTTGTCAACTTTGACAAAGGAAAAACTTTAAGGGACGCTTAAATCTCATGAACAAAGAATGGATGAGAGAGTTGTAAGCAATCCAATGAGTGATGTGGCTCTGTGGGCTCAATCAACAAGAGAAAAGAAAGGAAAATGAAAGTGGTTAGACAACAAATATATAGGATGCTACAACAATTCAACTAGTTGAGGAAACCAGCAAGAAGGAAATGCATCGAACTAGAGAAGACCACCATACCAAAGTAACCAAAGAGGTGGTGTTGGAGGTATAGGAAGAGGTGGTGGTCAAAATCTTGACAAAAGTCACATTCAGTGTTTCAATTGTCAAAAGTATGGTCACTACTCTAGTGATTATCCTGAAAAACAGAAGAATCAAAACAATCATGTAAAGTTTGCAAAGCATGGGGAAGAAGAGATGATGTTGATGGTCATAACTAAAGATGAATAGAAATTCAAGGACCAGTGGTACTTGGACTTAGAATGCTCATCACCCATGTCTTGAAGGAAGAATTGGTTTGTTAACATAAATCCCTCAATGAAGAACATGGTGAAATTTGCAAATGACAATACTCTAGTAGCTGAAGGTATTGGTGATGTTTTGATTATGAAGACAAGATGATGAGAGTTGTCGATGCAAATGAAAGGTTAATCTTGAAGGTTGTTATGTCTCAGAATAGAACCTACAAGATTAAACTTAATGTGATGGTGCACAAGTGCCTTACAACTACAACTAGAAAGGATGAATGTATATGGCACTATCGATTAGGCCATCTCATCTTCAAAGACATCAGAGACTTGAAAATAAGAAATATGGCTTTAGGATTTCCCGAAATTGATATTCCAAACGAGGTATGTGAGGAATATGTGCAGGCAAAACAACACAAGAATAGCTTTAACAAGGATGCATGAAGGAAGTTGAAGGCTATTTTTTAAATTATATACTCTTATGTATGTGGACCAATCCAGGTGGATTTGGTTGGAGGTAAAATATACTTTGTCACATTCATATATAATTTTAGTCGAAAACTATGGACTTACCTGATCAAGAAGAAAAGTGAAGTGATCGAGGTATTTTTCAAGTTTAAATCTATGGTCAGAAAATAAAGTGGTCGAAAGCTCAAGATTTTGAGGACTGGAGGTGGTCGAGAATATGTGTATAAAGACTTCGACATGTTATACGAGAAAGAATTAATTATGCATGAGATGGTTCCACCATACACTCTATGACATAATGGGATTGTAGAAGGGAATAACCAAACCATTATGAATATGGTGAGAATTATTTTGAAAGGAACACATTTACCTAAAGAATTTTATAGTGAAGCTTTGCCGACAACAACATATATTTTGAATAGATGTTTGATGAAGAAGCTAGAAGGAATTACGCCAGAAGAATGTTGGTATGGTGTAAAACCTAGCTTGAGTCATCTGCTAGTATTTAGATCTATAGCGCATAAACATGTTCCATATCAATTGAGATGATAACTTGATGACAAGTCCAGTCAAATGATTCTAATAGGTTATCATTCGATTAGTGGATACAAGTTGTTCTATCCAATGAAAAAGAAAGTAGTGATCATCATGGATGTGATAATAGATGAGGTTAAGGAATAGGATTTGACCGAAAATGTAAACAAGAATTGAGGGAGAATATTTTATGAAGAATCAGCCACTGAAGTTGAAATAGAATAAGTTCGACAAGGTTGCAAGATTGTGTGATTACATAAAATGATGTGGTCATTAATAAAGGTGAGATGGTACACTATACTTTCTATGTCGATGTCGAACCAATCAGTGATGTTAAGGCATTGAAGGATCCGAACTTGGTGAAAGTTATGAATGAGGAATTGAAGTCCATCGAATTCAACAACACTTGGTCACTTGTCGAATTGCCTTAAAACAAGAAGTAAATTTATGTAAAGTGGGTATACAAGGTGAATTTGAATCTCAAAGGAGAAGTAACTCGACACAAGTGAATTCGATGAAGTTTTGGCACATGTTACTAGGATTCAAACAATCAGGTTGGTTATTGGGCTAGCAGAAATGAATATTTGACACATATGCGAGATAGGTGTGAAATGTGTGTTCATAAATGGCCCATTAGATGATGAATTTTATGCTGCACAACCATTTGGATTTGTAAATCACGACAATGAAATAAAAGTGTACAGGCTGTATAAAGCAATGTATGGACTTAAACAAGCTCCAAGAGCTTGGAATAATAAGATTGATTGTTTCCTAAGGGAGAAGGAATTTGTGAAGTGCACAATTGAGCATGGAGTATATGTAAAAAGAAGCCATAGTTATTTGCTTATATTATGTCTCTATGTCGATGATTTATTGATAACAGGTAGCTGCAAGAAAGAGGTCGATGTCTTCAAATGTGATATTAGCAAGGAATTCAAAATGTATGAACTAGGAGACATTTCATACTTTTTGGCATCAAATTCTACAAGAGTAGTAGTGGTTTGGTGATCCATCAAAGTAGATATGCAAGTGAAATACTCGAGAGATTTGATATGGAATAATACAACTCAAGTTCTACACCTGTTGAACCAATACTGCAATTGTCAAAAGACTGTGATGAATATGATACAACCCAACCTAGTACATAAGTCCTATTAGGTCGCTAAGATACCTTTCTCACACAAGGTCTGACTTAACATACAATGTAGGCATGGTAAGTAGATTAATGCAGAAGCCAAATGTATCACACCTAGTAGCAACGAAGAGGATACAAAGGTATCTCAAAGAAACTCTTGACTATGATATTTTATTTTCTACTATTGATAAAAGAAAAGAATGCAAGTTAGTGGGATACACTGACTCAAGTTGATGTAGTGACACTGAGGATCAAAAATCCACAGTTGATTATGTATTTATGCTAGGTGGTGCACCAGTTTCTTGGAGTTTAAGAAAAGAACCAGTAGTAGCATTATCGTCGTGTGAACCAAAGTACATAACCACTTCTCTTTGTTCTTGTCAAGAAACATGGATGATGAATTCGGTCGAAGAGATTACTGAGAAGAATCATGGAGCAATCACCATGAAGATCGACAACATGTCAACTATTAATCTGGCAAAGAATCCGATAGCACATGGTCGAAGCAAGCATATCAAAATGAGGTTCCATTATCTTCTAGAGTAGGTAGTTAAAGGGAAGTTGAGTTTGGAACATTGTAGAGTCGAGAATCATATTGCATATATCATGAAGAAATGTGTGCAGGTCAAAGTGTTTAGAAGACTAAGAGCTATGATGAATGTGAATAACTTAGACACAATGAATTAGGTGGTGTGTTGAGTTTATAATTTATTGTGTCGAAGTAACATGTAGCTCGACAGAACAAAGGTATGCCTGTCGAAGTGTCGAAGCAATTAGCTTCACACAGTATTTCGAGTTAGGTCTAAATAGTTATTTTGGACGTTTTATATTTGTGCGCTTTGTCTTAGGGAGAAGGCAGAGTCATTTTAAATAGGAAGTAAACCCTATATTATAAACAACTTATATTTACAGAATTTTACAATTTTAAAGTGAATAAGATTTTTCAACGGTTTGTGGGTGGAGAAAAACTCTTTAGAAAATCATTATCTTCCTTTCTATTTGTAAGATCTAAGTTCTTTTTTTCTAATTTCGTTAATTAAAATTAATTGAAATTTTCTATAAATCTCGGTGAATTTCCAACAGAACTATATGATTTATATATGAGGAGACTGAACACTTGAGAACACCCTTTTTCTTCGGTTTATTCACTTTTTTTCTATCTTCTTTGTGAGAACAAAATAAGAGGACATTTGTGTTTAAAAAAGAAAAAGAGGACATTTATAAAAATCAGCATTCCTAAAATATATACATATTAAATTGGTAGGTGAATTATTTTAACAACTAAATAAGACAACTTGTGTTGTTATTTTGCTTAATTCACGTGTTACATGTTGTGTCTGCTTCGCTTTATCCTTACTACCTTTAATGGCTGAATTGAAGGTTGCCAAATTTTATCATCGCCCACATGCATTTCATATAATATGTCTTCACCAGTCACCATGAAAGAGTGATATAGAACAGTTGAGGGATACATGTTTTATTTACCAATAGAGTAGAAAAAGTAATTTCTTACTTGCTTTGTTCTGGTCATAAGTTCAGTTTTTGGCATAGACATGTTGTCAATCCTACAGTTTTAAATTTCTTTGTCTGGCTCAAACTATTGTGAGTAGATCTTCCTTTCCTTAGATGCTACCACAAAAAACATCTCTCAATCCTAATTGTATGAACAATCCTGTTTTTCATCTTTATATATAAATTAAAGATTCTTATGATCTTTATATATAAATTAAAGATTCTTATGAAAAATATATGTAATATATAACATTCATAAGTAAATATAATAAATGAGGTGCAATCAGTTGATTATATTATCTTTTTTAATTTTAAAATCATTTTTTTTAAGTTCATTCAAAATTGCCACATTTATCAAAAGTTATTTGGACATATTGAAAATTTTCTATTCATACGATAATTTCATCAAAAGAAACAAAATTCCCTAACTTATGGTATGATTTTGTTTTGTTACTGTGAATTTAGAAAATGCTGGTATAAATGGATGTGGAATTTTTTAAATTTCTAAATAAAAACAAATCATTTATATCAGAAAATTTGAAATGGTTAGTATTTCAAATTTTAAAATATGGTACTTGAAATTCTGAAAATATCGTTAATTGTTGTGGAATTATTAGAACTTTTGAAATTGTTGATAGTTAATTTATTTTTTGTTTATTTTTTTTCATTTTTCAATAAAAACTAGAAAAAAGACAATACTATACTTCAGGATCACAAATAAAGAGGCGACGATGACTCGTATTAGAAAAGTAGCTCTAACAAGTTCTTATCGAAAACAGTTGGTTGCACAATTCTTCTACATACCTCATAGCAGCTGACGCTGAGCTGTTAGAGGTAACGTGCAACAAATAAATAATACATATGAGGAGGTTGTTGAGACTGATCATGTTGTGGTGGTTGAGTCATACACGACCCGATGAGACAAATCAGGTCCTTATTGCAGAGGTGATTGAGATATATGTGTTTTTTGTTATTAGTTAGACGAGAACGGTTCATTTGAAAAAAAGAAAACCCCGATTATTGGATGACTATTATACTTCTCAAAAATCAAAATTCTTGATCACTGAAGGAACACCTTTTTTGTTGAAGAAGATATCAACTAAAGACAATTGGCTGAATCTTGTGAAATGTTTTCATCGAAGTTCATTAATTTCCTCTTTTTATAAAGTAAATCGACTTCAATTCTTGAATAATCAATCTAACTTCTCTTTCGATTGTAACAAAAGATTCTCTTTTTATGGGGAAAGGTCCTATAAGTATAATTTTATGTATGAACAATTCCTCAATGTCTTGTTCATTCAAAAGAAAAAAATTTCTTTCTGCGGCGGTAAAAAAACACATGTTTTAAAAAATTGATATTATTTCAAAGATATCAAAAATTAACACAAAAAAATTGTATAAATTTATACCAACAATGAATTATTAAAATTTTAAACGTTAAAATTTTCAATAAACTATCAACAATTTATTCGCACATTTTGATCCAATTTTATTAGAAGATAGTTTTAAAATTAATTAAAAAGGAAGGGTGTTATTAAATAATCTAGAATAAAATGAAGAATTAGCATCTCACCTTCCGTTATACATAGCATCTTTCGAAAGATATACTTTTACTGTTATATTTTTGTAAATAATCATCAAATTCCAAAAAAACATGAGTTTTATTTGAAATTTGAGGGTATATTCGAATTTTAAGAAAATTCTGGAAACAAATTTCTTGAAATTTGGGGTTATCGGAATTTCTGAAAAATTCTATATTTCGTTTTTTTAATTATTTTTATATTTTAAAAATTTTAAATTTCCAATATAATATCGAAATATAGTATCGAAAATTTCAATATATTTCATAATTTTACTAAATTAAACAAAATTGGAAATTAAAAAAAAAAACGGAAATTTGATTCTTATACATATCCTCAATTTATTCAGAAATTTTTGAAATAAAAAAAAATAGGAATGTGATGTATAATTTAGAGGTGAGATATTAATTTCTGGAATAAAATGTATTTCAAATAGCCCAATAAATAAAAATCGAATTTAGATTTTCCAGTGAATTTGTAAACGAGCACAAACAACTCAGCGGGAGCTGAAAGAAAAAAGAGGAATCAAAGAACAAGGGTTTTATCTCTCTGGTATGCAATTTACAATATTCTTTGTGTTTGGTTGAATCAAATTTTAGGTTACTTAGTATTCACCTTCTTTGTCTTATGCTTCTGTATCTTCCAGTTCATAAAATGTCTTATGCTTGTGTTTATTTTTTATGTTTATGATAACCCTTTTGATTGAATTGTTGAAAGCTTCTAAGAATTTTCAACACTCTATTCAAGTAGAAGGATGACGCATTTACCTTGGAAAAATCGATGGATTCGGAAACAACAATGTCCTTGTGGAGATTGGAAGTGTTACATTGCACAAGAGGGTGTTGCTAAAGAGGATTCTGCATCACCCGAATCGGTGAAAGCTGATAAAACACCATTTTGTAGAGCTATCATTACCCCTTATGTTGGAATGCTGTTTAAGACCGACGATGAAGCTTTTGAATATTATGGTAATTTCGCTAGGAAGAATGGTTTCTCTATTAGGAAAGAAAGATCTAGAATTAGCCCGCAGTTAGGTGTTTATAAGCGCGACTTTGTTTGTTACCGATCCGGGTTTGCACCGGTGAAGAAGAAGGCGAACGGTGAGCATCATAGAGATAGGAAATCGGTGAGGTGTGGATGTGATGCGAAAATGTATTTGTCGAAGGAGGTTATGGAGGGTGTTTCCCAATGGGTTGTTGTGCAGTTTAGTAATGTGCATAATCATGAGCTTTTGGAAGACGATCAAGTTCGTCTTTTGCCTGCGTATAGGAAGATTCATGAGGCTGATCAAGAACGGATATTGTTGCTTTCGAAAGCTGGGTTTCCGATTCATCGGATAGTGAAGATGCTTGAGTTGGAGAAAGGGATTCAAGGTGGGCATTTGCCGTTTTTGGAAAGGGATGTGAGGAACTTTGTACAAAATCGGAAGAAGGTTGTTCAAGAGAACAAGGCATTGATAAGTGAGAAAAGAGAAAATGATGTTTTGGAACTTCTTGAGGTGTGTAAAGCTGTGAAAGAAGCTGATGTTGAGTTTGTTTATGATTTTACGGTCGATAAGAATGAGAAAGTTGAAAATATAGCTTGGTCGTATGGTGATTCTGTTAATGCGAATGCTTTGTTTGGTGATGTGATTTATTTTGACGTTTCTTATCGGTCCGTCGCATACGGATTGCATTTTGGAGCATGGTTTGGTATTGATAATTGCGGTAGAATAATTTTGTTCGGTTGTGTTTTACTCCAAGACGAAACACCGCAATCGTTCTCATGGGCATTACAGGTTTACTACTACTAGCATAATCTATATGAGATTTTACTTCTGCTTTCATGAATTTTCCTCTTACGATGATTATTCCTAAATACAGACTTTTCTCCGGTTCATGAGAGGAAGATGTCCACAGACAATTATATCTGATCTTGACCCAAGTCTTCGAGATGCAATTAGAAGCGAATTTCAAGGAACTAAACATGTCATTCCGCTGTGGAATATTTTGAACAAGGTACATAGTTGGTTTTCTCTTCCTCTTGGTCCTCGCATTGTAGAATTTAAATCAGAGTTCAATGCCGTATTTCAAATTGAGAATACAGAAGAATTTGAACATCAATGGAGCCAAATGATTTCTATGTTTGGACTTGGTTCAGATAAGCATATTGATTTACTGTATTCGGTTCGAGCTTCCTGGGCACAATCATATGTAAGAGGTTATTTTTTAGCGCAAATGGCAACAACTGCTTATTCCAAGTCTATAGACGCATTTTTCGAAGGGATCTTCGCTGAACATACATGTTTGCGTAGCTTCTTTGAACTGGTATGTTGGTTAACCATGTTTTGAATCTGGATTTACGATATACGACTTAGAAAGTAGGTATGTTGTTATTCATGATTCAAATCTGAATTTGATAACCGTGCTGTTATGACATTTTTTCCCTCTCGTGTATATTGTGGCAGATTGGTATTTCTGCGAATTTTCGTCATCAATCACATGACGAGACTCAATACACAAATCTCAGAACCTACATACCAATCGAAGAGCATGCACGGAGCATACTCACACCTTATGCTTTCAATTCCTTGCAACAAGAGTTATTGTTGGCAATGCAATACTCTACATCTGAAATGGTCAATGGATCATATCTTATACGACACTTCAAAAGGTTGGACGGAGATCCGTTCGTGATATGGTTGGCGGAAGAAGAACAGATACACTGCTCTTGCAAAGAGTTTGAATCGTCAGGGATATTATGCAGACATGCTCTTCATGTACTTGTAATAAAGAATTACTTTCATCTTCCTGACAAATACTATTTAAGTAGATGGCGTCGGGAATGTTCGTTACCTGTCGAGGATGAGCATAACAATAACCAAAGTATTATTGGTAGGGAATGGTTTCAAGAATATCAATCTCTAGTTGAAACTTTGCTGTCGGAGTCATCGATTACAACGGAGCGAACTGACTATGTTCGCAAAGAACTGACAAAAGAACTTAATAGGATTCTTAATGAGGTTAGAAATCTGCCCGAGACTGACGATGTTTGCAGCATGAACGTGTCGGTTTCACCAAATAGCTAAGTTTGAAGATTTTGGTTGTACATATGTGATAAAATGCAAATTAGAAACCACTGGCAAAATGATGATACCATGATATTTGAATTTATTAATATAAAGGTTGAGGGAAATTATAGTTAACATTTTTTAGCCACTTGATTGCAGAAACCATATTCATTACTGATTAGTTGATGATTATCCTGTTGAATTTTATTTGACAATGTAACTATCATGGCATATTAATGTTTTTTCAATTGGTTTAATAACTAGCGTTATTTATGGTACAGTGAAACCTGAAAATCAAATCTAATTGAATTATAGTAAAATGTCATCTGATAAACGAATCAAACCGAATAATTTTAATATATTCAGAATTAAATAAAATAATAATTTGTTTGATATATCAATTTTAATTTTTGAACGTATTAAATTTTTAGAAGACAATTTTCTTAAATCGAACCAATTATCAAAAGGTCGAACTGTTATAGATTTTTTTAATTTTTATATACAAAAATTTAAAATTGTATTTATCATTTTTTTCCAGTTACGGTTTCATTTGATTTGGTTTAAAATTGTCTACGTAATACAAGTTCAATTCAAATGGTTATTTTAATTTCATTTCGGTTTGATTCGATTGAGATTTTTTGAGAATTGCTAACTTTATCCTATGTGGAAAAACACCTTACGAAAAATTAAAATTGTCTCTCAAATTTCGGAGATTCATCTCCAAACATATTATATATATATATATATATATATATCTCAAATGCAATTAAATTGAGTAGCACCCCAATATTGTTCAAAATTGACTCAACATCTTTGTAACTACTCAATGTACACCATTTGCATTTCTTTGTAAAACGTCTTGTGATGACAAGAATTGTTTTAAAGATACATCTATGTGATCACACCACACAAATTTTGAATATATATCTCTGGAACATACAATATATATCTCTGGAACATACGAGATAATAATTTTCCACATTATACTTAAAGATGCTATGATGAATTTGATGACAAATGACTATTTTGTATAATTTAAACCACACATTTTCATAATAATATCAAATGACATATATAAGTTAATAAATTCATAGGACATATTAAAGTCGAATCCAAAGTACAAAATATAGTATAATTGAAAATAATGTCAAAATAGTAAAAAATTGTAAACTAATTTGTATGACGGACTGCGTCCCATGTTCTTATGATGTCTCCTATACTACAGTGTTCACGTGCCTCCCCATCATGACGTCTATAACGACCCTCATTGTAGAGTCATTTGGAAATAGTGTCGATACCAACCTGTCTAATCTCCACGATACGATGACATCTAGGCAGCACATCAACAATATGATCAACTCTAGTCTGCTCCTCCTCTAGTATCTCTTGATGAGTTGGTCTAGGTGGATCTCCTGAGGCCTCGAATACCATATAGGAATGTGACACCCTGAAGAATCACCTGATGTAGTTGTGTACAACACTCCAATATCTAGGAGATGGGGTACTATGTGCCTCATCCGGTACCAAATTATTAACATAATCATGAAACATAGTATCCATATCTTAGCGTTTCATAGTCGGATGAGTAGACTGTGAAGTGTCGCTAGAATAAGTTGCATCTATTTGAACTATCTCATGACGTGCTCAGAAAAATGAAGATACATCAAATGTGAACCACATACCATTCAACTAGAATAAAAAAGCAATGTCATTCAATAGACGTTAAAAGTTTACGGATACGCATCTCCTTAAATTTTTTATTGAAATCTAAGACTTGATTCTCACCATTGAATTTGAAACATTATATTTAGATGTCTCAAAATATATCCCTAAAATTTTTAAAATATTTTTAATTTTTCCTTAAGATATGGTAGCAATTTATAGATACATTTATCCATTCCTCGTAAGTAGAAAGTACCGTTGAAATGATAAAACACTATTTGATACGCTAAGACAAATATTCAAGTTTACAATTCTCTACTGAATTTTTCTTTAGAAAAAAAAGAAAAAAGCCTTTTTCATTTGTCATAGAAATTTTCTTTTCCTAATGTACGGCACATATTTGTTTTCATGCAAGTTCTGGAAGTCTCAAAGGAAACTAATATTGATATAAATTATAAATATGTAGGCCGGTTTCTCCATATTTCTAGAGCTGATTGTATCTATGTGCTGAAATTGTGACCACAATTTCTTCAATTTTTTCTCCCTTCTTTAATAGTTGAATATTAGGAACCACGAGAGTATTGATTAATGATTGAACATGGATGTTGTGTTACATTCAAATGTCATTTTTCAACAAAGTAGTACTATTTTATTAAATTTTGTAGTTGCTGGACCGATCTATGTTATTGTTTATGCATGTGCACATTATATTTGTCCCAAAGTGTAGACATATATTTGAATTTCTAGATTTATCCTTTAAAGGAGTGACGTGATATGTTGAGCAGGACTCTCACAAGTTTTGGAGGTTTTGTATAGAGTAGTCACAATGTAACAAGAACAAAATAAATAGAGGTCCTATATAATCACTATTTAAGTTAAACAATATTTTATGCGGTTTCAATTAACTATAAATTAATCTTAAAAATTTTAAGACCCAGTACAGTAGGTCGTCTTGTACGCCCTCAAAGACAGCTCTGAAATTGAATCTCATATTTCATTTATTCATTTAAGAGATGGTACCTTCCTTTGACATGCATAGAACATGTCTAAAATAATTGTTCAACAAATTAAGTATGTATAAAATAATTGGTCAATAAATTAAGTATCTACAAAATTAAGTATATGTACTCGAGTGATATACAAACTTCTATGAATAAAAGTTTTAAAAATATTGAATTTAATTTTAACAAATTCAATATTTATATTTCTCCACACAAATTCTAAATTATTGTCTCATTCTCTTCAAAATTAAAGTGTGATAGTCAAAATTATTAATTATTGATAATTTATAATTGATCGACTTGATTTTATTTGAGAACAAAAAGAAGAATAGATTGGTGTTTAGAATATACTAGCAAATCTGATGTTTTATTTTTATTTGGGTCATGCTAACATGTATTTTAAGGGTACAATATTATAAATAATTTTTTTTAAATATAATTAAATATAATAAAATCATATTTACAATTTTAAAGCGCACGTATTTTAAGATAATATTTTTAAAATAAATAAGGGTACATATTAGGTTGTTTTTCTCTATTGTAAATGTAATAGCTAGACTACAACCAATTATAAACCTTAAAGAAATATAATAATTTAGTAAATCATTTTGGCAGCATATATAATAGATACTACTAGTAGATTCATGCTTACTATAAATAGAAGAGATCTTATAGTTTAACTCTAATGTTCTAGCCGCAAATTCAACGATACAAGAATAACACATTCATTTTATTTCAAAACTACACTCTTTTTCCTCTCACAAATTCTCAACATCCTAAATCATTACCCTCCATTGATTAATTAGCACAATTTCAAAGCAACCCTTCATCTAAATATGAATCAAATTGAGAAAGTATTGAACAAAAAGCAATTCTTGAAAAAAAAATTGCAGTTTGTTCTCTCAATTTCTGCTTTTTCTATCTTCCTTTGTTACTACTCAACTGGATTTTTCATGAACACTCAAACCTTGAATGTCTACTTCGTCTACACATGCTTTTTCACCTTTTTCACTCACACCCTTGAAAGGAAATACATGTTTCTCATTTGTAATGGAATCCTTGCATTTCTAGCTAAGAACTTGTTCATCATCACAACAACCTCTTCAGATTCTGACTATCTTCCTATTGTAAGTTTTGAATCTTTAGAGGAAGTTGGTGATGGTATGGTTGATGAAGAATACTATGAAGAAAAAGTTGAAGAAGTTGAAGAACATAAAGAAGGTAGCTTATATATTCAAAATGAAGAGATTGATGAAGATGGAGGAATAGAAAGTAAGGATGTTGTTAATGTGTTGGCACAAGATGATGATGATAATGATGAAGGAGAAGAAACAATATTGACAACAAATGAAGAATTAGTAGAATTGAACAAAAAGTTTGAAGAATTCATAAGGAAAATGAAAGAGGAAATGAAGATTGAAGCTCAAACACACCTTATTGTAGTTTAGTATAAATCACATATGTAACAAAAATAAGGAATGAATTAAGTGTTTAGTCTAATTTTATATGACTAAGTGTTATCATGTTATGTTTGTTTTTCACTTATTAGTCCCTTTTGTTAATTTGCATTTTGATGAAACTATTTTCAAGCATCAACCGACTATAAACCTTGTCTATTTCCCCTACAATTGAAAGGTTCCAATAGGCCAAAGTTTTGTGACGTTTAGCTTGAACCAATACAATTTTGGTCCACAATAATGTTGATAGTAGATAACTTCAAAATTGTATATTAAATATTTGAGTTTGTTTGTTTTGGTGATTTCATTTTTTTTTTCTTTTTAAGAAAAAAATTAATTAAAATTAATAATTTTGATTAAGAAGTTTTTAAAATTAGGATTAAAACAAGTGTTAAAAAATAAAACTCACAATTATTATTAATGTAAAATATATTTAATACTTGTGTTATTCAATTATTAGTACCATTTAATATTCACATGAAAACAATTAATTACAGAAACAAATAAAAGCCAGTTATTAAACAAAAATAAAATCTAGTTTGTTTTCTTTGGACTTAGACCTTCTTTGTTATAAAATTAGTGGGATATATGTGTGTACGCGTATTTGTTTTAAATTTTAATTTTATAAATACTAAAATCTGTAATTAATAAAAATTTGTAACGAATTAAAAAATAAAAAATATTATTGTAAAAATATTATTACGGTCAAAAAAATTTGACAATAAATTTGAAAAATAATTGAAAAGTGTTGAAAACATGTGCAATAAAAAAATTTATGTAAAATAAAATATAATATATAATAAGTAAATGAAAATAGATTCAATGTATAAAAAAATATTTAAAATGTGTATTATTGTCAAAAATATTTAATCCAATAGTAAAATTATTCTAGTATTTTTTATCCTTAACTTCATGTTCCAGTTATTATTCAATATTTTGATCAATAATTTAATATCTCTGTTATTATTAAATATTTTGATCAGTAATTTCATGTTTCCGTTAATATTCAATATTTTGATCAGCAATTTCATGTTCCCGTTAATATTCAATATTTTAATCAGTAATTTAATACTTCTCCTAATATTCAATATTTTGATGAGTAACTTCATGTTCCTCTTAATATTTAATATTTTGATCAGTAACTTCATGTTCCCATTAATATTCAATAGTTTGATCATAACTTCACGTTCCCGTTAACATTTAATATTTTAATCAACAACTTCATGTTCCCGTTAACATTCAATATTTTGAGCAGTAACTTCATGTTCCCGTTAACATTCAATATTTTGATCAGTAACTTCATGTTCTCGTTAATATTCAATATTTTGATCAATAACTTCATGTTCAGTGAATATTCAATATTTTGATCAGTAACTTCTTGTTTCAGTTAATATTCAATATTTTGATCAGTAACTTCATGTTCTCGTTATTATTCAATATTTTGATTAGTAACTTTATATTCCCGTTAATATTCAATATCTTAATCGTTAAATTTATGTGAAACAATTGCACGGGTACTACTGATGTGTTACGCACGATTTTTAAAAATATTATATCTTAAATTAAAAAAATGTTAAAACGAACTACTAGTAACATAAACAATTAAAAAATAATACATTTTCCCGTGTTTAAATTCATATATTATTTTAAATATATTTACTTTTATTTTTTTAATTGTAAATAAAATAAAATAACTTGTGGATTCGTATGAATTCTAGAATGGTTACCCGTGAGTTCAGACGATACTAGTGTGTTACGAATGCACGGATATTAATTTGGTGCGCACAATTGTTTCTAAAATATAATAAAAATAAAATGAATAAAAAGACAAATTTACATTAGTAAAATGAAATAAAAAATATTTATATAATATTTTTGTTTTGGTCACCATAAAATAATTACAAAAGATAACACATTTTTCTCGTGCTACATTTAAGTATATTTAATATTTATGTTTAAACTTAAAAAGAAGAGAAAAATCATATTTGTTTAGTAAAAATTTAAAAATATTATAAATATTCAATATTTTTTTCTCTAGTCCAAGTTAAGTTTTTATGTATATTTTTTTTACATAATCTTGTAAGTTGTAAGATGCAATTTATATATATATATATATATATATATATATATATATATATATATATATATATATATATATATATATATATATATATATATATATATATATATATATATATATATATATATATATATATATATATATATATATATATATATATATATATATATATATATATATATATATAAAATAATAATAATAATCATTTTAAAATCAAATAGCAGATGATCATTTTATTTTATGATTATCAAAATGTATTGATATTTTACACAAAAAATTATAACAATATATAGAAAATGATTTGATTGATTTGAGATTTATTTTATTAAAAATATAGGATTTAATCATTATAAGTTTAATTAATATTTAAAGTAATTAAATCTATTTAAACTTCTATATTAAAATTTAACAAAAATAGCACAATGAAAATTTGACACCTCGTCTCACCTCTATTTTTTAATAATGATAGATATGTGTCTATTTATATAATATTTTTGTTTTGGTCATCATAAAATAATTATGAGTTGCTTATATTAATTAACTTACAATTTTAATGTTATTTAATTTATACAATACTTATATATGTTTGTCTATTATTTTTTACTTATAAATATTTGTCTCATTGATTTGTATATTAATAACATAAAAAGTTATTAAAAAAATAACACATTTTTCTGTGCTACATTTTAGCATATTTATTTTTAAACTTAAAAATAAAATAAAAAAGAGAAAAACTATATTTGTTTAGTAAAAATTTAAAAAGGTCATAAATAAACGATATTTTTTCTCTAGTCCAAGTAAAAAAATGTCTATATAATATTTATTTGTTAATGTTATAAAAGGATTATAGAAAGTACTTACATAAATTTTAATTTTATCATTAATTTAAATTTTAATATTATAAATTATATTTAATGTGTAATAAGAATATTCATAATTGTAGTTAATGTATTTTATCTTTTTAAATCATTTTAACAAATATCAATAAGTTGATTAATTTATAAGATTTAATCAAAATTCAAATAGAGAAAATAAAAATTATAAATTAAATGTCCTATTTTTTAAGTAAGAACTATTTAGGATTTTTCTATCTTATGCAAATTTGCAAATGTTAAGGAATTTAAAATGGTAAGTTTGTCTAAAAAACATGTGTATTTTATATTAAATGTATAATTTTTTAATAAATAATTAATATTTTTAAATGAGAAATTACTACTTTTAGTTGTCTTATTGCACAGGTTAGCAAACCATTTGTGTAATAATAAAATAGATTAATATGCTAGATGTCAAGAGGTTGGAGCCCACCTCAGGGATTTTAAAACATCTTGTCTAGCATTACTTGAAATTAAAGTTAGAAGTCTTAAAAGTTCCACTATTAGGAAAAGATTGGGTTTCAATTAGAATTTTATAGACAATTATGAAGCTCACAATAATGGTAGAATTTGGTTGATTTGGGACCTAAATTTTTGGCACATGATACCCATTGAGAAAACTAACCAACTCATCCATAGTGAAGTGTAGACTCTTAAGAGTGAATTCTCACATTTCCAAACGATTGCGTATGCTCATAACCAGTTGGGCAATAGGATGACTCTCTAGGATGACATTAGTATGATTGGTGGAAATACAAATAAGCCTTGGATCATCATTGGTGATTTTAATAATATTTTGAAAATATTTGAGAGAATTAGTGGCAACCCTGTTCAAGCTAATGAATACCTTTGATTGGAACAAATGATAAGAACTTCAAATTTGTTTGAGCACCCTGCAAGAGGGCACCGATTTACTTGATCCAACAAACAAGTTGTTGGGATGATATACTCCAAAATTGATAGAGCTATGTGCAATCCTGATTGGTTCACTAGATACCCAAACTGCGAGATAGAGATCCTCAACCCTCACATTTCGGATCATTCCCCGCCGAGGGTCCAGATGATAGTACTTAGGTTTGTCCACAAATCAGAAAAAGGTTTCAATTCTTAAATTGCACTATTGACTGCCCTGAGTACATGAGCACGTTAAGAGATAGCTGGAACCAACCAGCTTCTGGGAGGCCCATGTTCATTGTTTGGCAAAAGCTTCTGAGACTTCAACACAATATTCGAAGTTTGAGTAAACCAATTATTGGTGGAGTCAGGAATCTGCAGGAAAGTTAAACCAAGCTGCATCAGGCCTAGACAGCGCTGGCTGCTGACCTTTTTAATACAAGCCTGTGTCAGGAAGCTAAATTCTGGAATGATAAAGTGGTTAAATACACTGAGATTGAGGAGAACATTCTACAGCAAAAATCTAAAACTGACTGGATAAAGCTCGGAGATGGAAATAGTCCCTATTTCTATGCAAACCTCAATTTAAAAAGAAAACAATCTCTGATCTGGGAGCTTGTGGATGAGCAAGGTGTGAGACTCACTGAGACACGTGACATTGAAAAAGAAGTGCTGAGGTTTTATAAAAAGTTTGTGGGAGAGGCCTCTTCCAGCCTAACCCATGTTGATATCCAAGCCCTTAGAAGTGGAAACCAACTTAGTTGTGATAATAAAGCCACCCTTATCAAACCTGTGACTGAGGAAGAGATTTGGAAGGCTTTTCATAGCATATGGGATAACAAACCTCCAGGCATCGATGGTTTCAATGCAAGAAAATTTTAGAGTAGCTGAAATGTGATTAAAACTGATGTGGTTAGGGCAGTCCAAGATTTCTTTGAGAACACAATATTGTACAAAGCAACAAACTGTGCGCTGGTAACTTTGATCCCAAAAACCAAAGATGCAAAAACCATGAAGGAGATGGGACCAATAGCGTGTTGCACTGTTGTTTACAAAATTATCTCCAAAGTTCTCACATCTAGGCTGAACTCAGTCATTAATAGCATTGTGGATGATAGTCAAACTTCTTTCTTGCCAGGGAAAATCATTCATGACAACATTATTATGGTGTATGAGCTCTTAAGAGGTTATAACAGGAAACACGTATCCCCCAGATGCACGTTACATATTGATCTTCATAAAGCTTACGATAATGTGGAATGGAACGCCCTCGAACAGATTATGCATGAACTGAGTTTCCCTTCTCAATTTACAAGATGAATCATGACTGCTGTGAGAACAGTCTCTTACAGATACTTGATAAATGGCCAAATGAGTGACTATCTGGAAGCAAAAGGAAGATTATGCTAAGGCGATCCCATATCCCCTCTGCTTTTTGTTTTGATCATGGAGTACGTACATAGATGCCTTAGGAATCTGAAAGACATCCCAGATTTCAATTTTCATCCGAAATATGCAAAATTAGGCATAAAAAACATCTATTTTGCAAATGATTTATTACTCTTCTCTCGCGGCGACATGGTTTCTGTGCAGCTAATGATGAGAAAACAGTTTCTCAGAGGCAACTAGTCTCAAGGCTAATCCAGCAAAGTGCAAGATCTATTTTGGAGGCACGTCCGATATCGTTCAAAAGCTGATTGCAAAGGAGACCACGTTTGGGAAAGGGGACCTACCTTTCAAATACCTGGGAGTTCCTCTATCCAGCAGGAAAATCAGTGTGAATCAATGCCAGTCTCTCCTTGATAAAATGCTTTGCAAAATCCACCATTGGTCTGCCTCCCTCCTTAGCTATGCTGGTAGACTATAGCTTGTGAAAATTGTGCTTTTAAACATCTCTGGTTATTGGATGCAGGTCTTCCCTCTATCAAAGAAAATTCTAAGAAATATTGATACAATCTACAAAAACTACCTTTGGTCAGGCAAAGCTTGTGGTTAAAGGTCTTTGGTGGCGTGGGACAAAATCTGTGTTCCTAGGAATGCTGGCGGCTTAAATCTAAAGTCCTTGGTGGATTGGAATAGAGCTACCATGTTGAAATTGCTCTGGAACATCCATCAGAAAGCGGATAAGCTTTAGATCCGTTGGATTAATGCGTATTATACGAAAGGTTTTGAAATTCTGTAGTGGCAGCCTAAGGAGAATATTTCTTGGATGATTAAAAGTATCTGAAGGGTAAGACTTTGATCCAACATAGTGATTATTGGACTGATAGTATTAATAGGGGAGTGTTCACTACAAAGAACATGTTCTATAACAATGTTCTATAACAATGTTGTGAGACCTCGGGCCTGCTTTGTCCTTTGGCTATCTATCTGGAACAGAATTCCAACAAAAGACAGACTCGAGAAAATTGGGATTCACACTGATGGAAACTACCTGTTTTGTGATAAAAAAAGAATCTATAAACCACCTCTTTTTCCACTGTAGCTATACAAAGAAAATCTAGAGGCAAGCCCTCAAGTGGATCGGATTTCATTGTGATAGTGTACCTTGGAAGGATGAGAAAGTTTGGCTCATTCAAGAAACAACAAAGAAGGGATGGAGAAAAACCTTACTTAAGATGGTAAGTGCTAAAGTCATCTATCACATTTGGCAAAATAGAAATACCTTGGTGTTCAACCAAAAAGTGGCTAACACCAATATCTTGCACAACATCAAGTTCACCGTGGCAATGCGCAACAACATAAAAAACAGTCTCAAGAACCATATTATTCTAGATACTTTGGAGATTATTTAATCTTTGCATTTTTGGTTTTTAGTTGGGCCTAATTTACTTTGTATTTCTTGGGCCGGATGTAGCCTTGTACTTTCATTGTTTTGGTAATAAAGTTTCTTTTACGCAAAAAAGTATTAATTAATATAGTATAAATATAAAAGTGTGAAGAAGTTGTAAATTACTACGAATTACTTTTATATCATGAAGAAGTTGAAAATTACTACAAATTACTTTTATAGCATATGTCTTTTCTATTCTCTTTGTAGTATTATGTTTGACAGCATGGGTAAGCTAGTTAAATAGTAGATAAAAAGCAAATTTTTAAGTCTACAAGTGGACTCATCATCTCCCTTCTATTTTAAAATAAATTTATTATGTCAATATTTAAATATATTAAAATAAATTTTTTAAATTAGTTCTTTTTATTAATGCAACATTAATTATTCTTTAATAAATTTAAAATTTATTACAAATAATTATATTTTATTATAATATAATATTTTGAATTTTAATTGTTATTTTCTTATTTTTAGTGTATTAGTTATATTTTTAGTGTTATTTTTATTCTTATACATTAATCTTGTGTTATATTAAATATTTGATTTTTAATTAATTGCAATAATAAATAATAATTTTAATTAAAATAGAATAATTTCTCAAATCCTTTCGCATTATGAAGATTAATAGGGTGCAATAATTAATTAGATAAACTAAATAAAAATGGGTAGTAAAGACTTTAAGAAAATATGGTCTCAATTCTCATGTAGGTTATATATATATATATATATATATATATATATATATAGGAATGATCAAATTACACCCGAAGAATTACACCATGAGTTACACTCGCTCAAAAACGTCACTTCGGAATTACACCCGAAGAGTTACACCATGAGTTACACTCGCTCAAAAACGTCACTTCGGATTAATATTTTTTTAAATCAACTGTTGGATTGAAACATACCACCATATAGATCATACCTATAAAGTTTGAGATTAATCTATAATGATTTACTATACGATCAAGATATCCAAAGATTAACGTTAAAATGGACTTCCATATAACGTTAATTTTGATGTTGTTCAATGACATAGTAAATCATTATAGATTAATCTCAAACTTTATAGGTATGATCTATATGATGATATGTTTCAATCCAACGTTGATTTTAAAAATATTAATCCAAATTTTGGCGAGTGTAATTGATATTTGATCCTCCTCTATCTATCTATCTATATATATATATATATATATATATATATATATATATATATATATATATATATATATATATATATATATATGCGTGTGGGAGGAGGGATATATGCGCGTGTGGGAGGAGGGATATTTTTACCCTTGATTTGCATTATTCCAACGACTTTAATTATTATCTGCACCAATATATGAACAAAACATAATCTAATTTTATTTTAGAAGAAAATTACAATCTCAATTCTACTCTTCACTTCAAAGCAATCTCGTCATCAGTAAAAACTTGAAAAGGCCATTTTTATTTCTTCCATTTCCTGTCTTTTGTCTCACAAAGAAAACATGTATATGCTGCAACAACATTGCTGGAATCAAAAAGTGTTAATCAGGATAACATGTATATGCTGCAAGAACATTGTTGGAATCAAAAAAATGTTAATGACTCAGTAAAGTAAAATTTATTTTGAAAAACAATAAAAATTAATAAATAAATAAATAAAAAGTGAAAAAATTAAAACTTTATTCAGTTGTGGTTGGATAAATTCAGTGAAAAAATTACAATACAAATGAAACATATGGATAAAATCATACCTTGAATAAAAAAGAAAAAAAAATAGAACATATTTATAAAATTTTAGTTGTAACCGTATAATCGAATCGGAGAGGAACATTGGTATTGAAGATGAAGGCAAGGTCAGCATGTAAAGTCAGTGGGTGGTAGATAGAAAGTTAAAAAAAAAACGGAGATCAAATTTGAATAACCTAAATAATAAAGAAGAGCAAAACAAACTTAAATTATATTTGTACCAAAAAATATAATATAATATTGAAATAGAGATTAAAATATTTATCATCATCCATTTTCTCATCATATCCTCCATCTTCGTGAACCTGTACTAAACATTATCACGTATTCAAATTCAACTTAGTGCTCAGAAATCGAAAGAGTATGTAACAAAAATGCAACTTAGATTTTCCAAAAATAAGTGCTTAAATACCTTGCTTTGAAGAAGATGATACTGATAACAAACATTTGAGATATAAATAGAAGAGGCATGATGATTGAGATAGTGGGACAATGAAGGAGTTAAGAAAAGCATTTTGATGATGATAGGTTATGAAATTGTCGGTTAGTGTGAAGGGTTAGATTTTAAATGGGAGGTTTTTATTCGTGTAAGTGCAATTGATGAAAAGTAAAGACACGTTTAATTGAGAAACAAATTGAGGAGTCACCAAATAAAAAAGGAAAATAAATAGGAGATTTTCAAAGAAAAGAGGAGGTTTTACAACCCATCCACGTGGCAGAAATTTTTGTGAAGGATTATGACCGATTTTCTTATATGATTGATGATAGATAAAAAAGGAAAAAAAACTAATATGTATTCTAAAGGCACATGTTAAAGAGTTATTTTAGAAATATTTTTTTTGAAACGCATGTATTTAATGTTTTGAAATTTTAAATATAATTTTATTATATTTAATTACATTTAAAATTTTCTATTTATAGTATCCTTAACATGGGTCCTTAGAGAACATGTTAGCATGACCCTTTACAATATAGTTATTGTTTAAAGTTATTTATAAAAATAAAATAAAGTTATCAATTATCTAGAATTGAGATATCTTGTATTAAATTGAAAAATGTCACAAGAGATGAAATAATTCCAATACACAAACCAATTGTTAGCGATGAAGTTATCTTCTTGCTTTCCTTGGTTCGAGTCAAACCAAGCGTCAATCCCTTCGAGCAAACCTCTGGTTAACGTTACTAAAATGCACAAACAGTTTGTTGTATCAATCTTTCACTCGGATGATTTCGATTGAAATTGATTGATCCCAAATCTTTCTTCACAATCCTCTAGTTACCGTTACTTGATCGAGCAAGCCCAATGTTCCACAACCCTTTCACTCGGCTAAATTTAATGAAGCAAAGACTTGTGCAAAAACCCCGCACTAATTCGAATCTTGGAAGAGAAAATCCTAACGATTTTATTCAAGAAGAAACCCACAATTCCTCTATCCAAATTTGAATTGAATCTTCGATTTGAACGTTATCACCACAACCCTTTGCTTGAATCAACAACCATTGTTATGTTTAGATGTTGATTTTTGAGAAGAGAGGATGAAGATGAAGAGCACAATGTGTATATCTTTCACTTGTTCTTGTTGACTGCTCAAAAAGAATCAAAATAATATATATATATATATTTATATATATATATATATATATATATATATATTAGTGAAAATAATATTGAAAAAGAATAGACAAAATTCTACAGCATTAAGTGAGCGGTCGACCACTCCACAGGGGAGGGTCAACGCAACAGAACCTGAACTTGTAGGATGAGCATAAAATATTGAATGTGTCGACCGCACCAAGGGGTTGCGTCGATGCAACCTTTAATTTTCAAGACTCCCAAGTTGAGTCAATCAAAGGGGTTTGTGCAACACAATCTGGGAGAAGCACAAAATATTGAGTCGACCGGATCTAACCTTGTGTCAACGCAAGCTTCGTTTTTCTTGCCAAATATTGACTTTAATCCAAGTTTCCATCCAAATCATGTGGCCCAATGAAGCTTATATGTCATTAAGGATAGTGTAGGATTTTGGCATCATAAAAACATGACTTTTGCTCTCACAACTTCTATAATTGAGTTATGAATATCTAAAGGTGTTTTTGTTGAAGTGGGGTAAAATGTGTTATCTCTGGACTTTGGAGTATTGGTTGGTTCTAATTTCAACTAAATGAAATATTTGATTGGTGCTTAGCATGAATTGTGTGGTTTACTTGTAATATATACATAAAAAAATCTATCTATGTAATATCATAATTAAATACAAAGCTTAAAATTCTTATACATTTATTAGCATTATATAGTATATCATAACTAAAGGCTTATTTCAAACAATCCCTTCAATACTGATCAGGCCACAAGAATGCACCCATTGCAAAACGTCTCTTCTCATCAAGACTACCTTTGAAACTTAATCCATACTCTTTAAAAAGCAATTCCACCTTCCACTCTTCCATCTTCTCATAATCACTTTTGGTATAGTGTGGATAGTGAAGAGGCATTTGAAACTCATAAGAACAATGATTTTCATCATTTACCTCCTTCAAATTGTTTAAGCACTTATTCTTGACTTCTCCATTAGAGTTACCTTCTATTTTTTCTTCTGTAGGGTACCCTAAAATATTGCAAGCTGAATTGAGAATCCATCTTATTAGTGTCATTGCTCTACCTCTTAATTTCTTTGTTTTCTATGACAAATAAATTGAAACTTTATGAGGGAATAAGAACTTTGCTTAAATCAAATGTTACTACAAATTCACCACTATATATAGGAGTTTATTCATGAATGCTAAAACACAAAAATTGAGTATAACACGCGGTAATTAAGACATAATTATGAATAACTTGAGGGATAAGATATATTAATTTTGTATCATGCTTATCCCATGTATGCATGGTTGCTTGGAGTGCATGCATTGATAAATTAAATTTTTCTTAGTGGCCAAATTTGTCTCTTTTGTCAAATATCAATTATATGATAATTATAAATGCAATTATGTTGCTTGTATATTGAATTATTGCACACATTATTCCTTAATGTCTTAAACATCAATAATTGCTTTCTAATCACTATTTTTTGTCATACTTCTAATCAGTAATTCAATAATATGAGACCTTTTTAACCTAATAATTTGTTTCATACATTAGTTTTCCACCACGATTTTGTTTAAGTGCTATTGACTAGATAGTGTTTCATTTAACTCAATTATATTTTTCAATCAAATTAATAAAAGTTACCTCAACAACATATTGTTTCACTTTCATCAAACTCAATTAAATTTATAATACAAATTAATAAATCAATGGAAAGGTTTTGCAATTCACATATGCATCGTGTAGAAAATATAGCATCAATTGGATATTTTATAATTTTATCTTTGGTGCTTAAAAGTGTCTTTAATGCGATAAAAAAATTCACAACGTTTAAATAAATAATAGGGGAGGAACAAATATCATTTTTTATCGAGAAATCAATAATAATAGGAATTTTAAATTTACAAGACACTGCTTATAAATGTATGTCAAATATGTTAGTTTAACACATTTGCTCATATTCATAAGATTATTTGGCCGACTTTATTGCATGATCGAACTTATAAAGAAAACATAATATTCCATGAATTTTAACCTAATTACATGAGTTAGAGGAGAGAAAATCTTTGGGCCACTCACAGGGTCCGAGGAGAGAAATTCCTAAAGACAAAGCAAAGGAAGCGAACACGAGGAACAAGTGTTCCCCTATTGTCGCCTAAAGCACGCAACTTTAACCCTAAGACATCATTCATCATCCAGATCAATCAAACAGATGTTTGCACGTTAGTCTGCACTCCACACAAACAATTTTAATTGCTCCCACTATATATATATATATATATTATACTTGTCAAAAAGTCAATGTCTGTATGTTATCCCTACAATGGTAAGGGATACTTAAAGAGGCCTTAGTAAATGAAATTTGTTAGAACTCATTTGTGGCGACGAAAGGCCTTGTCTGGTTAAGTTTATGGTGTTTAGGATGATAAGAGAGGTCAACTCACGTGAGGTGATAAGCTTTGTATTATGCGTTATATTGGTTAAGTTGTCATTTATATTTTAACCTCAAAGGGTCAAATATTTATATAGGCTCTTAAGCCTAGGGTTTATAAAACCTTTAGAAATAGTAATCGATCCCCTTTGTCTGGGGGATACTGTTGACATCATATTTTTTTTAAGTCTTGATATAACTCGGTCTGCATGACTAGATGAGGGATATGGATATTGTACATGTGTTTAATTATAAGGGTGATCCCCCATGTTATGCAAATGTAATGCCCAAACGACACCTCACGAGACAGGGATCATTATGTCGCCTTTATTTGGGACTCTCATAAATATAACACCACATAGTCCCTCAAGCATGATAACTTATAAAGAGAAAATTGCTTTAAGGCTTATTCTAGGTTGTGTCCTGTGATCTAAGGAGCACCATTTGAGGGGAGACATATCTCTAGCTTAGGATGAGTCCCTCAACCAAAGGTATCTTTTTTAATGGGAGGCGAGTCCTTCAACATTAGGGTGGGTTCCTTAGTTGAATGTATCTTTCTTAATGGGAGGCGAGTCCCTCAACATGATGGCAAGTCCCTCAGCTGAAGGTAAAATTTTACATGGAAGGCGAGTCCTTTTTATATTGGGCAAAATACCTTTTTTGATCATGTATGTTTACGTTAAGGTTCATTTTGATCCCTTAATTTAAAAAAGTTCATATTGGTCCCTTAACTCTTCATAACGCTTCATTTTAGTCTTTTTTGTCTAATTAGCAACGAAAAAACTCAGAAATCGGTCGCTAAATTCATCACTAATTAGATAAAAAGGACTTAAATGAAGCGTTTTGAAGAGTTAAGGGATCAATATGAACTTTTTTCAAGTTAAGAGACCAAAATGAACCATGACGTTAACATACGGGACCAAAAAGGGTATTTTGCCTTTATATTGATGTGACCCCATTAGTTAGGGTGAGTCACCACCCCCTGCCAAATGTCTCCTAATTAACCAGGATGACGGTTGGAGATTTCAAACATCAATCATCCATGCGATCATGCTTGCTTCTATTTAATGTAAGCAATGATGGCCTTTTCTTTGAGATAATAAACAACAGTGCAACGTGCTAGAAGTGTGACGAGCATTTCAAAATTCTGAGGGAGCCTACGAGATTTCTTTTGGTTTTTACTCCCTTATAAAAGTTTCTTCTTTTACTTTCTCGCTCTATTTTGTTCTCATGACTTATGCAAGCTCTTCAACGATCTGCCCAACTTCCTTATAGGCTCCTAATTCCTTAATTTCAACCCTCTCACATATGGATTTTTTCTTTTCCTTCTTTTTGTATTAGTTGTGAGTAGGGATTGTAAGTAAAGGTTTGAAATGGGGTTTAGGTTAGCATAAAGTTGTGGGATTTGAGGATTATAACCATCACTTTGACAATTGTGACATTGATGGTGATTTATTTCGGTTCTTCGATTTTCCAAGGAACAAAAAGATAATGGGTGCCTCTTCCATCGTGCCTAAGGACACCAAGGACATTATGCCTTACTATATTTCTAAATATCATGTCCTCTCCTTCTAAACAGAAGTGGAGATTTCTTCCTCAGTAGATGAAGAGACGGTTATTCTGAAGGCTTGTTCACCATCAAAGAGGGTTATTATGCATGTATCTTCTGATCCCCCGCCCCTATTTCTACTTTTATCTCCCATTTATCAAATATATGGAGATTTTTCTTCCCCTTCCCCCTTTTTTCGTGGAGGTCTTGAAGGCCATCCATGTTACGCCTTCCCACCTGGTTCATAATAGTTGTGATTTTATCAGGGCCTTTGAGATGGTATGGGAAGGTCTGACATTTCTCCTACTATCAGAATATTATTCTCATTTATGCTACCATACCTTCAAAAGGTGGCGAGTGACCTTAGGGATCTGTATGGAAATGACCTTTTTAGACCTCACTCTAACCATTACAAGAACTAGAGAGATATGTTTGTCCGAGTAAGGGGGTGAGAGATGAACAATGGAAAAACTTGTGATTTTTCATTTTCTGAAACAAGTGAGTTTGAGAGTGAGAGTGAAAAGGAAAGTGAGAAAATGGAAAAAAGGGTTTTTATAGACCCTAGGAAGAGGAAAGAAATAATGAGGAAAAAATCTGTGATTTCCTAGGTTAAATCGTGTCACTTCTGCAGACACGTGGAGCGAGTGGGAAGTGGGCCACGTCTCCCACTGAAAAATGCAGTGATGGTGAAAATTAATGTTGCTCGTCTCGATAATAAAAAATGTGATACGCTACCATGATGGCATGACGCCACGGTAAAAGCGAAATAGTAACGTCCATTGAGGAACGAGTGAGAATGATTTGGTCGATGAGTGAAGGTCGACACTTCAAATATGTCATTATCTCATATGAGTCGAACTCAAAAATGGCATCTCTGGGGAGCATTTTGTTACGTTGAAAAATCTTAAGGTATTTAAGCATGTGTGGTAAATAAAGATGTTCCCATAAGCTAAGGGTAATCTTCTGAAATAGGGGTTTTTAGGAAATTAAAGCCACGATATTTGAAATTTGGCTTTGTCAAACTAAAGACAAATGTTAAGCCAGAATGTCGAAATTGGGACTTATCGACCGGAAGTAGAAAAGATAACAAATGATAAGATATTTGGAAATTTGTCTAGTCGACCAAAGGATGAAGAATAAGTAAAATAGTCGAAATTGGTCGTGTCGACCAAAGGGGATTCAAGACTTAGAATAATTCTAATGATTTAGTCTTGCCAGAAGGTAATGTCGAAGCAAGCCAGAAGCAGGAGGATTTGAATTTTGAAGTCCCTAGTAATTACCAACAGTTTGTGTTCTGATTGAGCACCAAATAGGTGGCGAGATCTAGTAGAGCAGTTGCTTTAAGTTTTTAACGTGTCAATAGATTACGTGCATAGGCAGTTATGTTGTAATTACTATAAATAAGAAGGTTCAGTGTAGAATTTTCGTGTGTTCAATTGTACTAAAATCACTTGTCAAACTGAATTATTCTAAGCGTAAGGAAGCAAAGAGTGCAGAAGTGTTTGATGTACGTGAATCACCATTTATATTTCAATGCAAATCCTTTACTTTTCAATTGTTTTCTTTGATTATTTTACTTGTTTTCTATTTACTTTTGAGCAATCTTTTTACGTTATTTTCTGCTTCGCGTAAACAATTCAATACCTCCTGTCGGTCACGAGTTACCAATCAGTCGGTCTATTGATCCTTAAACAATTCTTTTACGTTGTTTATTTCGTATGAACACCTTCTGTTGGTCACGAGTCACCAGTCAGTCGGTCGAATCATAGTGTGGAAACTTCATTTATGCTTGTTCTCTTATTATAGAAAATCGTTTCTAGTAGTAAGAATTTCGACAAAACAAGTGTATTTTCAAACTCTTAGCACATGTCTTAAGATCAACTGGTCGATCTTGCGAGTAACTTAGTTTTTAGGGTTTTGGGAGGACTAGCGGTTGTTTACCATTTTCCACAGTAAACAGTAGTACAACATGTATGTTTATTCATACATTATCCTAAAACGTAACATATGTCAGCTCTAAAGCGTATTACTCAGTATATTCATGACACGCTTGATTTCGGCCTTCATTTAATCCATCTTTAGCCAACAAATTGGTATCTTAAATTGATGCTAATTGGGTTGGTTGTCTAGATATCAGGCAATCCACCTCTAGCTTTTGTGTTTATCTTGGTGACAAACCCATCTCATTATCTGGTAAGCGCCAACACATACTTTCTCGGTCAAGTACAGATGTCGAGTACTACAGCGTCACTAATGTTGTATCTGGATTTTTTTAGATTATAAATATACTATTGGAACTACATTGCCCCGTAACCACAACCACTTTAGTTTGTTGTGATAATGTGGATGTTATTTATCTATCTAACATCTCAGTTCAATATTAACGTACCAAACACATCGAAATAGATATACATTTTATACGTGAAAAGGTGGTTCACGGTCAGATACGAGTCTTATATGTTCCTTTCCGCTACCAAATTATTGAAATCTTCACAAAAGAACTGTTTTGTGATAGTCTTCATATTTGTCAACCTCCTATTTTGACTATGGGATGTGTTAAACTATTATTGTATTAGACTATGTTTATACATATATCTATTTATATTACAATATATTATAATAATAATGGTTGTATAAGAAACTATATATGAAAATCCTTATTATATATAAAATTGACCAAATGAATAGAAAAAGCAAGACCTATGCAAACTCAATTGTTTTCTTCATAAACTTAATTAACATCTATTTTGCTTGCGTCGGAAACACTAACTTCCATTAGAGGATATAAAGTGATCGCGAAGAAATTAGAAGATAGCAGAAAATAATTCTATTTTAGAAAGAAAAGAAACAGAAGATAGAAACCAAAAATAAATTAAGCAAACTGTGTCACGTTATTTGTGACGTTTTTGGGAAGGTTTGCTTTTACAATATTAAAGATTTTTCATTTTCTATTTAATTAGTGACACTATTTCGGTCTTCATAACAGTTTTACCAACCGGAGATGAAACTAAAGGCAACATTTATAGAATATAAAACAAAGACCGAATGGATATGAATTGATAGGGGAAATTAGTTTTACATTATCATTTCATGAAATATTAATAAATTGTTAAACTTTTAAAGTATTTTTAAATTTTAAGTATGATTTGTCGCTTGACATGTATGTGATTAATTGACACCGTGAAATTTTTCTTTTTCTCTAAAACAAATTAGTCACCGACAGACGGTCTCTAAATAAAAAATTATTTTAAAAATAAATAAATAAATTTTGACTTGATTGAGACCAAAGTTTTATATCATGCAAGATACTACGCTTTTCTAAAATAAATGTCGTATTTAAGAAAAACATTGTCTCAAAATACTTATCATATTAAATTATCAATGTAATTTTATATTTAGTTTTTTAATTGTACTTTTTAATAAATAATTTTAATTTATTATTTTCTTATTTAATATTAATTTTAATTTTAATACACCAGTAATTAAATAAATAATTTGATAAAATTATTATTTATTTATTTATTATTATTTTTTAATCCGAATGAAAATATCATTTATGATAAATAATATGGGATAAATGGAGTATCTTTATTTCCACCTATAATAAAAATATTAAATATCATCTCAAACTATTATTTTCCATCTCTCAGAATAAAATTAATTTCTAATAATTCTATCTTCATATATATAACTTTTCTAGTATTACTTGTGAAACAAGATATCATAACTCGACATCTAATTGACGAGAATTATTCTTGCCACCCCTCATCTATATCTGACACATCCAAAATTGTATTAAAAGACAATGTTGTCCAAGCCACCTTCATTGTTGAAATTTACTGTACATTGTAATTTTAAATTTTTTTTTACGATATCGAAAATTTGCGTGCGATACCATAATTTTTACCAAATCAAGTAAGATTTCTGGTAGATTTGATCAATTTTCCAGTATTTCGTACCAGATATTTCATAATTTCCGGTATCACCTACCGTAAATTATGAAATATCTTATATTTTCATCCCGAAAATTTTGAAATCCCCGGTATTTTTATTTGATACTTATACTGGGAATTTTGAAAATTCCGGTACGCTTAAAATATCGAAAATTTTGAAATTTCTGGTATTTTTATTTTTTCCCAAAAAATGCTAAGTTGTTCATGATTTTTAACTTTGCTTGCAATGAGGACTAGAGGCAGAGACGGTTCTATTTTTGTAAGGACTATTGGTCGAGCAGATGATGTGGCTTGAGCAGATGATGAGGCACAAGCCTCAGAGGCACAGGGTGATCGTCGTGATCCGATCGGTTCTCACCAGAAACAGATGGCAGAGCAGGTCACGTCGGGGTTTCGTGCACCTCGTCGACGGACTGCCAGAGCTTCTACGGCAGTTGTGGACGATCAACCTCCTGTTCCTACAATGGAATAGGTAGTTGTACCGGAGCCGGTGGTTCAAGAGCCGATTGCTGAGGAGCGGATAGTTGAGGAGAGGGTTTTGGAGGTGGTGCAGGAGCAGGTTCCAGAGGTGGTGCTAGAGCTGGTGCATGAGGTGGTGCAAGAGTCGGTTCAGGTGTCGGTCTAAGAGGGAGTGGATGTGGTGTCTCGTGCTGATATAGACACCACGACTATTGCATTTACTGAGCCATCAGTGTGTACTAATGGTGTTTTCCCTGGAAGACCTTCTGACATGTCCATTTGACGGGTTTTGCTGACCATGTCGCTTATAGGATATGGCGAGGAAAGGTAAGTATTGTTGGTTTGGTTTATTGTATTACACTATTTGATGTATACTAATTTGTTGAATTGTGTTGTTTTATTTTAGGAGCGTCCAACTTTAAAGGTCGCTTCTCATGGGTCGAAGTTGAAGAACTTCCCCGATTCTGCTATGCCTGAGCCGGTGAGGAGGATAGTTGAGGAAATCAGGCTGGAAGACTTTGTTGGATGCTCATTGACGATGCTGGACGCCCCCTGCTATCAGCTTTTGTTGAGAGGTGGCACCTAGAGACATCTTCCTTCCATCTTTCATTTGGGGAGATGACGGTAACTTTAGATGATGTGGATGCTCTCTTTCACCTACCGATAGCTGGTACGTTTTTCACATCAGTGCATAGGGATCAGGCGACATCGGTGCGCATGGTTATCGATGCATTAGAGGTGGATGAGGTGGAGGTCCTACATGAGTTTGGTGAGACTCAGGGATTTCACCTCCGCATGGCTTGGTTGAGGAGTACTTATAAGGCGTTGGTGGAGGCACGTAGGTATGAGTCTACCGCTAGGGCGTACATGCTACATCTGGTGGCATGTACTCTCTTTACGGATAAATCTGGAGTGTATATTGATGTTTATTACATGTATCTATTCAGTGCCCTTAACACTTTATCTTGGGCTTGGAGAGTGGCGGCTTTGACAATGTTGTACACGACACTTGATGTTGCTTCCCGTCTTGAGACTAGACAACTTGTTGGTTACATGAGCTTGTTGCAGGTATATTATAATTTATTATATTTTTTTTATAAAGTGTTGGATATACGAGCACTTCCCTCATATCTCTGACCAGAAGATCTAGTGAGTGGCGGCTACAGATCCACGTGCGAAGAGGTGGAAGGGCAGACAAGCTCATCCTGGAGGTGTGATGGAGTACAAGAGGAGGTTGGATGCTCTGACCCTAGACGATGTCATCTAGACACCATACACGGCTCATCACCCTCACCATCCTTTTGAGGTATCTATTTTATATTCAGGGTATGTCAAATGGGAGGGCTATGTGGCTAGATACTTGCATGAGTGATGTCTACGGCAATATGGTTATGTCCAGGGCATTCCACAGCCGATACCACATGCCCCAGATGGTGGCATAGATCGTTGGTTTCAAAGTCACATCATCACCCCCCGTGAGATCATGGATGCAGTCGTTAGGGTTCAGGATCCCGGGAAGTGTGAGGATGGATACATAGAGTGGTTCCTTAGTGTGTCACACCTTCGGGTCACACCACCGTCTCCAACATCTGATGTCCCAGGGCCTTAAGGTACTAGAGATTCTTCCGATCCACCACCACCACCTCCTCCTCCAACAGCTGACCAGGACACCCGCCTACAGCTCATCGCAGTTACATTAGATAACATCATGGGGTTGGTGAACTCAGATGGTGAGCTTTATCAGGGGTTAGCTAGGTTGGCCGATATTGCCCGTGGAGGGCTATATAGATTTTTTTATTTATTATTATTATTATATATGTATGTTGTGACAAACAAAAATTTCTAGTTTATTGCATAATATTTTTTGGGTAGTACCTTTTCTTTCGATTACATAAAGAAAACAAAATAACACAAATAAGAAACTCGAATAAGTTAACAAACATCAGATGACAAATAAAACAATACTCCGATACATGAAAACCTAGGAACTACCGTATTCGGATTCATCTGGACGCTTTAAACACTTCATTATGTCGTCAACTGATCTTCGGATCTCCGCGTCCAACTCGATCGGACCTTTGGTTATCCTACGACGAAATGATTTCCACATGACCTTCACATCTTCATCATTCTTCATCTCTATTAGGTTGTATTTCACCCAACCATCTGTACCAATATAGTTCTCCCGAAACTCGATCTTTGTCACCCTTATGTTCTCGAAATCAGGCAGCAAACCATTCAACGTTTCCTTCAAGGCGACAAAGGACTCAGATTCATCTGGGAGCTTGAATTCAACAGAAGGTTTGTGGACACTGTAATACACTTCTACCTTAATCAAATATTAAGAAAGAGGCATGTTGTTGAGACGTGATACCCAATAATCCTAAAACCCCTATTTATACAAATTGTTATACGTTCTATACCAGACACAAGTGTCGGTGCAATCTGGACCCTTCAAATGTGTCGGCAAAATCTCAACCGTTGAAAAAAACAAGATTGGTAAACATACCGGAAATTTCAGACATATGAGAAATTTTCGATATACCGGATATTTAGTTATATCCGGTATACCAGATTTTTTAAAACACTTACGGATATTTGGTTAATATCGAAAATTTCTAAATTTCTGACATACTATATTTTTTAAAATATACTTCCGAAAATTTTGCACATATCAGAAATTTAAAAATTTTCGGAATACCGAATTTTTTAAAATGTTTTTCCACAAATTTTGACTCTTTGTAAAAATTCAGTAGTAAAATGAGAATAAAAATCTTTGAAGGGTTCAAATATAAATTAGGGGGTGGCAAGAAAAATTCTACTAATCGACCTCACATCTTGTTCTAGTGGGCCCTTATTAACATTGTTGTGTGTTTTTCTTTGATTGGTCAGCAAAAGAATGCAAAAGTTAGGCAGTATTATGTGATATTTTTGTGCATATATAATACTAATAATATATTTATGATTGTAGTTCTATATAATTTACTAAATTTATAACTAATCGTACAAAGGTTTTGGTCGATAATAATAAGTGCATGTTTTTGAATTATTGGTAGATAATAAGTGTGTGTGTTTGGGTAGTCATTGAGTGTGATTATTAAACTTAGTTTGTATTAAAGAACGTGCATGGCCCCTTTTGTTCAAATTCACTTTCGGAGCTCTATATGAGACAATATGCAAATATATCTCTTTCAATGCTTTTGGAATAAATGTAACCTCTAACAAAATATCGAATGATAGAGATGCTATTTTATATTTTTGCGCTTTAGTTTTCAAGAGAAATGAGTCATAGTAATTTAGAGCTCGTATCAAGAGGTATGAACACTAGTCAAACATTATTTCTATCAAAAAATCAATTCTGATATTCTTCAGATTATATCCTAAACAGAAACTCATTTGCCATCGGAACCCAAATGTTTGGTTAAAGATATAAATGCTATTATTGGACACATAAATTGACATAATACATAGAAAAAAGAGATTGTATTTGTTATGGTTTGAACTAGAAGATTGATGGTGTACCGATAAAAGTCACGATGAAAACTTGGTAACATGGTGTAAGGCTTTGGAAGGTGGAGTTGAGATTCTATTTGTATTTTAGCACTCCATCGTCCAAATCAATAAAGTCAAAGAAGTGTGACTTGCAGTGTGAATGAATTGTTCCAATTATGACCTATAATTGAGCTTATATATGATCGACAATTGAAACTGCTCTTAGTAGGTGCAATGTACACTGTAGGAGATTGTTAGATTGGATATGAAAACTTAAGATGAACATGTGGCTTGACTTTGATGTACAGTCTCGTGGTGAGAGTCTACATGTTCATCGGTCTTGAATAAGAATTGTAAGTTTTATATTTTTAGGATTGCCATTAATTTTAGTAAAACAAATATAGCAGTAATATGTTAAATATGATGTGATTACTTGCTATAAAAAAATGTGAAGCAATAAGTCTTATTTTATATTGACATGTTGAGTTAAAGTGTTTCAACATTATTTTCTTCTACACCTAAGAGTCTCTCATTTAGAAGGCGTGCATTCTCTTATTGCACCAGATTGTAATTGTTTGTTATGAGTTTGTATGCCTTTTGTATCCTTAGTGTGGCTTGAAGTCATTTAAGGTTCTGGAATCTTTCAAGCTCAAGTGTTTGTGTTTGTAGTTGAGGTTATTAAAAAGTTTGACCTCAGAGTAATTGTTGAAAAGGTTGAAAGGATGACAACATCTGGAAAATTCCATGACCGATCGGTGGAGGCACTAAAGTTGATGGAGATGAAGTAGCTGAAAATATTACTAAAACCGGACCGCCTCCTCCAAAAGGAGGAGGGTGGACTTCATGAGTGGAGACGAGAGATGATGTGGCGGCTCTGATCACAAAATAAGTGTTGCTGTGAATGGACATTCAAGTTAATTTGAAAGTTACCATTGATGGTTTATAGGATTCGTGATGAGTATTGTTATGATTTCTCAACACAAACGATTACGACAATATAACTGAAAAGTTCCAATAAATTTAACATGAATGTGAGAATCAGGAGACGAAACTCACAAATAGGACCATTATTCCAACGTGTAACATAAAATTGATGGTATGGTGAGTTGATGAAAGTCGTAGTAGAAACACTATGATACAACAAACAAGTATCCTAAAAATACTTCTATAAATTTTTTTAATAATTTTTTTATTAAAATATTATACATTTTAATTTCTAACACTTTAAATACACAAATTATCTTAATACTATTTTAAGTCTTTAAAAAATACTTTTAAAAAAAGTATTTCTCTTTAAATATTTATGGTATTTCTTTGACAAGAAGTTTGATCTTTTAGATAAAGTTATGAGTTTGTATTATTCGACTAATTAAAACACAAATAATATATATTTTCTTTAAAGTTGATCTCACATAATTACATGTAAATCAATTATAAGTCACTTTCTCAATACATCTTTAATGACTTTTTACTTAATATATCCTCTATTATTTATTTATCTTTCTTGTATCTATTCTTTTAATTTTGCTTTCTAATGTAATTATTAAATGACATTTTGATAAACTCATACATCATTTTACCTTCTCATAAAATAAAAATTATTTTTCTTAATTCGTATGAAATAACCAAAATATCATACAATTTGGGACGGAGAGAGTACATTTTAAAAATTACCTTGATGTAATTTCCTAAAAATATCTAAGTTAGAATTTTTGTCCAATAGTTTTTGTCGAAGTTTTAGTTTTACACAACATTTTTCAATTAAACTCAAAATTATGACTATCATATCTTAATCTTTAATATATTAAAACATAATAAAGTTTAGAAGTCAAATTTAATATAAAATTCCGCCTAAATACGTATCGCACGGAGTGAAAATACTACATTATAATTCATTACACAAAAGATAATTAAAATAACACTATTATAGTTCTAGGGATCACAATTCACAACTAGTGTTTGGTTAAAACCCCAACTTTGGGAACAAAACCATCACCTAACGACGTCGTATAGAATCTTCCAAAAAACTAAAACAAAACACTAGTACTAGAATCAAATGGTCAAAAAAGAATCATGAAAACGCCACGTGTCAAAAACAAACATGCACCTGCAACACCGGAATATTCCTCTCAAACCACCGAAATTCCCATACTACCCTCCAGGTTCTTCCACTTCCTCCTCCTCTTGATTCACGGCAAAAAACACCGTTCTCTTCAGGTGAAGTTTTTTTTTCTTACTTTTCATCGTTTTCACTCTCTTCAACAACCCTATAAAACGATTCAATCGTTTTCTCTAAACCCTCTTTTTCACCTTCCGAAAAACCATTTTTTTTCTCTTCCATTGCTTGAACCCCACTTCATAAAACAACCTGTGTTTTTGTTTCTCGTAACATAAACCTCATGACGTAGTACGATGAATGTGCCTTTGATGTCTCTTTGTTTTTGTTTTTTCCGCTTGTTTTTGTAAGGCCACATTGTTTGACTTCACTTCTGGTTTTTCTACTTTCTTTTCTTTGATTAATCTTGATCATACCCTTTTGGCCCATTTCATCTAGCTTTTGAAAAAAATAGTTTTTTTTTTTCATCTGGGTTGTTGTTGGTTTGGTTATTTAGTTGAAAGTTTGAATTTTTGGTATAGGGTTTTTCCTTTACTAGTACCAATTTGGGGTTGGTTTTGGAACAACCCATCATCGTTTCTTCTTGTTGTTGTTGTGGTTTAATGTGATATAGGTTAGATTGTTATTGTTGTTGTTGTTGGTGGTGGTTGGTTTTGGGTTTTGAAGGATGTCTAGTGATGAGATTGATCCTGTTTTTGTGTCATGGGAGGAGCAAGTGATATGTCAAGAGCGTGGGAACCGAGTGATTCATTTTTACTTGAAACATGTGTCTGGGAATTCTGTGCTGGCTGTTGTTGGGACGGAGAGGAGTGTGAGGCACATGATGTATGTTGTTCCTCAACAGTTTTTGCAGGCTTATGGATCTATCAACGTTACTTATAAATGGAGGGCAAGGAGGGAGGTTGTGGATTGGCTTAACCATTTGGTTTTGAAGAATCAAGCACGACGTGCGGGTAATTTTGTTTGATTCTGATGTGTTTTGATGATTTGTTTGTGAAGAATTATTGTTTGTAGATTCATGTGTATGTACTGAATTGTGTTATTTTTTATGAATGGATGGCTTTTCTATGTACATGACTTCATTCATGTGCTCTTGTCGACTGCTACGTTGGTTTTTTTATCGACTACACAACGTATTTCTTGAAAGGATTTTTGTTAAGTCCGTGCGCTGTATGAATTTTATACGTCTTTATTGGTAGCAAAAGAGTTTTCCATGAGGATTCATGATAACCTTATCGGTGATCCATGCAAAGGTTTTCAACTGTGATTGCGTTTGCAGTTAGTTACATAGCAACTATTGATATCGTAGAAAATTGTGAAGAAATTTGGTGTATGTAGTTGTTCTTGCGGTCGTGATGTAGTTGTGAATATCTCAAAAGCCTTTACGCTGTGGTTGCGATTGTGGTTACGGAAAACACTTTAAAACCATGATCCATGCTATTAATATTCAATGACGTTTTACGTTGGTTGTCCCATGTCTTCTATCTAACTCAAGTAACTATCCGGCTTTGGTTGTTGTTGATTCATGGCTGCTTACTCAGTTGTATTCTGTGCACTTTATTTCTTGAAAAGATTTTGAAAATATTAATTGGTTTTGATTATTTGTTGAATAAATTGGTTTATTTTTGAATTAGTATAGCTATCATAATAAATGATACATTTAAATTCCTTGAGCATAATCTTATGCAATTTATACGCTATATTTTTAAATATTTGGTATTATGGACGATTATTGATCGATCACCATGTTAGCATCCATGCTTGTTGCATTCATGGTAAATGGAATAAATATGAGAGTTGTCGTGATTAGTTTTTTATTCTAGTTTATGGCATGTTGTTTTGTTAATGTAATTTATAAAATGGCGGATTACTTTAACAATCAAATATTAAGATTAAGAATGAGTAAGAGTGGAATATCCAGGTAATAATAAGAGAAATAGGGTTTTAGGGTTGAGCCACTCGGAGCTAAACGTGACATAATACGTAAAGATCACGTGCTTGTAATGTAATATAATACGTAAAGATCACGTGCTTGTAACATGATATCATACGTAAAGATCATGTGGTTGTAACGTGACATAGTACGTTAGATCTCGTGGTTGTAACGTGACATAATACGTAAATATCGCGTGCTTGTAACGTGATATAATACATCAATATCACATTCTTGTAATGTGACATAATATGTAAAGATTATGTGCTTGTAACGTGACTTAATACGTAAATATCACGTGCTTGTAACGTGACATAATACATAAAGATTACGTGCTTGTAACGCGACATAATACATAAAGATTACGTGCTTGTAACGTGACATAATACGTAAAGATCACGTGCTTGTAATGTGACATAATGCATAAAAGTCACGTGCTTGTAACGTGTTGTAATACGTTATCTCGAGCAGTATTAAATCCCACTGATGCGTTACTTTAAAGCAGTTCTGAAAACACTGTATTGCAAAACTTCACAAGTCTGTGCTTCTTCTATACTGTCGAGGCCGTCGTTGTGATTATGGATACAGAGAGTACTAGGGATACAGAGAGTATGGATTCAGAGAGTAGTACTATGGATACAGAGAGTAGTGAAGCAGAGGTGTATTTAGCAGAGGTGTCTTTTAATCCCGTACGCCAGATGCAACAGGAAATGGGTACTGTTCATTTTGTTTATTAACTTCCTAAACTTTCTGCTAGTACTAGACTGTAATCTGTTATTGCGTTTTAGATCTGTGTTCTGTGTTCTGAATTTATGTCTGTGGATCTGTCAATTTTATTTCATTCCGTTTTTTATTCACAATTAATGCATTAGACATGGTAGGATATTTCGAATAAATCGATTAGATTTTGGAGATCAAACCCTAATAATTTTCTTTCTTGTTTTATTTACGCGAGTCTCGGATCTTGGTGTATCGGTAAAGTTGCTGCGTTGGGATTGTGATATCAGTATCCTGTGATACATGTGCGCCGTATCTCGACTCAACGCAAAACTGAACCTAATTTGTATGTATTTTTTACATGAAACATTATGATGAATCCGATTCAGTTCAGTGTGATAAATTCCGATTCAATCTAATGAGTCTCTACCTAAACTTAGTGTAGTCAGCCGTTTTTTGTGGTCAACTTTGTTTGAGGCTCTTTTAATGCAAATCTCACTTGGTGGATTTTCTACACGAATCTCCTTGTGATATTTATGGATGTTATTACTTTTTGACATGTTTTTTGTTTGCTACAGCATGGTCTATCAATTTTCTTTAACCGCTTTTATTCAGAGCAACCTCATTTTTTCTCTGACAGATGCAATGCTGGATGGTTCAGAAAAAGCTCTAGGACTGGGATCTTTTGATATGATTGCTAATAACAGAAAAATACCCGATAAACTGGTATAGAAACGACGACTAATAAAATCTATCTCCTATTAGTTTTCTTTGTATCTTTATATGACATGATTAATTCACCGTGCCTGTGTTTTCTGCGCTGCAGATTTCTAAGAAGCTGAACTTTCAAAGCTCGGATATTGAATGGTCAGGCACTGCTTGGTTTTGTGCTAAATCGCTGAAGCACTACTCCGGGTTTGACCGGAAAGGGACAACCATATATGTAAGTAAACAATTCGTTTTGCTGTTACATGTCAGTCATTTCCTTTCATTCTAACGGCCCTGTTTGGATAAAACAGTTTAATTAAGCACTTATCATGGAGAACTTGTGAAACTGTTTTTATATGATATTTTCATAAGCTATTGTTGAGAGCTGTGAAAATAAGCTGAAAACTGTCTATGGATATGCCATACACTATTTTCATAAGCTCTCTCGAACAGTCTTACAGAAGCTTACGTGAGTATGTAAGCTCAAATAAGTCAATCCAAACAGGCCCTTGGTATCATTGGCTTTTATTGTGATTCGGGTAATTGTATGATTCTGAAATATTTCTTCTAATTTATAGGTTCATTCATTTGTATACATTATGGCTGAAGATGAAAATCCCTATCTTGGTTACTTGGAAGATATGTATGAAGACAAAAAGAAACAAAAAAGGGTCAAAGTGCGGTGGTTTCACCGTGGTCAGGAAGTTAGGCATGTGATTCCCGATCTTGATCTTGAAGAAGGTGAAGTTTTCATCACACCTAATGTCCAGGTGATCAGTGCCGAGTGTGTCAATGGGCCTGCAACAGTTCTGACTCCTAAGCATTATGAAAAATACAAAGCTGAGTTGCTGCCGCATACCTCTTTACCTGAGATCCATATATGCTTTCGGCAGCTTAAAAACAATAAGCTCAAACCCTTTGCACTTAGTAAGCTGCGCGGTTATAGTAACCAGCCTATACTTTCGGGTTTGAACAGCCCTAGCCCTACTCTTTCCAAAAGAAAGACGAACTATCCAAAATTGGAAGATGGTGAGAACTTCACTCAAGATGATCCTTTGAGGTACAGAAACAAGAGAGATAGAAGTTCTGTGGAGTATTTGGTACCTGAAAATGGTTTGTCTGGTCTTCAATACTCTTCTCCTATGAATGAGATGTCAAAAGGTGAACTGAAATACCCTAGTCTGAAGCTGAAACTGTCGAAAACAATGGGTGTTAAGGTTATGGAACCTAAGCCTGAACTGCCGTTTAAGGTCAATGATAAGATTGAGTTTCTCTGTCAAGATAGTGGCATTAGAGGATGCTGGTTTAGATGTACAATCTTGTATGCGTCTCAGAGAAAGCTGAAGGTCCAGTATGATGACCTGATGGACGCAGATGATGAAGGCCTACTTGAGGTATGCAATGTCAATGTCTTATCTAATCTATCTAGTGGCTGAGTAATGTTCTATACTAGTATAATATAAATAATGATTATCTATGAAGCATGGACACAAACACTGGACACACTGACATGTCGTCACCAGTAATAGTTTGAACAAATAAATAAATTGAATGTAATCACAAGTGTCAGACACAAACACCTTTTTTCGGAGATGATTATGGTGAGTTTTGGGCTTAGAAGTCCTATCGTGTCACTAATTGAGTCCTAGTGAAGCTAGTGAAAGAAGACGGTTCTCAACCCTGTTATTGATTTGTGTAGGAATGGCTCCCTGCATCCAGAGTGGCAAATCCTGACAAACTGGGCATGCGCTATTACGGCCGTTTAACAGTACGACCACGCCCTCCTGAATTTACTAAAGGTTGTACATTGGAGGTTGGAGCAGCAGTGGATGCCTGGTGTGGTGACGGATGGTGGGAAAGCGTTGTAACTGCTGTCAATGTTTCTGAAGCTGGAGCTTATCAGCTGTATTCCCCTGGTATGATTTAAATCGGGGTCGTTTACTTGTAGTGTTTTTCTTTTCTGTTTTCATTTTTATGCTAAATTAAACAATAGATTGATTACTTTCGAAAAATTGCAAAACATTGTTTTTACTTTTTAGTGGTTCCAGAAATGTGTTCTCATGGTGATGTGATTCTCTTTAGGTGAAGAGAAGTATATGTTGATTGATAAGGACGACATTCGGATTGCTCAAGATTGGATTGATGACAAGTGGGTTGATATATTGGGAAAATCCGACATTTGCAGCATTATAGCTTCAAATTCCGGTTCCCAGACCAAGTTGTCATCCAACTCTACTGTGGTCGAAGGATCAATGACCGGCAGTTCTGCAACATTAGAAAGCCCGTCGCCAGTTGCCAAAGTTGAAGTTACTCCAAAGGTTGAGCAAGAATCATCTGGTTCCGAACCATTTCATTATGGCGGAATGAAGAGAATGACTTTGTGGAAACCACCGCTCCATGCCATTCATGAAGATGAGGATATCGACCCTTCTGGCTTTGATGCTGATACCGATGAAGCTGATGATGAGTTACTCAAATCCAAGGACGACTCTGGTAGTAGCAGTGACGATGGCGGTGGTGATGGTGATGGCACTGACAATGAGGGTGATGATGATGCTGACAACTCTGGAGACGACAGCGAGGATAATTTTTCAATGGATGAAAAATTTGACTGTTCTGAACCAAAACTCGATGCAGCAGGAGCAGGACCAGGACCGGTACATGATACATGAATATAAAGTAGAGGTAAATGAGAGATTTCTTTCTCTTACTGATTATACTTAAATGTATATAATAATGAAATCAAACTTCAGGGTAGCAATATGCAGAGGATAATGGTTGGTCAAAGGTTTTGTTAAACTAGATAACTGTAGTGCATAGCTTATGTTTTGGGTTGTTGATCTACGGTGTTTCGGTAGATCAACAATCGATAAGGCTTATACATATTTAGTTCGTGTGGGTTGTTAGATGCAGAATTGCATGTATATCCGCTGAAACTTGAAACTGCGTATCGATGAGTTTAGTCCGCAAGGGTAAAAAGTATGTGTAACTTGAGATTTAAGGTAGTTTTTACCTTTGACCATGAAGTACTATATAAGGTTTTTTATCTGGATCATTTTTGCATCAGTTCTTATTTATGGCGATATGTATATGTAACTATCATAACGACAATGTGGTTATGTCGTTGTTGCATGAGATTAATGGTCTCCGGCAAATATGCCGTGGGATTAATGTTGTGACTTGGAGCTTCATTGTGAGGGTGCTATTGTCGCTGAAGCACCATCACCTCGTATCAGTTGTGGTGTTTGAAACCGACACCGATATTTTTTACTACTATGTTTAATTTATTTATTTTTTACTATTATGTTTTATTTATTTATTTTTTAAAATTATTTATTTTTTACTATTATGTTTAATTTATTTATTTTTTAAAATTATTATCGCCGTGGATGTGACACTAGTGTTTAAAACAAAGACAAAAGTTTAAAAATCTATTTTGTTTTGTTTTGTTCCGAGTTTTAATGAAAATCTATTTTAAAATTAAGTAAAAAATCAAGTTAACTCTACTTTTATCTAGCATTTTGAAAGAAAAAAAAAACTCACAACTATTCCGGACAGGTTACAAGGTTTAATTTACTTTGAGTTTTAATTTGTTAAATGAAGAGATATTTTACTCTTAAAATAAACATTTGTGCATATTTTTTGAAAATAACAAAAATTCCAAAAATTTGCTTTTATCATTTTTTTAAATGTTTCATTCTAAGTATTCCATCTTCTCTATATTACATTCGATTTTTTTTTTTAAATTCAAGAATCAACTCTTCATTACTAAGTCAAAATAAACATGAATTCAAAATTTTGTAAAATGAAAATGTAAATGTTTTATAAAATAAACACTAGAAAAGAGATTTTTACCATTAAATGTTATTAATTACTCCCTCATCGTCTTAATATAGTATTTTTTTTATTTATAAATTTTATAGGTGTTAAAAAGAGTGTTGAACAATTGTGATTTTTTTTTTTTTTTATGTTATATATGTTGGTGCACAGAAGTTAAAGATGGAGGTAAATAAAAAAGAGATAAAGAAATGACGCAACTACAATAATTTATTGAAGAAGAAATTGTATATTAAAATCTTTCTTAATTTTTTATTAAAATTCTAATTATAAAGTTGTTTATATACACAAAATAAACTGTCACATAGGCCCAAACAAAATTTACTTACTACGTTAACTACCACGTAGACACAAGTAAACAAGTTATCAAAACAACTAGAACTTAATAGTTAAGCTAACAAAATAAACTAAACTCCAGAAGCTAAACACACTTCTGGAACAATCACACTATTGCTTCTAATTTAAGCAGTCTTGGAAGCTTAAAACTTCTGGTTAACAATCTCAGAAGATTTACTGCTTTTGAGTATAGACCACAAAAATTTCTGATTCTAACAACAATTTCTGAATATGAATTACTTCCAACATCATCCCTTAATTCATATTCAACTAACTAAAATCTACAACATTATTTCATCCCTCAGATGGATAAAGTGTCCAGTCTTGACAACCTTTGTCAGAACATCTGCAAGTTGCTTATGAGTGCTACATTGTGTAACTTCCAATACTTCATTCAGAAATGAAGACTTCACCTTGAAAACCCTTTTAACGCTAATGATTTTCTTCTTCTTTGGAAGCTTAGTCAACTCTCGAGTCTTGTTTCTTTTTATAGCCTCAAGTTCTTCTTTGGTGGCATTCAACCACAGTTTCTTCTTGAGAGCTTCTTTAATATTCACTGGTTCAGTCTACTAACATGGCACACTGAACCACTTCTCCCTCAGAGTCAACTTCGGTATCTTGTAACATGTCAAAATCTATGAACCTTCTTGGTATTTGTTTGATTATTTGTGGCCTCTGAACTTGTTTACAATCTCCTTCTAATTTTGGAACAATATCAAATACTTGACCACCTCTAGAAGTTGGATCACCTTCAGAAGTCATGCCTTCAAAAGCTCTTCCTTCAGAAGCCCCACCTTCAAAATCATGACCACCATCAGAGGCTGGACTACCTTTAAAAGCTTTTCGTTTAGAAGTTCCTCCTTCAGAAGGTCCACCTTCAGAGTCATGATTACCACCAAATTCTGGATCATCATCAGAATCAAAATCTCCTTCATAATCTTCTTCTTCTTCTTTAGAGTCACCTTTAGACTCTGACCCGTCTTCACAAATTTCAGGTTCTGACGCATCTTCAGATTCTTCATAGTCATATTCATCTTCTGACTCTAACTCACCTTTAGAACCTTTAGGTTCTGATTCATCTTTAGAAGCATAATCTCTTTCAGATTCTAACTAATCTTCTGATTCTCCCTCAGAATCACCTTCAGATTTTGACATGTATTTAGCTTTAGAGTCATTTTCTGACTCTAACTCATCTTCCAAAACCTCAGATTCTAACTTATCTTCAAAATATTCATAGTCATCTTGTGATTCTGACTCATATTCAAGCACCCATTCAGAATCATAAAATGACAATCGCATATGTCCTCATCAGATTCATAAGCCATCAATAACACAAGTTCATCGTCAGAATCTCCTGTGGCTATTTTTTCTTCTTCTTTGTTTGACTAA